>CM067060.1:31916952-32572044 GCA_033980235.1 Diadema setosum
GTTTACAGGAAAAAAAAAAAAACTATTGTGACACATGCATCATCTCCTCAAATTCATGAAATTCTTCCATCGAGATGCTTTCATTGCAACTGATTGACAATATGCCCTGCATCGACGTAAATAAGCACTGACTTGATCACACTGATCAATTCAGTGCTTATGTAAGTCAATGCAGGGCAGTTTGTCAATCAGTTGCAATGCATCATCTCGCCTATGAAGTTACGCTTGTATGAAGCAGTAAATAAAAGCATCTTTTCTACCATCATTATTTCATGTTGATAACAGGATGTGTAGAGGGCGTTCTGTCAGCCACCTTGTCGGGATCTGGCTCCTTCAAGGGTTACCTGTCCCGACACGACTCGGCCGAAATTCAGACAGACAAAGGTAAGGGAGCATCCTGTACTCACTGAGCAGGGCAAACTTCCTTTGTAGCACCTGACCAAGCAAATCCTTCTGCAGTCATAGTGTCACCTCCATTTGGATCATGGTTATTTTGTAATATTTAGATTGGCAACTCTGAATTGCATGGCATATCTTATTTTAAAGTCGGACGATCGTCACCCCTAATGGTACATTATTGCGTAACTCTTCCGAACGAACGAAATTTGTGCATGCAATTGCCCAATGCCAGACTGCAGTGCTATCCATAAACGTGTGGAACAGTGCTGCCACTGAGACACGTGTGTGTGTGTGTGTGTGTTCGTATCATACACAAACTTTGTGACCGCAAGCTGCGGTGATTGGAGGAGAGAGGCCAGAAGACGCATGGCTCTTTTGGCTTCTCTTCATGCGCATGCGCACTGTGGGTGTGCGCCCATTTGTAAGCTCTCGTGGCTCAGACAGCCAGTTTGGGTCATGTGATTTTGAGCCGCAGTGTGTGTTTGCTGGCCCATTGAGCCAGTGCTATTCTCATTCGGTGTCACGACATTTGATACAGAATGGGGGGAGGCAGCGTGTTGCGTTCGTCTCTGTGCCGCACCAACCACTCGCCACGATTGTAAGGCTTTTAATGTGAATAAAGATTGTAGGATGAAAATTATTGACTTTTGCATCAAGATGCTTTCATTGCAACTGAAAGACAAATTTCCCGTCATTGATGTAAATAAATGCTGATCATTCAGTATCTGATTTAAAGCCATGATAAAAAATCATGGGCCTTCACATTTGGGTGGGAACCAAACCCACGACATCCTGATTACTAGACAGGCGTCATATCCACTAGACTACTGAGCTTCTGGCTAATAGCAAGTGATGGTTCTTATCCCTTGTAGTAGTGGGTGCTATTGTGTATGCTCATGACATTTTTTTTTTTTTACACATGGCTATTACTCAGACAGTGAATTAATGGTCTTTATCTATGTCGATGAAGGGCAAGTTGTCAATCAATTGCAAAGAAGATTGTAGGAATTGGCCAAATTGATTAAACTTCATTGGTTAAGCTACAGTGAACCTTTACCTGTTCCACACTACAGCCAACACCGTTTTGCAAATGGGCTACATCCTTTGAAATTACTTATCTTGTAACCATGGCCGCAAGTTATTGATGGTGGTCATAATCTTATATTCAGATGAATGAAAACCACACTCCTGGTGTAAGGCATACAACTGATATCTAACCAAAAAACAAAAGCAACTACAATGTAAGATGAACCAAGAGCTGTGTTAAAGATATTGTTCTTGTGGATATGAGAACGGCCTTCATGAACATATTGCCTTTCAAAAAATTCTAATAATCCAGTGATATGAAAAAGTCATCATATTAGTAGTCTATTAGCCTTTTTTGAGCTTTACTATTGAAAGTGACTCACATATTAACTGCCACAGGCTTACATCATTGTCATGTACACTTGTAATTCCTTGTCACATTTCCAGGCAATATTGAGATCAGAGTTCCCGAGGAATGCAGGTCACATGTTCACCTGGAGGCGAAGGAGGTCGACATCGACAGCGCTCTCGTGTTCCGTAGCACCAAGCCGTCAGATAGTCATGCCACAATAGGTATGGCAGCCCATCTCTCAATTCTTGTAATTCGTTTTTACCTCCACTAAGAAAGGAGGTTAAGTGATCATTGGCATTGGTTTGTCTGCTTGCAAAATAGCTCAAAAAGTTGTGAACAGATTAAAATGAAACTTGCAGGAAAAGTTGATAATGAAACAAGGAATAGGTGGTTGAATTTTAATATTGATCTGGGAATTTTTAAGGATTTTGAAGGATTTTTAAAAAATCTTTTGGCATGTAAGGCCAATGAACTTGGGAGTTCAAGCTAGGCGCACTGGAGGTTTATAGACATGCACTAAAGTGTGTGCTCTGCTCAGGCAAGGCGCTGCACAGCTGGAAGCTGATGACGTAAACAAAGGCTTCTATATTGGGAAATAGCATACATGTATAGATGGAAGTGAGTTGCTGGCTTGGCAGAGGTCTGCGCTCTCCAAGTGCTTTTCTAGTTTGTTTATTTTTTTTGTGGTTTTATTGCTACCAGTGTAGCTGATGTAGCCTCAAATACAAGCAATGGTAAGAGTCATTCAAACTAGCAAGGAAGATTTATGCTTCGTTTTTGTGTGAATTTGTCACCCCACAACTGTGATTATATATGTCTGTATATGTATATGTATATGTGTATTCCATATTTCATAATTTTGGGAATCCTTTGTTGTATTCATTAAACCAATGCTAAGATTTTACTCTGCATGTAAGAAAATAGTATTTTGCTATATGTTGGTTGTTTCTGAATGAATACTCACATGATTATTTAGTTGTGGTTTCTGTAGCTTCATGACTCTACAAATATCATATGAAATTAAATGTGGGGAAAATTCATTAAGATTCTTTCCTCTGTGAGGCAGCTTACAGCCAGTAAAAATGAGCACACACATCTCAACCAATGAAATCGCAGGATTTTCACTACCCGTTCCATGATTTCTCACGTTTCTCAGGTGAGCTCAACGGGGGTGGTGAAGAGGCCAAGATCACTGCACAGACTCAAGAGGGCAGCATAACAGTCAAGACTCAATCTTGGTTTGACTCACTGGGTTTGGCAAGATGATCGTGTGATTGTGGATTGGTACCTTTTGCAGTGACAGTGATCATCTTTCTCTGGAATTGGTTTTGGCATAAACTCACCATGCCTTTACCGAATCTTTTCTTGATGGCCATTTCTAGGCAGTGTAGGCAAAATGCAATCTGTGTTGGTTTTTTGTTTTTTTATCCAGTGCATTGGTCAACGCATGATATCACCAGTACTCTGCGGTTTGTACTTAAAGGATTCCGATATGGCTGGGCTGCAGTCCTGGACTAGATTGTTTGGTCACGTATCACTGAGCTAATGAATATCAATTTCAGTGGGTTGTGTAGAGCTTGTATTCTGATACAATCGTCGTGTATAAGATATGGAGGGTTTAGATCAGTGGCAATATTCTGAGGTTGTTGAATTGGCAGCATGGGAAGAGATATATAAAGAGAAGTGAGAGAGAAATGCCTGTGAACTCATACAGGAAAGCTAAAGCAGTCAAGAGAGTAGCGATCTTTAAAATTAAACAAATGAGGAACAATTCTCATGTGTGTGTATGACTATGTATGTATATAAAGTAGATAGATAGATAGATAGATTAATAGATAGAAAGATAAATTGATAGACATACAACTAGAGAGGGAGAGAGAGAGATAGACAAAATAGATAGATAGATAGATAGATGATAGAAGATAGATAGAGATAGATATACATGGTATAATGATTTCAGCAGTGTGTGACTCGGTTTGTACAGAGCATGTTGCTTGTTGGACAAGATTTTATCATCAGTGATAGATTACAGTGGTGTTACTACAATGTATGAAGTAACACCACTCACAAATTTTAAGATGTTAATCCAAGAATGACGATGAGCTCACACCAGATATTCAAAGTGTGATGAAGCCAGTACAGTGCACTCCCATTACAACAAACATGGTTACTCAGTATAACAAATTTCCGGTCACAACAAAGTAAACATTCACGGTGCAACATAATCCGCTCTGTGTCTTTTATTATTTATTTGTTATATTATAACAACATTTTGATATAACGAAAGAAAACTGCCAGTTCCAAGGACTTCATTATAATGGGAGTTCACTGTAGAACTAAAGATTATCTTCCTGCTCTGGACCCCTTTAAACAATCTGAAAGAACAAGACCAATGTAAACAAGCTCTCTATCCAATAGATGTGTTTGCTGTATTTCAAGAGCTTCTCAGAAAGGCAAATTATTTCTGACATTTTCAAATAAAAGTAATGATACTCATGCTGTAAACCCGCAGGCAAGATAATCTGTGGTCAGCATCTAGAAACCCCAAGCTTATGATGGCTCGATGTCATAAGATACACTAATATTGCAGTGTTTTTCTATATAGCCTCAATATAGCATAATATGATTATGTCTTGGATTGGTTTTTTGTGATATATAGGTAAATCATATCAACCATTTTTATATTTTCTGTTGAGGGTTTCTATACCACTCCTGAATACCATAAAACTTCTGTTTACAAACTCATTGGTATGTGAAGTGAGCCCCTTTAAAACCATTTGTCCTGTTTGTAGGGGCAGTAGGACGTGTGTGTACATTGTAGGTTGCTCAAGTTTCGTGGGTCTATACTTTGCGCCCAACCTGTTTGGTTAATCTGTTAATATGTACAATAGGATACCATTACAAAGACTGTAGAGCTATGTAAATGTCACGGCATACATTCTAGATTAGTGCTTAGAGTTCTAGTTCTAGTCCAGGGTGGAAGTGTGTGATACTTCCACCTCCCCCCTCCCCCCTTTTTTTTTTTGGGGGGGGGGGGGGTGGGGGAGGTGTAAAACAAAAGTTCAGGTCATCGTGGCATTTACAATCAAGACTGTAATTGTTTAAATAGTAATGCCATATGCTCATTTGCATATGAATATTTGTTTGTTGTGTACTTCAGCACACCTGTGCATTGTAGTGTACACAATTTGATGTATTGTGGAATTGGAAGTGGATATCATTTGTGTTACCCTTACTGTACTTTGTGTGCGGATTGACACATGTGTCTTGAAATTGCCTGTCAACGAATAGAGATTACCTAATTCCCCCTAATCCCTTTACATGTAGTGCTATTATGGCATTCCTGGTGAACTGAGGGACAACTTCGCACATGAATGGGCTTGCTAGTCTACTGATAGGTCATGTTTGGATGTAATACTAATTGCTGGTGAAAAAGCTTGGGAAGGTAAAGGGGAATTCCAGACGATGTTCATAATTTCGCATCATGTAGTACGTAAATCGATAGTGCCTCGTACCGATTTGTGGAACTTATTGTGATCTTTGAGCAGAGAAACCAATACTCTGAAAAAACCCCAGAACAAATTACACTGAACAAGGATGATGACATACGAGACTCACATATTCCAGTCATATAGCAACGTAATTCCAATGCAATGCCACTTACTGCGTGCCCTATTAATTTCATGTACATGGGCATGTGTATAGCATTTGTGCATATTTGATTCGTTGGCACAGAAAGTGTTAACGACTTCACCTTCTGGAATTAATGCATGCTTTTTGTCTTTTGTTCTGCATCCATGAGCACCCAATCCTGCATTCCTATAGTGAAGCTGCTATGTCATCACCCATGTTCTCTGTGATTTGTTATGATTTTGAAATATTTCTTATTCCTTATCCCAATCATCATTATATTCCGTAACTCTGTACCCAGTGTAACCAATTTATAGATGTTCAAATGCAATAGTCTGAAAATCATCCAGAGTTCTCCTTCAAAATATTTAAAGTGCTTTGCCACATGAGGGGTAAGGTGCAGACATGTAGATTCAAATTGTGTAGAGCATGTTAGTTTGTGTGTATATGTGTGTGTGTGTGTGTGTGTATGTGTTTCTGAAGCATTTATCTTGAATCTGGTGTCAAGTTTTTGTTATTTCTTTTATTTCACCTTGATGATACAGAGCTATTTGCCAGATAAGGGGATATGGCATCCACTTTTTACATTATTTCCAGGGATGTGGAATGGAATACGATCCTTTACTTTGAATCAATTAAATTTGCAATATTGAACTTTGCCGAATGGAACCTCTGTGAACCCTGTTCTGAGTACACTGTATTTGGGGATGTCAGATTCTTGTGAGAAATGCTTAACCTTTTCTGGGCCAGGGGCATTGGACAGTGTGTACAATCCTGTGGGGTTTTCTATGCTGTTCAACACTTCAAGGCATGCAAATAGTTAACAGAACAGCAAGAATGCATTGCTTTATCAGGGCGGATCCAGGAATTCTGTAAAAGGGGGGCGCCTTTACAAAATTTAAGAGGGGCGCACGCACTCCCATTTTTTCTTTTGTTTTAACAAAAAATAAGGAGGGGGCCCGAGCCCCTCCTGGATCCACACTCTGTTTATTTTCTTATGTATTTCACCTTGAAGATTACATCAGTGAAGAAGTCATTTAAAATGGGTGCATAATATATATATATAAATGTATATATATATATATATATATATATATATATATATATATATATGGAGTACTAACACTGTATTAGTACAAGACTTCATTTCATATTATGGATTTATACAAGGCTTGGGTTGCACCTGTATACTTAGTAGTGTGATGAACAGTGGTCATCTATGAGCAATTTTTTGTCATATTGTTAGTAAGTGATAAAACACAATTTGACCCACTTATGAGACTGTGTAATGTGTAAGAAGTAATTATTAGAAAATCTTTCCTCCATTTTCCTTTTACCTCATATTTTTTTTTTTCAGTTGCTCTTTGTATTTTTTATATTCTTGTTATTTTTCCCATCACTCTATCCCGCACTTGTTCCTTTTCTTTATTTTCTATCGCTATCAATTCTTTCCTATCTCCACTCCCCTTCTCTCTTCATTCTTGCCCTACTTCCCTCCCTGTGGTGTAGGCCTATACTGTACAAATTTTGTAGGCTTGGCTCTAATGGGTTGGCCTCTTTTTAAGGCAAAAAAAAAAAACTCATTGTGTACATAATCTGCTAATAGCTACCTCTTACATCAAATGTCATATAAGGTCAAGTGGCCATGAAGGAGAATAACTTTTTCCCAAGAATAATTAGATATTACCATATTGTTGATACAGTCCCCTAGCCCAAATAAACTTATGCTTACATTTTTTTTTTTTTGAAGATATTTTTATGTCAGTTTTCCACGTTTGCACACTGGCGTCCTGTAACTATTAGAAAATCAAGTGGAGATTGTTTGTGAACAAGTTACATCAAAAGTGATGGACTTGAGTCAGCAGTGTTCATTCAGGCCGAGAAACGTTGGCAAGGTGCCTTGCTCAGTGACGATGCCTTGCAACCTTCAAGGGAACTTTGATTTGGAGTAGGCTGATTCATGTCCTCCATTGATAATTTTTTTTTTTTTTCATTGACTGTATAATTAGTGGAATCCGTCAATCCTGGTAAGTTACAATGGTCTTCAGACAGACTGAGATTTATTGTATAACCTTGGTATAATTTCCAGTACTTTGAACTTGA
The DNA here is from genome assembly GCA_033980235.1 of Diadema setosum. NCBI lineage: Eukaryota > Metazoa > Echinodermata > Echinoidea > Diadematoida > Diadematidae > Diadema > Diadema setosum. The sequence goes on from CM067060.1 coordinate 31,924,463, forward strand.
TTATTGACCGTGTTCTTTCCAAGAGTGGATGTGAGGATTGCTTTACCACATTCATGTCTTTATTGTGTTGTGAAAGCGTCAATTGCAATGGAGAATTATTTCATTTCAAATTAGCGGGCCTCAAACTGTGTGTCGTTTATCCAATCAGTATTTCTAATGGAAAGTACTATTTTGGCTGATGTCTATGTTTTGTTTAATTCTTGTCAATTTTTCACATTTTGATCAATTCATTTTGTTTTGTGCAATTGTATAGAGGAAGAGACTGATATACACGTAACTACATTCATGATTTTCAGTGTGCATTAAAGTGCTCAAGTTCTTGCAGATTCTTTGAGCTAGTCCGGGGGGGGGGGGGGGTTCCTAAGTTTAAAGAGATGATAGAGTATTGATTGCGCCTGAAGAAATAAGCGTAATTGTTTCCCCTGTCTTCTTGAGCATGTGAACAGATATAACATCTGCACCATGATAAGGACACGATTGTAGTAATAATGATCGTTATGACGTAAAATGATTTAATGACAATAAATATACGAGTGTAAAAAAAAATTGACTGAAGCCAAGAATTCATTGATTTTCTGTCTTGCGTAATAACAATGTAATTTATTTTTAAACTTGCAGCCAAAGCCAGTCTAATGAGTGAAAGAGTGGATTGGTTCAATGTAAATAGCACAAGAGATTGCAAATGATCCTGTACGTTGATAATGCTCTTGTTTTAAAAAGACGCAGACAATATCGTTAAAACATGACAATGACTTATTTACTAGCATTCGAAGAGAATCCTAGTGTGAAAAAGTAGCATTCGAAGAGAATTCTTGTATGAAAAAGTTATCAACTGCCACACAACAGGTTTGGAATCAATGTCACTCCTTACCGACGTATTACGGAGTGGTTGTTTGTCTTGCAACTAATTCATAATTTGTGTAGACAGGTGTCAATACCAACAACACATAACAAAAACAAAACAAAAAACAAAACAACGACAACAACAAAAACAAACCGATTGTCCCGAAGGAATGGTACATTTACTGTATATGTAGATCAACAGATGCACCCGGCAAAAGCTATATATCACAGCTGATGTAGTGTGTAGCTATACGCATAATTATATCTCATTCAGTATGAGATTATTTGGATATTCATTGCATGGAATGTAAATTGTGGGTATTTTTTAAGTACCTCCATGTTTAGATATTTTAAAATATGGTGTAGAATGTCCCAATGCACCAAATTATTGCGAGACGCGATGAATATTTTGGCTTGTTTATTCACCCAGAAATGTCATTCTTTTTACAAGGTTGACCCTCTTTTTCTAAGTAAAGAATATCAAATTTGTGTGTTCTCTTTTGTTGATTTATTTGTTTGTTTGTTTGTTTGTTTGTTTGTTTGTTTGTTTGTTTGATTTTTGAGGGGGTGGGGTGTTTACTTTTATGGGGAGGGGAATCAGTTCACTATCCGCCAACACTATCGATACCTGTAACACGTACAGAATTTTCCTCTGTAATGAGGAGTAACTGATTGTACTTCTCAAAACAGACATCAAGCACCTGGCAAATATGGTCGAAAGGAATCCTGCTTACGTTGGTGTTGATCATTCTTTTTTGCTTGTTTGCAATACATGTATTGAACTTGGGTTTTCTTTTTGGAGTTGTTGTTTGTTTGTTTTTTTTGTGCATAGCATCGTATATTCTATGACTCTGCCATGTTCCATTATACTAGATATTTATGGAAATTTTATCAACCTTTTAAACTGTTTATCAATCGCTTTCCCGTGATTCGTTTTTCTACATCTAAATTCTGCAAAAGATTCACAAAGGAGAGTAGGAAAAGCGTTATTTCAGTCCTTACATTGTTTACGAAGTGTAGCGGCATAGCTTTGATATGTCAACGTGATAAATGTTCAGTGTACCGAGTTATGGATATGACAATCTGATCAGTTTTATAAGACCGACTGTGATCCCATTCATATTTTACAATATTTATATTCATGCCTGTGGGTAAACTATTCTCTGCCATATACTGTGGTAGTCGTGTTCATGCCTCCTCTTAATGTGTCTTTTATTAATTGTATCTGCTTCAAATTTTACACTAAGTTTCCATTACTTTCATCATTGATATCGTGAATTCAGCCTGTGCAGGAAGATTTCTTCGGAATTTGATTCTAAAACTGCGAAAATGGCAAGATGTTTTGCAATACAGTAGAAGTGACAACTCATTATTACTCGAATATAAAAATTGTCGTTAGTGGATATGATAGGTTAGGCTGTGAGACATGGGGTGATTTCAAACATTTAAATATCACTAAATTGCATGAGCAAGCAATTTCCCTCTCTTTGTCTATGTAGACATATTTAGGACGATGGAGTCATCAATACAACCGGAATACCGGCCACGTTCATGAAAAGAAAACAAATCGATACATTAATATCGGCATCTGGAGGTGTCTAAGAGTGCGGGACTCAAAAGGGGGAGAGAGAGAGAGAAAAGGAAAAACACCAAACAAACAAAGGTTGGCACTCCCTAGAAAATTATGAAGGTTCGTCGTTCCGTGGAGCAGCTGCTACCATTACTCGTCAACTCGTCCAGCAGAAAACGCAAAAGCCGACCGGAGAGTAAGGTGCCGTCTCCACACGGAGTGGAATATTGGGCTCTTCGACCAGCCGCCATGGGGGCGATACCAGAACGCTACCAAAAGACGCTCACTCGCAACCATGCTCTGGTTTTCTTCCTCACATTTTTCGCGTGAGTACACAATGTATAAAATATCTGCTTGCTTCGGAAGAATATAGTTAACTACATTTTCTAGGATCTTGCATAATTATCGTCGTCATCAAAATGACTTCTATTAATTTCTTCAGTATCCAATATGCGTTTTCATATTGGGGCTCCTATGTTCTTCAGTGCCACGTTATTGTCGTCTGTTTGGCAACACTCTGTAGATTCACAGTCCCTTTGTGAACAGTATTTTCCCCGAATATGTTAGCTTCTTTTTAAACAGAAAAAAAGGAACATGATGATATATGTAATGTATACACTAATATACCGCAAATTCGATCCCAAACTTAACGGAGAGATCTGTTGTTTAACCAATGTTCCGACTTACAAAAGCTTGACAGTTATTTGGTGAGTACAACAACTTGGAAAACGTTATAGACATTCATGTCCGTTATACATTGGAACTCTAAACCAACCAGAATGGCCCTCAGGAGAACCTTTAGCAGGGCTCAAGATTAGTATAAGGGGTAACGACGTTGATGACATTACTTTCTTTTGAAATGGGCAAATCATCATATGAGGGGAACAAATATTACCCTGATGTGTATGATGTAAAAGACGATTTCTATATCTTCACGAGTTTGATGTGTGGTAAAAAGTTTGAAAGTAAAAATATTTTTATGTTGATTTCATATTGAAGTTGATATCAAATCAAATAAAAAAAAATAATCTGATTCAATGCAATCAACTACATTAATCAATTGCACTGCCTATCATAGGTCATGCTTATGGACTTGGGTATATATATATATATATATATATATATATATATATATATATATATATATCATATATGTATATGTCACTCCTGACGGGGTGTCGCCGTTTGTTTTGGCCAATGTTTTGGTATTTCATATATATATATATATATATATATATATATATATATATATATATATATATGTATATATATATATATATATATATATATATATATATCATGTATAATAAAGAAAGTATGGATTTCTTGGTATAAGAATGCGAAAGAAAAACATTTGTAATAGTCTTACATGTTCAAAATCTAAATCTTTGTCAGTTGTGATATCCAGGTGGGATGAATAAATAACCTATCAAGCTTCGGTCGGAAAATATTTTCGATTTTCTGGACATGAGAAAGACTACGTTGAACGATGCATTGTGATTCAATCGTACTGCAATTGACAAGTTCTTCAACTGCAACGCATTAAAACGTAATTGCCCCCCTTTTTTTTTAATCGAAGCGATTGCACAGTCTATACATCCCCCCCCCCCAAAGTAAAGCAAGTGAATCTTCAAAAACACCGGCGCCTTACCACCTTTTGAGTGTACATTACGTCAATTACAAATCCCTTTTCGTATCAAATCCAGGTATGTTTTCATCCACGCTGCAAGAAAAACATTCAGTAACGTGAAGACAGCTTTGGCAGAAACATGGACCCTTCTGCCTCTCAACGAAACCATTTTCTTAAATTCCAGCGAATATTTGGTAAGAAGAGAGCACAAATTTCCACACACGCACATGAATTATATATATATATATATATATATATATGTATGTGTGTGTGTTTGTGTTTGTGTGTGTGTGTGTGTGTTTTGTGTATGTTTACGTCTCAGAAAGGTATATTCAGCGTCTTTTGTTATGCCCTTTACAATATAGCGCATTGCCGTTCATTGTCAATGGTATTTTTATCATCATGGCTAATGTAATAGAGTATAAGCTAGTATAGACGTTGTCTCTGCTAGCATTTGAACTGACCATGACTATTATCTATCGTGAATGATCAGTCATCTGACCAGCTATCTTACTGGACATGAGTAATTTAAACTTATGACCATTATGGGAAAAACTAGGACGTCATCAACAAATCGATTACATTTCCTGCAACAAACAGGGCCGAACAATGACCGCATAATCACTGCGCTTGTCCTCCACGCCATAGCACTGACACACTTTTTTCCCTTTTCGATCGATTTTCCAGATTATGTCCAATATAGGTACGAGGTATGGGATAGTACGAAATACAGCTTTATATTATAGCGTTCTCTATATCAGGATGACTCAACGCATACAATTACGTTACGCGACTACAACAAAACCGTATTTTTTTTTCATCTTTGAAACGAAGCAGCATGATCAGTTTAGCTTTTCTTAGTTTGGATAAAAAAACAGTTAATCCTAAAAAGACTGGGTAGGGGCCTTTTATTCCCCCCCCCCCCCTTCCACGTAATGATCATGATGTCATGCAAAAAGATTTTACGCTGTTGTTTCATGACTTTTTTTCCCTTCTCAAGTTTTGTGCAACTCTTAATGTCAATCTTGATGTCTCTCCGATGTGCGGTTACAGAGATAAGTCACATTGTCCACGGCATGTCACGGAAAAAAAGAGCCATTTTGCATTTGTTTGTGTGTAAAATGTATTAGTAGTAGAGGGAATATTATAGATACTGTTTTCAAACTTCTCTTACTCTTGCTTGCAAGGAATTCTTCTTAGGTTATGTCAAGTGTGAGTACAAATATCAGTTCTACGACCCAGGTGTATAAATGGGTACCTGGCAACCCTATAGTGTAATAATAATAGCAGGGCCCTCTGGTAGAGCAGTGGCAACACTGAAGAGGCTACCCTGGATAAATATGACCTTATTATTAGTATTGTTATTATCATTATTACGTCATAAAAACAAAGAAATTACTATAAGCAATGAGAATATTTACAAATAGTTTCGTCTATCTGTAGAATGCATTGATCCGATATGATCTGAAATTTGTCTCCTTTAATATAACGTATCTCACCTCTAGCTATCTCCCTTTCCCTTATACTTGTCTGATTGTTCTTTGTCAAATTGCACTGTTTGTATTCTTAAAGTGAAATACGAAAATAATCCAAACCAAATCAATCAAACTTTGACTGATATTATGACACTTTCAATGAATAAACACAAACAAAAACAAAAGGTTTGCAATGAATAAGTTATTAATATGTAAATAATTTGTCTAACTTAAAGGACCCGGAAAAGGATCCGTTCCTAGACTCCATCGGCCAGGCAGAGGTGTTCTTTGGTATCCTTGATACAGTGTTCCTGGTTTCCTACGCTCTGGGTCTCTTCATCAGCGGCATCATCGGTGACAGGTACGTCATACTGTATACGCCACATAGCCTCCTTTAACCCTGTCACTTATACCGTCTTGCAACTACACAGCATAAAATGTCAATAGAACTTCAAAGCCACTGTTGCGGTAGAGTTAAAAACGTTTTTGCAACGCACGATTCCACACATTGAACACGAAGTATAGTATCTGTGTACTTATCAATGCATCTTTGGAGACAATTCCTGTTGCTGACTCATCAGAGAATACATCCTTTACCGTCAGTTAAAAAGGCATCGAATATCAAATATTGTAGTTTTTTCTAAAGGTTGGGAAGATGTTGGGAACAGCAGCAGATGTCCTGTAATCGTTAACCACTATAGATCGTACATGTTAAAGCACACTACACATTTATGCCTGTTCATATTTTGTCTGTCATTTTTTTTTTTAAATAAGCATGACATAGGCCTATCATACATTTTGATGTACAGTGCATGCGTGCGTGCATTCGCAGTTCTCTAATTCTAGTTGACAGAGGATACTAGTTTCTGATATAAACCCCCTTCTAAATAGATCAAATAACACTGTTCGTTTTACAGTAGAAAATACGGCTCATGTTAGAATTTCGCAAACCGACAGTCCATACGAAAATTTCGTTTCTAAAACTGTTACTTCCATCATTTATTCTTTTGTTCATTTTGTGAGTATACTTGTTCGAACCAAGATGAAGTCTCTGGATACGCTATGAACAAAACATACGTCAATCAAATTCGTCACTTTATAAAACTGTTTATTTTGATATAAATGTAGCTCAGGCAGACGACTGAAGCATGTGCGACCAAAAAATATTGTATCGCTTCATCTTTGGCGATGTTCAAACTAGGTGACCACATTCATACCCTTCTTTGTCAATGATATTCAACAGAATAGATAGCAGGCCAAATCAACGGAGACTGATAATCAATAATCTCGGCGATCTTATTACTGAATTACTGTCTTTGTTTCTGAAATTGCATGAATTTAAAAATCATCTATTACATCTCTCATTCAAACAGAATTGATCTAAGGCTAGTGCTGTCGTTTGGAATGTGCTCTTCTGCACTGATGGTGAGTCAAAATCAAGTACTAATTACGTATGGACAGACTGTTTAAACACAAGCAATTTCTTGATCGTGTTCAACAATAATTATTTTGGGACTGACAAAGACGTATGTAATATTTAGGGACACTCCTCAATCGTTTATGAATATACATCGAATTTCGTGCAACAAAACTCTTCCAGCTGTGCGGGGCATTGATTTTCCTACCTCTGAACTGTTTTCGAATATTTACTCAGTGCTCTCCTAACCATATAGGGACAGGAAAATATTTATCGATTTTTCAGGAAATTACTGCTTGACATGCTTGAAGTCCGGCGTTAGCCTCCGCGTGAACATTAACTCAGGGGCTGGACTATCATAATTATTTGTATTATGGCTGCTGTCGGTTTTGTGCTTTTTATCATAAAAATAGCCTGAAGGCAACACCGAAGAAAAGAAAAACTATGTTACAGGTGTACATCATTATGGATAAAATGTATATTGGCAAAATATGTAAGTCACCACATGTAAAACATGTTCACACATCTTTGACCTGCAAAGAAAAGACTTGTAATTGAACATCGACATTAAGTTATATAGTCGCATTTCTTTTTTTATTGGTACATGTTTTTGAAATTAGCAATATCAGTGACTCCAATATCAAATACAATGATAAGGTTGTCATTTGAACAATTTGCGCATGCATAATATACATTTTTATGACCAATTTTAACAGCCTTCAGAGTATCATACGGCGTTTTGATTGATTAAAAAAAAAAGAAACAGAGAAGAAAATATGAACGGCTGATACATTAAGATAAACTTTATCCACGACAGATGTTTATATTCGGCACGTTGAGCGAGTGGGTAAAAGTGTACAACCATTGGTACTACTTGGTCTTCTGGGTTCTAAACGGACTTCTCCAGGGTACAGGATGGCCCACCCTTGTTGCAATCATGGGTAACTGGTTTTCAGAAGGAAGGTAGGTAATTCTTCCTCATTTTTTTCTTGATTTTTTTTCTCCGTCTCCTTTTCTTTCCGTTCTTCTCCTTTTTGTTTTCCATCTTATTCTAATGTTTGTAGCTTCTTCTTCCAATTTCTTTATCTTATGCTTATGTTTGTCTCTTTTTTCTTCTTATTATTTTTTCTTCCCTTCTTCCTCCCTGTACAATCACCTTCGTCTACTTCTATATCTTCCGTAATCTTCGTTTTTCTCTTTAACAACTTGGAACATGAACAACCATTTACCATTACCATCTCACCTAATACTTGAATATAGGTATAATACTTTAACAAGAACAGCTACTATCGCTATGCATGTTTCGTCTACCAGTATAGTAGAACTATAAGATTACATCAAACTATCACCGTTAAAGGGGGTGGTGAGTAACTGATCAGTGGGAATCAGTGGGAATGCTGGGGGATGATTGTTCCAATCCTTGTGGGATTCATTTAAGAGTACATTATATATCTATTGTTGTGTGAAAATTGTTTGCTTCAGAATGGTCTCATATTCAAGTAAAGTGCAGTGTAATGTTTCCAGGTTATCATGCCTGTACATTACTTGAATATGAGACCGTTCGGAAGCAAATAATTTTCACACAACAATAGATATATAATGTACTCTTAAATGAATCCCACAAGATTATTGTAACAATCATCCCCCAGCATTCCCACTGATTCTCACTGATCAGTTATTAGCCATCCCCTTGAAGTCAGCTAAATTTACAGGGCCTATTATACTGTTTGTACACTTGTACTATACGGGTATTGCATTAAACACAACTTTTATACATTCTAATTGTTTTCTTCTTCATCTTCTTTGTCAATATCAAAGACTTTTTTCTCTATAGAGAAATCTATTTTTCTGTCATTCCTTTGTGTGTGTGTGTGTGTGTGTGTGTGTGTTTGTTTGTTGAGAAATGTACATTTCTTTACCTTTACCTTACGCATTCGCCATCCAGAAGTTCTTCTAATTGTAACAAATTGATTAATTTTGTGATCATCACTTTACTTTTCCAAATGTAAGAGAACATGCTATGAAAGTCATCTGATTCTCAGATGTGTGTTGGGGGTCAAAGAGGATCCAAGGAAACCGGAAGAAAGCCTACACAGCTGTTCTCAACTTGACGAAAACGGTCTGCTTGGTAGTACCATGGCTTAGCAAGAAACTACAAGGACAATATTGCTAGTAGGGCCTATATAGAGAAAACATACGGGAAGTTTTGACTTGGTGTTCTTTGTGCGTTGATTTTGGAAAAAAAAATGATTATATTTATTTATAAGTGTGTGGGGACGGGTTGCTCAAGCAGAATGTCGCTGCCAGAGCATTAATTAGAAAGACATAGAACTACTTTAGGTTGTAACAAATGAGTGCTTGAGACAAAAACTTACAGTGAAATACATGGCGATTTTTTTTTTTTTTTTTTTTTTGAGAGGGACCGTATAACACTATCTTCTTCGTCTATCAGAATACATGTAGATTATCTACAATTCGTTTCTATACGACGCCTACATGTACTCTTTTTTTTTTTTTTTTTTTCGTCAGTCGCGGTCTGGTATTTGGTGTATGGAGTGCCTGCGGATCTATTGGTAACATGCTTGGTGCATTTTCAGCTTCTTTGGTTCTCACGTATGGATATGAGGTACAGTACGACATTACATAGAAATTTAAGCCAATACAGTTATGTTGAGACGAACTGATTACTCATTACATTTCAATGCTATGTGTTACAGCTTAGTGCTATATTTCAGTATTAAATGTCGTCGTTTCGTCATGTTTGAGCTCAAGAGACTTGACTGAAATTAATAATGTCACTGATGTATCTCATTTTGAATAACAAATAACTGTTGTTCTTATCCATGCATCATTTTCTTTTTGATACCTATATTTTCTCGTCTGCCCAAAACGTGTTTATCTTTTGGCATATACTCACAGATACATGTCTTAGAACGCATTGTTGGTTATGGATATACGCCCGACAAAACTGCCAACAAGTAGGCTACATAGATTGTCCTCTATAAATTTGCGTGCAAATCAACACTTTGCATTTTCATATTCTTTTTCGTATATTTTACTGAAATTTCAGTCAGTGATACAACAACGCAACAAATGCTATAACAATAAAATTGTACAATTGTCATTTCTCTTAGATATACAAGTTGATGAAGAATGAATTAAGAGGAATTAATGTTTAAACTTTAAATAAAACTTCCAATCTTCATTGTCTTGGTAGAGCGAAAAACATTATCTCAACACAAACGGGGTATTGTACACGCTCAGAGAGACCCACACATAGTATGCAAATCTGCATGATGAAGAAAAGATTGATTATTCAAGTTACGCAGCATTATCAATGGGAATGACACTAGTTTGACAATGGATGCCTTGTTTTATGTTTCTCCTTTCCTAGTTTACTTTCCTGGTGACGTCAATGATGATGTTTTTCTGGGGACTCGTCATTCTCTTCTTTCTCATACCGACACCTCGTGATGCAGGTTTGATTATTTTGTCTGTCTATTTGTTAGCTGGTCATTGGCTTTATCTATCCATATATATATATATATATATATATATATATATATATATATATATATATAATATTATATTTCATTTGCAATTAGTTTCAGTATTTCAGTTTCAGTAATTGTTATTTCTTCACTTGTATAGAACAAAAATAAGTATGACAATATCAAACATATTCGTAAATCATGGGCATATAAAGATGAGTTCTCAATACATAACCATGTAAATAATATTTAGTGATAACACAGGTGGAGGAGACCGTTTGTCAACAAGCATATTACCTATATTATAACTATACAATTGGTCAATAGCGTCCCTTCTGTAGTTTATACATTCTTATTAGAAGTGATCAGAAATAGATAACTGTGTCCTAAACATCATCTTCATAATCATTGCCGTTTAGAATCATCATCACTATTAATCGAAAAGATGATTCAATGTATAGTACGCAAATGACCATGCATGTCGTAACCCCCCCAAAAGTATAGCATTTTTCACGAGAGAAGGGAACGTTTTGAGCATACCAGAAACAAAACAAAACAAAACAAACGACCAAACAAAAAATCGTTGCATTTCTTAATAATCTCATCATTGCAGAAACTAAAATGTAAAGTAGTTTATGGTATTTCCTATCATGTAGTCATCTACTTAGTTTACTCGCCTGTCTTGTATTGCCAACTGGCATAATGATAAAAGCACATTGTCTCAAGTGTAAGAGTGATGTTACTAAACGTGATTTTGAATTGATTTAGATTCTGAATGGTTGATTTTGCTTGGAATTATTATTATAATTATTGTTATTGTTAAAATAATTTTATTTATTATTGTTATTATTGATATTATATTATTATTATTATTATTATTATTATTATTATTATTATTATTCTCATTATTATTATTATTATTATTATTATTCTCATTATTATCATTATTATTATTATTATTACTATTATTATTATTGCTTCAGGAGTTGAAATACTTGACGATAGCGAGGAAGGGCAATCTGAGAAACCAGCTTGGAAAGACTCTCCCTCAACACATGACAAGAAGCGTAAGTGTCATCCTTCGTGCATGTTGTAAGATTGATGGATGGTGTTGATGCTCATCATACCTCATTATGTTCATGTTGTCAAAACTTGTTATCATTTGCGAGCTCGTAGAATATTATTGTCATGTCATGGGATGGGTACTTGCTCTATTGGACTAATAATGATGAAATTATCAGAGGCAGTTGTAAGTAGAAAATGGATGTGCTGCATTCGAACTTTCAAACTTTCAAAATGATTAAGGATAACTTTAAACAGATATAATGTATACTTTGGGAAGCTCAGGGGGTCATCCCACGAGCTCAGTATCCACGAGTCATACAGCCAATGGGCTTGACATTGAAAAAAAAAAGTTCCTTGCGTCATAAAAGAGACAGCCCACCACTTCGACACTGAGAAAAAAAAATGGCTCACCAGCTAAACACTTCACGCAAATTAGGCCCACGAGCTCAACACTAGGCAGAAAGGTCCACGAGACCGACACTGCACACATTAACGTGATGTAATATCGGTTTCGCGGGCCTATTTTACTAAGCTAGTTGATATCGAGCTCTTGGGCCTTTACAGTCACCGAGTGTCTAGCTCATGGGCTGTATAACTCATAGGCAGTATGTTTTTGTGGGTTGTATGAATAGTTGGCTCGTGGGTGTCGAGCGGAACCCTCCTTGCATGACGTACACCTCATGGACAGACGATTCCTGCAAAAAAAAAGAAAAAATGGAGTAACAAGATTATAACAATGCGTTGAGAATATCAAACATTTCTAGGAATAATTAGTCTCATCTTGTGATGATAGCGAGGTTTATAACTAATTGATTTTGCTACCGTTATATAAGAACAAAATACTCTCACCTGGTTTGTCACGACTTAGTTTGGCTGAGAGTCAGTCCGCTGTGACACTTACATTGTCGAGTCTGTTTCCTTCCTACTTCCAGCTATCGTGGATGATGTCGATGATCACGTACTCTCGGACGATACGACCACCAACGAAGAGAGCTCTAGCGATGAGGAGGAACAAGATGAGCAAGAGAGTGATAAAAAGGAGAAGTCGGAAGCTATCGGGTTCTGCAACGCCTTTCTGCTGCCCGGTGTTGCATGCGTGGGTTCAGTTCTCTCTGTAAAAACTTATCGCATAGTTTGCATATCGTAGGAATCCACACCAGCAAACTGTTTAATAGTAATCCTATCCCGATTTCACGAAAAATTTGGAGACAGTCCAGCCAAGAGAAGTATACCATCGAGCAGTCTGATTTGGTATTTCATTGCCCTGATACAGTAACGTATATTATCTTCAGTCTCGTTAGCTAGTCTTAACCGTATCACCTCAGATCACTATAAAAACATACAAATATTCAATTTTTAAGAAGTATTTACATGCGCAACACATCAGTGAGATGACAATGTGCCTGCAAGTGATCTGTTACGCCTTACAATGATACTGGTATATTTGGCAGCATTTGTCGTACGTATTGAAATTAGTTGTAACAACTGGCATCGCCTTTACAATTTGCAAAGGCATGAGTTTATGCGCGAACTTCAGTGACAGGGAACAAGCATTATACAGTAGATTTGGCCCCAGGGTCCATACAGCGTTGGGGAAGCATTTGCACAACCATAAACGTGCAATTCATCCAAAATCAGTGAATTACTCGTAAATTCACGTTGCGTGCTGGCGTGTATAAGTTGTTATTCCATGGTGCTTTGATTACGCTGTATTATATAATTGCTCATAGGAAAATAAAATGACATTTGTGTGAATTTTACAGTACTCTTGCGGATACGCCTGCCTGAAGTTAGTCAACTACACGTTGTTCAACTGGATCCCTTACTACCTCACGTCCAAGTTCCATTGGCAGGAAGTCTCGGCAGACAGATTGTCCATGGCTTACGATCTGGGAGGCATTATAGGTAAGTGTGCACGTTCAAGAAATAGTGAGCATTATAACAATAATCTAATCATATTTTTGTTGCGTAATATATGTGATATGTAGTAATTATGTGCTTAAGGTAATTATTGATTCATTGAATATTCTTATACAAGTTTAAGTTGAATGTTTTGTGATGTTATTATTGGACTCAAATAAAGACTATTGACAAATAAGCAACAAAATTGGAATCTTTATTCGGAAAGCTGAAAATGTCTTCTGTGTATGGGTCTTTTCTTCTCTCTGTAGGTGGGACTATAGGAGGAGTGATATCGGACTTTATGGGCATTCGATCACCTGTAGTTTATTATTGACAAATAAACAACAAAATTGAAATCTTTATTCGGAAAGCTGAAAATGTCTTCTGTGTATCGGTCTTTGCTTCTCTCTGTTTGTAGGTGGGACTATCGGAGGAGTGATATCGGACTTTATGGGCATTCGATCACCTGTTGTTATCGTCATGCTGTTCGGGTCAATGGCCTCATTATACGGATACAATGGTGAGAGTAAACTGAGACATAGCTGGTTGCAGACGTACAGCATGAACATAGAAACTTGTTTCCTCATCTCTCGTTGCAGAAAGAGCGCGCAAACGCTGCCAGTATTTTGAGGTTGTAAAGAGCGCCAACTGCTGACCTAACAAAACCAGACATTTATGACCTTTCGTCTTGTGTGTGAAAAAACAACAAAATACTGAAAGACTTGAGGGCTTTTCAGTGACAAACTTTAAAATGAATTATTAAATTACAAGCAATAACTTCTTTTTGGATTCACCGCTATCATAAAGTAACACTCACTGATTACCGAAACGTCCCGGTATGACGTATGATACAGAGCTATATAGACCTTCTAATGATTTTATAAAAACAAAATGATACACTCCTATATACAGACAAATTCAGTTCTATAGAATGTTTTACTTCCTTGATGTGAGAATGTCGTGCTAAAATAAATCTAGCGCCTGCTATGATCATTTAAATTCTGAATTCTTCCGTATTGTTTCCATTTATAGCATGCCACTCAAGGAAACGATTATGGGAGTCGCATTTTTAATAAGCCAACCAGCTGTTGTCTCGTTATGAAACTTAACATCAGAACTTTTCCAGAAGTATGGTTGTATCATCCGTAGAAAATAAGATTTACATATTCACTCCCTTCTCCATCATTCACAGCTACACCGGCAAATTACGCCCTCAACGCCTTCGTGATGGCCGTTCTAGGTAAGCCATTTCAAAGCAATAATTTTGTTTCCGTTTCCGTTTGTGTTTGTGTTTCTCCACTAACTTGTACAAATGACATCATTATGACAAAATCAACAGTTTTCACATCAAAATACGAGCAAGTGTACTCAAAAGAAAGAGATACCGGTAAGTACATGTATACATATACGCACATAATTGTATTTCTTGGTATATATGTATCCTAAAGTATAATAAAGTGGAGGAAACCGTTATCGCTTAGCAATTTGCTTGACTTGGATAACGGCCTCTTGGCATCACGGTTGGTTACAAATCTCACTTATTTTTAACTGAAGGAACAAAACACATGTTATTGTTCTTTTTTTAATCAATTTGTACTTAAAATTTGTTTTCATTGTTTTATTTTCAGGCAAATTGGAAGTCCCCCTAATTAATGCGCAAGGTCTTCTTGGCAAGCAATAAAAGACATTCAACATAAATTATCAAGCGGAGGAAAAATATTTGTCCACTTGAACCGGTATACTATTATGAGTGAATACAATCATGTTCATCTTGTTTTTAATTAGTTTTGAAGTGTTTTCTTCTTTTTTTTTTCTTTACTTTTTTTTTCTGGAATAACTATCAAACGACAATGGGAAATTAATAGATAGTTGAGGTCTGAAGAGAAAATCTTTGACATAATCGCCTCAAATTTTTTGAATAACATCTACAACAGAAAAATTCCGAAATCATCCAATATCAGATTAAAAAAAAAAGTATTGTGGATGTTTGCCACTTACAGAATAGAGGGACAAGGCATTGGTGCATGGATACATACATCAAGTCTTAAACTCATACTGCAATATATATACTTTGTACCTCCGTGCTATTGTAGGTTTTGCGAAAACAGAATAATTTGGCCTTGTATTGATTCTGCAGATTTGGAGTCTTTTTTTTAGCATTTCACAGCATAAGACTTTCTTCATTTAGATCTTTACTTTATCCAGCAATGTACAAAAACATATAAAAATGTCTTGGTCTATAGGAACCTTCGTATGCGGCGTGGCCCACATCATCAGCGCCACTGTGGCCGCGGACCTGGGCCAGCAGGGGCCGATGAGGCAGGACAAAGAAGCCCTGGCCACTGTCACTGGCATTGTGGATGGCACAGGCACGATTGGGGCCGCCATTGGTCAGGTAGGCCTGTATATAATTTTGGTGTACACAGGAATCCTCTATTTGGTTGTTCTTCTTGTTGTCGTCGTCGTCGTCGTCGTTGTTGTTATTTTTAATAATAAACAAGAGAAAAACTGACAAAAAATAAAGCCTACAATAACTGGTGGCTTCAGCCGGATCTGCATGTCGTCACAGTAAACTGCGACATGATAATGTCGCCTTAAACATGTATGTGCATGCGTCACATCGTCTTCATGCTGAACAACCCACACTAATATCTAGAGTGCATCAAACCTTGCATTTCCCGTCGTCCTAAATATATATTTCTTCCAATTCACGCAGTTTCTTTCTATCACGTTAGGTGGAATAGAAACAATATTCAAGACTGGGCCTATATCATGACTTGAGCCGCTCATCAACGTGTTCACTTTTTGAAAAGGCTCTCGTAGATTTACTCGGACCGAAATCCTTTATAGGGGTATAATAGACGTCACGTTCCCTTCACCATCGTCCTGCTGGTGATCGATTTACGCTGACTAGGTTGAATGATACCATCTTTATCCAATACAAGCACGAGTATGTTCAAGCCTTTGTAATCTTATTTCTGTTATTGTTTTTTAAGAGGACAAAGGTGACACAGAGACTTTGCATTTATACCCCACACTCCTAACCGATGTTAATTTATGGATAATAATATGCAAATCACTTTATAAAGCCCGTCTGCTATAAAAGTAAGGGATGTACTTGAAACTTAGGTCGTATAAATGAGTTGAAATCACGAGAAACGCTTAGTTGTCAACATGTAATTCAGTAAGTTAATGTTAGAATATTACGACAGTCAGAGGTAAAGCAAAAACATATCAAAAATTCACCTCCAACCCATATACTTCTCACATGTTTCATCGACAGGTAATCGTACCTGTACTCTACATCAACTACGACTGGTTTTCAGTATTTGGCTTCTTGATACTAACGGTAAGTATATCCCGGCCATTTTATCGCAATTTTCTGCTCGATGGTTTATATGATAGGTGGTAGGTGCATGATTACAAGATAATTGTCCCAGCGTAACAAAAATTCACATTTTTATTTTCATGTTATTTCCTTGTTTTCTTTTTTTTTTTCTTGTAGGGCCTATCTTATCTTTTGTGGGGTGGTGTAGCTGGATATGTATATGCGATAGAGCGGATGACCATAATTTCATTGCGTTTCACGTATTTTCCATAACCAAATAATACAAAATACTATGAAGTAACAATATACATTTACAAACACAGGTGAAAAGGCATAGTAAGTATTACAACGAAGTTATACAAAATGCATCTATACATTAAACGTCGAATAACCTAAATGATTATATACGCATGTTATGATTAGGCCTATGTTAGTGGTTACAGCTCGTTATTCCGAAGGTTCGTTATTCCGAAGGCTCGTCAGTCCGAAGATTCGTTATTCCGAAGGTTTGTTTTTCCGAATTTCATTTTCGGATTAACAAATCTTCGGAATAACGAACCTTTGGAATAACGCCACAAATGTTTGGATTAACGAACCCTTTTTCATTTTTCGGATTAACGAACTTCTAGGTATAGGGAATTTGTGTGTTTCGGATTAACGAACCTTC
Source organism: Diadema setosum (assembly GCA_033980235.1). NCBI lineage: Eukaryota > Metazoa > Echinodermata > Echinoidea > Diadematoida > Diadematidae > Diadema > Diadema setosum. Next base: position 31,941,851 of record CM067060.1, read on the forward strand.
GGAATAACGAACCTTCGGAATATCGAACCTTCGGAATAACGAACAGCACCCGTGATAGTCCCCCTCATATCATACGTACACTTAGTATGCATGTGATATACGAATATTTTGATATTCGCCATGCAGATAGAAATAGCTCTGAATTGTCATGGATACGGAAGGCACCTGTCATATTTACGATGCATTATCATGCCTGACACAGTTTTCATCAATCTCAATTCTGTCTCCTCAAGCCTTGAATGAAGACTGATTTTGAGGAATGTTCTGTGCCATAAATAATTGTTTGAATGGAAACAAGACAACTCTGTGCGTCTGTTCACACATACACAGGATCAAAGAAGTGAAGAATCATGGATATGAGCACTAAAGACTAAGCATGCTCACTGAATGTCTCATCAAGATGTAGAATAATATTCGTGTTGATGCTTCTGCGGTGGGGAGAACAGATTTCATAGAAATAGACAAAGTAGTGTATAGATCATGAACTATACAATTTTAGTTGCAAAACAATAATTGAAGAGAAAGTGTAAAACATGAAATGGTCAGGTCGCTGTAAGATAAGGGTGATTTTTTTTCAGGTCAAAATGAATGTGATTTATCACAATGTTTGTTTGCGGATCAAAAGCGGTATATACATGTACACGAGACTTCTAGGTGATTTTCAGACTTTTGCAGATGTACACCTATAAATTAGTTATATACTGGCCAGAGTGTGGGTACGGACTTTCAGAATTTCTAGTATGCGAGATGACAAATGTGAATGTTTTCAAAATTGATAACAGATCACAAAGAACGAGGATGATGACACAGCACCTTCACAGAACAAAAGAAAGCATGCATAAATTCTATAGAATATACAGATAGACTTGTTGATGTGGTATAGTGTAATGGAATGACATTTCTGCATTCCTGCATTATGTGAGTCTCTATGTCATCATACTTGTTCATTGTGTTATGTTTTGGGTTTCTAGAGTATTGCTTATCTGCTCAGGGACAATAAACTACGAAAATATGGACATGATACTATCGATTTATGTACTTCGATGTTTAATTATACAGGCTTATATCGTCTAGAATGTCCCTTTAAGCTGTGTCCGAGTTGTTGCCTATCTGTGAATATCATGAATTCACTTTGACAAACGGTCTTCATACCCCACTGTTCTTCATCTATCCTATACAGACTGCCATGTCGGTTATCCTCATATCACCAATACTGATCAAGGAAATCCGATCGCTACGCTCCAAGTGAAATCGCTCCTATTCGGTATTCACAACTCAGGGTTCAATTATATGTACTTTCGTCACAACGCAGGAGAGATTTTTTTTTTTTTTTTTTTTTTTTTTTTTTTTGTAAACATACAACGAGGGAGATTAGATCACAACCCTCATACCAGCAGTGTCTCGATGTTTCTACCAACATGGTTTCTAATTTTGTCTGCGTATAGTCATTGCCATTGATCAGGACGGGGATATACATACAGTGCGTTCATCCGACGGGTATGTTAGGCGAGTAGAGAGAACTCGAGGAATCCAGCTGAACTATATCCCCAGTTCGGTGTGTTGGGACGTTTAACTAGATCAACGATTGACGACACTAATTATGCCATGAATGGATAGGTAAACAACAAGACGGATAGAATAATGCGAATGTACTAATAAAATGTTTCGTATGTAGATTAATAAGGAAATATACAAACATGTGATTTCTGTTCAAGCGATGCATGATGTGCACTGACCAATCGAATGTCACGGACCAAGGAACAAAAATGAAGCCCACTGCTCGTCCGTCTACACGAAGTCGCGCCACTCACCCTTTCATTACTCTGTTAAATGATATACAGTAGTTCTGTGCTTTTATATTTGTGATTCGACCCCTAACGTGAATACAATAAGTGTCTTTGCTACACAATACAATACAACAAGTGTCTTTGGCCTACAAAATAAAAAATCACACACAAAGACGCACACACACACCCACTGACATGCACGAAGAAAGAAATAGACATTTCATACATGTACACAGCGTATCATAAGTTATTTTTATTTGCATTTTTTTAAGCATATAGACCACTGTCTTACTTCTCTCATATAACTGAGACAGACAAACGACAGCACTATAATTTTATAGTAAATGAAGACATTTGAGAAATACTGGGTATTTGTATGTGCTTTAATATTGTAAGGTCAAGCATGCATGTTTTTTCCTCTCTGACCTATAAGGGTGGATGACACACATACACATGCACAAATTAAAAAAATGTTTAGACTCAATTAAGTCGTGTGTATATTATACTCTTTGTGAATCGTGTGATTATTTTTTAAAGTAAATCCACCCGAAATATTCATCTGCGGTGATGAACAAAATGACCCCCTGATGAATTACTTACTGTGTAATACGTGTATGACAACATGGCTTTAAGAGTTCAAAATTCTAAATTATAATTGAGCTGAAATTACTTAACATAAATAGTTACAGCACTTCGTAATTCATGATTCGTTTTAACAAATCATATTATGGGCAGAAAACTTGATAGATTCTACACTAATCCACTGAATTATAGCACCGATATGCACCTTATTATACACAATTCTGACTTCACACATAAAATAGTACAGAGCATACCATTTTAAGAGGAATTCAAAGTTTATTTGATGAAAATCGGGTTTGGAATGACTGAAACATCCAAAAACAAAGTAAAACAAAGCGATTGTAATAAAGTGTGGGTCCCACACTTATAAAAATCACTCTGTTTTGGGTATCTCAGCCATTTCAAAACCAATTTTCATCAAATAAACGTTAAATTCCTCATGGAATTACATGCTCTTTCATATCTTATAAGAGGTTTCTCATTATCTCACCAAAAAATGTTAGAAACCTGAAATTAGGTCTCAACTAGAACTATACGATCCCTTTAAGTATTAGCACCCTTGTTAGTTTTCTTTTAAATAATTATCTCCTGAAAAAAAAAGAAAGTTGACTCTGAAGCCCTCACACTGCTATCCGTGAGATGACGTTCATAAAGTTTTATCAAATTGGTCTGTGTTGTCCATTATTGAATCGCGTGATGTGGCAATAAGTGGCAACAACAACGATATTAAAGACATGATTTTATCAAAATTTGGTGGTTTCCATTACAGAAGAAGAATGTTTCCATTTTGAAAGCTCAGGTGAAAGACTGATTTTGTCGCATATTCATGAAAAAAAAATATTTGCGGAAGTAAAAACAAGAATACATGTTTTGCCGTTATTGCTCAATTAATATTGTATATCAAAACGAATAAGAAACAACGAGAGACCTACCAAAGCCTGTCCTGTGCCATTTTATCACATTTAAAATCACGGTCTACTACGAAAAGGATCTTTCACCATAATAATCTTCAGCATTTGCACGTTTTGCAAAGGCGTGTTTATGGAGTGGAGCTCACAGCAGGTATTCACACGAATGACTTTTTACCATTTGTATTCAGCTGAATTCAAACACAAGCGTTTGCCATTATGGCATACCAATGCGCTTCCGTAAAACCTACCGACCAGACGATTCATTCCTGACTACACTATATTGATATAGCACCCTTCAAGAGTAGCTTTCCATCCACTAGAAATAAAACAAATGCGAAGGCAAATCTGAAACAAAACATGCTGGCGGAGGTAGGTAAAAGAATAGAACGGCATCACAATAAAAAACAAAGAAACAAACATGAAGATAAATACATAATCTCATAGAGTAAAATAATACATTGTTCCACCTGAGAAATGAATAGAATATCAACGTAAAAATACATGTACATGCAAAAGCTTTGCTTCGCACTAAATAAAACTTAGACATGGTTTCAAGAATAATTTGTCAGCAACAGTGTTAATAGCCAGAATTGATATGATAGATTTCTTGTAAGGTCAGTGGGTATAATAATATACACTGTTACATTTTGTAGAGCATAATCATCATACGTCGCAGCTGAATAAATGAATAAGTCTGCACATTACTACCTTGGTGTGTACTCTTTTGTTATTGGTTGCAATCGGAAGCCTTGGGGAAATACATAGATAGAAATAATACTGACATTTGTGATGATGCGTATGTAATAAACAGCCTCTTTCTATTTTCATTCCAGACATAACATTCCCTTTATCAAAGATACATGTATCTGTAAAGGTAGCGTTGTGTTAGCATACAAACCAACAAAACATAGTTTATCTATCAGACTGTAAACAAAGATTACTGACGCTCAACGTACTGATACCAAGGAGGTGCTCGCCTATACCTCCTTGCGGACACATGAAAGATCTCCGAGAGGAAGTTTATTTATAGACCTCTTTCTTTGTTTTGTTTCCTACATTGACAAATGTAATTGAGTTGGATTATCCAGTCGTTCATTTGTACATTAGGATATTGGGCACCCACCAACCGATTGTGGGCAGGTCCCTTGTAGAATAATCTTTTGGCAGAGATGTGATGTAAGGAATAATTAATACAAAAACGGAGCTGATTCCACGACATGCGTGTGCTTGTGTTTGTGTGTGTGTGTGTGTTTGTTTGTTTACACCTGCGCCTGTGTCTAAATGCCTGAATTTTGCGTGTCTGTGCGTTTGTCCACAATGGTCTAAGGTCTTGTGTCTCAATAGGCTTGGTCAGCCTGGCAAAAGATCGACAAATTTAAGATCGCGATCATTAAGATCACGAAGTTTTGCCAGTGTGACCGCAAACTTCCCGCGAAATTTCTCAAAAACCTTCCCACTCCAGGCTACCTTTTGGCTACTGATATTTCCCCCACCCCCGCCAAACTTTTCGATCTGTTGCCAGTCTGATCGCGCTTAATTTGCATGTTCTGCACGTCTGTTTGTGTACCACAACAGTGTGAACGCACACATGTACTGATTGTGACAAGCAGTCAGTGCTTCGAAAATATCATCTGGACTTTCCAAAAGTGCGCAGTGAGTGGGAGGTGCTACGTATTACACAAAATATTCAACCAAGATTATTTACCATTAATCAGCATCTCTTGAAGTATTCGCATAATAGACCTTAATTATTGCTTTACGCATTATTCATAATGTGTTTTGTAGAGAATATGAATAAGGAGCTGCATGAGACTCAATGATACCCTGGTCTTATTGCATTTGCAGTACTGATATGTACAACATGGGTTGCCCCAGGCCTACTGTCGAGTTCACTCGATTGGGTGATAGTTTAGCGGCACGTCCCCGAGTAGTTCTAAATAGTGTTTCAAGAGTAGAAATAGAAAGCGACAGCTGCTCTCGAATTGTGTTCGCATTGTCGATATCATAGCTTCGCTCACGATCGGAACATCGACGGTCTCACTTGGCACACAAATGGGGAAAGGTTCTTGCAGGCAGTACGTGCTGGTGTTCAGATCAAACCGGAAGTGCTCCGGTGTGAAATATGGCTCCAGGTCGAGAAATTTCTCCACTTCTTTCATCGTTTCCGCGGGGTTCCTAGAAAATTTTTCGGCGTTCAGCGACAGCACACGATAGGGCGTGACCTTCTTCACCCACGGCCGAAGATAGTAGACGTAGAGGCTGTCGGTGATGAACACGTTTTTCCGGTTGATTTCGACGTCATCCTTCATCACAGTCTCCTCAAAGGTGTCGTCCACCATGCATGACATCTTGGTGGATCCTCGCCGGCCGTGCTTGCCTTTGCCGCTGATCAGGAGGCGATCACGTGTCCTCGATTCCTTGAAGGCCGTCTTGTAATGTCCAGAGATCAGCCTGGATTTCCGGATGCGAGTCCGAGTGAGGGCGTAATCCGAGATGGATCGAGCTACAGGATCGCGGAGTATAACGATTAATCTGATGTCTTCGCCGAGGGTTTTGATGGCTCTTACGGAGGCGTTCCTGTGATACATGTAGTTCTCTGTAGACTCGATGGTGATCTGATCAGGGGTTGTGTATGGCATCTGACTCTCGTACCATTGCACTCCTCGACTGTAATACCTGTCGAAGAACTGCGTCTCATGCACGGGTGTCGCCAACTGCGGGTGGAAGCCGAGCACCCTGCGGAGGGTCTGCGAACCCGAAGTCCTGGCACCTATGATCAACACTTTTGGCAGTCTCTGCTTGCAGTCGAGCTTATTCAATGCTTCAGGCGACACCAGACGATGTGTCCAATCGCTCGAGATCGTATAGCACCGACTCCGGGCGTAATCCCAGGCCTTCCCGCGAAGAAACGAGTGACCGTCTACGCTCTGCGACTTTAATCGTCCACTTTGGTACAAATACGATTTAGCCGGAAGCCTTCGGGTTCGCGAGGGTCTGACGCTGTCGTAAAGAAGGGTGTAAACGCGCGTGCAGCTGATGATAGCTACCACGAGGAGACCAGCGAAACACAGGGCGAAGAAATAGATTCGGGGAGCCATGGATGCACCGGAAAGTCCTTCAGATCACGGTGTGACGGCCTCAGCAGCGTGACCTTGAAAGCGGAGTCGAAGAGACATCCTATTACCGCTCCTCTTGCTCATGGCAGGATAGGTTGTCTTCTGTCGTCACATAGTGAACCAGGTGATTCTCAGTTCCATATACCATCCTACGAACAGGAGAAGACAAGAAAAACTATGAACACTGTCATCAACTCTACACCACCAGTCTTATTATCCCAAAAATCTGCTGTAATCATATCCAGCACTTAGCTATCAGGTTACAAACACTTGTTATATGCTGTGTTTGTGTCTTCCTCAACGAAACCACAGAAACGTGTAAGGTTTCAGTGTGAGCAATGATTATTGCTTTTTTTCATGTGGCTAATCCTACAACCTACTTGAGCTAAATATTTATTTTTTCATTACACTGATAACAATGGTCCCAATTATTCATCTTAATTTTTTTTTTCACAATTCCGATGGAAATAGGGAAGGTGGGGTAAAGATTCCATCAACCAACACAATTTTAGTTTTAAATAAAAACATTTGATTAATCACATTTGTTCAATACTAACTGTAGTTACGCGACAATGACCATGACTACTCGGAAGTTTTGCTTCAATCCGTGTACAAATGCCACACATTAATTTATATACCATCAGAATTCCCAATGCAGCATTAATCATGGAACGGATTCATATCGTAGCCATGGTGCAGTCAAATTAATGACTAGAAAGGATTTCTGACAAGCATGCAAGAAATACATTTTGGCGTGGTCACTCAGCAAAACGATGGCTATGGTGTGTTACGGATGGTGAAGTGCGTCACCACACGTCATTTCTTTTTTTCAACGGGAGGAAATGACAAGGATTGAATTCCCTGGCAATTAATTTGTAACATCACTGTTATATCAGATTTTGAATGGTGCAGAAAAAATAACAAATCAGTCCCTGCTTTAGCACCAGAATACTGAAATCACCACAATCCGTGCGATACTGATATCAACGCTACACAGTGTCTTTTTTTTTTTGGGGGGGGGGGGGGGAAGGATTTTTGCGAGAGTTGAATAAAGTCATCATTCCAAAACCCATTTATACTCTGCCAGCGTTGTAATTTAATGGCCATTTCGTATCACATTCCTGTTTCAAGAGTTTATACAAATGGGTTTTACATAACGGTCTAGTGAAAATCGACATGCTATATACGAAATAATCTTCATGAGATATATAAACCTGGACGACAAATCAGCCTAATGACATAGTTGCGTAAACTCACTTCCCATTACCGTCACCCCACCCCCCCCCCCCCTCCAACCCCCACTTCCCTCTCAAATTAACTATCAAAATATTACGCAGAGAAATTGTTCATTTTGATTGTAGCGCACTTCAGTGTTGCTTTTTATTAGCCAGTGTATATACCATGGCATAATATTCCTATGAAGGCAATGCAACTCCGATGTGGATGCAATGCAAAAAAGCCCATGCTGATATAAGTCCCATTGTACTTCTCCTCTCTTATCGTTCTCTTCTATGAACAACATTATCGTTGGAAACCACTGCCGCAAAAGAAATCTGAAAGGTGGTCCGCGAATATGGAATTAAAACCTTTGGAAATCATTCATCCCCGTCAGTGCCTCCGGTTATCTCCGTTCTTTTTTAACAGTATTTTCTTTTAACACGAAAATGAAGTTCTTTTAGATGCGGCCACAAAAGATTCCATTGACTCGCCCCTTTCATGAGCAGAGCCGTGGCCGATAGGTTAAATGCGTCTGGTTTTGTCGTGAATACAATGTAGGTGGCGGTGTGTGACAGCAAGTCACAATGCCGAGCCATTAATGACTGATGATCTTTGCTGTGCATACAGTAAAAACGAGGCTGCGCTAGCCGATGTCCCGCTCTAAATCATGATGCGTCGATCATGACCAGTATTCATGCACACAGCCTAGTTGGTTGGCCTCATAGGCCTACTGTAAGTGGACCCTACTTCAACAACGATATACCCTACTTCAACAACGATATGACGAATTACTATTTGTTTGATTTATTCGATTTATTATTTTTTTTTTGGGGGGGGGGGGGGGTGGGGCGGGGTATAAGAGAATATAAACCTATCCTCGGAAGGAGGATGCCGATTCCCATTATTTGAAAATCTCGATTTTTTATCATACCTTCGGACAATCATTCTGGTCTACACGGCACATTTTTACGGAATTGAACATTACGCTTATTCTCCGTCATAACTAGATTATGTTTCAAGTAACAACAGCTATGAATCATGTAGGATGATTACGTGAGAACTTGGGTTGCCATGCGCAGATTTACGGGGATAGCTATATTAGTCTGTCCAAATCTCTCTGCGAAATTTGAATATCGCAGACAAAAACACCAGAAGCATGATCTATCAGTAAGCCTATATTTCTTATTAAAATATTGTCTCAGCAGGTAGGTAGTAGAGAGACACCTCCCTGCGCTCTGGGCTATCAAGCGTGGTCGAGTAAAAAAACAGCATCTTTTGAAGAAAAAAATAATGCTATATACATTTATCAAGATCCTGACGGGACGGTACGTGTATAGGCAACAGACCGCGTTGACCAATATATAACTATACATGTAAATTGCGTTTTATTGTGCGCAATGCATGTCTCGCCTCGTTGCCATTTATTATTGGAGACGGCAGGAAAGGTCAAACGTGCAAAGCTCATCAACTCCCCATCATCTTATGCATGCAATGATAGGCACACGTATACTCACGGCCAAACCCCTACCTGCAGAACCTCATATCATTCATTGTATATATAGCCAAGCATTTCGGTCAAATATTTCTTAGATAGGCGCAAGGGAGAGAAAACATTTTCGTTCTTTCTTTTTTACAGAGTGATGATGTGTCACTCCTGCATTGTAAAGCTTCCTGTACGTTCGTCTTTCTTTTCAGTAAACATTACAAAAGAAGTGAACACAAAATAAGACTTGTAGTGGTTTATAATTGACCGCGACGAGGCATACTGCAAATGGTGCACGTACCCAATTCTGTGTCGAGCATAAATTATTGCTTTCATGCCGAGATAAAAACTGGCTAATGGACGAAGTGGTACGATGAATTTTGTCGGAGCTGACTTTGGCAATTGCTGGGTATTGTCGAGGATTCGAATTAAATAAATCAGTCATCTAATATTTGCATCGAGCGTGAGCTTTGAATACAACTACAAGCCGGCTGATCAGGAGTAAAGAGCAAGTTAAACGTCCATGCAGCAATCGGTTCACCACTCTCTCGGAAGTCTACTGTTCCTGGACCAGGAAAGAGTGTTATTTACATTACGATTGAGACACAATGAAGAGCTCTACGACAAATAGCGGTACACCAGCACGACAGTCACCGGTTTTCTTTAATTTGAGAAAGAGAGGGAGGGATGGGAAAACAACGGATGATAATCATAGAAGGAAATGAACCGTGTGCTAGAGAAAAATGAAGCGATGCATAAAATGTCTGTGATTGACTAGGTTCGTTCAAGGAGGTGTCACGTCGTGATACCTTGATCCCTGATTCACTGAGGTCAAGGAGGGGCATTATTCACCCCTTACCTCGTTAATTACCAGACATCAAATAGAAGTGCCGATAATGGCAGCCATGACATGGGCCTAATTGGGCAAACATTAGAAGCTCTGCTGTATTTTGTTCGAATAGACGCAACATGTCGAACAACAGTCATCATAAAAAGATAATAAGAGTGAGAAAAAAGTTTATTAATTTTACAACCTCTGCGTTCTCCCATATTATTTCAAAGGGGGGGGGGGGCAACTTAGTGAGGCAGAGTGACTATAGTACTCCTATTCCAAGATTGAGGATACCAATCAAGGGGAAGTACCTATGGGCTCTAAGGAAACCTCCCTCACAATAACATGCGGTTACCAAAAACGTATTAGAACAGAACTTTAATGTGTTGCTTGAAGAGCTTTAATTCACAAGGATTTGGCGTTACCATGTCCCAACCAAAACGTCAAGCTTTGTTACTATAGTATAGTAACACTTTCTCGATGAGTAATGTCTCGTCCCTCGTGTGCTTACGGATGTTTCATCGCTTGTTTGATCATCCCGGTATGCGATGCCCATGCCCAAAGAGGTACATGCGTCTAGGTATACACTACATTAGTAAGGAGTTGAAAGAGAAGTACAGTATCTTCTCGGAGACAGACACTTTCCCGGTATAACCTCTCCTCCTTGCCTTGGTGTGCCGTTATGAGCATCCTGTTATCACTGGGCAAGTACAAGCACTACATGTCCCAGCTCAAGCAACGGGGCAGCTATAGTAGGTAGCTTCAACGTCCAAGCGTCATTCACGCCTACACGCCGCACCAGACTACCAGGGTATTCCCTCCATACGACCTTTTCACTGTCACTGACCATATGCATGTACTCTAAGCCATATGCACCTGACTAGTCCACCACCGACGACGGCGGAAAGTGCACCGTGTGGTGATGTCGGCAAGCCACGACATATCCGTGGGAAGCTATGCACAAAATCAGTGTTAGTGCGCACTTCAATGAATCCGTAATCACGGCATATCGACATGGGAAAGCTAGTCTCATATCTCACCTCCAGCACCATTTAGTCGATGTCTTGCGATGGCCGCACTATAAAGAGTGAAACGTAGTCTGCTATTCATTACATGAAAGAGAGCCTCGTATCATGATAAAGGTAACATCACGGACAGAATCTCCTGCTGGTCCAACGTGGAGAACAATATCTTGATCGCTCGCTGTACTGGAGCGCCAACCAACGTAACTGGAGCGCTGAAGCATTGCATTGCTGGGGTGGACGGGCACATCGGTACGAGGTTCTAGTATACCAGTATACACACACATGTTACACATTTCGTCCCAGTGCCTTACACATGCCCTCATAAGATATGCGGAAGCATTTAACCTCATTGACCACCCATTTCAGCGGCACGATTATGCCACACATCATACCAAGTGTGTCTGATGAAGTGCGACTTCAGATTTAAAGAGCGCGGGCTTTTACACAGAACCCCCCCCCCACACACACACACACAAAACAAAACAAAACAAAACATCGTGATGAGTGTATTATTAAACTAATGATGTATCGCTCTTGCCCGCACTTTCGTTGTTTTGAAAAGTACTCGTAGGCTTCATGTTATGTTAAAAAAAAAAATCACTCATTTGACGCGCTGCACTCTGAATGATATCACATAATTACAAAAACAACCTTTATTTCACTAATCCGAGCCATATTTTTCTGTTCATAATTATAGATATTATGCTCGTTAAATTCATATCCAGCGTAGGCCCTACTCGTCACCCAAAATATTAAATTATTGAAATAAAATATAAAAGATATCGATTCCTAAATACACCTTATATATATATACATGTATATATATATATATACACGGGGGAGGGGGGAGGAGGGAGCAGGGTTATAAACATGCCTGGGGCTCGGTAGCTTTTTTTCTCTGGTGGCCCGTTCGGGCCACTGATATCTTCAAATCGGAGAGTAAATTGGGGACCCGAAAAAGTAATGTAATACCCGTGGCCAGATACAAATAGAAACAAAACAACAAAACAATTCATTTTGTTAAGTGCCCGATCGGGCCTCTGGACCACCGCTCATATCGAGCCTTATATATATAGCTATAATATATATATATATATATATATATATATATATATATATATATATATATATATATAAAAGTGTATATAATAATAATAATGACAATAATAATAATATGATATTATGTATGCGAGAGAGGGGGAGTGGGGCAGCGAGAGAGAGGAGAGAAATGCCAGAAAAGGGAAAGTGCGATTCAAACCGTCTACCACAAGTATACACAGAAAGAGAAAGGGATGAAGGGGAAGGGAAGGACAGAAATATATAAGTTTTATGGGAAGTGGCATCTGCGGCAGCTCACCTTTAGTGTAATGCCAATAGTAAGATGAAATGACGTTGTTTATGTAGGCACCGCTGATCTTTGTTCCCTCACGTAGAGACAAATATTGACAAAGAGCAAGACGTTTATTCAAGCTACAAGGTCGTATTCGGTGGCACGGAAAAGCTGACCGGCTGAACTCACAGCCACTAAACAAGTGGTCAAGTAAAGCTTCCACGACATGCGAGTAAAGTTGGCTTTTTCTACTAGAGGAAAAAAAGGTTTCTTTGGTGAATAGCCCTGATCACACACAGACGAAACCAATACAGTTATTCATGGGCAGCAGAACCGCGAAACCATTATAGCTGGAGCTGTGGTGCACTCCACCCCCCCCCCCACTCACACAGTTGCACACACACACACACACACACACACATGATATGCACACACGTATACATTATCATGCTTTTTCGTTAGAATAAAATGACATATCAAATTAAATCAGGTCAAATAACAATCAATTAAACCCGATCATTCCGGTACACACTACATTTTAGATATTTAGAAAATAGCTGTATATGACTACCGGAAATATCGGAAATTCAATAATAGCCTCTGTTTTGATTTTGAACAGTAATTTGTTGAAAGAATAATAATCTTTTAATGAAATAAACATGATTAAAGAAGAGCAAGGGTGTGAATTTATAAGTAAGTCTGTATTTTGGGATTACTCAGAAATGAAAATAATACAATAATCAGGGCTCGACACTAACGGTGGCCCGGTGGCCCGGGGCCACCAAAAACGCACGTCGGGCCACCCAAATTTCAGAAATGAAGAATTTGGTGGCCTGATCGGGCCACCAAAAAAAGGTCGGATGTTTGCTTTAAATGGGCCACGAGAAATAAAAGTTAGTGTGGAGCCCTGCAATAATCATACAAATTTTCCAAAAGCAAAGTAACTGAAAGGAAAAGTAAAAATCGTTGAATAGTTTTCTTAAAAACTGGAATATTTTGGAAGTTGTAATCATTCAGAGTAAATAGAAAGAAAGCTTAGTTAAAACAGCCATAGTATATTAAGTTTGTTCTTCAAGAGGGAATTAAGATAAGGTCAAGAGCCTCTTGGTATGAGGTATAAGTGAAGAGAAAGGGAAACACTTTAAACAATTATTATCATTTGTTAAAGAAAAACATTGTGTATTGAAAACAGGGCTATCACACGGGATAAAAAGGAAATATCGCATGTTATATAATCATTTTATGAAGAGTTGTATTCAACGAGGGAAGTGACAGAAAAAAACCCTGTGTATTGCATAGACGTTTCTTTGCCAATATTCCAAAATAAAGTGATGAAAGTTGAATTCATGTGAGTATAGAATAACACAAGAAAAAAAAATGTTTCAATGTTTTAAAGACTATCACAATACAAGTCAATTGGTAACGACGGATTTTCTGTCGAATTTTATATGACCTTTTGGCCATACATTGAGTTTAATAGTTGAGGTTTTTTAAAGAAGCGTTTGATACACGGAATCTTCCAATATCTCAGAAGCAATGTGCAATTACTTTGAAGGGAGAAGATGGTAAGGATCCTATACACATTAGAAATTACATGCCTATTACTATATGGAATGTAGATCAGTTACAGTGTACTTACAAAAGTTTTTAGCCAATAATAATGAAATATTTCTCAGGTTACGTAATCAAGTCAGATGAGGTGGGGTATAATATAAAAATAGGAATATTGAAGAAGGTACAAGATTAATAGATGATATGATTCTTCATAATCACCCGAACAACAACATACAGAGTCTCTTAATTTCAGTTGATTTTGAAAAGGCAATTGAATCCGATTCTCATAATTTTCTTTTCAAAGCTTTGGAATCATTCGGTTTGGATCCCTCCTTAGTAGATAGGGGAGTCGTTTTGACAGTCCAAATTGCGCAATTGATTGCACCATCAGTTGTATTACGTAACAGGAGCTATATTAGGTAAATGATGACATCATTTCTTGCGTAACGGATGACCTCATCGATTGCACCATAGGGTGACATCATGGCCGCGTTTATATCATGATTCATCGATTGCAACGCATGGCGCAAGAAAATATTAATGATAGATATCCGCACATGTCGCAACATGTCGTGACATAGTATGAGATCATATAATGATCAATTACGTGGTTGTTTTTGGGTGTATGAGATAATCGATTGCAACGTGGCTGGAATGACGCTGCATCACCACATGGCGCAACATAACGTGACGGGTGTATGAGATAATCGATTGCAACGTGGCTGGAATGACGCTGCATCACCACATGGCGCAACATAACGTGACGGACGTGGGCATACATAGTGACAACATGAGGTCCAATAATTCGGCGTGATAGGGTAGCTCGCAGCAGCGCCGTTTGATGATTATGATGAGGATATAGCAGCATCCTAATATAGCCGGTGCATTGAAGAGAGTGAGCGATGTGAGTGAGAGTGAGGGAGTGAGAGGTCAAAAGCCATTAACGAGGTCGGGTGGGTCTAGTTTGCAGGCACAAACCCTTGTTGGTCGTATAGGAGTCTGCATGCGCCAAGACTAATACACGCACCACTACACTGCAGCCTCTCCCAACAAGGGTTTGTACAGACTTCTAAAAACAGTTTCTCACGGTGAAAATCAAACTCCACCCTCTACCCATGTGATTGGTTGCTTTCCAATGTCCATCACCATCTCTGGGGACTTGGCTGGCAGCACCCAATAACTGGATAATTAGGAAGACAGATTAGGCCGATATCACCAGTCCATGGGTGAAATAAAAATAACACTGGTCAGACAACCCTTCCTCCATGCAGGGAGGTGGAAGAAAGAAAATCTTTCTTCCACCTCCCTGCTCCATGGATACCAGTACACCAGATTCCAAGGGGTGTATCAGGTGACCGTTTCTCCCTACTTTACACAGTACAGTAATCTTTTCCCCTTTAAATCTGGCTCTTCTGTAAACCATGGAGTAACATGCAGACCTATGCTATGTGGATTCATGTGTAAACCATGAAATGACTAAAACGTAATGAGATATTTTTATAGGCATCATCTGCTTTTCTGAACAAGATTTCAAGACATGTTTTAACTTTTTGCAACAATTAACGAGAATCCACTTATATGACTATCAAAAGAGCATAGGCCCCTACATATTATTCTATTTCTAAGAGGAATTAAAATATTGTTTGACGAAAATCAAATTTGAGAATTAAAATGGTTGAGATATCCCAAAACAAATTGGTCCTATGTGGGAACTTTCTTTTATATGGACCACTTTGCTTTACTTTGTTTTTGGATATTTCCAAATCCGACTTTCATCAAATAAAATTTTAACTACTCTTTAATATTTCAAGTAGTTTCTATCATGCAAAAAGTTAAAAGCTGAATCACCATCTCAACCAAAACTACCATCCCTTAAACGCCTTCTTTTTTTTCTTTTTCTCGCTGGTATACTGTTTTTGACTGTGTGTAGTCATGGGCCCACTAATTAAACACAAATGTGATAATTTAAAATTAATACCCTTGAATTTCATTATGTATAGGTTCTGAATAAAACCTTAACTTTGAGAAAATCAAGGTTGAAAAGCAAAGAACAGTTCTGGTGCCTATGCAGGTACCAGACCCAGAAAAACATTACTTTTAAGAGGTTTTCTACTTCCAAGAGGTTTTCTACTTCTTTAATAAGTAGAGTCAGAGATGGTCTTCTGTATACTAGTAACCTCTCTCCCTAGTTTGATCTCTCTCCTATTGCAAGTTCCGACAGTGTTTCAAATTCACTGTGAATTCCTCTCTGTGTACTATTGGTCTGATAAAACAATGCATTTCCTGAGTGTACATGACCAGTTATGCATCTTTTAAAACTTGTGATAGATATCAATGTAAAATCTCCTGGATGCTGCAGTTGATCATAACTTGCAATTGATTATAATTCTCTATTCTATACTAGTAAAAATCAAAAAATCAGTTGCTGGTTGCAATCAATTGTTTTCCATCTTTATTGATTGCATATGAAACACTGAAAGAGTTACTAGTAATACTTACTTGTCATGTGTTCACTCAAAATGAGTTGAATCTACTGTGTCGTAGCTGTAATAATCTAATTAAGTGCTTTTTTTAAATGAACCTGCAGTCTGTTGGCAACAGCATAATATTTGTCACTGTTGACCAATGTTTTGCCATGATAACAACATTATTCATATTTTTAAAATCATTTACAATTTTGTGGATCAAGCTTTTTCAGTTTTTTTTTTTTAACCATTTGAGTTGCAATTTTGGAATCATGACCACTCTATAGTAATCTTATTTTGCACAACACTTAAATAATACAAATATAGAATTTTTAATATGCCTCTTTCCATTGAACATTAGTATTTTTATGGATAAGTACAAAGTCACATGAATTGACCATGAAACTCCCTCGCTTTTTGAGCATTAGACTTGAAATTTGGCACATGTGACCACCATTGTAGGCCTATACTGTATACAAATTTTATCTTTCGTCATTGTCGACAGTGTTTGCCATGGTAACAGCATTTTTATCAAAAACATTTGTGGAACAAACTGCCCACTTTTTTTAACATTTGATTTGCAGTTTTAGAGACTAATGATCACTCTTACTTACATGTAGGGCCTATGTCATTTAGCAAGACATTTGTGTGTGTATGTGTGGTTTTCAGTCTGTCTGTTGCCATGACATGAATATTTTCTTACAATTACAAAATTATGTGGATTGATCAACTAACTCCCTCAGTTATTGAGCATTATATAGAATTGAAATTTCACATATTTGGCTGCTAAAATGTAAAGTGAAGATATGCAAACTTCATCTCTTGTCATTGCTGACCAGTGTATTTACGTGATAACATACAAATTACTAATTGATTTAGCTAAATCCAGCAGTTTGTAGGATTTGACATGAGATTTGACACATGTGACCAATACACATTTCAATTGCTCAAAGCATTTCTTTCCTCAATGTTGAACAATGCATTCCCATGGCAACATCTTTTTTTGATAAAAGGTGTAAACAAATATTGTGGATAATAATATAGAGCTTACTCCCTCAGTCTTCGAACATTTGACTTGATATTTGGTACATGTGACCACTATAGCATGCTGTCTTTGGAGTATGGCAAATCTGTGTTGCCATTTTATAGGCATTTAAAAAAAAAAATATTCACTTCTTTCATCATGGACAGACAGTATTTGCCACAAAAATTATTTGAATTTGAACTTTTTGAATAAAAATCAATCATACAAAATCATTATGGCTTATGCTATTTTCCTCAGTTTTTAGAATGTTGTTATAGCTTTTAATAGATTTGGTACATTTTGGGGAACCATTATAGATTTATATTCATATTGAAAAACACATCTTTGTCAATGTTGAATAATGCATTGCCATGGTAGCAACCTGATAAAAAGCACACAAAAACATTGTGTACTGATCTAACTCATTCAGGTTGATGTCCATGGGGTATTAATCACATTTAGTGATAGTTCTAGTCTGGATTGCATGTATTGTTGCTGCCAGTCCTCGCCTGTGGTACATTCTCTTTATTTTCTGAGCAACACATTTTTGCTTGTTTGTTTGTTTGTTTCAATAAACTTCTGGGTTTTTTTTTTTTTTTAAAGAAGTGTAGGTAGGCTATTGTTTTTTAAACTGCAGAGAAAACTCCCTCAGAAAGCCCGTTTTTGCAAAATCTCCCGTTCTCCCGCTTGAGATTTAATTTCTCCCGCCCTGGCTCTATGTCTCCCACTTAAAATGATTTCTTACATGGTGTGTTCGTATGTTGAAAAATAAGCCTTAGATAGCACAAGAGAACATTAAGAACTCTAATCATTAGAGCTTCCAGAGCTCAAGCGGGCCCTGGACCCCGGCCGCAGAGAACTTCGCGCGCATCAAGTTGGAGTCTCCCGTTTGCTAGGGGTTTCAGGCGGGAGAATCTCCAGATCAGAAGGTACTTGGGGTTGAAGTCTCTGAAACTGTAACCATTTCTCTTAAAAAAAAAAAAATGGGCATATATTCCTTGGTAATGTAGCCCACATTATGTGTGGGACCATGATATTTTGACCTGGTTATAGAAACTTCAAAAATTCATAACTTTTTCTTTATCTAATTTTCCTCAAACTGTCACTGTTCTAATAATGTTGCTGAACTCTCTCAATCCACATGTATGTCAACGTGAACTTGCACAGTACATATCACTTTTACGATATCATCAAAATTTATATTATCTCTTTTCTTTAACTCCCCGGAAAGCATTACAACATTACTTCAGTTATGCGTTCATGGCTTTATGACAATGCAACACTGTTTTATAGAAATATCAAACAATCGCAAGAAATATTTTGATGATATCGTAAAAGACAAATTTACATTGAAATACATGTGGATTGCGAGAATTCAGTGATTAGAACATATCAGTGACAGTTTGGGGAAAGTTAGATAAAGAAAAAGTTATAACTTTAAAAATTCATAACTTTGTTATTAAGCTCTATAATATTATCCACAATATTTGTAAGAAACAGTTTGAATGCATGACAATTACAAATTTGACTTTGGTGTCAGATTTTTACTTGAATGGATTGATCCAGGTTAGCTAATTTTATATCTCAGCTCCTATGGGTCTATTGGCAAGTATTTCGTTGAGAATTTGAAAACTTGAAATCATGTGTTGGTACATGTACCTCACATTAGCAATAGCACGAGCAAGAAATTACGTAGGCCTGAAGGGAAAGGTCATCAAATCATAAAGTATAGTAATCTATTACTGTAGATGAATAAGCCTTGGTACATTTATTATCAAAGTTCGAGTAGGCAAATTTGACGAAATGCATGATAAGCAGGCACTATTCAAAATAGGTGAATTAAGGTTTTATGTAGACTCGCATTAAATCAGAATGTCACATACAAAGCTACTTATTTCTTTTTAGACAGATAAAGGTTAGGCTCGTAAAGACATATAGTTTGGTATAATCTTGATTAAGATTTAGGTATGTTTTTAGCTCTTCATGAATAATAGAAATATGAAAGAAGGAGTTTAAATATGACACATTACATAAATATGTACGCCAGAATCAAAAAAAAAAAAAAAAACTATACATGTTAGGTAGACTGACATAAAAAAAAGAAAAAAAAGCTACAAACTTGCTCAGATATTTCATGCAAATGGGGAATGTGTTTTCAATGTACAAACACAGAGAATGATTCATTTAGTATTTCTTTCACAAAGAGATTTGAGAGAAAGGTGAAAATAGAGGGAAAATCATGTTGGTCTTGACATGATTCGGTAATTATGAAGAGTATAACAGACAGACAAAGAAAGAGTAAGATCTAGTGAGAACTTAAAAAGTGAGAAAAGAAGAAACAAACCGAAATCAGGGAGGTGGGAAGAGATTCCCACCTCCATGCAGAAAGGGAATGGCTGGGATATGTTCCTTGGTTCCTCATGTGCAAGGAGGTGCTCACTCACAGAAGGGAGCATTCTATACATCCCAAGTCTTACATAACAGTTCAAACCACCATCTGGCTTTCTACTCAGGTTGACCTTTATCTCAGTGGGGGTCAGCCAGACAGCCCCCCATAGGACATGTCAATCACGGTTACCATGACAATCCTCTCAGAGTGAAGCTCCGCCCAATAAACATGAAAAGGTGTTTATGGACCCAAAGGTTGTACAAACCCTTGTTGGGAGAAGCTTCAACACAGGGCCTATGGGACAGTGCCAAAGTGGTGCATGTAGTAGTCTTGGCGCAGACTCCTTTACGACCAACAAGGGTTTGTGCCTGCAAACTAGGGTGGGTCTGCTTCGGTCTCTGTGCGACGGGAGAGGGAGAGAGAGGGAGAGAGGATTGGTAACGAGGTCAGCTGTGCCTGCTACGGAACTGGGACAGTCGCGTGTCGTCTTATGTCAAGAGGTCAATCGTTGCACCGTCTGAACTTAGACCGTGAGTCATCGGGAGTTAACTGGGGTCATGGTGGGAAAATATCGGTTTGTTTACTTCTGGGAACGCTGTTGCGTACAGGTGGCGCAATTGCGAGTATTGCGAATCGCTTAGAAATATATATTTTATTGTTCTTAATGTAAATATAAGCGGTTATCAAATGGGAGTATAACGGTCAATACCATTGAGGTCCAATCGTCGGTCAATCGCTGCAGCGGACGCGTGTATTAGGATCGAACCTATATTAGAATATCCAGTACAAGTAAGATGGAGTGTGTAAGATGACAATGGTATCAATAATATAGGCCCTAGATAGATGTGTGAGTATAGTTGATCGTGAGCACGAACATTTACGACAGTTCTACAACGACTACCGGGGAATTTCTGTCGGTGTAATCCCTGCTGGAATTTTATATAATTTCATACCTACCATGAGAGCGTATCGACCCATTATTTGTTTGTTTGTTTGTTTGTTTTTGTATGTGTAGTGGCTCTTAAAAGAGCCTTTGGCTTACCAAAGCCCGAGAGATTTAGGCGTTGAGTTTCCGACGGTTCTCGTCGCGAAGGTAGTCCACTAGGTCCAGGAAGAAGAGTATGAGACCACCCTGCCTAGGAAACAAGAAAGTCTTGCTTGTCGCGCACAGGACACGGGAGACTATGCCGAGGCACATCGTGAGATGAACGATTCCAAGACCAAGACATAACGTAGAATAAAATGACATCATCCACACATAGCGCAGCATAATGCCATCATTTTGGTTTGATCGTGGATAGTGTCGTAGCTCGCAGAAACGCCCTTACATACTGCCTGATAGGATAAGTGAATTGAAGAGAGCGAGCAGTAAGTGAACGAGAGAGGGGGCATTT
Organism: Diadema setosum; assembly: GCA_033980235.1. NCBI lineage: Eukaryota > Metazoa > Echinodermata > Echinoidea > Diadematoida > Diadematidae > Diadema > Diadema setosum. The sequence goes on from CM067060.1 coordinate 31,962,961, forward strand.
TTTTTTTTTCAATGAGGATATGAAGCTACAATGGAAGCTCCATAATACGGAAACCTCTGCCCCAAGTCGCGTGCCGCTGAGGTCAAATGGCAACCGAGAAATGAGCGAGAGGAGGTGGGTCAACAGGTCAATCGTTAAACCGGTCGCGTGCCGCTGCTATTATGAGCTTTGACCGTGAGCCAATGGGGGACAATGATGATATGGCGATGTTTGATAGGGAAAATTACCTGTTTGTTTACTTCCTGGGGACATTTTGCAGATGTTGCGTTGCGTACAGAGTGGTGCAATTACAAATATTAAGAGGCACGGAGAAACAGCTCAGAGAGAGCAAGGCTTTATTATTTCATCGATGTGACTGTGTTGTCGGCTGCATTGGCCACTTTCTAGCTATATATATCAGTCAATTTACTGGACAAGTAAGCGTCGTATGTACAAGTGAGATGATCGATAGGGAGGGGGGGGGGGCACAAGCTGCCGATGATGGTATCAATAAATAAGACGCATGTATATCCCAATGACGAGTTGATAGTGAACACGAGACTACAACCTTTATACAATGACTACCGGGGAATTTCTTACAGGATTATTTAAACATAGAACTTACCATTTGTCTTGCCCTGCCATAATAGCATGCCACGATAGTTCATCGTTATTCGTTCTTTCTTGGTGGCTCTTCAAAGAATCTTTGGTTTACCAAGAGGGAAGTTTGGGCAGATGATGGTATCAATAAGCAAATACAGACAAGTGTCGGGATGACTAGTTGATGAAGAGCACAAGCCCACACCATTTTCATCCGACACGTGCCGCAACTTTTAAAAACGACGTCATTCATTTCGATATGTGGTGCAATGTCATAGCGATGTCAAGGTTGAGCTAAACGCTCTGCAATATTAAGAGGATACCATCATTTTCCTAAAAGCTGTGCAATATGCACGTACTTAGGTCTTGAGCTCGCCATAAAGAAATAAAGGATATCATATCGTGGTAGACGTGTGTCGCTGACTTTAGAATAGTGAGCAAAAAGTGATCGTTGGCCCATTTTTGGCTAGGTTAACCACCGGCTAGTACGATTCGACGGGGCAATGAGAGTCACTTCGAGGGCGGGTAGTTTTTTTTTTCTCTGCATGTGTGTATAGTGTGTGTGGCAACATCGTTACTTCTAGGTATAACAGAACAAGTAATTCAAATCGTATAGTTAATATTACAAAACCTAACGTTTGGTCCGAATTAATAGCAACTCTCGCTGATGCTAAATCCAATATCCCATTGGATGAAGAAAACGCGATGAAGTCTCAGTGACCAATAATAGCTTAACAACCTTACGCACTGGTCTATCAACGTTGTCTCATACGAATCATCATCGCCGGTTCCCTGGGTGTCGATATAGAATAATTTCAAAAGGATGATATTCGCCCATAAATTTGCTGTTAACACGCCTTTTACAAGTCCATTTTTTTCTTGCCGGCCACAGGCACTTTTCTGAATGCTGCAATGGATGAAACAAAACGTGTATGGTATACGTGTACATGGTAAAGTTACATGCCTAAATGGGACGGGTGAAACTATTGGTACAAGAACAGGGGCGTATGATAGAAACATGTTGTAAGAATCGGTCTAATGAGAATTGCCAACCGAAAATTATTACAGAAAAATATTGCATTGCAGAAATGTAGGCGTATGAGAGGTTTCAAAGGTGAAAAGGCGATGTGGAAATCAAAGTTCTGAAAATCCTGCGTTATACACATTGCAAAACACGACTTGAAGTGGTAGGAATCTTGACCAATATAACGACGGAATAGCACAGTACCGTTCGAGTATATGCACACGTATTATTCCGAGCTTAGTTCATGTTTGATCAATGACAATTGTGAGCGACACAATCATTTAATTTAAGAGTGTTTTCATTAACCGCAAAAAGTAGAAGTCGCAGAGATTGTGTTGACTGTCCCCTATAGAAACACATGCACTTTACAATAACTCGGCATATTTCCAGTCATTCGTAAAGCTTGGCAAGGTTGGTTTTTGCGACTGATGCGTTAAACTTTCTCAATGGCATGGTATCAGAATGAGTATAGCTTTGTGCAACTTTAGTGGACATATTTCTATGCAGTCTTTGATGTGTCTATCTGTTAAAACAAAAATAATTCATATGATTCGCCAGAGTTCTTTGCTTATCTGAAAACAAGAATGTAACCAAGCATTGTATTTCTCTAGTTTGTTTCCTGAATGCAGCAATAGCTGCGAAGTCAGCATGACGGGTATAAAAGGTTTAATTTACGTACAAAATAAATCAGTAGAAGGAAACAGACGTAGCCTACCTTATGATTAGACTGGCATGACCAGTTAAATGATAGTAACAGTAGAAACACGAAAGGCAAAAGTTGCGTTGGGTTTTGTTTTGTTTGCGTTTATTTGATTAATATTTCTCCCGAAGTTAGGTAGCAACAAATTTAACGTCCTTGCAATTAAATGAAATGATTGCTGTATTACTGTGACACGGCGTCTAACGATTTGATTTATGTCAAAGTTATTTCATGTTAGCCAACAGCAGTAGAAATCCTATAATAATGACAAACGTAATCTTGCATTTAGCCGCGTCAATAGCTGATGACAAAAGATTCGATCGAAAGTATAGTTACTGCCTTGTACGAGATTTAGACACGCATTGCATTATATAGTATGCCCGTCGGTGGTTCATGATAATTACGTTTGAAATGATGATTAAACCACGCATACTTTGATCTTCAGTTACCTTTTGGAAATATGCGTTTCTGCTTGTGTGCTTCAAAATAGTTATAATGAAACTTGTGATAGAAAATCCAGTTTGTTACTGTCTTAAGAAGAATGCAAATACAAATTGACAGCATTCAGATTAACACCCACTTTTTTGCATTAGTAGTTCAAAGTTTGCTTGTTTTTTTTTTTGTTTTTTTTTTTTGGTGTTGTTGTTCTTTTGAAAGCAACTCAACACTGTCTCCCATGAAATTATGTTATACACACTGAATTCGAACGTTAAAACCAGTGGTAACTTCACATATTACTCGGTTTCATACGTGTAGCTATCATTAATTGTTCACTCCTATTATACAGATGGAATAAATGTATTTCAATTTCCTCGCTCGTTTGAATAAGATAAATACGCGTCCATCGAATTTCATATGAGTGAAGCTTTAGCACTGCAAAGATATTCGTCAACACACACACACACACACACACACACATACGCAAAAAAAAGCATTGGTCAAACGTAAAATAGTTGCTGAAGATTTCCAAATCACAAATCGCGCTAAAGTACAACTTTGTTACAGTTAACAAGGCCTATGATTTGATTCACAACTGATATCATTATGAGAGATAAGATATTTCTCTGTTGAAAAACAGAAACTAATAATTGCGGATATATTTTTCAAAGTGAACTATTCATTGAACATTACTGAAAACGTAAAAAGTGCATCCTGATAATTGATATTAGTCTTTTAAAAATGCAAACGGTCATTGTCAAATAAACGTTCACCACGGTGCACCCTGCTAGCTCTGTAAAGCAAACATCATTCTGCTTGAGTCATCATGAAGTATTCGATATTTGAAGAAATGAACAAATCGCTTGTCATTGTTCCCATACAGCGATGAACCATTAAACGCCTTTGCAACGAGTCAGATCATTAAAGTGAGCGCATTATTACTGCATGCTGCTGAAAGAAAAGACAAGTATAGCTGTGGTTCAGTTATCAACATGCAATGCACGCATAGTTATAAACGCAGATTCCAGGTCTTACTTGACTAAATAGTGTTCACATCGATGGGTTGGCATCCAAAGATTTAATGATCACGCATTTGAAGACATGATATCTATATGATTAGGTGAGTTCGTTCTTCAGTTTTTTATAGTTCATAAGTAGAAGAGCTGGTGTGTAAACGTAAATACTTATAGCATAATGATGTAATGGTAACGAGTGATTTAAGGTTAGGGGATATCCACAATCATGCCACGTTGCAGTGTCAGAACAAGTTAGGTTAGCGAGAGAATGATTTCAGACATCTTGTGAAAAGAACTTTTTCGTAGGATTAAAAAGAAATCGGTCATTCATCCGCGGGAGAGCTGCAAATAATGACGGTATCGAAGTGGCTGATATAGCTGGAGCAGAAAAACGTTCCAACGAAGCCTATATTGTGTCGATTGACCCCCGGTCTCCCGTACTTTCCACGTGTTAACCAGTATTATCAAACATCTGTACTTTTGAAGGGGACGTCAAAACCGTATCAGGCAATGCACGCAAGCGGCATCATAAGCAGAGTTTCTTATATACTAGTCATACCTTTCGACTGATAAATCGAGTGTTGTCAGGTATATCTTCATGGCTACCTCTTCTTCTAATGAATATATACGTCAAAATGCCTAACATAAGATGTACGGCATAATGATTATCAATACATCTCTATGGGGTAACTCGATCAGAGCATAATATGTGTGGTAGCATCAGGTTGGTACTTCAAGGAAATGGTACTCCAAGGTAAGAAAGTGACTCGTTGAGAATAGACATGCAGGTTCATGTAATATCACCTTCAGCAGCACTCGTGGACTTAACCGTTTTCACCATTGTTGCTGTTGGAAGGAAATACCCAATTAGTTATATTACAAAACACGAGTGCAATAACCTTATTTTGCTTCACATTATTTTGGTATGGTTACTTGAATAAAGGCTGGGCGGACTCGTTTTGCTAGGAAAAGCTTTCGATAGCGTTACACTTAATGGACTTTAAAAAAATAACTATTACACTTGACGTATTGAAGAGGATCGATTTTGGAGACTTATGGTGTAAAGTCGATTGACGCAATCTATACCGCTGTTGGAAAATTACGTTACAAATAATTCTTATTCTCTGTTGTGGATATAAGAGAGCACAGAACGGTTTTGTGGAATGATTCTATATTTGGTGGTTTACGTACTGTAATTGACGCTTATGATATTTGGGGGTTTTGTGTGTGTGTGTGTTGTTGTTGTTGTTTTTTTCATTCACCCATAAGGCGCAATGGGTAACATATTTACTGAATAAACTTTATGTAACATCGTGGTTTTGCACAAATATCGGTATATCGTTGAAGTTAAAGTCGGTACAGTTACAATTATCATGAAACCGTCCTTGGAAGAACCCATCTTTAGTTACAGCGCAACGGAGGTTGCTCCATTTCTCTGTAAGACACGGAGTTGCGAGTGAAGTTTTCATTGTGCCGCCGCTGCGGCATTTGGCGATTTGTAGATATGTAGGCGGGATTGTGCGTTCAAGCAAACTATGCGAACGAAATCATACCCTGGAAGTGGACTTTTTGAAAAAGATGAACAATTTCTGGGTGAAAGGCTCTGCACAGCTGGGGCATTTTAGTGGAACCTGTCCATATTTCAGATTTATTTCAAATGTGTCAATGGAAGAGCTCACTATTACGTAAGGTGTTAGACTGTTCCATTCTGTTATCACTCTTGGAAAAGAAAAAAGAGTGTAGCCTCAACTTTGTCTTGAAATGCTCCTTCGAGATCTTAAATGGATGAGCTCTTTGTTCGGCCGCTAGTAGATGAAAAGCCAAAGAAATCAGTTGACCGGAGAGCGTCAATTCCCTGTACACGTACCAAGGTTTGTACCATGTCTCATCTATGACGTCTGTCATTATCTGTATAGGCTATAATAAAGGTAGCTATATGTGTTCAAGGCGTGATGCGTATTGCAGACGTCGCAGGAGACACAGTTATGAGATAGACTTGGTGCTCGACGTTGAACGTGAATCTCTTTTTTTCACAGAACCCATCTTTAGTCTTTGCTCCATTTCTCTGTAAGACACGGAGTTGCGAGTGAAGTTTTCATTGTACCGCGGCATTTGGCGATTTGTAGATCGGTTTGGGCGGGATTGTGCGTTCAAGCAAAGTACCTTGAAATAACCTTGAAATGAATAGCCAAGGATGGGCTTGTGAGACGTGGCGAATTAAAGCAGTAAAGCCATGATCATTTTGACTCGTTCATGTACAAGCGTTAGAAAGTTTGATTGTTCATTTTCTTTGGCGTGATTGGTTTCTTAGTCACTAAAGACAAGATACATGAAATGTGACGCGCATGTATTGGACATCGTAACACTAAAGATAGGTGAAATATATTTCTCTGGCAGATCGAATCGAGTTTGATTGATTACACGATGAAAGTCGACCTGTGACTGACGATTTAAATACAGCTTCGGTTGTAAAACGCAGTCATTTGTTTTTACCGTCAGTATAATAATCATACAATATCTGATTGTGTACGAAGATTAAGCGTGGCTGACTATAGAGGACAAACAAAGATTCCCTTTTTTTCTATCACATTCGGCAGCACTGAGGCTTAAACACACGATGAAATTCAAGATGACTTAAGGTTGTTCAAGATTATATTCAGACAGGTATTAAAGTCACAGGATAAAGCACATTATGATGACTTAACAACTCTTCCATTGAACAACATGAAATCTTGAGATTTGTGGTAAAACATATCCATATAACATTGTCTAGAAAGAAAATAAATATTCGTGCTGCGTACAATGAATCAATCAGAACACGAAGATTCACCAAAAGTTGACAATATGAGTGACAAATTGCAAGAGAATAATGCATCGGCTCACTTCAACAAAATCCAGAAGAATACCAATGTATTCTTGATATTTGATTCGCGATGGCAATAAGAGTGCTGAGTTTTGTACTCTTTTCTTTTTCTTACACCTGATTCCTGATGATAGTTTAGAAAATAAGATATGAGATTTTATTTAAAGAAAATTAACGATTTATTTTCCCAAGACCAACATGGCTTTAGGAAAGGTATATCATGTATAACTCAACCGCTGGAAGTGACAGAAGGTCCGAAGCTATGGATAACCTGATAACAGGTTGAGGATTGACTACATGTATACTTAGACAATAGCAACGTTTTCATCAACGTGACATCCTCATATTATGAAGAAAAATGCTGTGAAAAAAGAGATTCACGTTCAACGTCGAGCACCAAGTCTATCTCATAACTGTGTCTCCTGCGACGTCTGCAATACGCATCACGCCTTGAACACATATAGCTACCTTTATTATAGCCTATACAGATAATGACAGACGTCATAGATGAGACATGGTACAAACCTTGGTACGTGTACAGGGAATTGACGCTCTCCGGTCAACTGATTTCTTTGGCTTTTCATCTACTAGCGGCCGAACAAAGAGCTCATCCATTTAAGATCTCGAAGGAGCATTTCAAGACAAAGTTGAGGCTACACTCTTTTTTCTTTTCCAAGAGTGATAACAGAATGGAACAGTCTAACACCTTACGTAATAGTGAGCTCTTCCATTGACACATTTGAAATAAATCTGAAATATGGACAGGTTCCACTAAAATGCCCCAGCTGTGCAGAGCCTTTCACCCAGAAATTGTTCATCTTTTTCAAAAAGTCCACTTCCAGGGTATGATTTCGTTCGCATAGTTTGCTTGAACGCACAATCCCGCCTACATATCTACAAATCGCCAAATGCCGCAGCGGCGGCACAATGAAAACTTCACTCGCAACTCCGTGTCTTACAGAGAAATGGAGCAACCTCCGTTGCGCTGTAACTAAAGATGGGTTCTTCCAAGGACGGTTTCATGATAATTGTAACTGTACCGACTTTAACTTCAACGATATACCGATATTTGTGCAAAACCACGATGTTACATAAAGTTTATTCAGTAAATATGTTACCCATTGCGCCTTATGGGTGAATGAAAAAAACAACAACAACAACACACACACACACAAAACCCCCAAATATCATAAGCGTCAATTACAGTACGTAAACCACCAAATATAGAATCATTCCACAAAACCGTTCTGTGCTCTCTTATATCCACAACAGAGAATAAGAATTATTTGTAACGTAATTTTCCAACAGCGGTATAGATTGCGTCAATCGACTTTACACCATAAGTCTCCAAAATCGATCCTCTTCAATACGTCAAGTGTAATAGTTATTTTTTTAAAGTCCATTAAGTGTAACGCTATCGAAAGCTTTTCCTAGCAAAACGAGTCCGCCCAGCCTTTATTCAAGTAACCATACCAAAATAATGTGAAGCAAAATAAGGTTATTGCACTCGTGTTTTGTAATATAACTAATTGGGTATTTCCTTCCAACAGCAACAATGGTGAAAACGGTTAAGTCCACGAGTGCTGCTGAAGGTGATATTACATGAACCTGCATGTCTATTCTCAACGAGTCACTTTCTTACCTTGGAGTACCATTTCCTTGAAGTACCAACCTGATGCTACCACACATATTATGCTCTGATCGAGTTACCCCATAGAGATGTATTGATAATCATTATGCCGTACATCTTATGTTAGGCATTTTGACGTATATATTCATTAGAAGAAGAGGTAGCCATGAAGATATACCTGACAACACTCGATTTATCAGTCGAAAGGTATGACTAGTATATAAGAAACTCTGCTTATGATGCCGCTTGCGTGCATTGCCTGATACGGTTTTGACGTCCCCTTCAAAAGTACAGATGTTTGATAATACTGGTTAACACGTGGAAAGTACGGGAGACCGGGGGTCAATCGACACAATATAGGCTTCGTTGGAACGTTTTTCTGCTCCAGCTATATCAGCCACTTCGATACCGTCATTATTTGCAGCTCTCCCGCGGATGAATGACCGATTTCTTTTTAATCCTACGAAAAAGTTCTTTTCACAAGATGTCTGAAATCATTCTCTCGCTAACCTAACTTGTTCTGACACTGCAACGTGGCATGATTGTGGATATCCCCTAACCTTAAATCACTCGTTACCATTACATCATTATGCTATAAGTATTTACGTTTACACACCAGCTCTTCTACTTATGAACTATAAAAAACTGAAGAACGAACTCACCTAATCATATAGATATCATGTCTTCAAATGCGTGATCATTAAATCTTTGGATGCCAACCCATCGATGTGAACACTATTTAGTCAAGTAAGACCTGGAATCTGCGTTTATAACTATGCGTGCATTGCATGTTGATAACTGAACCACAGCTATACTTGTCTTTTCTTTCAGCAGCATGCAGTAATAATGCGCTCACTTTAATGATCTGACTCGTTGCAAAGGCGTTTAATGGTTCATCGCTGTATGGGAACAATGACAAGCGATTTGTTCATTTCTTCAAATATCGAATACTTCATGATGACTCAAGCAGAATGATGTTTGCTTTACAGAGCTAGCAGGGTGCACCGTGGTGAACGTTTATTTGACAATGACCGTTTGCATTTTTAAAAGACTAATATCAATTATCAGGATGCACTTTTTACGTTTTCAGTAATGTTCAATGAATAGTTCACTTTGAAAAATATATCCGCAATTATTAGTTTCTGTTTTTCAACAGAGAAATATCTTATCTCTCATAATGATATCAGTTGTGAATCAAATCATAGGCCTTGTTAACTGTAACAAAGTTGTACTTTAGCGCGATTTGTGATTTGGAAATCTTCAGCAACTATTTTACGTTTGACCAATGCTTTTTTTTGCGTATGTGTGTGCGTGTGTGTGTGTGTGTGTTGACGAATATCTTTGCAGTGCTAAAGCTTCACTCATATGAAATTCGATGGACGCGTATTTATCTTATTCAAACGAGCGAGGAAATTGAAATACATTTATTCCATCTGTATAATAGGAGTGAACAATTAATGATAGCTACACGTATGAAACCGAGTAATATGTGAAGTTACCACTGGTTTTAACGTTCGAATTCAGTGTGTATAACATAATTTCATGGGAGACAGTGTTGAGTTGCTTTCAAAAGAACAACAACACCAAAAAAAAAAAAACAAAAAAAAAACAAGCAAACTTTGAACTACTAATGCAAAAAAGTGGGTGTTAATCTGAATGCTGTCAATTTGTATTTGCATTCTTCTTAAGACAGTAACAAACTGGATTTTCTATCACAAGTTTCATTATAACTATTTTGAAGCACACAAGCAGAAACGCATATTTCCAAAAGGTAACTGAAGATCAAAGTATGCGTGGTTTAATCATCATTTCAAACGTAATTATCATGAACCACCGACGGGCATACTATATAATGCAATGCGTGTCTAAATCTCGTACAAGGCAGTAACTATACTTTCGATCGAATCTTTTGTCATCAGCTATTGACGCGGCTAAATGCAAGATTACGTTTGTCATTATTATAGGATTTCTACTGCTGTTGGCTAACATGAAATAACTTTGACATAAATCAAATCGTTAGACGCCGTGTCACAGTAATACAGCAATCATTTCATTTAATTGCAAGGACGTTAAATTTGTTGCTACCTAACTTCGGGAGAAATATTAATCAAATAAACGCAAACAAAACAAAACCCAACGCAACTTTTGCCTTTCGTGTTTCTACTGTTACTATCATTTAACTGGTCATGCCAGTCTAATCATAAGGTAGGCTACGTCTGTTTCCTTCTACTGATTTATTTTGTACGTAAATTAAACCTTTTATACCCGTCATGCTGACTTCGCAGCTATTGCTGCATTCAGGAAACAAACTAGAGAAATACAATGCTTGGTTACATTCTTGTTTTCAGATAAGCAAAGAACTCTGGCGAATCATATGAATTATTTTTGTTTTAACAGATAGACACATCAAAGACTGCATAGAAATATGTCCACTAAAGTTGCACAAAGCTATACTCATTCTGATACCATGCCATTGAGAAAGTTTAACGCATCAGTCGCAAAAACCAACCTTGCCAAGCTTTACGAATGACTGGAAATATGCCGAGTTATTGTAAAGTGCATGTGTTTCTATAGGGGACAGTCAACACAATCTCTGCGACTTCTACTTTTTGCGGTTAATGAAAACACTCTTAAATTAAATGATTGTGTCGCTCACAATTGTCATTGATCAAACATGAACTAAGCTCGGAATAATACGTGTGCATATACTCGAACGGTACTGTGCTATTCCGTCGTTATATTGGTCAAGATTCCTACCACTTCAAGTCGTGTTTTGCAATGTGTATAACGCAGGATTTTCAGAACTTTGATTTCCACATCGCCTTTTCACCTTTGAAACCTCTCATACGCCTACATTTCTGCAATGCAATATTTTTCTGTAATAATTTTCGGTTGGCAATTCTCATTAGACCGATTCTTACAACATGTTTCTATCATACGCCCCTGTTCTTGTACCAATAGTTTCACCCGTCCCATTTAGGCATGTAACTTTACCATGTACACGTATACCATACACGTTTTGTTTCATCCATTGCAGCATTCAGAAAAGTGCCTGTGGCCGGCAAGAAAAAAATGGACTTGTAAAAGGCGTGTTAACAGCAAATTTATGGGCGAATATCATCCTTTTGAAATTATTCTATATCGACACCCAGGGAACCGGCGATGATGATTCGTATGAGACAACGTTGATAGACCAGTGCGTAAGGTTGTTAAGCTATTATTGGTCACTGAGACTTCATCGCGTTTTCTTCATCCAATGGGATATTGGATTTAGCATCAGCGAGAGTTGCTATTAATTCGGACCAAACGTTAGGTTTTGTAATATTAACTATACGATTTGAATTACTTGTTCTGTTATACCTAGAAGTAACGATGTTGCCACACACACTATACACACATGCAGAGAAAAAAAAAACTACCCGCCCTCGAAGTGACTCTCATTGCCCCGTCGAATCGTACTAGCCGGTGGTTAACCTAGCCAAAAATGGGCCAACGATCACTTTTTGCTCACTATTCTAAAGTCAGCGACACACGTCTACCACGATATGATATCCTTTATTTCTTTATGGCGAGCTCAAGACCTAAGTACGTGCATATTGCACAGCTTTTAGGAAAATGATGGTATCCTCTTAATATTGCAGAGCGTTTAGCTCAACCTTGACATCGCTATGACATTGCACCACATATCGAAATGAATGACGTCGTTTTTAAAAGTTGCGGCACGTGTCGGATGAAAATGGTGTGGGCTTGTGCTCTTCATCAACTAGTCATCCCGACACTTGTCTGTATTTGCTTATTGATACCATCATCTGCCCAAACTTCCCTCTTGGTAAACCAAAGATTCTTTGAAGAGCCACCAAGAAAGAACGAATAACGATGAACTATCGTGGCATGCTATTATGGCAGGGCAAGACAAATGGTAAGTTCTATGTTTAAATAATCCTGTAAGAAATTCCCCGGTAGTCATTGTATAAAGGTTGTAGTCTCGTGTTCACTATCAACTCGTCATTGGGATATACATGCGTCTTATTTATTGATACCATCATCGGCAGCTTGTGCCCCCCCCCCCTCCCTATCGATCATCTCACTTGTACATACGACGCTTACTTGTCCAGTAAATTGACTGATATATATAGCTAGAAAGTGGCCAATGCAGCCGACAACACAGTCACATCGATGAAATAATAAAGCCTTGCTCTCTCTGAGCTGTTTCTCCGTGCCTCTTAATATTTGTAATTGCACCACTCTGTACGCAACGCAACATCTGCAAAATGTCCCCAGGAAGTAAACAAACAGGTAATTTTCCCTATCAAACATCGCCATATCATCATTGTCCCCCATTGGCTCACGGTCAAAGCTCATAATAGCAGCGGCACGCGACCGGTTTAACGATTGACCTGTTGACCCACCTCCTCTCGCTCATTTCTCGGTTGCCATTTGACCTCAGCGGCACGCGACTTGGGGCAGAGGTTTCCGTATTATGGAGCTTCCATTGTAGCTTCATATCCTCATTGAAAAAAAAAATGCCCCCTCTCTCGTTCACTTACTGCTCGCTCTCTTCAATTCACTTATCCTATCAGGCAGTATGTAAGGGCGTTTCTGCGAGCTACGACACTATCCACGATCAAACCAAAATGATGGCATTATGCTGCGCTATGTGTGGATGATGTCATTTTATTCTACGTTATGTCTTGGTCTTGGAATCGTTCATCTCACGATGTGCCTCGGCATAGTCTCCCGTGTCCTGTGCGCGACAAGCAAGACTTTCTTGTTTCCTAGGCAGGGTGGTCTCATACTCTTCTTCCTGGACCTAGTGGACTACCTTCGCGACGAGAACCGTCGGAAACTCAACGCCTAAATCTCTCGGGCTTTGGTAAGCCAAAGGCTCTTTTAAGAGCCACTACACATACAAAAACAAACAAACAAACAAACAAATAATGGGTCGATACGCTCTCATGGTAGGTATGAAATTATATAAAATTCCAGCAGGGATTACACCGACAGAAATTCCCCGGTAGTCGTTGTAGAACTGTCGTAAATGTTCGTGCTCACGATCAACTATACTCACACATCTATCTAGGGCCTATATTATTGATACCATTGTCATCTTACACACTCCATCTTACTTGTACTGGATATTCTAATATAGGTTCGATCCTAATACACGCGTCCGCTGCAGCGATTGACCGACGATTGGACCTCAATGGTATTGACCGTTATACTCCCATTTGATAACCGCTTATATTTACATTAAGAACAATAAAATATATATTTCTAAGCGATTCGCAATACTCGCAATTGCGCCACCTGTACGCAACAGCGTTCCCAGAAGTAAACAAACCGATATTTTCCCACCATGACCCCAGTTAACTCCCGATGACTCACGGTCTAAGTTCAGACGGTGCAACGATTGACCTCTTGACATAAGACGACACGCGACTGTCCCAGTTCCGTAGCAGGCACAGCTGACCTCGTTACCAATCCTCTCTCCCTCTCTCTCCCTCTCCCGTCGCACAGAGACCGAAGCAGACCCACCCGACCTCGTTAATGGCTTTTGACCTCTCACTCCCTCACTCTCACTCACATCGCTCACTCTCTTCAATGCACCGGCTATATTAGGATGCTGCTATATCCTCATCATAATCATCAAACGGCGCTGCTGCGAGCTACCCTATCACGCCGAATTATTGGACCTCATGTTGTCACTATGTATGCCCACGTCCGTCACGTTATGTTGCGCCATGTGGTGATGCAGCGTCATTCCAGCCACGTTGCAATCGATTATCTCATACACCCGTCACGTTATGTTGCGCCATGTGGTGATGCAGCGTCATTCCAGCCACGTTGCAATCGATTATCTCATACACCCAAAAACAACCACGTAATTGATCATTATATGATCTCATACTATGTCACGACATGTTGCGACATGTGCGGATATCTATCATTAATATTTTCTTGCGCCATGCGTTGCAATCGATGAATCATGATATAAACGCGGCCATGATGTCACCCTATGGTGCAATCGATGAGGTCATCCGTTACGCAAGAAATGATGTCATCATTTACCTAATATAGCTCCTGTTACGTAATACAACTGATGGTGCAATCAATTGCGCAATTTGGACTGTCAAAACGACTCCCCTATCTACTCTCCTTTTGGCCTTGGGTGAAAACTTTGAACAATGGAATTAGTAGTTGTGTAATGAATAGAGGGTTTTCAACTGATTACTTTGATATTGGTTGTGGAGCTAGGCAAGGTGATCCTCTGTCGCCATATTTATTTTTGGCTGTAATTGAAACTCTTGCTCAAGCATTGAGGAAAGATTAAATTATTAAAGGGATTACTTTGGGCGATTTTGAGGTCAGTCAGGCGTTATTTGCTGATGATATGATTTTTTTTTTTTTTTTTTTTAGAGATAAGAGTTCGGTTAAAAGATTACTTGCATGAAATTTTGAGTTGTTTAATGAAATTACTTGTTTAAATGTGGGGAAAATGAAAAGGTGGATAGGAAGAGATAGGAAATAAGGTAGGGGATCCTTCCTTTGGTAATTTAGTCAGAGAAGTGAAAACTATAGGTGCCTACTACTAACTAGGTGTTTATTTTGTAATGGATTTGAATTTGAGTGAAGAAATGCTTATAGAGATGGGTATAGAAATAAAGATTATTGAGTTGGTGGAAGTAAAGAGACCTGTCTCTTAAGGGTAAGAACAAGGAGGTATCAGAGTTCTCTCATACCTCCTTGGTAAGATTAATCTACTTAAAACAAATGTACATCATCTAAATTGAGTCATATATGATCTTCAACTGTTGTCCTTCGTAGGCATTTGCAGAAGTCTTTTTTAAAAATCTGTTTTGAATTTTCATGGAAAGGGAAAGACCACATTAAAGAGCTTTCAGGCGTGGCAGGATTTGGAAAGTTTGCGAAATTGAAAAGATGGGAATATGAATCAAATAATATTGAGTAATACCAAGTATATAATATATATATATATATATATATATATAACTATATATATATATAACTATATATATATATATATATATATATATATATATATATATATTTATATTTATCAGCCACAAACTGAATTTAGTAGAACTGAAGAAAGTGTGTTGGGAAAATGTTAATGCAGGTACATCAAGGAAGTAGTTAAATAGGATTTTACACAGTTATATTGACGAATTTCATTAAGTGTGGCGTCCCACAAGGTAGCTTATTAGGTCCTTTACTTTTTATCATTTATATCAATGATTTTTGCAGATCATCCGACGTGTTGTCATTTATACTTTTTGCTGATGATTCAAATGTTTTCTTTTCACATCAAAATCCAGATGAACTCGTGCACATTGTTAATTCCGAATTTAAAAAAGTGACCAAATGGATAAGAGCTAACAAATTATCTCTTAATCTTTTGAAAACTAAGTATATGTTATTTAGTAACTCTATAGAAGTTTTACGTAAAGAGATTATTTTTTTATGACCTTCAAATAGAACGCGTATCTCATATAAAATTCCTGGGGATTACAGTAGACGATAAATTTTCATGGAGGCCACATATCATTAACATAAGTACAATAATATCACGTAATATTGGAATCCTTAATAGACTTAAGTTTCATATTCCATTGTCTTCTTTGCTGACGTTATATGTCTCTTTAATATTACCTTATCTTAACTACGGTCTTTTAGCATGGGGTAACGCTCATCAAACTTTACTAGATAGATTACTGGTTTTACAAAAAAAGGCACTTCGTGTTATTTGTGGTGTCCCGCCACGTTCCCATACAGATCCATTATTCACTAAATATAAGATTTTAAAAATCAAAGATTTGTATTTTTTTCAACTTGGACAGTTTATGTTTAATTTCAACACAAATGCACTTCCCTGTATATTCAATTCAATGTTTGCAAGGAATCAATTTTTCCATAATTATCCCACCAGACAATCTTCTGAGTTTCATCTACCTCTTCTGAGAACATTATTGGCTCAGAATACATTTATATACACAGGCCCTAGATTCTAGAATTCATTAAGTAGCGAAATAAAAAATTCTCCTTCTTTGTATTCCTTTAAGCGTAAGTTGAAATCCTTTCTGTTAAACCCTCTCTGATGTTCGTTTTTATTAATCAAGTTCCAACAACCACAGGGTTTATCATCCAACCATCAATCAATTGATTTCTGAATTCATTAATTTATGAAATAGCCATTATAATTTCTACACAGCTGTATGCAACCACCGGCTGTTTAAAGAATTTCTTCAATTCCCTCTTCAAGTCTCTCTTTCGTTTCTTTGATCAGCGTGTAGGCATTCTCTTTCTTTCTTCCTTCCTTCCTTTCATTTTCCACCTTTCTGTCTAGTCGTGTCATGTTATTGTGTGTCTCCCGTTTGTTTCCGTCTTGTGTAAATCATATTTGTGTCCAGCATATACAAATAAGTATTTAGTTAGATTTTCTTGAGTGGTTCACAATCTACAAGCTTGCTTTTTAGTGGACCTCTCAGTTCTCCTTTTTTTTTTCAACTGAAACAAAGTCTTGTATTATTTTGCGTATACATATGTTACTTTATTATTGTATCATTTGATATCATTTGTTAGTTGTGTGTATACGATTGTGATGATAACCTAATTCATACTGTGTTGTGTTTTGTTGGAAAAAGGAGAATGAAATAAAATGAAATGAAATGAAATGAATAAATGTTTTCGACATTTAGTGAGATCATCAGGAGAGGTACCAGATTTTTTTTTTTTAAATGATAAAATATTTAGAGAATGTAGAGAAGAAGAAAAGAAAATAGCGGATAAAAGAGGAATCATTGGAATGCAGTTAAGTGGGAATATATAACACAAGGAGATGATGAAATGTTCCAGTAGGAAGCCTGTTTTTGCAGTTTCTTATTAAGAAACTGTTTTAGCTTCATTTAAACTGCATTAACTGTGTTTTGAGCTAATTGTTGTTATTTTTCTTTAACACTTGTTCTTTCCATCACTTTCACCATCACTGCCAGGATGTATTGTTTAAAAAAGATGCAATTACATGTAGGCCATATTTATGTTTTGTTTGTTTGTTGTTGTTTTTTAATAGAAACTAAAAACTGAGGGCTGTTAACCCTAACTAGGCCGGGCTATTCAGGTAGATGACAGAGCCGGGGGGGGGGGGGGGGGGGGCCTCCCAGGCCCCCCCTCCGGATCTCGGCCGTTGATCGCGCGATCGCGACGAAAATTGGCACACACATTGCCTATGATGTAATCTACAGTACCATGAAGTTAATTTTTTTAAAAATTATCATTTACACTAAATTATGCTAATTTATGCATAATGATGCATGAAATCAGACAATTTGGTATAAATCACTAAATAAAGCTCAAAACAGGCACATTTTTTATGTAAATATTCTTTTTAGTGTCCTTAGCAAATGTAAGAGAAAAAAATTGCACAATCAGAAAAAATTTCCTAAGTATTTTATTGTTTTGTGAATTTCTTATGTATTTCTTTGTTTTTTCGACTTTATGTTTTTCATTGTTTTTTCGATGAAATTTGTCCGTGACATTGTTCCGAACAAGAAAATGCGTTATTAATTGATTTTAATCAATAAAACCAAAAAATAATCATGCTTTTATGAAATTTGCCTGTAAACACAGTTTGCATTGAAATTGTACACAAATTCACGTTTTTGAGCAATTTTTGGTCTGACATGCACATGCATATTTATGCGCAACTTCGGAACCACACACCCGGGCATCGCAAATTTGGTGTCAAAAGATGCGGGAGACTCGAAAGAAAAAAGTCATGAAACGTCGCGGCGATAGCTTCTCGCGATAGTGATACATCGCGCGAAACGTCGAGGGGGGGGGGGGCCTCGGAGGACCCCCCCCCCCCCCCCGGCCTAGTTAGGGTTAAGAGTAGGTTTGTTGTGTATGTGCGTGTGAGTGCATGCACACATGTTTACGGGAAAGAAAGTATGTGGGGTGTAGTGGGGTACAAAAATAAAAATTTTCGTTTAAATCATTTGTGTTGTGTCATGCTGTTATTGTAGTTCATTCAATTATCAGCTATAATGCCTGTTAATAAAATGAATTATATGAGAGTATGTGTGAGTTCATTGCCATTTTTGTTGTTGTTGTTGTTGTGTGTGTGTGTGTCCACCGAGAATGATGTAATTTTTAGGCACATATACTTTGAGATTTGTATCTACAGACTACATTTTTCAAAAAGTGAAACACACGACTGTGTGAATTTTGATGTATGATGATAACGTTACGATATATGAATCTAATCTTAATAAATGTTACAAGAAAAAAAAATAGGTAATCAAAGACTTTTCAAGTCTCTTTACCATGTTTGGTCATGGATCAATTTGAAGTGACTTGACCAAAGCACCTAAAATAAATTGATCAATCCTTTTACTGTGCTGATGTCACATATTATATACTGCTTTCAAACACACAGCATAAGACACATTCAAACCACAACCAAACGTGCCACAAACACGCACACATTTATTTCTAGGTGCTCTGTACAATATTTTCAGTGGAGAGTTTCTGTAATTTAAATGAGATACTCGAGAGTTTGGTAAATATGATCCTGAAATGTCTAAGGATCAGTTCACAGAGGCTAGAGAGGGAAAAAAGGAGTACAATGTATAAGTCAAGAAAGGCAAAAGTTTGCAATTTGAATTGATTTACCAAGAACTCCATATGCATATCATTCACCGATCACACGATGCATAATTCAATCTCCTCTTTCTCATCCAACCCCCCCCCCCCGGGAAAAAAACACAACAGTCAAAAGCAACAATAAACAAATATACAAATTACATGTACAAACGTAGAATTCAAGGTTTATTAAATATATTCACATTTCCTTTGTGACTTTGCCATATTCACCAACTTAACCAACAGAGTGTAAAATCACTTGTTTTGGAGGAAAAAACAAACAAACTACAGTGTTTCTCGCTTTGTTATCACACAATTACAAGATTGTACATGTTCTTCAAAGATATCATCAACTCAGATTATGATTCTTGGATAACAGGAATAGTTGGCGGGTTTGTTATCTATAAAAAAAGTTAAATTGATGTGCTTAGAAATCAACAAGGGGAATGCAAAAATGATGACATGATAAAATGTTTCATGGAGGCTTACCGCTATTTACCTGGCAAGGCAAGCAAAATTGTTCCAATATTTCTACCCTGCCTGGTGAAGGCATTTTCTTTGAATATGATAATTTTGGAACAAGGAGGTAATCTGCACCAATAGCAATGTGTGCATTATTTGTGAAGCTAGGGCTTCTTCCATCACAACGCACCACCATGACAGTCTCAATCTTGCGTACTGAAAAAGTGGAAAATTTTGTGCATTTTGCACAACCAGAATCTAGCGCGAAAATAAAGGCACGCAAATATTTTGCATGCAATATGTTCCAATAGTCAATGTCCTGATTCTGTGGAATTAAAAACGCTGGAAATTCATCTTACTTGGCCAAGCATGAAAAATTACTCCCGTGAAAAAAAAAAAAAAAAAAAAAATTACAGTATTTGAGTCGCGACAATAATCTTCAGTGTTGTATCTCAAAGAGTCCAAACTGTGGCACACTGGCAAAAATAGAGAAATTTGTGCAAGCAAGTTTGTATAGACACAGTTCCTGTCCTCAGGCACAAGGGTTCTAATGTCCAATCCATCAATTACCTTGAGCCTGTTAGTCTGAACAATTTTGTTTCTTCTCTTTCTTTTTCTTTTTCCTTTTCTTCTTCCCGTCATCTGTGGCTGCTCGATCTGGAGATGACGCAGCTGCCTGAGATTCCACAGACGTCTTTCCACCTCGCTGTGACAGGCTGCTGAAAATGGCAGATATCTCATCGTTCTCTGCATCCACCTCCTTGTCCTGATGGTGAAGTGTGAATCAAAAGAGAACAAGGAAAAGTAGAAATTACGCGGTGCGTAACATATGTCCCTGCCGGAAGTAGCATTTTGTAACAAAATGTGCAATATAGGTAAAAAATCAAGGTCAAAGGTCAAAGAAGTCAAAGGTCAAAATTCTGTGTAGAAGTTTTGAAGCCCTCACCTAGTGCCATCACATAAAGCAAATGGAATCGAAATTGGGTTAGAAATGGCGAAGGAGTAGCATTTTGTAGCCAATGTACAATATAGGTAAAAAATCAAGGTCAAAGGTCAAAGAAGACAAAGGTCAAAATTCTGTGTAGAAGTTTTGAAGCCCTCACCTAGTGCTATCACATAAAGCAAACGGAATCGAAATCGGGTTAGAAATGGCGAAGGAGTAGCATTCTGTAGCAAAATGCACAATATAGGTCAAAAATCAAGGTCAAAGGTCAAAGAAGTCAAAGGTCAAAATTCTGTGTAGAAGTTTTGAAGCCCTCAACTAGTGCCATCATATAAAGCAAACGGAATTGAAATCGGGTTAAAAATGGCGAAGGAGTAGCATTTCGTAGCAAAATGTACAATATAGGTCAAAAATCAAGGTCAAAGGTCAAAGAAGTCAAAGGTCAAAATTCTGTGTAGAAGTTTTGAAGCCCTCACCTAGTGCCATCACATAAAGCAAACGGAATCGAAATCGGGTTAGAAATGGCGAAGGAGTAGCATTTTGTAGCAAAATGTACAATATAGGTCAAAAATCAAGGTCAAAGGTCAAAGAAGTCAAAGGTCAAAATTCTGTGTAGAAGTTTTGAAGCCCTCACCTAGTGCCATCACATAAAGCAAACGGAATCGAAATCGGGTTAGAAATGGCGAAGGAGTAGCATTTTGTAGCAAAATGTACAATATAGGTCAAAAAATCAAGGTCAAAGGTCAAAGAAGTCAAAGGTCAAAATTCTGTGTAGAAGTTTTGAAGCCCTCACCTAGTGCCATCACATAAAGCAAACGGAATCGAAATCGGGTTAGAAATGGCGAAGGAGTAGCATTTTGTAGCAAAATGTACAATATAGGTCAAAGGTCAAGGTCAAAGGTCACGACTGAAATTCTGTGTAGAAGTTTCAAAGCTCCCATGTAGTGCTATCATATAAAGCAAACAGAATAAAAATTGGCTCATAAATGACAGAGAAGTAGCAAATTGAAGATTTTGATCACACACGGACGCACACACGGACACACGGACGGACGGACGGACGGACGGACGGACGGACACACGGACACACACACGTACGGAGCCCGTTTCATAGTCCCCTGCTCGAACTCGTTCGGCGGGGACAACAACTCAACAACGTCTGTAGTGAATCACCATGAAGTACTGTGAAAGCTATCGTGCACCTTATGATAGCCTTAGTGTCAGATCTCAAAAAATTCAAAATTCAAATTCAAAATTCAAATTCAAAAGATCTCAAAAACAACATCTCGCAAAACTGTCTGTGACATCCTCATTCAAGAAAAAGACTGTATGCAAAAATAACAGCTTTTACAGTAGCGCTATATGTAACTTCTGTGAATGATCATAACACTGCCCAAAAAGATTGTACTTGTTGTTCTTTAACAACAGAACAGGACAATCCTTTGATTTCACACACCTACCAGCAACAGAGCAAGACATTAATCCCAGGGCAATATTCTTCAACCTGATTTAACAGATGAGGCTCACATGATGGAACAATTCACACATGACGATAAAGTTACAAAAAGGTTGCAGGGTCAGAGTTGCCTATACCTTAGCTTTTTGTTAAGGCCCTCTCGCTGTATAATGGCTATTACAGGTGAGCGAAGCAAGGCCAGCCAAGCGCGACAGTGGCAGGGCTTTTGAGATCTGCTTCACTCATTATTCATGAAACATGAACCCTACTGAATAGTCAAATTAACCGGTTCCGGTTAACCAATGGAATGGCGCACTACCGCACCCTCCATGTTGGCGTTATCTGGCCTGTTCACATGCATCACTGACCACCAGTGGAGGTCTGTAGCCAGCATTCACAGTATGCAAATTGGGTTCGGGCAGACAGACACACAGATTGGTCGATTTTTGCTCCCAAATTCAGGAAGCAAAAGTCTGCAATTCAAAGGGTTAACATAAGGATGCGAATCAGATCTCTAAAGGCCCTTGCGCTGTCCAACCCAAATGAGCTCACTTTCTTCACCTCCATTCACTCACTACCATACGGCGAGAGGGTCTTGGCAAAAGGCTACCTGTAACTCTACACAATGTGTGGAACATGCATTGCACTTTACTATTCTACAAATATTGTATATTTTAGTTTCACTTTTATGCTTGAGATAATATTTTCTTCCAGCCAGTGCAATGGCATATGAAGGCACAGAATGGGTTACATATGGTTTATACTGTAAACTTCTTTATCATTTTACAGGTATGGGGCAAATAGCCTCAATACAACTGTACCAGAATTTCACATGCCCACACATTTACAGTATGTAAACATACAATATGTACTGTTATAAGCCAAGAGAGGGCGGTTTGATATTATGAAACAGTTTAGTACTATGGATCATTTTGGTCACATTGGGGCTGAAGGCAATTGTTGAATTTATGCCTTTAATTTCAACCACTCAGAATTGAGAATTCAACAGATTAGGTAGGGTCTACATACCAGTAATGCTGTTTAATATCACAACATCATCATCAAAACCATAAGCATGTTCTATTCTCCTCACCTCATATATTTCATTGACCTCTGACCCCATCAGTTGGGCCACTTCCCTTGAGAATGCCTCCTCCCCTGCCTCTCCTTGCTGTGTGATTCGTTCTTTCTCTGCATGCAAAGAAATAGGAAGGAATGCAAATTTGTTTAAACTTTGCATGAGACAATCACAGGCAACCACAAAAGGTATTTATTTTTGCAAGTCAGGTGCTATTCGCAAAATTAAAGACACACGAAAATAATGACTCTGATCCCGATATGAATGTGATGCACACGTGTACATTTCTCCATTCAGTACAGTACTCCACAATCGCGAATTTAACCACTCGTGAAATCGTCGGGAGGTCCAGATTCGCGAAAATTTAGACTCGCTAAATATATGGCATATACAGTACCACTTTTACAGTATCTAGACATACTCGCTTGGCTGCCTCCAGTAATGTCTGCAAAGAGCTTCCTCTTCTGGGCATGCTTCAGCTGGGCATCCTTCCAATCCTGCTTGCGGGTCCTCAGGTGACCAATGGACAGGTTGCGGTGGACGAATCGTCCGAAGGGGTGCGAGAGCAGGTGGTCCTCCCGCTCAGCCAGGGCCTCGCCGATGACGAACTTGCTCTTGATGGACGCCGCCTTGAAGATGCCCTCGATGGTGCGCGAGCCGTGCTTGTTGCACGCAATCTGAAAACAGCTGCCCTGTTGATCCACAGTTTGGGGTTTTGTTATAAGTTGTAACAACGAAATCAAAATAGGTAATGCTTGAAAATCAGAATATTATTGGAAAATGCAACATTCTACCACACAACTACAAGCATTCACAGATACATCAATGCTCTACTGTTCAATTTTTTTTTTTTCCTTTTCCCTTAGGGATGTTCTGCCCTTTTGATTTATATTCTCATGATAAAATGATTTTAAGATCTTCTTACATGTGTGATTCCCAGCTGCGAGTTATAATTTTTGCATAATCATAATTTGGTTACATTGTCTGTTTTTGCACGATACATTGCATGACATATTTTGACAATTCAGCAACAGCAACAACAAACTAAGAAGCGACTATACACGGCACACTCTCAGGGTATGATCACCTCGTCTAAATGAGAGTAAAGACAAAGGAATTGAACAACATCTATTCTTGCAATTACTGGTAAATCAGCATGACTGTGCCTACACCCCAACACTGCTCCATGGCTTGTATATGGAAAATATGAAAACTTTTCAGATTTTTTTTTTTTCAATCTCTTCTTCTTTTTCTTCCTGATTGGGGGTTACCTTCGGGATGATATTTAACAACAACACCAACCTTTAGTTTCTCCACAAACTGGTCCTTCTTCTTCTCCCCGATGATGCTGCTCGTCATGAACGCCTCCAGCAGGTAGCTGCCGGGGGCCTGGGTTGCTATGGAGACCAGGTTGTCCTGGGCCATGGAGAGGAAGCTGTTGAGGATGGTGCCATTCTTGGTGAACTTGAGCATCTCCTGCAGGAGCAGGGACCCCTGGAGCTGGATGGAGGGTGGCTTGGGCGACTCCTGAAGCAGACATTGCAGAGTATTAGCATATAAATGCGATATTAAAGATTTGAGCAAAGTCTGTGTAGGATGTACGAAGCATCATTTCATACTCACTGTAAAATCAGACATTTTTGCGTGCATGAAACTTTTGCAAATTTTGCAAGGAGCCAGGATTCGCAAGAGTAAAATGCATGCAAAAGGTTTTGTCTGCACAATGCATTGGAATGCCAGTGGCAATTTGCAAAAGTTTCATGCTGTGAAAAAGGCAATCAGCTCCAATTTGTGAAAGTTTCATGCTGTGAATGTTTTTAGTTTTTCAGTATATTCATAGGAATGTATGTGTCTTTTCTAGGAGTGACAAAGTTATTCATGTCTCATAAAAGATACATTTTACACGTATGCCTGCCGATAAAACATTTTGACTGTTATGTGACAGCAAGAACCGAGTCTTTCTACTTTATCCGTACAGATGACTATTGAACGATGTTTGCAAAATGAGATGATATGCAAAGAACTATGGGAACATAGCATTGACCTACGTATTCAAAAACTTCCAAAGATAAGCACACACAATAAATAACAAATAAACAAACACAATAAATAACAAAAAAGTGTATGAAAAAAAATGTGTACAAGTGTTGACTTCCCTAAAAGCCTGCTTCATCGTTTTAACTAAACGACACCTAGTATGCAACTTGGTAAAGTTTGTTTGTTTGTTTGTTTATATGTGTATAACATGCACTCAAAGTGCTAAAGATATTGAACACAAAATGTGACGAGAAGAAATTACAGGTTTTTGTGCCCACAACAGCCAAGCTAAGAGAAATATATCATCCGTGTGTGATAACTGATACTTAATGATCTGCATAGATCAGCAAAATTACGAAAGCCGATTTTCTTTCCTCCTTTTACTTCACTGCACTTTATCAAGCAACATCATCTTGAGCAAAAGAAATCAATATGAAAAAAAAAAATACCATGAAATATAGCCATCATACGTAACAATGTCACAACTGCAGAGCACATACATACATGCATCATATGCCAAACTCTTCCAATACCTGTTCTTGGTCCTTGTCCCCAAAGTATACCTCGTATGTAACCATGGATGCAAAGAGGGGAACGCAGGACTTCTGGCGATCCCTGGGTTCGCTGCAGTGGAAGGCTTTCATGAGAGCCTGCAGGAATGGAACTGGGGGATGAAAATTGAATCCATAGAAGAAAAAATAATGTTACCCAAGGCAACAACTCATACAAGAAGTGTAATAAAATCTAATATCAAATCAATAAGTCCAACACTAGCCAGCAATTTTTGGTATTGCTAATGCCTAAAAAAACTTCTGCACATGCTGAAGGGCCCTAGCAAAGATGCAATGTGAGATTCCTTGGGAGCAGTTCAATCGCAGTCTTTGTCTGCTTTTCTTTCGTTGCTGCTTTTTTCTTCAGTTAGAATTTGGCTAAAAAGAGTTTGAAACTCCTAACTTTTACTGATTTCAGTTACTAGAGTCATGGTTGATTACAGCAAAGCTTCAATGTGCCGGTCACATGATGAAAAGCGAAGAAATCTTCAACAAAAAATACCCCTGGATAGAGACGGAACGTGACCCGAGTGCATAGGCAGCCAAAACAGGGGCAAGTTTGTCCCTTGAGCTATCCCATAATGCATCTAAAGCGATTCTCTCCGCAAGGCATCCAGACAGTGGCAATACTGAGAATGATTGGTTACAGATGGCAGGTGATAACAGACCAGTTGTTATGTTCTCCCCGGGCAGAACATTCTTGAAAATGTTTGTCCATGGCAGAATAATTATCAATTCGGAGAAAGACAAATTGCAGACAAGGAAAGCAGCCCATAGTGAAATGATGACACTCAATATGAATACCCAGTATGCACTGTGGGCATAAAGTGTGTAGACACTTCAGCTACATGCTATTGTGCCTAAGTAGCTAGCTATAACTAGCTGTGGGTTTGTTGGTGATGCTACTAGAATGGCTATAATGGTAAACAAGGAAAAGTAGAAATTACGCGGTGCGTAATATATGTCCCCGCCGGAAGTAGCATTTAGTAGCAAAATGTACAATATAGGTAAAAAGATGAAGGTCAAAGGTCAAAGAAGTCAAAGGTCAAAATTCTATGTAGAAGTTTTGAAGCCCTCACCTAGTGCCATCACATAAAGCAAACGGAATCGAAATCGGGTTAGAAATGGCGAAGGAGTAGCATTTTGTAGCCAATGTACAATATAGGTTAAAAAAATCAAGGTCAAAGGTCAAAGAAGTCAAAGGTCAAAATTCTGTGTAGAAGTTTTGAAGCCCTCACCTAGTGCCATCACATAAAGCAAACAGAATCGAAATCGGGTTACAAATGGCGAAGGAGTAGCATTTGGTAGCAAAATGTACAATACAGGTCAAAAATCAAGGTCAAAGGTCAAAGAAGTCAAAGGTCAAAATTCTGTGTAGAAGTTTTGAAGCCCTCACCTAGTGCCATCACTTAAAGCAAATGGAATTGAAATCGGGTTACAAATGGCGAAGGAGTAGCATTTTGTAGCAAAATGTACAATATAGGTCAAAAATCAAGGTCAAAGGTCAAAGAAGTCAACGGTCAAAATTCTGTGTAGAAGTTTTGAAGCCCTCACCTAGTGCCATCACTTAAAGCAAACGGAATTGAAATCGGGTTACAAATGGCGAAGGAGTAGCATTTTGTAGCAAAATGTACAATATAGGTCAAAAATCAAGGTCAAAGGTCAAAGAAGTCAACGGTCAAAATTCTGTGTAGAAGTTTTGAAGCCCTCACCTAGTGCCATCACATAAAGCAAACGGAATCAAAATCGGGTTACAAATGGCGAAGGAGTAGCATTTTGTAGGCAATGTACAATATAGGTCAAAAATCAAGGTCAAAGGTCAAAGAAGTCAAAGGTCAAAATTCTGTGTAGAAGTTTTGAAGCCCTCACCTAGTGCCATCATATAAAGCAAACGGAATCAAAATCGGGTTAGAAATGGCGAAGGAGTAGCATTTTGAAACAAAATGTACAATATAGGTCAAAGGTCAAGGTCAAAGGTCACAACTGAAATTCTGTATAGAAGTTTCAAAGCTCCCATGTAGTGCTATCATATAAAGCAAACAGAATCAAAATCGGGTTAGAAATGGCGAAGGAGTAGCATTTTGAACATTTTGATCACACACGGACGGACACACGGACGGACAGACGGACGGACGGACGGACGGACACACACACGTACGGAGCCCGTTTCATAGTCCCCTGCTCGAACTCGTTCGGCGGGGACAAAAAGGCATATTAAAGGCCCGTATAACCCTGAAAGTACTTTGACTATAAAACTATGTAATATAACACATGGCTTGTGAGGTGTTGTTCGCATTTCTTTTCCTGGACACAAGATCTTTCCTAACCCTTTTTGTGCCATACACTCTGGATAGTGGGTAAAAAAAAAGCTATTGGGTTTTCTGTGCCAATCGGCACTCAAACCTCACTAGGGGTTAATATTCAAAAGTACTGGCAGTTGTTTGCCAGAGTTTCATATTTCTGTGTGAAGTGTCACTATTGCAAGACAAGGTTTGGGAATAAGATGTCAAATTGTGACTAAAATCACTGCCTGATATTTATCTAAGATGACATGAAATATTTCATTAGAATTCCTTCTTGCAGTCTCTAGCTTCTCTAACAAATTATGTCACTCTTTCGGGGAAAAAAACAACAACTTTTGAATAATTATCAGGCTTTCAACTGATACACCTGATGCTACAGTGAACCTGAATCACTCTTGTTTGAGCTATGTTGTGATTTTAGTTAATTTGAGCACTTTGTTTCTTTAGGGGACTACTTGTGTATTAGGACATATATTTCTGGTGACAATTTCAGTGACACTTCTGGTGAAAACACAGAGCATCATCTGTACAAAAGTGAAAAAGGCAAATTTGGCTCTCACCCTGCTTGGAGGTGTGGCACACACACCCAGCCGCCAATCGCTGTATGACACCCAGATGATTGACAGCCAGTACACTCTCCAACTCCTCATTAAGTTCATCAAACACGTCCTCAAACTGTCAAAATATTAAATATTGGTGATAACAGAATGAACCTCTAAGCTGAGTAAGGCTAAGATTTTGAATATCCTCATTTCATTGGCAGATGCATAGATACTCATTTTCATGCTTTGAATGAAAGGTTATATTAAAGGCATAATTTACCATTTGCAGATGAAACAAAAACCCAGCATTAGTGCTTCAAAATAGTCCTAAAATGTGAGTTATGGATAGAAACAACCAATGCAAAAATTTGAACAAGTATAATCAGTGTTAAGTATTGTTAATTATACGAAATGTGAACAATAGTTATAATGAAAATGCTTCTGGACTAAACTGTCTACAGTTATGGTTTAATGAGAAAAATAGTGATATCTGTTATGTTTATATTTTAGGCTTTATTGCAAAAATTTCATATGGTAGGGTTTTTGTGATACAACTGATCTACACATATGCATCAAAGGTGAGATCTTGAACATTTGTCAAATCACTGCTCCAAAAGGTAAAATGGACCTTTAACCTGTTGAAGATGAGTCCCTAGCATACCCAGGCAGTGTCTATGGGATAAGTGTTTTGTAGCATAATCAGCCCATTATCAACGGGTTAAAGTGGGAGCTTAAAATCAGTCTTTACACCAGACAAAAACGTCTGTATATACTTTGTAGGTCTGACTTGAAGTTCATTTTGTGACATTTTCATTCTGATTGGACCGATATCTGCAGCAAAAGTTAAAAGCGATGAATGGAAAACAGAATAACAGTAGCCTGCTTTTCACCATGTTGTGGGACGGACCAGGTTTATGTCTTTACGATAATTATTTGAGAGTAAAACAGAGCAGTTCTGACCACTGCTGTATTCACTTTGATCACTATTTGTTTGCACACAGTATGTGTAGTGTACATATACAATGATGCATTCATAATCCATATGATTCTACGGATTACTGGAATTACAAACTCAAAGATCAGAAAGACTGAAATAGTTCAGATATAGTTGAGAATGTAGGTAAAATCATAATGCCATTCTCATAGTTTAAACTTATATAATGAGGAAATTGATAGCATACAGTGTTCTCTCAAGTTTCTCTGGAAGATTATGTCTAAAAATTGTGGTGGCCCCCAAAATTTCACAAATGAAGGTGTTGTGGAGTCATATTTTCATGTCAAAACTTGCAAAATGAACAGCACCCCTGTGATACTTGCTCTTGGGAAGGCACAAGAACATATCCTGCACAAAAACAAGATATATGGCATGAAATAAAGATATACTAACTATGGGCAGCTTCTTGATTCTCTCGAGGATCCTCTGCAGGACGAAGTTTGCGACTCCGTGCAGGGCGACCTTGATCAGGCGACCTCTCAAACTCCGCTCCACCACTTTAAGCAAAAGGTTGTTGTTCGCGACCTTGACGACGACTTCCAGGATGTGGCTCCCTATTGGGTTCGTCATCAGTGATGGCAGGGTACTGGAATGAAAAAAAAAAATGATATTGTTGTAATCACACAGCATGCGTTTATACAGATTTAGACTAAGATTTGAAATATAAACCTGGAAATATCCTACAAAAAAATTGGAAACATTTATGTTAGTGGAAGGATTATATGGCTTCTTTCAACTATGGCTTCTTTCAAATAAACAATTTGGGTTTTTGATTAAGAGTGATTATTGTGTAAAAGGATTAGAGTTCTTTTAATCCCTGAAACAGAGAAATTGTCTAGGTTTTCTTTTTCTTCTGAATTGCTATGTAGATGTAAACTTGCATGGATTTCTTTTGAAATGGAATAATCAATGACTGATTGAATAATTGACTGATGCAGTACATCAATACATACTGAGGAAAGCATATCCCCCCAATTCAACCTCACACAGACAGTCACAGTACATGTCAATCCTTTCAGGCATCACCGAGTGGCCGTTTCCATACAACACTCTTCAATTTTGGGTTCAGTGAATGAAATCAAATTCAATGCGTGATATAATAAGTCAATATCTTTGGGATGGCTACACGACTGTAGATTACAGAAGCTTTGAAAGCAAGTGCATGGGACTTCCATTCATAAATCTGGTCAGAAGCCATAATGTGATGATTCTTACTGATACTGCAACAATTCCTGGGTGCTAATCACCATCACTCTTGCACTCGGGATCAAATGAGAGTGAAAAATATGAATCCAACGCATGACTCGACTCCCATCCAAGGTGTAGTAGACCTGTATGCAATGTCTCCTTCTGCCAATCACCGCTAGCCCCCCCCCCCCCCCCCATCCCTCCCTTAAATAAATACCCAACATGCATTTGTACTGACCAACAATCAATACTAAGGTTTGGTTGACTTTCTACCAGAAGATGGTGTAATGCATACTTTGTATTTTGTTGTACTCCTTATTGGATGTCGGATGGAAAATAAAGAAACTGAACTGAACTGAACAGCAAACTATTAGGAGCACTACACTGCTTTTTCCTCACTGTGGGTCAAGTCATCATCATAAAGTATATAGCACCAGAGAGTAGATACATTACAGACCTGCTCTTCTCTAGAGCTCATTAAAGTTGGAAACTCTCACCTCTCTGTTTTATCTTCTGGGTCTCCCTTGGTGAGGAGGCCAACATGTTTGAGAATTGTCCTCGCAAGACGCTGACACTGCTCTGCGTTCCTGTGATGAAGTGACAGCAAGAGCACCTCAAGGACTGGTCCGGCAGTCGGGCTGGTGAAGCACTCTGTCATATATAAATGTAATTATAAAAGCAGAGAGAGATTTTTCACTGCATCATATTGAATGAATTGAAATGAATTCTTTCTTTCTGCCTTCCCTTCTTAATCTTCTTAAGTAACGTCAATTACCGTATGGTCGCCACTTGTGTGTAATTCTTGTGCACGTCCTGGCTGGCGAACTAATATCGGCACTGAATTAGTTCGCCGCCCCTAGCTGGCCACATATTATTAGCGCGTGTGTTATACATACGCTTCAATGAAGGAGGCATTGTCGGTCACCGCGTTTGAAAATCTAGCTTAATCTGCCACCTGAAATCCATTCTAAATCAAAAACATCCTCGCATTAAAAATGGTTTTATCACCTGTTACATATGGTAAAATATATTTTGATTAAAATTATTTGTGTTTTTACGGAGGAAAAAGGTGAATTACGAATGTATTTTGAGAGTGATGAAAATCCGTCGCCCAACCTGATCTCCCATTGTGGCGCGTTACATGCGATGTGAATGTCTGGCGACCTTACCGCAGTGGCGACCATACCGTAATTGACGTTAGTAATTTTAAACTGTTACAGAGTCACAGGAAGTTTCTAGTACTGCCTCTCATCTGCCAAGATACTGATAGCTTTATAGCTTTTTTGTTTTTTTTTTCTTCTTTTGATTAAAAATATGGATGAAGCTTGCCATTGCATACTAATCATAAGATTGTGTGGAGAGAAAGTGTTATTGGTGTGTTGATGTGAAATTGTGGAGGACTCACCATGCAAGTTATCTAAAGTTGAGATTGCTTGGGTCAAGTTGTCGAGAGAACCAACAAAGTTTTCAGGAAGCGTTGCCACAACAACATCTGTCTCAGACACCAAATCTGTTGAAAGAAGGCATTAACATAATCTGTTAACATAAGTCTTTCTGTGTCTGATCAGAATACTTTACCTAACAAGAGCAATGACTTGACTTTCTCAAGATGGTTTATATGCTTACACTTACAACATACAGAACATACAACAACAACAACAACAACAACAAAACAGTGGTACTGTAAAAGTGGATATTTTCACACTACTAATTTTTCACGCTCAGCGGGGTAAGAAGAGTTTCGGGTGTTTTTAATTCCGCGGAATCAAGACATCAACTACTGGAACATATGGCACACAAAAATATTCGCGTGCTTTTATTTTCGCGCTATTTTTGGGTTGCAGCAAAATGCGCGAAAATTTCAACTTTTACAGTACTTGCCAGCCATAAGTCCTGGTTTGGAATAATGGCTTCTGAAACCAGAATAGGGCATTAGTGCGAATACTGGATAACTCTATGCTACTACAGCAGGTGACATAAAAGAGAAAAACAAGGTGATAATCCTTTGCACAAAAAGTCCAAAACTGTATTGGTGATGAGACAGGCTACTGGCACATGAAAATCAAATGTAACGAGATTTACCCTACCTAGTCACGTCATTTATTTTATTACCTTGCGATGTCTTTAGAGAAGCTACATTCTTTCT
This sequence comes from Diadema setosum, assembly GCA_033980235.1. Lineage (NCBI taxonomy): Eukaryota > Metazoa > Echinodermata > Echinoidea > Diadematoida > Diadematidae > Diadema > Diadema setosum. Next base: position 31,995,570 of record CM067060.1, read on the forward strand.
ATCAATGTCCCTTGAGCACTTGCCAGTATTGTTTGATAACAAAAGCATTGCCTGGTTCTCATGTGGTACACCTAGGTTGAGAAGGACACCCATGGGCCACTCACATAAAACAATTTAAAACAAAATGCTCCCTGGTAAGCAGTATTATACTCCACTAGCAGCATAATTTTATCTTTTTCTTTGTACAAGTGGCTGTCTTGCAAAATCTACTATAGATGGTAAAAGTGGTGACATGACATTTGCTCCTGCGACAGATTCTCCAGTCTTATTTTCTCCAAGGACTTAAGGTTAGGGTTAGAGTTGCAATAGGATTTTAACCCTAACTAGGCCGGGGGGGGGGGGGGGGGGCCTCCGAGGCCCCCCCCCCCCCTCGACGTTCCGCGCGATGTATCGCTAACGTGAAAAGCTATCGCCGCGACGTTTCGTGACTTTTTTCTGTTGAGTCTCCCGCATCTTTTGACACCAAATTTGCGATGCCCGGGCACGCGGTTCCGAAGTTTCGCATAAATATGTACATGCATGTCAGACCAAAAATTGCTCAAAAACGTGAATTCGTGTACAATTTCAATTGAAACTGTGCTTACAGTCAAATTTCATAAAAGCATGATTATTTTGGGGTTTTATTGATAAAAAGCAATTAATAACATATTTTCTTGTTCGGAACAATGTCGCGGACAAGTTTCATCAGAAAAACAATGAAAAACATAAATTCGAAAAAACAAAGAAATACATAAGAAATTCAAAAAACAATAAAATACTTAAGAAATTTTTTCGGATAGCTCAATTTTCCCCCCCCCCCCCCCCCCCCCGGCTCTATGATCTACCTAAATAGCCCGGCCTAGTTAGGGTTAAGTTTGATATGAAGATCAGGATTAGAGTAAGGGTTATGTTTGTTGGTAAAATTTATGTTTGGCTTAGAGTGCAGATATTTCATGGGAGCAATTGTCACAGGACAGGAGCAAATGTCATGGTACCAGTAAAAGCAGAGTATATGGTCAACTAAGTCGCACTAAAACATGAGGACATTGGTTAAGAAGGAACCTTTTTGCTGCTGCCCCCTTGACAGTTTACTCCTGGAAACATTTTCAGCGACCCGAATACCAGCAAAGCAGGCAATAAGAGACCTCAGCACATGGCTGGCATACGTGTCCAGCATGATCTGAAAATCAATGAGCAAAACCTATTAGATTAAACAAAGCACAGAATGCGAGTATCCAAGAGTACTGTGATCAGATGTTCAGGAAACATATCCCAGCAATGGCTGCTGTCCACATTCCATGCATCTCTTCTTGAACTTAGTAATCATGTTTTTTGTCTGCAAGACTATGGGCACATTTCTTGGGATCATCTATTCTGGTGATGGCTTGATATTATTTACTACATATTGATGCAAAATCTCTTCAATGAGAAAAAACTGCTAGTAATCACCCATGCATGTATAATAACATGATCTCCCCCCCCCCCCCCAAAAAAAAAAACAAAAAAAGAAAAAAAGAAACAAATTATACAAATAAATAAAATAAAATAAATCACTACACTCCTAATAAACTGTAGAGAGGAAAATGTTAAATTTTTCTGTTTACAGGCAATCATACAACAGTACAACAAACATTTTGTCTCTGATCAGAAAAGGTGAAAAACTACATTGTATGATGATGAAAATAAAGATAGCAACATAACAATAACAATAACAAATTATACTTCAATGCTGCCTTGCATTGGCATAAAAATATAATGAACAACCTCAATGACCAGCAACAAACAACAAAAAGTACTAACTGTGTAATTACAACAGATTGGACCCATCATTGTAGGTTTTTTTCTTATCCAAAGAGTAAATCTTCAAGTGTAGCCCTGCTTCTCTCTCTTCACCCATCCCCCTTGTTGCCGGGCCTAAATATAGGGAAAGCCCATGATAGTGAGCTTGCTCACAGGAAAATCCGGCAGTCCTGACTTTTCATTAACATATTTAGCCGGTCTCTTTTTCACTACATCTACAACATGGTACCAGCTACTGCGAGGTAAAATTGACAGTCCCGGCAACCTCATTATAACAGGTTTCCATGTAAATTCTATCACATTTGAAGTTTCTCCCAAGACTGCAAACTCTTTGCTACTCTCACTTCTTCTAAGTGCTCTGTCATCTCTTCCCACATTTTGACGTAGATTTGCTCCAAATTTTCCCCAGCGCCCTCTTCTCCGATGTGCTTGAGTGCTTCCGCCATAGCAGACTGGAGGACGTGGCTCGCAAACCTATCACTTGCCGACGTTCCCAGGTCGGAGGTCATTCCTCGGAGGAAGCAGGTCAGCTGGTGCCTCGAGGACAGAGGGAGCAGCATCTCCAGAATCCGACTGACAGTCTGGTTCTGAGACAATTTGATTTCATTGCTGTCCAGTTCTGCATAGACATTCTTCAGGAACATGCCTGTATTGGATAAACAATATTTTTGCCTGAGCTACACTGTGCATGTGAACTATCAAAGAATTCCTTTTATCCTTGTTGAGAGCTAACGTGTTAGGCCCTACCATGCCTAAATTTACTACAGAGTACAGTCTAACATGTTATAAATTAAAATTCCTGGCAAATCAAGCATTCAAATTTCATTTTTTTTTAATCAGCCAGTTATGACATTCTCACAAGATCTGCAAATTGCAGATCTTGTGAGAATGTCATAACTGGCTGATTAAAAAAAAAAAAAAAAAAAAAAATTAGAATGCAAGATACATTTGCCCTCACCACTACTCACATCACTGTCGTTTAGTCATCACAAGCTAAACCTGGCACTACACTTTACATTTACTTATTCTTTTGCAACTGCCGCAAATTAAATAAGCACCCTGTCGCATAATTAAATTAATATCCCCTTTATATAAATTACTAGTCTAGACATATAGAACAGGTGGTGTATAAGAACAGTCACTGACGAGATGACTTTATGACTAGCCTATTAATTATTGTTATTGGTACAACAACCACGCAACACACATGTGAGCGTATGGGACTAAACATCTCAACTAAATCTTGGAGGGTAAAGAGTACCTTTTTCATCATCATCTTCGAATCCTTCCCGGATTTTCTCAGACACTCTTCGATAGTAGCCCATGGTGTGTTCATCTAGACGTCCTACACGGCCCGTGGCACTACGCTCATGTTCCTTACTGACTTTTGGTTTCTTTCCCATGTTTGTCGTCGGCACACGAGATCAAAGCGGCTACTTGTTAGGGCACAGCTGTAGTTCAGGGATCGATCGGGACGACATGCGGGCTCGCTCGACCGACCCGCATGGCCAGCTACCGTGTATTAGCTTCCGGTTGGTTCTTGCGTAAGAGCTCGTGTCGATTGCTAGTTACAAAATGGAGGAGTACGCACGTGAACCTTGGTAAGAATTTTCGTTGTTTATGTGGTTGATCGTAAATCTTGTAAGAGATCAGTTACTTGTATTGTAACAATTAGTTATACAAGGGCTCTCTAGCTAGGTTCTAGGCCAGTATTGTATCACATTGCTCAAATATCCAAGTGCAATTATCAGACACTTTGTCGACATGGCGTTGCGCTACGCCGGTTCTCGATTCTCATGGTTCTACATGTAAGAACGCCGTAATCGGCATGTCGGGTGCATGCCAAGCCAAGTGCTCACGCAGCTCCAGCAGGGCTATTGGTGGTAGGGTAGAGAGGGGTGGGGAGTAGCACGACGCCAGTCAGTACGCCAGGTGACTGGGAAGTTGTGCTGAAGCTGTGCCTTTGTCTTGAAAATTCAATATGTTGCGCTCCTACTCAACCACTGTGTTGTGCAGATCATCATATCAATATTATCATCACAATTTGGGATTTTTGGATACTTTTGAATTCTTCTTCTTCCAGGTAGAGTGCAGCTTCAAGTTTTGAAGATTATTCTGGCGAACAGTAAATTTAAATTTATAATTTAAGTTAGACCTCTACTTTAAAGTTAACTAGGGTTAGGCTAGGGCACCAGTATTCGGTCAGGCCCTGGTAATCGGTCACTTATCACTTGTCACCAGCCACTAAGTTCAACTGTTACAACACACGCAAATCACATTAATTCACATACTTGCACACTCATTCACAACAGGAAACTCCCTTAGCCCCCTCCAAAAATCCATCCAAAATCCCAAATTTTACCATCAAAAGTGCAGAATCGGGGCTACTTTCCAAATGCGCGTGCGGATAAGGCCCAGTTTTAAGAGTACGGGTCGCCGAAAAAGCACTAAAAATTGAGAAATACGCCGTTCTCTTGCGGGATTTTTCGCTTATCGCAAGCTTTGAGTTTAATGGTATCCTCAAAAACGCAAAAGAAAAACAAAACTTCCGTACGTGCCGATACAGTGTCCCAATGTAAGGGTTGAATGCAAGTGCCGAGGCCCCAGTATTCGGTCACCAGAGTCGCCGCAACGTCCCCGATGCAATTTTGCCCCAACAAGGTAGCGCGCACGCGCGCATTTTTCAGCTGCCTTGAACACGATGCATTGACTTTGAAAGCGCACATCGCGTGACCGAATCCTGGTGCCGGTGACTGTATACTGGGAATTTTCAAGGTGAAATGTTTCGGGATTTTGTGCAATTGTGCATTTGTGAGATATTTAACAAAATGAAAGTTGAGATTAAAAAAATTTGATATATTTCACATACGTTGCTGTAGATATGATGTACAGCTGTATGTATGTATTATTTTAGTTTGAAAAATATTGCAAAAAAGCTTAAGTGACCGAATACTGGGGATGTTACCCTACAGGCCACCATTTGACCGACCATGACTCATGAGGCATAGGCATAGACAGAAAAATCTGTCCGTCTGGGCATACCAAGGAGTCTTTTTTTTTTTTTCATTTTTTACTTTTATCGGCTCTCTTCCGTAGACAATAGGACTTGATCCTGATCCTGTGATGTATGATGTATAGACTTCTAGTACACGTGTCCAACACATCGATGACGATACTGTACATTGTTAATTGAAACTGACCCCCTCTATTTAGCAGTTCTATATAGCATTGCGCGTAAAGAACAAACTTTCACGCATGAGACTATGTGGCACAGTGGCAGTCAGTGGTTTTGCATTCTTCACTAGGGATCAGAAGATATTGAAATATTACTGAAAAACTCAATAATTAAACGAGATCAACAGCAAAACAATGATACCGTGCATTTACGATGTAAATGGCATTTAGGAAAAGCATTAGATCTAAACTTTACATTCATTTCACACGTATTGTCAATGGAGGGGAGGGGTGTTGGTTTCAGAAAGCCATTATCTTGGAGCGTGTACCGCAAATCACATTTTCAATGCATGCCTGTGCAGAGATGCCAAGTTCAAAAAACTTTTATGAGTGAGATTTTCATGACTCGGCGTTTCGGCGCTCGCGCGCATGCGCAGCGAACGAGGAGGGTGTCACCCCTCCCATGGTAGAGAGCTTTTTTTGAATTATTAGCTCTTAATAATGCGATCTGGTGCATACTTAAGTGACTATTTTTTACTAATTTTGAAAGACAAAAGGGAAATATACCTTCAATTGCAACTATCACTTGAATCCTTTGAGCTATGCTCCTTATTTTTGGCACAAATTGCAGACTTCACCCGATGCGTGAGAAAAATGGGTGCCCTGCGTGAGATCGTGAGACAGGCCCTGAATGCTTGAGTCTCACGCAGAATGCGTGAGACTTGGTAGCTTTGCCTGTGAATTTAGAGTATTTTCTTTACATGTGAGTAAAATTTCAGGCAAATTGTGAGATATTTGAAGTATTTATTCACAAAAAAAAAAACATTAGGGTGTCTGATGTGTTGGACGCCCAACCATACTCCAGCCTGAGTACCAGTACACATGTACAACTGTTCGTACAGCTGTATGCCCATGATTGCTCATCATGGCTACTACTAAACAGTAATCAATTCAGTGCTTATTTAGTAATTTACGTCAGTGTACGTGCATGGTGTAAGGTAATTTGTCAAACAGTTACTCATTCAGGGGCAGATCCAGGAATTCCGTAAAGGGGAGGCGCCTTAACAAAATTAAAAGGGGGGGGGCGCACGCCCCCTCCCATTTTTGTTTTTTTTAATATTTCTTTTGTTTTAACAAAAAATAAAGAGGGGCGCATGCATGGTGTGCCCCCCTCTGGATCCACCACTGCTCAATGGTATATTAGTGCAATATTTGCACTTGTTGCATGAAGTGCTACAGAGTTTTAGATGAATTTGGGCCAATGTTTTCATTGTTGTTGTTGTTGTTTAGCCCATGGAGGATAGTGGACGACTGTGGAGGAGCGTTCTCCATGGGTGTGATAGGAGGGTCGGTGGTCCATGCCATCATTGGAGCCAGGAATGCACCGGCTGTAAGTTTCCCATTTTTTAGCCATCCTGCACAAGACTTTCCTTTTTTTTTTATTTTTTTTTTTATTTTGTAGTCATCTACTGTACATTTTCAATGAGAAATTAAAGGACAAGTTCACCTTCATTAACATAAGGATTAAGAGAATGCAGCAATATTAGTAGAAGACATCGATGAAAGTTTGAGGAAAAGTGGACAATCGATGCAACAGTTATGAATTTTTACAACTTTTGTGTTGGAACCGCTTGATGAGGAGACTACTAAGGCTCGTGATGTCATATGAGTACAACTGTACAACAGTATAAAGAAAATGTAAAGAAAATTCAACATATTTTCACTTTTTTCACATAATAAAAGAGCACTTGCCTCTTTCTAGAGGCAATGGAATAATATTACCCATAATATATGTCAGTAACGAGTCAAGGGAATGTGTACTTTTTTCAAAAGATGAAATTTTGTGAAATTCTCTGTATATTTTCCTTATATTGTTGTACGCATGTGACATCATACACTTTAGTCTTCTCATCCAGCGGCGAGTGCACAAAAACTTCAAAAATTCATAACTTTTGAATGGATGTCTGATTTTCCTCAAACTTTCAATGATGTGTTCTACTAATATTGCTACATTATCACAATCCTTATGTTAATGAAGGTGAACTTGTCCTTTAATGTTTCAGATGAGAAATTGTGCATCTAATTCGTGTGATTTCCACCATGTATGTAGTTGCCTTCAAATTTCTCCAGGGAGTTACATGGTATATGAGGGATTTCATAGAGAGCATCTGTTTGACATGTAACAAACAGGGTTTAATTAACATTAAACTTCTCGTCCTCATTGGAAGATAGCATTAACTTTATACTTGGCAGTGACTATGTTAGCCATGTCAGTGAAATCTAACATGATATCTGACCCTTGTTTTAAAGTGTGCAGATTTTAAGATTCGTATTGTGTGGATGACCAACCTGTGCCTTGAAAGTGGTAACCATAGTACAGACATTAACAACAGCTCTTAAGAGCAATTATACAGAAATGAAATATCTTGTAATTCCCGCTTGAATGCATTGGTACAGTAATGTAACTGAGATGTTGATGTTGTATTTCAGTGCAAACACTTTTCATCTTGACAGGGCTACAGGCATCGTTTTATTGGAAGTTTCCTTGCCATCAAGCACAAAGCTCCTGTTGTTGGAGGTAAGTGATATTCACCCTCAGCAGCTCTCAATCTCACATGAAGTGCACTGTATCTCTTCCATTAAAAAAAAAAATAGTAGCATTGCCTATATACAGTATTGTTTGTGGAACTGAATTATGAAAGCAGTTCAACTGCCAGAAACAGAAGAACTTTAAATTAATTTGAAGTTGCAGCAACAACAACAACAAAAAGACTTGTAACAAATATACAAACAAAAATTATTTACAAGTTGAATCTCGTTTGTATGAGCACATACATGCTTGCTGACAGAAAGCAAAATGCATTCTGAAAGTTCCTTATGGTCTGAAATACAAGTTTTCTGTTTTGTTTTGTTTTGTTTTTAGTGCTAACTTCGGAATCATATCATATTTTACATGTACCTTTCGTGTGTGGTTTGCAGGTAACTTTGCCGTCTGGGGTGGCCTGTTCTCCACCTTTGACTGTGCTCTGGTTAGCATTAGGAAGAAGGAAGATCCTTGGAACTCCATTACCAGTGGAGCACTCACAGGGGCAGTCTTGGCAGCAAGAAGTAAGGAGGAATTTCTCATTCAATGCTAAGTTCGTGGTACCAGACATTAGGAATCTGTCATTGACTTCTGGTACAAGGAAACCTCATTATAACAAGGACCTAAAAAAAAAAATGACAGTTACATTGTTATGAATATCAGGTTTATCAGTACACTTGTTTGTCAGAGTAAGACAAAACAAAACACAGCAAAGACAAATCATAGAGTTAGGACCTACAAAATCACCTTGTTATCAGAGGGTGTTGTTATATTTATATCCAACTTCTTCATAATGATGTTATGTATAAGTGTCTTTGGAAATCAAATTGTCAATTACTGCTGGGAAATCTCTGTTTGGCTAGAAGTAGTTGTGCTTTCAGTTCCTGGATTGGATGCAGGTGGTTCAGTGCAGATTCATTCTTGCATTTGCCTCCAGGATAAAAGAAGAATTGAATTCAGTACAGTTGTGTGAATGAATTTAAAACTACTCTGTCCGAAATAATTTTAGGAAGTTACAAAGTTCAATGTTTTGAAAAGTGTGCTCAAATTGTTCCAACCCCCAAACTGACTTGACTGTATTCCTTCTGTCTATAGATGGTGCAGTGGCTATGGCTGGATCTGCCATGATTGGTGAGTAAATACACATATTCAAAATGTATACACCAGATGTTTTACAAAGTACACTGACCATTAAAGACTGTTGCAGTGCCAGTAAAGGATGTAACACTTGTTTTTGTTACTTTGTGTGTATGTTTTTCAAGAGATTAAAGGGTACTCATTCGTATTTACAGAATCTTGGACAAGGATGCATAGAAGCAAATGGTTGTTAATGTTAAAAGAAGAGTTAATAGTATCCTTCACGCAGATGCTCCTATTTTCAAGTAGTGATAATCATTCATGTTGGAATGAGAACATGGAGCTAACCTTGGAATGTAGTTCCATTTTAATGCAAGAATTTTTCATGGAAATCATCTTGTCAAAGATTAGATCATCCTATCAAAGATGATAAAATGCTGTAATTAAGAGCCTCATTATTGTAGTACGTGGTATATAAGTGATACTTAGAACAGCAGTTAAAGGTGACCAAGTGCTGTAATAGAACCACTTGCCTTCTGTCTTACACAGTGGCTGGCTATGTGAAAAGCGAGTTTGATTAAGAGTGGACATTGTGCTTGATTGCACTTTTTGCAAATTTTGCATTATGTCATTGTTTGTCCTGTTCATCCCACAGGGGGGATCCTCCTCGCGATGATCGAAGGAGTTGGGATCCTGATGACGAGAATGTCAGCAGAACAATTCAGACCCAGTGAGTATCTTACCCTCCAAGGGAGCGGCATCATTTGCGAGTGAGGGCAGTATCATGTCGATGAACGTCTCATACTCTATGTTCCGCGTTGTAAGGATGGCTTGAGAAAGGAGAGAAAGAAAAATGAGGCTTTTCTTTGAGACTGGCTAAAGTTGGATACTTCATATTATCTATACCTTCCTCTGGCTGATGTGCGTTTCAAAGAATAAAATGTCGGTACTACCTGCCTTGTAATAATTGCATGAGAAAGGAGAGAAAAAGAATATAGTGCTCTTCTTGTAAACATGCTAATGATGGATACTTCCAGTCATCTATACATTCCTCTGGCTGATTTGAGTTTCATATATGTCAGTACTGCCCTCTATGTGTGGAATGCTGTGCCAAGAAAAAAAAATAAGAAAATGAAGTAGACATACATTCCAAATTGGATAGGGGATCTTCAAATTATTCATGTTACAGATATCAATATGCAAATCATTCCATATGAGTAGGAACATTCACCACAGTGTGAAGTTTGATGGCACATACTTGTATTACATATTTCATTTTGTTCCCTTTGATCGCAAGTTTGAAATTCAGGAGATGAAACATGAGGCATATGTGGTACAGTGAACAAGCTGCCAAGTTTTAGAAGTATAATTTCAAAGATGGCTTTGTCACATTAAATCCTCATCTGCTCTTGTTTTTTCCACAGTGAATCCACAAATGGAGGACCCATCACAACTGAATCAAAATGCACCATCGTTTGGAACTCAGTATCAATGAAAGGACACATAATCTTCGATAGACTTTAACCAATTCTAAAAGACCATTAGCCCAAGGAAATTGTGCACATCGCTACACACAGTATATTTTGTGGTATGTTTAGATTTCTATGTCCTGTTAAGGAGTGTCTGCTGTAGGAATTTGAGAGGCACACGGAGATGTCTTTAGCAGGATGTGATACCTCTGACCCCTCTTGGAATATGAACGAAGACATCCAGGAAATGTACTGTGCGTGCACCTGCATGTGTGTGGCTTCGCAGACTGCTGATCCCATCTCCATGAATGGTACTCGAGGGAGATGAGCTTCTACCGAAGCAACTGAGTCGTGGCTGCCGTCTTAAGGTTTCACGCGACACATTCAGAGGCAGGGGTGGATCCAGGAACAAAATTAAGGGGGGCGCACTTCCGCCTATTTTTTTCTTTTTATTTCTTTTGTTTTTAACAAAAATTAAAGGGGGGTGCGTGTCCAGTACGCCCTCGCCTGGATCCGCCACTGAGAGGGTTTCCCCTCCTAATGTATATCATGTGCCAGTATCAATCCCTTCTTTGAAAGTAACACACTGTGTGTTAAAATGTGTTCTTTTGTTCCACCTGTCATGTATTAATTTGTTTGAAGTGTGACCAGCATATACACGAACACTTGGGTCGCCCCAAATTAGTTGTAAGCAGAGTAGGTGCTTTCAAACTCATTGAAGGGGTATATTATTATTCTCAAGTTTATGTAGATATTACATGATAAATTACTTTTAGTACAGAACATTTTATATCGTATGCTGAGCGTCAGGGCTCCTAATGCATACCTACCGAGCCTCTTCAAATCTACTGAGAAATTGAATGTGTCTTCATGATCTGAGGAAAGAATAAAGATGCATTCCTGAAATGGGAATTATTATGTAGCACATGGATTATTGTAACGGTGCTTCAGCACCTCCCAGATTTTGATATGTGAATGTTAACACTGCTGTAAACATCTGGACCCCGACAATTGTCATGCACCTTGATTATAGGCCAGAATGCCTGCATGACCTGCGTGTAGTGACCCCTACATAGAGTAATTACCTAATGCTGGTGTCAGCAACACCCTCTGAATTGAGGTGGTGAAAAACAGTATTGTAGAGGTCAGGATGAGAATTTGTCCCCACATTTTATGTATATGGCTGTTAGTTTTCATTCTTATATCTGTTTATTTTTGTGTTATATAGATGGTAAAAACTTGGGTTTTGTGTGTCACTTTTGCGTGTGTAGGTTTCTTAAAAGGCAATATTGTTTAAAACATTCAAAAAAGTCACAAAAACAGTTGGGAGGAAAAGTTATATTCATGCACACAGTGTATTTGATAGATCTCAAGATATGATGGTCAATTTGGGACGATTGTTGTAAAATTCATCGAGCTAAAATTAAAGATTGGTGCCCCATCTCCAAGGATTCGGTCACACTTGGTCCATGTCATTAGCAGGGGACTGCATTCTTATAATGGGATTGCAATCTTCATTGGCTGCATTATCGTCTTCCCACTTACCTCATCTTCATTCAAACTTGAGGGAACGATGTATTTTCAACAATAGTTGTATAAAACTCTATGGACTGCACATTAGTTATCCTCCTACCAGTTTGATTTTTTTTACCATTATCACATGCCTACCCTTACAGTGTAAGTTCTATCAATGCACAGTTTGCTGTGAATTGACATTGATCTCGCTTCAGTGTAGAATGTTGTATGTAGCGCTGTGGATCATCAGAAGATGAGAAATTTACCAAATTACAGTCTTAAAGTAGACTCAAATGGATTTTACCTGAAAATCCGCAGTACTAAGCTTTTTCATCATATTTCCTTCTGAAAGTATTCCATTAGTGCAAAGGTCATCTGTTGGTCAGAAAGTTGTGTGAACATCTTGCTGAAGAGTTGTCTTTTGGACTGAAGGATAAAAACATTTTCACATCAAGTCTTTAAAGGCATGAAAGGGATGGTATAGTATTGGTTGAGGTAGGGCTTCAGGTTTCCAACATTTTTTTATGATGGATATTGAGATAATGAGAAACCTCTTGTGAAATATGAAAAAGCATACATGTATAATTCTAAGAGGAATTCAAAGTCTATTTGATAAAAAATGGGTTTTGAAATGGCTGAGATATCCAAAACGAAGCAATCATATTTAAAGGTGGGGCCGACCTTTTATTAATATCACTTTATTATTACTTTGTTTTTGGATCTCTTAGCTATTTCATATTAAACCAATTTTCATCAAATGAACTTTGAATTCCTCTTAAAATGGTATGCTTGTTAGCATTTCATAAAGTGATTTCTAGGTATCTAGCAAAAAGTTAAAAGCTAAATCTTCACCTCAAATAATACTGCACCATCCCTTGAAGACAGGAGTATCCTGTGTTTGCAGTCCCTATTAAATGCATGAGTTACCATGATATTTAACACGTGCCTACCCTGTACTTTTATGAACATGAGAGCATGTGCCATTTGTAGTACATGTAGTATAGAATGTTTTTAAAATCCTGTGTTTGTTTCTGTACATGAATGCATTGTTCAAAAGGTCTTGTTTTCAAGTTCAGTTTCGTATTTAAAGATATCAGTCAGGTTAAGTTTTGTATATAATTTTGACTGTACAGGTTACGGCCACCAATTCAAAGTTTATTCGCTTTACCTCAAGAAATGGCCATGGTGTGAAGCTGATAAGGATATGAACCTAGGGAGCACTACAGTCTTTTGATGTCCTGTAAAATGGGAAATTTTGCACTTTAGAGATTTATTTTTCTTGTTCAAATTTGACACTTCACTGAAGTACCTCAAAAGTAATAACATGCAGACATTGTTGGAATTTTCAATGCATGAGCAGAAAACACTCACCAACAAATCTGTAAACAAGCAAAGTTGACAAAGATTGACCCAGTTGGGAAAATAAGATCATGGTAATGTTTCCGCTTTTGCAGTGGACAGCTATGTTAAGATTCCTAAGATGACTTCTAAACATAAAGACTGTCCTAGCTTAATATTTTTACATGTGTCTGATTTTGCTGGCAGTTTCTTTATTCAGAGCAACTTTCTTTTGACATGAAAGTCAATTTTTAGTTTGTGTTTTGTTGATGTGAGAATGTGGGATTGAGGGATTGGAGTACATGTAGTTTGATGTGGGAAGAGCTGCAGCTTGTAAGACTTGATTCAGAGGTTGGTGTATGGCTCTCAGAGAAAATATCCTGACACATTAAGATGATGGGGAATTGTTGCTTACCTGTGATTTACCAAGTACCAATGTACATTGTCTATACAGTGTAGAGATGAGTACAAACATGTACATGTATATTTAAATGTCTAATAAACTTTGATTTTAAACTGGAATCATGTGTCTGAAAGTTGTTGTTTTTTTTTAAATCGTGTGTGTGTGTTTGTTTGTCTTGGGTTGTGTGTGTGTGTGTGTGTGTGCACTTACCAATGATGGAAAACGAGGACACACACAAACTTTACATTGATACTGAGGACACACAGAGAACCGAGGACGTCCTCAGTTCGCAGACCATTCCAAACAGCTTTTGCATATGGATGTAGGGATACATGTTTGTAGGTCCTCAATTAGCATTATTGTAATACTTAGCATTATGGTAATATACAAATGAGTCCTCAGTTGACAAGAGTCCTACTTACACACAGGTCCTCAGTTATGTGGTACTAAAATTCTTGTGGGTAAAACAGGTCCTCAGGTTTCCATCATAGACGCGTATGTGTGTGTGTGTTTTCTGTCTCGTTTCCTAAATCTAAGTAAAAGTTGTAGCTCATCTCTTCTCTACCATAAATAAAGGAAATGGTATATACATTAGCAACCTGTTATACTCTGTCTTGCAAGTACACATATTGTATAACATATCTAGTGCCTGAAGATGTGAAGAATTGATAGAACCTTTAGATGTTGATACATGAATATTACTGTTTATTCTAGATATAGTCTCAGATAGAGTGTAAAAAGCTGACACATGTACTGTATCACATTGCCCATCAGCCCTTGCTAACATCCTGTGCCACCAAATCACTAGAACATGTAATGCATCAACCTCAATATCCATTTATCATCATCCCTTAACAGCACAGTCATAAGACAGAGGAACATTCTTAAGTTTCCCTTGAGCACATTGTGAATCAAGTTTGCATTGTAAAGGGGAAGTTTCCCAAGGTGTGGTTTTCGGTGTGTGGATTCAGGAAATGCATTCATATTGATAATACAAACACTTTGAGAAAAATCAGACAATCCCTTCAAAAGTTAGCTTGATTCAACGTGCTGCTCAATCTGTGATGTCCTTGTAGTAGAAGGATAAAAAAAAAAGATGAAAGGGTTTTTACAAACATTCATTTATCTCAGACACATGTTTCAAAATTTAAAAAACCAACAACAAACAAACACTTGACCTTTCTCTTCTTGAAGGCATTTCTTCTCAATTAGGGAATGACAAGTTTTTTTTCTTTATGTTTGCAGATTTATCCTTTTCTTCTTATTTTTTACATTTTCTCTAATGCAATCTAATTGATATCACAGATTGTTGATCAGCTTCATCTAGACAAAGGGGGATATGAAAATGGAAATGAAGATACATTGTACTGTAATAATTTTCAAATGGATCGTCCAATCATCATCAAAACTAAACACAGTGTTTTAGTAATGTTTCTGCATTCCCTCAATCCACTTGTATTCTGATTTCTCTGCTCAGTCTTCATAGACCGTTGCCCGAGAGTTGAAAATGTTTCGATTCATAGATTGTAGATAGTTGGTTGTTTAATCATTTAGTTAGATAGATAGATAGATAGATAGATAGATAGATAGGTAGATAGATAGATAGATAGATAGATAGATAGATAGATAGATAGATAGATAGATAGATAGAAAGATATATATATATATATGTATATATATATATATATATATATATATATATATATATATATATATAGATAGATAGATAGATAGACAGAAAGATAGATAGATAAATAGATACATGTAGATAGATGGATGGATAGATAGATAGATAGATAGATAGATAGATAGATAGATAGATAGATTTAATTTATTGGTTGATAGACAGACTGATAGATTGGTACTGAGCCTTCGTGTTCTGCTTGCTGAGCTCCATGCGATTTACATCAAATTCCAAAGGGCGCCCTCTGTAAGCTCGCTCCTGCCTCTTCCTCCTCCTCAACCGTCCCCCATCCCATATGGTTCCGCGGCACTGTAAATCATGATAAAATCCCTTAAAAGGAAGATGGATGAAATACAATGTACTTAAGAAAAAAATAATGACAATAACGATAATGATAATAGCGTTGATAAAAAGGTAAGTTGATTGATACAATGTACATTGATATAGGCCCTATACAGATAACGTCTCTCTCCTTTCTCCCTAATTTCTATTACCTCTTTTTTCACACTTTCGCTTTCTTTTATTTTTCTATTCCCTCTTTCCCCAGTTTCCCGCTCTCTTTGTAGTTGTAAGCTGTTCACCCCCTCTTTCCTCCTTCCCTCAGAGGTAACCACATAATACAAAAAAAGACTTTTGAGTGGGTACCGCCATTTTTTTTTCTCGCAGAGTGTATAAATACGATTGTATGTCTCTTTTTTTGTACTGATCATAATTATAGACCTGAACATGTTGTTATTCCTGACTGGCTGTGTATATTTCCAACAACATGCATTTCCATTTTCATATATTTCTTTGTGCATTCTGAAAATAAAGTTTGAATTGAATTGAACGTAACAGCCAATAGAAGACCACGTATTTGCAGTTTAGTCATTTTCAAGTCCTCGCAGGTATATTACCCCCTCCCCCCCCCCCACACACACATGCACACAAACTGTAGATGGAACGTCTTTTACATCTCTACAAGTGTCTTTTACTACAAGAAAACTTTAGCTCCTAAATAAAAATGGCTACATGAGGGCAACCTTTTCCTGATGTGAAGTTTGTGTTACTGGCCAAGGACAAAATACGATGCTTTGTAGGGACTCTCAATATTAGGTATTCTTTATCGTAAAGCTTCTTGTTCTTGCTGTGTGCATTTTCGACACAACTTAAAAAAAAATATCATATTCATATAATATTTCATATTGAGCCTACATTGTCCTTACGGCTCTGCCATTAATAATAACAGCGATGGCAACAACAACAACGCACGCATAACAACGAGGGAGCAGCAGCGCAACCACAAATTTTTCAACAACGCGGTTATGCCTGTATGTGTATATAATCATCATATCATAGCATCGGCATTACAACAATATCGGCAAGAATGTTTGTGGCAACAAGAATGCATATTACTAATGGGTTATAAAAGCATTAACCTTAAGAAAGACCGCCGCGTCAAAATTGTCATTGTAGGCTATCACGAACAGTTTGTTAATAATGCCACCCGGGAAATCCATTCCTGAAAGAGTCACGCTGAAATCATGTTCATCCACGTTACAGTGATGGCTCCCAGAGATTTTTTTTTTCTTCGTCTTCTTCATCTCGAATTTGAGTTTGTAGCCCATTTTTTTCGTCCTGTCTTTCTTTTAGACAAATCATTGTCAATCTAACTTGAACTGGAGAGATTATGTGAATTACTGGGTTCGGTGAGGAGCCATTGTTTCGTTTCGGTTTTCTCCCTTTTCTGACATTGCGTCAATATGTCATTCTAGCCATATTAGAATGAGAGCTCTTTATAGAATATTGATTTCTACTTGATTTGATAAAAATATGTATGGTCCCGTGGAAAAGATATCACAAGAATGCCGTTTATGTTCACTTTGTGCGTTTCAATCCACCACATGTAGCAAGTTAACTATTGTTTAACGGGGTGAGAAAGTAACTACATTCATGACCTAGCACATAGTAAACTCTTAGAACATCACACCGTCATGAAATAATTATCGTTTAGTAAAAAGTAAAACGTACACTTATGGCTTCAGAGGACCAGAAAGAATTAAGGGAGTGAAAAAAAAAAAAAGGAGAACGAAAGACTGATTTCGCCGATGACATCACCGCGGAAATCGAAACCTGGGCACCAGATAACCGTACACTATCAGAGATTCAACCAGGACATATTGTAAACCACCTCACATTTTGTTGTTGTTGTTGTTGTTGTTGTTGCATATTGTGTACGAGATTAACTTAGAGACTGCAACGTTAATGCATTGCATATCGGGCGAAACCTGTCAATTTTATTATAGAAAGGGCAATGTAAATTCAGAATCATTGACAAGGCCCATTCAAATAATGGAAATGCATATGTGAAATGAAAATACACTCATTGCTCTTTGTACCTCGATAGTTATCCTTTTAACTATGTTTCATTGTCCATATAATAATTAAGCCCTTTACGTAATTTACTCGCTAATTGGAAAATTTGATTTTCTATAGAGGGTATATATATATTACAAAAAGTATTTAAAATGCGTTGTCTTAATCAAAGGATAATGGTATATAATGGTAGCAAATTGAAGAAACAGAAAGGAAAGTGGATGTATTGCATCTTGCAACATAAATGTCTCATGATGAAAACAAGGCAATCGGATTACTAGTACATGGAAACATAATTTTACCCATCAAATAATCGACGCGTCCACATCCCACTGACTGGCTCTGCAACACGCGTCTATGGAGACGTGTAGTGCAGGTGTACATTGTGCCCGTTCCTTACTACCCTAACACCCGTGCACAAGAGAGGGAAATTTGCGGCTTCTAAACCACTGGTCACACTGAATGCCTGCTGTTTCTACGCTGGCGATCGGCTATCAGAAGTAGTAGCAATCCGTGCAAGACTTGCCTGATTTTATAGCAGACTGGTGGGATAGGCAGACGTTGTCTTCGGGATATCCAAGCTCAAGGGACAAAATACGACTGTTTCCAAGGAGGCCTTGGATAATTATTTCACTGTTAATCGCTCATCAACAAGTGTTTTCACCATGCCCCTTTTCACGAAAAAGGGAGGCCGAAAGGAAAAAGTCACGGACATTTATGACCTGAAACACACCATTGGAACGTAAGTGTACTCACGGCGCCCATTTCTTGTTTTTAACAGCTACCGGTTTTTAAAGTTTTTGTTTCTTGTTTTTTTTTTCCCCTCGGCCGTCGCATTTACTACAGGAGGAGGGTAGGGCGCGATGCAATTTGCTGTGATAGAAAATGTCTCATGTTGTGTCGACTTGTTTCTTCTGTGTATTTTTGTCTGTTTATTTGTTCTTTGTTTGGTATTGTATAATAAACACATTTTGTGAGTTTGCAGTTGTAGCAAGACTCAAAGGTTCACACAGAGAGAGAGAGAGAGAGAGAGAGAGAGAGAGAGGGAGGGAGGTTATACAAACCCAGTCTGCTCTGTGATGATCAAGTGAAAATTTTTCTTCTTTGAATGTCAGTTGGATCTTTTTTGCACCTGCAGGTGAAGCTAATGTTTGTTTGACAATTAGACTGTGATGCGTTACATGGCTTTATTGTAGGCTTGATCAAATAAGAAACATTTGATGGGAAATTATTTGTGTGCTCCCTGTGACAGCCATTTGGGAAATACTTGCAAATGACATTGAGCAGAAATTGTGCTGAATGTTTGTACAGCATGGAACGGTATTGTTACAAGGTCATGCATCCATGCATGGATGAACATGGATGAAAAGATGGATATTTACTCTTAGGGGCAAACGTTCCATATATGTGTACCCCCCGCTAACATTGGCAAATAGAAAAGAAAAGAGGAAGATGTATTCAAGTATTATATATGATTGAATTTCCCTCTTTTGAGGCATATTGTGTGAGTCTTCAAAGTTCAAATCCGGGAGGAAATATAGATTTTCCCTCATTATCTACCCTGTGATATTAATTCTGGCAAGGGAACTGCTAACAATAGCATATGCGTACGTGGTGTATTTTCAGGTGTGGGATTGATTGTGTACTCTAAATGTGATATTAATTTTTCAAACATTAACCTCATGAGAACATGATCGTGGCTTCCCATCTGATGATGTACTTGTGCCAGTTGTTAATGGCCATAGAATAATTACTAGTTAATGTGATTTGTGTAGGGACAGGCATTAGTATTTTAGCGACCGTAATTTGATGTTTTGCTCGTGATAATGAATTTATAAGTCAAAAAACATGTTGGTACCTGATGACAACATTTGAATTGAGATATCCATATAATGCTGACAGCAATTACAGTATAATAATTTTTCATTTGGCCATATTATTACCTATGTTATTACCATATTAGTGTCATAATTCTTATCTTTCAAAATATTCCCTATCTCCATTAACCCGTTGAAGACAAGTCCCGAGAATACTTGGGCAGGTGTTTATGGGAAATGTGTGTTAAAGCAAAATCAGTCCATCCTCAACAGGTTATATTTACCATTTCTATCGAGGAACCGAATTTTGTAACTTCAACCCTGCCCCCCCCCCCCCAAAAAAAAAATAAATGAATAAATTGACGGTATGCAATATTTCATATATATTATACATGTAATTGTATAATGTGATTAGTGCATTAACTTGGCAAAAGCATCAAAGATTAATTGACAGTGCTACACATACATTGTACAGCTCTAGTATATACTGTAATACACTGTAAATGTACACATGAATTGTACATTTCTGTCCAATTTGTATTTGCATACAGTACATGTTGTAGGTCTAACATGTTTAATATCTTTTGCAATATACAAAGTAGATGATGTAGCGCATACTGTTTGGACAGGCAGTATAGAGCAAGTCCCTCTATAACTATGTAAAATGCAATATGTTCTGTGTTGCAAAAGGACATGAAATTATTAAAATGCAATTTCTTCCTTCTCATCAGCATGAAGTTCATACACTGATAAAGTTGAAAACATGAATAGCAGTTACGCTTTAGCACGGGTATATTGTGGCAGACAGATCGCACATAATTTGTACACCCACCCACCCGTCAAGAGTCCACATGGAATCCAGTCCACATTTGTGACAGCTGCCAACTCTAAAGTGAAGGGGCCCTCATGATACTACGGTAGTCAGAAGATACTGTTGCCATACACTCTGCTGACAGTGCTGTTACATGATTTGCTATAAAACGTAACCTAGGAGGGTCGTAATGTTGATGTTTCATTTTCGATGTGGACTGCTAGAAGTGGTAGTGCTCTTCATCTTTCTTGAGGAAAAGTAGAGATCTGTTTCCATTTTTGCTTTGGGGCATCGGTCACATCCATATCACACGGAAAACATTTGAAATGTTCAAAAATTGTCTCTGAAAAAAACCCACAAAACCGCCGTGATGGTGCAAATTTCTGAAATGTTAGTAATAGCAATGTCATTTTTTCTCGAAAAAACTCTGGAAATAGAGATATAATAGAAATACTGTAACACTTCATATTTGCAAGTTGTTTTCTACAAAATATCACCATCAGATTTAAAAAAGAAATGATAGATAGTAGATTGAATACTTTCTGTGTTCCCAATTTGTTTTGAGTTTAGAGAGATTGAAATGTTGACTTTGATGTGTAGGAAGGTTGTAGATTTGCTAAGTTATTGTCAGACCAAATGACACAAGTTTTATGATATTATTTTATATGCAAAACCAAAAGGAAAGTTATGAGATACAGTGTAACATGGTTGACTCTCTTCATCATGTACACGTATTAGACATTTGGGATAACATTCCCCTTTAAATCCACTCATGCTTCCAGCTACAAGTATGCAGAGCTTGATGAATATTAGAGTTAGTATCAGTTCTGCTAATGGTACATTGTACATGTTTCAACTTTTACACACAGAATGAGACACATTATTGTTGAAGCGTATAAAAAAATAGCTCTCTAGAAGAAGATACGAAGTGTCGCTTTTGTATTTATACTTTGAAGTTCTGTGTGACAATCCAGTGTGTACTTTAAATGGCTGCAGGCAATCAGCAGAAGTATCTATTACAGCTGTATGCTTGGTGTTCAAGCTTCTTAGTGATTCACAATTAACTCTTTAAAGACAAAAAGCCTTAGCAAATGAAAAGCTGTAAATTGACTCTTCGTCAGTGTTGTTATAAAACGTGCATTATACATAATACATTATGCGCTTTCCGTAGGTGATTATTTCTGGCTAGATGTAAAAAAGGGAAACAATTCCGTAACAACATTACAATTTTTGTTGGTTCTTAGTCATGTGAACTGTTGTCACACAGCTAGTTAGCATTGTTGATCAGTGTCAACTATGAAAATATGTTTTTGATTAATTTGGGTATTACAGTGTACAATGTATGTGCTGCATAGGAAACACTGGCCAATTGCAAAGAGGACAACATGGTGGGACAGAATATGGACTGCCAATGGTATTGTTGATGACCCAACCCAGATGGTTACAAAGTACGGACGGAATAGTCTGCATCTGTAGGTTAATTATTTCTGTGAATGCACCCAGGCCAGCCGTGGCTGTTCTAGGTACTATGGAATGCCGGCTGGTCAAATAGTCAGCTTTATCTTGCCCTGACATGAGGGTGGATTCACACTGCCAGCCTGCGTAGCCATGGTCCACGTCTCTCTTGTTGGACTACTGATCAGCTTCCTGCCTGAAAACTTTGGAATTTACTTCATTTCCTCCTTTTTGATACATAGTATCATTTATTTTGTTTGTTTGATTTTTATGAAGTTAAAGATAATAACAAGTTTTGGTACCTCAAAAGTTTCCCTGAATTTCCGTGTTTCAGGTTAAAGTACCTTTCAAATAACTAACACTGTGAGACTTACTCGCCCCAAAGTGCTCTCATTTCTTAGTAATCATGCAATTAACTGTGACCAGCAGCCCCATACGCATAGCGTAATGGGGCTTCACATTGCAGCATTCAGGATCATGACAGATTTAGTATCGTGAGTAAATATCAACTTACAATCCAGAAAATTCTTCAATTTGAAGACTTACCAATTAAGTTGAAGTCTTGAAAACAAGCTTCGAGCAACATTTGGTTCTGCCAATAGTCCCTTTCTGTTCGAATTGATGACTGAATGTGACTCTGTTGAGAGGACCTTGGGGGAGAGCTACATACACTGATTACTACGGCCAGCGCATAGGCACACATCACATGCGAACAAATTTCAAATCCACGAACGGATAAGATGTTTGTGTGCGCATGCGCTGGCCGTCAATTCAGTGTAGCTCTCCCAAGGTCCTCTCTACCGAGTCACATTCAGTCATCAATTCGAACAGAAAGGGACTATTAGCAGAACCAAACGTTGCTCGAAGCCTGTTTTCAAGACTTCAACTTAATTGGTAAGTCTTCAAATTGAAGAATTTTTTGGATTTTAAGTTGATATTTACCCGCGATACTAAATCTGTCATGATCCTGTAAGCTACAATGCGAAGCCCCATTTAGCTATGTGTATGGGGCTGCTGGTCGCAGTTAGCTACTCAGTATGCGTATGGGGCTGCACGCTGCTGGTCGCAGTTATCATGCAATAATGGTTTCGTACAATACGTGTGCTACCTCGCTGCCGTACGGCGGCGGCTCTGGTACGAAACCATTATTGCATGATTACTAAGACATGAGAGCACTTTGGGGCGAGTAAGTCTCACAGTGTTAGTTATATGAAAGGTACTTTAACCTGAAACACAAACTAAGACAAGGAAATTTAGGGAAACTTTTGAGGTAATACCAAAACTTTATATTATCTTTAACAGCAAGTACTGTATGATGAGCATTCTATCTTTAAATGATCCACCTCTCAGTTGTTTGCAAAGGATATGAGCTTAAAAGAAAAAAAAAAAAAAACCAAGATTTTTTTTTTCCCTGTATGAATACTGAGTAATATGATTGCTGGGTCTACAAGGAGGAAGAAATAAAATCTGAGATTTATGTGTCTGCTGCTGCAGTATCAAAATTCAACCTCCCTTACAGGGGAAATTGTAGTTGTAATCCGGGTGCAGCAGATGATCGTGAAGACTTGATAGTTGTCTCAGGGGTTTTTCTTGTCTACTAGTGTGTAGATCCATCCCAGTGATTGATTAGAACATTTGAGTCTAAAGAGCTCTGTCTTCTGATAACTACTCTCACACTTATTATTCATTTCATTGTTTTTGGTTAATTTTTTTGTTTCACTTAATATTGCACCCAATTTCTCTGTAAGGAGATACGGAGTGCTATAAAAAGTTTTAAGATGATGTTGATTGGTTACATGGATTCAATAGACAGTATTTCTTCCCCCTTCCCTGTTTCATACCCTGCCTTCAACCAAGTAATATGTGCATCCTTCATAATTCTGCAATGTTGCTGTGACTAAAGGAGAGAAGAAAAATGTGAAAACAAACATCATAATCCTGGTTTCCCAATCCTGCTTTTGAATGATTGAATAAAAATCGCTCTGAAAGAGGGAATCTCCCCCCCCCCCCTAAAAAAAAAAAAAAAAAAAAATGTAATCGAGATATTACAAAAAAGGTATTGGACCTGAAATTGTGTTCAAAATGGTATGTGTTTGCCATCTGCGTTACCTCAACCAAAATGTGTCAGTGACATGTTTGATATAATAGAAAATGATGAAAATATGCGTCATTGGTCTGTCACTTGGGACCGCCTGTAAGTCTGGGGGTCGGTCCCGGGCCATCTGGGTTTGAATGATTTGTTTTCACACTTGTCTACACCCAGGGAGACATTGTGACAGACACGTTCAAAGTGTATTTCAATTTATAGCAGCTTTTTGGCTTCAGGGACAGATATAGCACCAGGCAGTGTGCAGTTTTTGGCTGTCAGTGAGCTCCACAGTTGGCCACATTTTTGTGTGGGCAAGAATGTTCTTGTGTAGGTGTCTTGGTGGACAGAGGAGGTGAATGACCCCACTTGTTTTGTTTCCTATTCCCACCTTTAAGTTTTCTACTTGTCTCTTTGCCAAATGTATTTTGCCCATGCCCTCAGGAATTATTCTCTTGGACTAGAAACATACAGGAATTTGATCCTGTATAAGTTCTTCTTCAGTACATGGATTCATGATGTATGGATGTTCAGGAGTTGTTGGAATATTGGGGCATGGATTAACATTCATAAACCAAGTAAATGCACAAGTAAGCCTACATGTATACACTATGCTGCTGGATATATGAGGGCCTATATTTTGTCTTCATTTCAGACAGGAATAAATAACTATGCACAGATACATTTTGCTCCGTTAACATATTTGTATGTTTCACATTACTAAAACAGTAGCCTTTTTTCAGTACACGGTAGCAGTCTTTCTGGTAGGGTACTGTATGACAGGATATAATGCATACTGTGCTATTCGGCTGGTTATATTTGCTGGTATGTCATTCGAGATAAGAAATACATTCCTAATTTCAGTAGGTGTAACAGTAGATCTTTGAATACCTTACAACATGATGAATTCTAGTATAGATTGTTCTCTTTGAAACAGTCGGTTTGATGTTATCCTGATCGGAGACTGTAGAGGAAAACACTTAAAACCAACCATTCAGTCTCAGGAAAACACACATTGTATACTAACAAATTTTATTTAAACTTCAGCAATGCCATCCTTTCCTGTAACTGAGATGAATGAGGAAAAAAGGAAGATAGCTTGTGATTCTTTTATTTTTAATTTTGTTTTGTAATGAAGAGAGCAAATGGAGTAGTGTTGAATATCACAGACTTTGTACCCCAATGGTACATCCTGTAGTAAGGAAGTGTAAACTATTTTTTTGTGTCAATTGATACTGCCACTTTTTTTTAATATGAATGTCAGATATCAGTTTTGTTTCTTTGTATTCGTCTGTTGTAGAGGCACCAAAGGATGTTCATATTGTTTTGTTTGGTTTGATGTCTACCAACAGAAAGTTGAACGCATTGAAAATATTCGTTGAGTGCAGTGTGCGGTACGTGTATTTATACATGTAGATGGATTTATATGCACAAACTGCATGTACTGTAAGAACAGGGGCAGTTTTCATGCATAATACTTCCATGTTAAAAAGAGTTTCCAAGATGCTGCAGGGATATTTACGCCTACAGAGCAAGAAGAAAAACAACACCAAATGGTTTAAAGGGATGGTCAGTAGTTTTGGTTGAGACGAGACAGTCAGATTTTTAACGTTTTGCGAGATACATTGTAATTAGAAACCTCTTACAAAATATCAAAGTGCATGCAATTCTAAGGAGAAATACTCATTCAAAGTATATTTTATGCAATTTGACTTTGAAATGGCTGAGATGTCCCCCCTTCAAAAAAAAATATTTGTCCTAAGTAATTGAAGGTTGGTCCCCCCTTTTATTAGGACCTCTTTGTTTTTTGATATCACAGCCATTCAAAACCTATTTTCATCAAGGAAAACTGTGGATTCTTCCTAGGATTTTGTGTTCTTTTAATATGAGGTTTTTCATTATCTCACAAAAATATTTGACACCTGGAGCCCGATCTTATCCAAAACTATAGGGCCTACCATCCCTTTAACTAGTCCTAGGTGTTCTCATATGACCAGTGGATATACGAGATGTACCATGTATGAGGGTGAAATGCTGTCCAGTGTGAATGCACCCGCTTTCTCTTATGGCGAGGAGACGGATGAAGCATTCCATTCGGCTTCTGATGGCTGGGCCAATTCACGGGACAGGCATGTGTGTGGAATTGATGACCAATGTATTATGTCTTTCACAGATTCCTTTCTTCAACAAACATGTATGAAAGGTAATACACTGTCAGTTCGTGTAGCCATCTGTGTGTGATGGATATAGGCAGAGTGGATCCAATAGCTTTCACTGCCCTTTGCAGTGCGGGGGCAAACAGGCTATTTGTCGTTGATGGTGGAAGAATTTTCGGGTTGTACAGAGGGATATACCACTGTCTGAGACAAGACATGGAAGCTTGTATCTTTGGCATGGGCACGGGATACAGTCCACAAAATCTAATTTTTCTCCCCAACGTTGCATACACACATACATTGTATACACGCACCCACCCACATACATTGTAGGCATTACGTACAGAAAGTGTGCAGTGTGACAAACTCTTGCTTACATATTTAACCTCATAGGCAGATGTTGACCAACAGACAGACAGACAGACAGACCTTGGAGATAGGCAGACAGACAGACACAGAGACTGACTTGCAGACATACAGACATGCTCACATTCCTGGTCACTGTGATGAAAGACACACATGTATTTACAGAGATGGGACTAGACAGAGATCACTGGCCAGATTGAAACAGTCTCTTCTTTTTAATGGCTTAATATATCTCCTTTGTGCTTTTTTCTTGTCAGGAGAATATGAAAGAACATGGGGATCAAAGTTAACAACCAGCCATAGATAGCTTAATTGTTGTTTTTTTTAGTTTATCCATTAGAAATGAATTTGAATGGAATGCAGTATTCAGTAACTGCTAGTTCAGATTGAAAGTGTAGTACAGAACCCTACAGGTATTGCCATTTTAGAGGTGTACATGTACCGGTATTAACTCCCAAGAGAATATCAAGTGTTATTACAATGAAAGACTTAGCAATCTTTTTTAGAAATTATAAAAAAAGGTCTACATAAACACACATAATTTCATTCCAGCATCACCGGCAGCTAGTCATATCCTGGAATTGTATGTACCTGATGTGACGTCAGTACTCGCTGTTTGTCAATTTCTATTCTATTTGTATTAGTCATGTGATTGCATTTTGACCAATCACTGACCAGGATTTATGTCTACCAGGTATAGACCATTTAATATGATATGACTTATATGGTTAGCATTGATTTTGCTACAATGTAGGTCATGGAGCATTGTATAATTTACTCATGCTGGAATAGGTGGACCTTGTGCCTGTAAGTTCCTAGATGTACCTTTTCTTTCACCAAGGAAGTAAGATGGGGCCACTTTCCTGCATATGTCTTCTAAGGCTGATATTAGGCCCAATGTTAAAAGTTTTGATATGAGGTGATGACACTTGTATTGGATCCTTCTCAAGTTCCACAATAGCTAGTTTGCAGTGAGAATTAAATGTAATATTATGCTGTGCAAAAATATGTATTTCTATGCAGATTTTTTTTTTAATGGTTAATGTTATATTAGGGATATAAAAGGGTTTACTTA
This sequence comes from Diadema setosum, assembly GCA_033980235.1. Lineage (NCBI taxonomy): Eukaryota > Metazoa > Echinodermata > Echinoidea > Diadematoida > Diadematidae > Diadema > Diadema setosum. The sequence continues at coordinate 32,022,714 of CM067060.1, forward strand.
AATTTGTTGGCTTAATTCTTGTTGGCAAGCTGAGAAAAAAAATGAAAGACTAAGAAGAGGTGATATTTATTCTTCTACAAAGCTTTTCATTCACAGAGCTACTGTAGGAGCAAGTTGCTGAAGTGTTGATATGTACAAATTATATGGGAACTGTTTTGCATGCCTGATCTGTTTCTGATGTATCCATTTTACTTACCAGTATATAAATATTCTTCTGGGCTGTACATTTCAGCTCTTTCAAGTAGAACTGTTGCCTCAGTTGCACGCAAAGGATTTTGGGAGTAGGGATCGAGGCATAGTCACACCTGTGACATCTCTTCATGAAATTTCTCAGTCTATTTGCCTGTAACCATATACCAATCCAGAATAACTACACTGGCATTTCTTATTCTCAGTGAGAATCAAATGGGTATGTGTGTTATTCTGTCCATCCATCTACACATCGTCGTCTTGAATAAGGCACATGACATCCCCCCCCCCCCCATCACTGTACGTCCCTCCAATGGTGTGAGCTACCCACTTTCCAAATGTATGGCTCGTACGTGTGTGGTGTATTCCAGCCAAAATGAGATTTAATGTATGCTCGGGTTGGCATTTAGCATGCAGAACTGGGGAACACTTCAGTTCTCTTCACCCCATTTTAGCAGGCACTCTCCTGTGAAATATAGGTCATTGTCCCTCAGTGGCAAGGAGGCTACCCCCCCCCCCCCCAAAAAAAAAGGGGACATTGCATATTGCATATCCTGTGTTTTTTCCCTGCTTATATGCCGGCATACAAGTTTTCTTAACTACTATGTCAATGTTTCTCATATTTTATCAAAATAATGTAATTGACATGGACTGCAAAGAGACATTTAAAAACAAAAACAAAAAAAGAATATGGCAGAAACTGGTGCAATATTTGATATCATTTGCTGACAATTGATCAATTACTTGCTGTAGTAGACCAAATTTTAGTCTTAAAAATTGTATTGAAAATGTGTTTAATACTGCATTTATTCAAGACCAAATTACCAGCTATCCCCACTGGTCTAATAATCAAGAACAGTCAGAATTTAAATGAATGGAAGAACATTGTACTGTATACACTGTTATTTTCGCGTACAGATCTATATTTTCGCGAATGAGGGGGTCACAGACTTTTTCACGAGATGTTGTTTTCGCGAATGAGGGGGTCACAGACTTTTTCACGAGATGTTGTTTTCGCGAATTGACACTTACAGCTGTATGCCAATTTAAATGTACTATTACTCTAGCATCTGGCGACATTTTCGCATGTTGTTAAATTCGCGATCCAACTGTGATTCGCAAAATTCGCAAAAATAAACCCCCCGCGAAGATAACAGCTTATACAGTATTGTATTTTCTGACACAGAGAAAGCTATGGAGAAGGAGAAAGCATAAGTGAGCATAAGAATTTTCATTTTACACTATAGCTTGTAGCATGTTTGCTTCCAAAATTGTGAAATGGATCGACGTGACAGTGAGGATAAACATTAATTTCTGTTCCTGGTCATGATGTGGCATTTGTTGCAGGTTGATTTTCAAGAGCTTTTCAAAACTATTTCAGGGCTCAAAGTCTTTTGATTACTAGTAAGTTGCTCTTTTCCATGCATCTCTTTCAATATCATGAGAAAGAAAACAGCAGAAACATATCATCGCTGGGGGTGACAAGACCTTGTATCTGCAATTTTGGGGAAAATGACTTTTTTTGATTAATGGTCAAGTAATGGGTTAAGTGATGTCCTGTCCAAATCCCAACTGTCTTACTCCAAAAATGAAGCCACCATGGCATGTAAAAGGAAAGGCTATCCCATTCGCCACAGTGCTTTGGCCACCATATTTTTTGGCTCTCCTGAACATTTGACATTTCGTAGATACGAGGTCTTGTCACCCCAGCGACGATATGTGATATTTTACCTACTACTTTTCATGCTGACCTGACATGTGATGTCACCTGCCCAATCTTAAGTGTAATCTGCTTTCTGACCACTTCAAAACATTGTGCACCCGTGCCCTCTGTGCACACACTTCCCTGTAGAGATATCAAGATTTACTGGACCGGAATTTCTTGTTTTTTTTTTTTGTGTGTGTGTGTGTGTGTGTGTGTGTGTGTGTGTGTGTTTATGTGTGATGGATTAGTATGCTGGAAGTACATGTTTAGTCACATGTGCATTGTTTGCCGAAGGAGCTTATTTCACAATATATACACTTGCTGTACACACAGCAGCTTGTCAAGTATGGGAAGTATGGATATTACCAACAATGCATGCTCAGCAACACAATAACAGAATCTCCTTTTGTCGGTGAAACTATCTTTTGTCAAGTCACATAGACACACTTATTCCAAAGGATCATCCCTTCTTTATGTGAGGAGGAAAAGGGGGTAGAAAGAAATGAACCATGAGACCCATTCTCACCTTCTTGGGTTGATGATAGGTATTGTACAAGGACTACTGCAGACCCTTATGAGAAAGGACATTGCATGAGTTTAAAGGGCATGCATTTCCAGTCCAGAGAAAGTGTGCTGGCTTATCTTGTGTTTTGAAAGCAAAGTCATCATACTTACTATCCCAGTTTCTTGGTTTTTATCAATCAACAAATACCAGAAGAAATGAAATATATATTTTTTTGGCTCATGACTGTGAAAAATGTCTATATAGTTGCAGAAAGTTATGACAAATACTTTCCAGGATACGTATTATATCATATACAAAATATTTCTTGTGAGTTATTTGGTCTCAAAGTGATTGTCTGTACCATTATTTTTTTTGCTATCAGCACACATCATGTGGTGTTTTCTTTCACATATATGTCAAAGAAAAGTTGAGTTTTGGTCCAACAGGTATTATTGTTGTGCGAGTGAAGGCTGCTGTAGCTTTAATGGCCCAGACAGGCGGTAATAGGCATTCAGAGGGGAATAATATGTGTGCGGCATTCATTGATTTTTAAGGGTTTTCACTGGTTCTGGACAAAAGTTTAGTACCTCTACTATTGTTGTCTAGGGCAGGCTGCGAAGGATTATGCTGTGAGTGAGATCATCCTCGGACACTGAGGTATTTGTTGTAAAAACCAGTAGGTGGAGAGGGTCGTTAAAGAGCATCAAGGCAAGAGATGTTTACACAGAGTTGATAATTACTTTAGTAGCCTGGCTTCATTCTGGGCACACAAGGAGAGTATCAAACAGGCGGGTGACATATCACAGGAGAAATGCTAACTCATTGGTTGGGGAAGGATACTACCAATGTTAACCCACTGAGGACAGGCTGATTTTGCCTGTCCTCAATGGTATCCTCTTTGGTATTGTTGTCCACATATACATCATAACCTCTACAGTAGTAGTCTCCTCATCCAGCGGTTCAAACACCAAAACTTTAAAAATTCATAACTTTTTCATCAATTATCCAATTTTCCTCAAACTTTCAAGGATGTGTTCTACTAATGTTGTTGCTTTCACTCAATCAACAGTTCTCTTTGGGTTTTGGTTTCCTTTAAGGCATGTATAGGCGATATTAAAAAAAAAAAAAAACCCACAGAATTATAGAAAGTATTATACGTTCACTATATATCTGCCATAACGTGCACGTTCTTCAAGTGGATGCTTAATTATTTTTCAAAAGGTAATTCCCGTAGCATGTAAGAAAAACCCTCATACACACAAGAACAAATGAAACATACAGTACATGATTTTTTTAAATGATCGGTATAGGGCCTATATGTATAATGTGTGATGTGTTTGTGTGTGTATATGTATTCAAAGAAAGAGGGGGAGAGAGAGAGAGAGAAAGGTCACCGATGTTTCTGTCAAGTGCAAGTTTCAAATATTTCACTGAAGACATAACTCTATGAGAAAATAGATTCATTAATAGCAAGTTCACAAGTTCAACCACCCTTTCATATTCAATAATCCTTTTGCCTTTTTTTTTTGGCCTTTTTTGTGTGTACCTGCACTTCCACCTTAAAAAAAAAATCAATATTTTTATGTATATATATATATATTTGTGTGTGTGTGTGTGTGTATTTTTTTAACTGTTGTTGACAATGTCACTGCTACCTGGTTCATCTACCTAGACAGCTAAAGCAGCTTCAGAAGCTTGGTCTGTGTAATCGTGGAATATGCTCTTTTTCTTTTCAGTGGCAGCTGAGGACAGTGATCTTTCTCGGCAAAGCGGCATTGTGAACGATGGAGTCACGTTTTGAAAGTCAGCTTTTTAAGCTTCCATTTCCCTTCTGTTTAATGAATGGCAACTCTTATGAGATAATATTACAGCTTTTTATGTCTGCTGACGGAGAATAGGATCTTCCTCCCCCTCCACATCCTGGAGACAGGAGGAAAAAAGGGATGTCTTCTCCTTGCCTCTCGTCTCCTAGCAACAGGTTTTATCATGTACTGGCATATTTATGGGTCTGTCTCCATCTAGGAAAAAACAAACAAAACAAAGCAAAAAACTTCTCCTCCTACCCCATCCCCACCCCACTCTCTGCTATTACCCGAATCTTTCTTACAATTGGCACAGACACTGTCTACTGCACCCTCCATATGACATAATTGTTATGTAGAGGGAAATGAACTTCATGTATCCAAGGAAAAGCAGAAATATTTGCCAATTTTGCGAGAGCCAAGATTCACAAAGTTAAAATGCATGCAGAAGTTTTTGTCTACACTATGCATATTGAATTCCAGTGACAATTTGCAAAACTTTCATGCAGTGAAAAAACTGTCAGCTCCAATTCACAGAAATTTCTCGCTGCAAATATATCTTGCCTTACAGTAAACAAAAGAAAGAGATTCCTCCTCGATAAATATATATTTTGAGTGAAATCTGAGAATGTTATGAGACAATGATCACAAACATTTGGTCACTAATATGGCTCTTTTGTGAACACTCATGTCATTTGTTTCAACTGATATGATGCTTCTATCGTATATGAGAGTACAATGTAATGTCATGACAATTTTTTCAACTTAAGAGAAGGGGCAACAAAATTGAAGCAAAGTCTCCTTTTTGTCATTGCTTGGCTGGAAAATAGGGTACAGTTTCAATGTCACCAAGGAGGTATACTGTAAAATGAATGTTCGCATGCATTTTAATTTCGTGAATTTCACAGGCGCCAAGATTCGCGAAATTGAGATGCCCGCAAAAGTTCTTGTCTACACTATATGCATTGAATTGTGGCAGTGGCAGTTCGCGAAAATTTCATGCTGCAAAAAAGGCCATCGGCTCCAATCCGTGAAAAATTCATTCCACGAATATATCATATTTTACAGTATCAGGTACCTCCTTGATGTGACACACTCACCCCCACTGCTGGCATATATTCTGGTTTAAAGGCATGGTACAGTTTCGGCCGAGGTGTGGCTTCAGGTTTCCAATGTTTTTCGATAATGGTTTTTTAGATAATTAGAAACCTCTCATGAAATATGAAAGAGCATGTAAATCTGTGAGGAATTCAGTTTTATTTGATGAAAATTTGTTTTTGAAGTGGCTTAGATGTCCAAAATAAAGTGATACTAATAAGATGTGGGATCCACCTTTAATTAGAATTGCTTTGCTTTACTTTGTTTTTGGATATCTCAGCCATTTCAGAACTGATTTTCATCAAATAAACTTTGAATTCCCCTGAGAATTGTATGCTCTTTGACATTTTCATAGAGTGGTTTCCAAGCATCTTGCAAAAAGTTAAAAGCAGAATCCTCACCTCAACCAATACTATACTATCCCGTTAACTCACAGAACAAACTTCCCTCATCCAAACCTCAGATGTATTGAGTATGTGGTTACATTAAATCTGTGACCTGGATGTGGATGAGGGCTGTACTCCGAACTGATGTCTGTACCAAAAGTATGGGTTTTGCATGGACATCTTCATCCACTTCTGTTCTTTCCATAACGAGGACAGGCGAGAACAAATTATCTAGAATAAACAATAATCTTCTGTGCATACACTCACAGGGACCAAAAATTCCCCCTCGCATAACCCCCCCCCCCCCCCCCAACTTGTCTTAAAGGTGTTTTTAGCTGATATTTGAGCTCCCCAACATCAGTGCAGGTTTGATCCTTTGGAGACCAGGCTTTGCCTTTGTCTTTAACCCTTGGAGGACCAGTGCTTCAAAATACCACTGAAATATTATGTCATGTAGCTGCTTATGGAATTGACAGGGTAAAATAAGGATAGAGAGAGACACAGGGGAAAAAAAAAATGCTGCCACAGACTTGAGATGGGGATGAGGATTAGGAATGAGACACTCTTCATAAAGTGAACTGCAACACCCTTCCCTCCTGAAGCCCTGTGCAAACACGATTTCCTTAATAATTTACCAGCCTCTCTGCTGCCTGATCCGTGCTTTGGTGCTCCGTCAAGTCAAGCGAGGGGGCCACACATGGCACACACCACAGACAGCAGACAGAAGCTGCTAGACCTGTTATTGCTATCAGAAGTGTCTGCGGCCGGATGTGGCGTAAAGCAGTATATCATATACGTGTGTCTTTATGTCTGTTTGTCTGTGTGTCATGACTTTTTTCATTGTTCCATCACATACTGTAAATGTCAATGTTCTTTAGGATTCTCCCTCTCCCATGCCTCCCCCTCCAATGCCCCCCTTCCCACCCCCATCCAGCATCATCATAAAGTCAGAAAGAAGAGGATGGTTACATCAATACATGCCATATATTGCTCACCGACTGCAGATGCTGAATATTGCACAATTTTGAATATATTTTCTGCCCGCTGCGATACAAAATCCAATGCTCCTGCATATTATATGATAGTCAGGGGTGCCTTTTGTACCAGCACCGCATCACAGAGCTCTCCAATGTAGGTTGTCCTCCTGAATAATGCCCCTGCAGGATCTTGTTTTTTTATTGCATTTTCCAAGAAATTCATCACCAGGTAGAGAGAACAAAAAGATAGTCAATGACAAAGATAAAGAGGAAGAGATAGGTACACTAGATAGATGAATAGAGGGATGGATGGATGGATAGATAGATTGATAGTTATATTGACAGATACTATAAAACATGATATTTTCGTGACATGAAATTTTCACGAGTTGCCTCTAACCTTCAATGCATATAGTGTAGACAAGAACTTTCACATGCATTCTAATTTCGTGAATCTTGGCTCTCGCGAAATTCGCAAAACTAAAATGCATGCGAATATTTCTCATTTTACAGTAGGTAGATAGATGGATTGATAGATTGGTAAATTAGACAGATAGATTGATAGATATATAGAGATAGATAGATAGATAGATAGATAGATAGATAGATAGATAGATAGATAGATAGATAGATAGGTGCAGAGAGAAAAGTTACGTTCAGATGGGAGCCCTTAACCTCGAAGTTAGGAAACTTCGAGGTTAGAGCTTGTAGTTAGGGACCGTGAAGACGCACTCGTAGTTGGCAAACCTCGAGGTTTGCTTGATGTTTGGAGCCACGAGAAATCTTATGGTTAGCGCTCTAACCACGAGCTGCGGGGGGGGGGGGGGGGGTCCCCACTCGTAGTTAAGCACCGTATGGACACAAAAAACAACGAACTCGAAGTTAAGAGTGACCTCGCCGTAAACTCCAGCCCCCACAATTTCCCTCTGCTTCCAGGTCAACCTCCCAAACGTACACCATATATACACTACACGTGAAAAACCTATGATGCACAACACAACAACATCATCTTTTCTTCCCATGCGCTTGATCTCTGAAACTGAACACATCCAACTTGCTACTGTATTCTATATTCTTCTCCGACGCTAAAAAAATGTTTTCGACGAATGTCTTCATAAAGGCATAAAGTCATCAGTGCAGTGCTATCTCTGCATACCATGACAGAGAAAAAGAGTACCTGTAAGCGAGTCCGACAGGGTTGGACTAAAGAATAAATAGACGCCTTGTTAGCAGTGTAGGCTGAAACTTCCGGGTTTGTGGTTTTAACATCGAGTCCACTCGTAGTTAGTTACGGGGGGGGGGGGGGGGGGGGGGGGGGGGGGGGGGGGAGGGGGGGCAGAAGCTTAACCTTGAGGTTTCGTAACCTCGAGGTTAAGATTCGTCGTGTGGACACACGTAGTAGTTAGGGGGCAAGAGCTAAACCTCGAGATTTCCTAACCTCGAGGTTAGGGCCTGCCGTCTGAACGTAACTAGAGTTAGATAGATAGATAGATAGATAGATAGATAGATACAGAGAGAGAGATAGAGATAGATAGATAGATAGATACAGAGAGAGAGAGATAGATAGATAGATACAGAGAGAGAGAGAGATAGAGATAGACAGATACAATGAATAGATAGATAAAGATGTAGAGATGTATAGAGATAGAGAGAGGGGAGATAGAAGAAGAAGGGAAGAAGAAAGAGAGAGAGAGTAATATGAATCATGATTTCGAGGACGATGACACTATCTAATCGTGAAAGCAAATACATGTGTCTTGGACAACTTATCTGTCCACCAAGGAAACCAAGCGCAGGATTTTGACACGCCTTCCATGTATGGCAGCATGCAATTTGCATAGACTTGGATATTGCTTTTTAGAAACCAGGAAGGTATATTGTATTGAAGGAGAATGTACAGGGAAGAACACAATATCTTTTTATGACCGTGATGAAATAAACCCAGCTGCTGAAGGGAAACTTGAGTGAAATTGAAATATATTGTAGGCCTGTACCAAGAGTAAGATTAAAAACAATCAGTATGTTTTCTGTTTCACTGTGAATATGCACCGACAGACATACAGTACTAACCATACCCATATGCCTGTGTACATACTGTACAGGATACCTTGTATATACAGAAGTATGTGTTTATATGTATCTATATCCACATAATCTTTGATGCCAGCAACTTATGATAAGAGTGACTTCTTCAAGCAAAATCCCTGTGCAGATTATAGAATTAAAAAAATATTACTTTTCATCGTGCATGCTTCGAATTGCTTAGTCATGCAGTGGCAATAGTAAAGGGTGTGTACAGTTCTGGTCGAGATGAGGATTTAGCTTTTAACGTTTTGAGAGATATTCAGAAACCACTCTATGAGATGTCAAAGAGCATGCAGTTCTAAGGGGTATCAAAAGTTTATTCGATGAAAATCAGTTTTGAAATGGCTGAGATATCCAAAAACAAGGTGAAACAAAGAGATCCTAATAAAGTTGTGGCATGTCACCTTTTATTATTAACACTTTTTTTCAGCCATTTGAAAACCAATTTTCATCAAATAAATGTTGAATCCTTCTTAAAATCACATGCTCTTTCATATTTCATAAGAGGCTTTTCATTATCTCACTTAGGAATGTTCAAAACATGAATCCCCACCTCAACCAGTACTGTACAGTCCCTTTAATATCAAAATCCCCCACAGTGTTTACAAGTATGATATACAATTTGTAGTGGACCGAAATCATATCTTCTCAAGTATATGCTTTGGTAGTTCCCTTTGCACAAATATGACTTTGCAAAACTATTTGTTATGAGTGAGTTTACATTTCTTAAACGCCTAGCACTTTTGTTAAAATAACACATTATGTGTACACTTACAGTATTTTGCTGTGTTAGATCTTCAATTTCCTGTTATCTTAGTCATTTCATTTGTATTGTGACGTTAGAGAGAAATGAAGAATTTGTGTATTTTTGTTTATTTTGGCTGCTTCCCCAGACTATACACAAACCTTTCCTGACTGTGGCAGCATAGGGGAGCTAGAAAATGGTTGAAGTAGGGATGATTCCATAGACAGCAACAAGAATGCTTAGTAAAGGAAACTTAACAGAGTAACAGAGAGGAAAGGCACTTTAAAGTTCCCCAAACGTTTATTGCACTCTAGCTATACTATAATTAACTCTTCAACTTTTATACAGCGTTGATACCCAGCTTTTTCTCATATGACAGAGTAAAGTCAGCATTTGTAATACTAAACACTAATGCAGAGGATTCAGCACCCATTAAAATGGGAAGATTGAGGAAATTGTCAGGGTCATTTGTGCAATTTGTTCCTCTTTTATTTTCTTTATGAATAATATCGATGTTCTCAGGCTGCTGGTACCATCATATTTTCATTTGATGGAAATGATGGTTTGGTAGAGAAAATTTTGTCGGAAATAGAGAGAAATAGTTCTGAACTAAGATTGTGAAAATGAAATTTAACCTGAAGAAGCTGTGAGCAATTGATGTGACTTTTAAAGATTTGTAAGCCATATGTTTCTCTGAAAGTCGACTTTGAACATTATGTTTTGTGGGTATGAGCACTGGTCACCTGTACAATAGTCTGAGTGTGATACCACATGCTCATAGGCCTACATGCACACAGTAGCACTCCTCAGTTGTTGTTTTCTACATGAAATGTTACTTATATTGCATTTTCCGTAGACAAATTTATGGAACTTTTCACTATATGTTTTTGATATACTAATGTCATATTCCTGTAAGTATGGAAGCAGGTAAAAAATTAACTTACAAAGAAAGACACAAAAATTGGATAGTGTAAGCATTCAAAGAAGAGTATGTAGAGAGAAACATAGGATAATGCGTTAACAATGCACTCTGTGGAAATAGGCATAAAAGAGAACAAACTTTAACGAGATATGAAACTCGTCACGCTGACGAGTTAGGTGATACGCTTGGGGTCATCAGGTGTCGGTCATCTGTGATCGACAAAGAAAAGAATGTGATATAGGCACCTTGAAGTTATATTGAGCGTGCATGCAAAACCGTTTTTCTAACCACTCGGCCACGGGACATCCCCTGAAATGGTAAGGCAAAAAAGAAATGAATAGATATTACAGGGGGGAAAAGTCAATGCCCACTCAACCATCGTGGCCGCGTGAACATGTATTGCATTGCTAGACGGAAATGCGGCCTTGTAACGACTGATGTCGCTATGCCATTTCTGGGAACTTGGGAAAAATACGCGCCGTAGACATAAAGCCTATAATCGGCTGGTTTTGATACCTTGCCTTTAATCACAATTTTCAGTGTGATGACGTCATCAAAGTACAAAACAATGACATGGTCTTGAAAGACAATTGTTCAAAGTACAACACCTCCGTCGTCGTCATTACATACTATGATCGGTTTGACAAAGTCAGCCTGCAAAATTTTGCAGCAGTCGAAGCAATGTGGTCTCCAACACAAAAAAGAGGGATATGGTGTGTGTCTGTGTGTGTGTATAGGTGCGTTTATATACGAACGTGATATCTACATGGACGAATATATAATACAAATTGAAGAAAAAAAAGTAAAAAAAAAAAAAATTGTTTCGTGATCTTGTGGGGTTCGAACCCGCAACCTCACGTCTCTGAGACGGCGCCTTTAACCACTCGGCCATACGTCTCGGCGAGAAAATATGAGGAACGTAAACTTATGTATGTGAAAGCTGAATAGGGAATCGTTTTGTCCACATTCCATTCTCATTTTCAGTTTTTAACTGCAAACTTGTCAACCTGATGATGAGATTTCAAAAAATAAAATGCATGATTACTGAAGCTTATTGTCTCAGCTACAACATACTTAAGTTTCAGAGGAAATAAAGCAAAATCAGCTGAGATAAAGGTGCTTAAACGTTGTCAAGTCAATGCATGGTTTAAAAAAAAATCACCTCCCATAGACAATACACGTAAACTTGTCCGATTTTGCATCTTTATCTTTAATCACAATTTAAAGTATGATGACGTCATCAAATTTCAGAACCATGACTTGGACCTGAAAGGCAAATGTTCAAAGTACAACATATCTGAATTTGGGATAATATTGAGCTTAAACAACAGAGATACGAGCAAATGAATGTCAGAAACAGTACCTCAAAAAATTAATTCCACTTTTTTGATTTCAGATGATGATATGATGACGTCATAATGTATTTCGGGAAATATTGATGCTTGAAATGTTATTTCCAATTCATATGCTTTTGTAATATGCAATAAAAACATAGGGTCACCCCGCGTTTTAAAGAGCTATGGCGAAATAAACAAAGACATGTTTTTCGCTATATTTCCACATAGACGCGCACACGAAATTTCAACTTTCACGCCAGCGCATTCCTTTGTTATAAGTCAAAATTGATCGAAAATCATTGGATATTGTTACTTAATGTATCAGGAATCCAAATCTGTCAAAACAATTGCATTTTCATGTTGCTTACGCGCACTGCGCGCGAAAATGCGCGGACGGACGCCTACGCGCGAAACGCTTAAAATTGTCTGAAACTTCGAGATTTCCCATTGGAAAGTTGTTTTGAGCCTTTTAAAAGTTTGACGCGCGCGTACGCGCCTGTAATAATGTCCTAGGTAATTAGCATTAAAATGTAAGATAGAGCGTGACCTGAACTTAATGTCCACCGAAAATGATACAGAAATGACCTTTAGTTATGAAGTTATGATCGATCATGTAACATGGTCCGAAAATCACAAAATGGCGCCTAGATGACGTCATAGATATGTTACTGTCATGAAAACCTTATTGTGGCTAGATTTTGTCATGAGACATGTTCCCTGAAAATGTCATGTTATTCCGTAATGTCATTCTTGAGATATTGATGACACAAAATTGTCCAGAAAGAAAGAAGAATAAAAAGAAATAAAGAGAGATTTTGACAATCACAATAGGTGATACGCTGATAGCGTATCACCTAATTATTCACTGTAGCTCAACATTGTTACAGGTCTGGTGCTTGAGTAATCAATGACACTTATAGTAAAAAAGAATCCACTACGGGCAGAATGCTCATTTTTATTATCTGTACATACACATACAGTTGTGGGATATTTCATTGAATAGTTGCTGTTGTAAAGTATACTATCTGGATGTTTGCACAGCAATATGTGTTCGCAGTGCACATGATATTTGATCTCTTGAAATACAACACTACTAATCAAAACTTTAGTGAATTCCTATTTCATCCAAAGAAAAAAAAAAACAGAAAGAGAGAAAAAAATTGATATGCAGTGTGGAAAACCAAACATTTTCTGGCAAGAATGAGCTACGTCTATAAATATAATCATATCATAGCGGTGAGATCCTGATGTGGGTATTTGGAACGTTTTTGTGGCAACAGGAGTGCTTGTATTATGGTGATCATGTTTTATTGAAACTGGTTATGTAGATCACTTGTAACAAACAGTGTTTGTTTTTGTTTGACCTCCATAACATCCTACCTTATTCTTAGAGAAAAAAAAAATTATAGATTATATTTGGAATGCATTAACATGTGACTGGCCTATTTGGTTTTTCAGTTTCAAAGGTGAAACCTATCAGGTGTCATAGTTTGCAACGCGATTCCCCTTCAGAGATTGTTTGTTTGTGCTTTTCTTTTCTTCAATCGATGACGCAAATAAAACGTGCAAATTGTGAAGTGACGTTGTTTGGGAGTTTTTGATTTCTGTTTTCGTGCTGCTTATTAAATAGGTCACAAGGTCCAGTTTACATTACCCACTGATGTAGGTATTGATTCTTTTAGTATTTTCCTTATTTTTTTTTTATATCTCTATCTTTTTTCTTTTTTTTTTTACTGGGGTTCAGTTATCCATCCGAACTTGACCTAATTGTAAATTTGGAAACCCATTCAGGCTTAGCTATGTGTCAGTCCAACAGAGAAGGTAAAGATGACTTAATGATATGGATGGGGGATTAGTTAATCTCTATTTATTGACAAGTAGTTTCCAGTCGTCAAATGAAGCACTCTGGTGTGTGTGCCAATGGGCAAACAACGGACATTAAGGGTCGGTATGTAAATGGTGCCTATGCCAGTTCTGATGTCATGTATCATTTTATGTGAAGTCACCATTTTTGTAATCATGTGCATTTAAATGGCACGCACAGCCACATTGCTATGACGTTTTATGAATGAGACTTTTTTGTTGATAAATCTGGGAGAATCCCATTTATTTTTGCCCCAAACTTCTCATCTTTTCTCATACATGTAGAAAACCATTCTGTAAGTAAATCACAGGTATAAGTTATTTCATTCTTTTCATGGGCAAAACCAAATGAAGAGCCAGAATAAACTTTGTACATTCTCTAAGATACATATGTACATCAGAGTAGAGTCTGACCAGGATAGTCTACTCGCTGGTGTGACTGTAACATAAGAATACTGTATAAGCTCTTATTTCTGCAGTCACAAACATTTTTTGCGTACTAACACCTAGGCTTATTGTAAATGCACTATACAATACCCTGGCACATGATGACATTTTTGCCGGTAAAGTTTGCAGTCAATATTTGATTCGTGAAAATCAAACCCTCACGAAAATAACAGCTTGAAATGTATGTATACAGTACATTTGCATGTTGTTCTATTCACTGGCAAGGGATGGTGGAGTGAGGGAGAGAGAAGAGAATGCCCCCAAGGGTAAGGGGGCCTACCTGTATATGATTGATTGATGTTCAGTTCTTGTTACCTTCAATGTTCATGCAAGCCTTGGGCTGTCATTGAAAGGGCAAAAATAAACAATTGTATGTTTTGAGTCTGTGGGTATTACTACATCCATGTTATTTTCCAGAGGGGATCCATCAAACATACTGGTATTGGAAGTGGTTGCAATACCAGGTTTTGGTGCTATAAGGTAGCAAGATAACATTTGCCCTTCAACCCATTCCTCATGCAGGCAGGCATAGAGTATATTGTACCAAGGAGGCTTGCCTAGTACCTCCTGGATTGTGTGAGGAATTACTCAGTGATGTATTCAACATGACTGCTGGCACAGAATTTAGAGACTGCAGTCCAAAGCATCTTTTAAAATGGGAGATTCTTCCGTCTTAATCCTCGTCTGATTGTGCAAACATGGGCACTATATTGCGAGGGTCCAGGGACCTGTTTCATAAAAGCTGCTGGTAAAGTTACACACGACTTCACAAAAGACTTAAATATGGCAAGCCTAGTGGCTTTCCTATTCATTCAATTTCATTAGCTAAAGTTGAAACTTAATTTCAATAGCTAAAGTTGAAATTTGCAGATGATAATGATTATTCTTAAATGTTCACACAGGTTTTTTAGTGTAAAGTGTATTTTTGCCCTAATGTAGATGACATATTGACATACAGACATACTTTGTTGAAACGTAAGAAAAAAAATGTGCACACATGCTGGCACTTCATACTCCAGTCGTTCATAAAGTCATGCATAACTTTATGAACAACTTTATGAAACAGGGCCCTGGGTCTGCTGAAGGGCATTTGAAGCTATAGGGTTGTAGATGCTAACTGATGCTATAGTATCTTAGCCTTAGTATTCCTAAATGTATATGACAAAAGTAATATCGGGCAGGAGAATGCTAAATTCCAAGCGGGAGACATGGATACAGCTAGGGTGGGAGAAATTCAAACTCGAGTGGGAGGGCAGGAGATTTTGAGAAAATGACCTCAAAACGGGAGATCTCCCACCAAAAGCAGAAGGAGTGGAGTCTCTGGAATTACTTGCTAGTGTCTTAAAATGAAACATATAATGCAAATTTTTTAATGCATTCACCTGTATCACAGAAATATAGTGGTTGTGTTTAAAACTGTAGAGAAATTTGTATGATAATGTGAATAAGCAGATAGGAAATTCTGTAATGTATTGAGCTGTGGGTTGTAGTCTGTTTGTCAAATGAAATCATGGAATAATCATGGAATACACTTTCTTTTATTAGTTACAGCATGCCTGAGTGAGATAACTTTGAAAGAAAGTTACAGGTGATGACTGAAGAAAAAAGATAAACCCACAGTTGATTAAAAAGAACAAATACTAAAGAATACATGTTTGAGCTGTTGGAAGTATATTAGAAGATATCAAATCATGACTAAAGTTCATATTTTATCCACATTTTAATTTTTATTGGAGGGATAATCAATTGATAATGAACAGACATACAGGACTGATGTGGCTGTAGTAAACCAACCCACATTCCTGTCCTAGCCCTTCATATTAGTTGTCGCGCATACCTTAGATTGTACAATTACATTTCTCCCCATGCAGTCACAAAATTTCCTTGTGTGCTGTTTACCTTGACTTTTAAATGCCATGTTTAATGGAGCAAAGATAAACAGCTGTCTGCGCTGAATTGCTGGTAATGGTATTCTTGGATGTCATGTGCCTGAATAGTAATAGATATGCTTTTATGTCTGTCGATATCTTGTGATATGCAAAGACATAGTCACATGGTTTAGAATCATCTTGCACATTTAATTTGCTGCCAGTAAGTGGTAATTACTTTGTGTTATAATGTATCATATTACACTGGCTGTTTTGTTGTTAATTTGATTTGATAATTGCTCACTGTGTTGTTGTTGTTGTTGTTGTTGTTGTTGTTGTGGTAACATTGTATTCATGGTCTGTCTGAAAAATAGCCTTACCTGGCTGATTGAAGGCATTTTATCCCATAATTGAATAGAATATAACAAGCCAACAAATAAACAAAGAAACAAGCCAACACACATCTCTCCATGGAATTATTACAATATGGATATATGTCAGCAGTTTAGAAAAAAAAAATCAGACATGCAGACTTGCATGCTGAATATTTACAGGAGATTTAAACATCAAGGTAATAATTGGGAGTGTGATAGGAGATAATTGACTATTTAGAGGACAAATATACCACAGCAAAGAGAATAATACCACAATGAAGAGAAAAATAGACCACAATAAAGAGAAAAATTTGTAGACAAGGTAATGGTTTGACCTCCTATGATAATTCAGACCCAACTGGTATTCCCACTTGCAATAATAGGCTCTTACTGCTCTGTTTAGACTGTGTCTGCCCTGCGAAGGATGAGATTTTCTTGGGGATGATTATGTATGTTGTCATAGTGATGATAACCTTGGTTCCAGGCTGCACTGACCTTTTTCTTCTTCATTTTAGTTGTAACAGTGGAAAAAAAAAATGGTAGAGGCTGGCTTGGTTAATTTGCAAACACTCTCCTTTGCATGTCTTGTGCCAGGTTGTTTTTCTGTCATATTGTTAAAAATGCTAAGAAAAACCACCAGAACTAAGAAAAAAGAAACAATAAAACAAGGTAAAAAGGTTTAAATATTCATGATCTGCTCTATGAAAGGAGTCATGAAAACATGCGTGTACAGTTGTAGGTGTAGGCTTACAGTTGTTAGAGTGAACTTTTTTTGTGTGTTGGATGCACTTTACATGATTTTAAAGTAGGTATAGACTGATGCAATCATATTACTAATATGACACTGTTTAAATATGGATATTCTTCATCTATGAGTGGAAGAAAAAAAAAGAACTCAGAAGAGCCTGAAAGCTATGTTAATCTTCTGGCTGCGCCCTCTTTTTGTGCTCTTGAGTCAACAGAGAAGACCTGGGGACCTGCTGTTATCACACACCTATTCACTGCATAATTACTATTGATTAATGAGTGTTGTCTTAGCGCACAGAGGGCCGATTCATCAAAGCTGTCTCGGGAGAAGTATCGTCATTGCCGCGGCAGACTGTTTGATACCGTACTCTGAAACAATACCAACCACAGCACAACAATAAAGTGAAAGAATAGACACATGTGCATGCAGCCACACAAACACACACACACACACACACACACACGTGTACATGCTCACACTAATAATATGCATTAATCATAGTCTTGGAGGGTACATGAGAGGAAAAAGTGAACTTTTAACACTGGTACTACATGACCTTCAATGAAGCATTAGGTCCTACTTTAAAAGTGGAAATTTTCACAGATTGTACAAAACCAGAAACCAGTGCAAAAATAAAACATGCAAATATTTTTGCTTGCTGTTTTTTTTCCCCCAGCAGTTCATGTCTTACGATTCTGCAGATTTAAAAACATACGAAATTAATCTTACCCAGCGGAGCACGAAAAATTACTCACATGAAAATATCGACTTTTATTGTATGTGCTTTCAAATATTAAATATTTCCTTGTAATGTGAATGACATTACAACTAGAACAGCACTCTGAGAGCGCAGACCTCCGCCAAGCTGCTCATTTCCTCCCATACATGCACGTTGGAAATGCAAACCTCAAATATGCGCAGCCTGAACTCCCAAGTGCATTGACCCTGTCTGGCAAATGATTTAAAAATCCTTCAAAAATTCATAAAAATTCCCAGATCACTACTGAAGTACAATCATCTGTTCTTTGTTTCATTATCAACTTTTTTTTTTTGGTCACTGTAAGTTTTATCTAAATCTGTTCACAACTTTTTGAGTTATTTTGCAAACGAGACAAACAAACCATCACCAACAAAAACATAACTTCCTTGGTGGAGGTATTGTTGTTTCTAGCTGTCCAATCTCCCACTGTCCCCTTAAAACAGAAGAATCAATGCTTTCATAACTCTTATTGTCTCCACAGGAAATACAGCTGGAAAACATGAATGTAGGTGCGTAGATGGAAAATTTAGTGTCAATGTGCCATCAGAATTATAGTCAATTGGGATAAATTGTGTGGACCTCATGATGCATTTGAATAGAAATCCCTTTAGAGAGTGATGACAATATGGGGGATTAATGTAATTAGCTGTGTGGCTATACCCCACTAGGGGAATGATAATGATTTGGGATGTCAATTAAGTTCCAGCTCTCAGTCTTGTGTTTGAAACTGAATACACCCCCATCTGACAAAAACAAAACAAGATGGTGATTGAGAACAATTAAACTCGAGAAATCACATAATAGGGCCTAATAAGCAAGTAGATTTCATGGTAGAGAAGAATTATGCTAATTGAATTCAGGACATCTCTCAATATGGTTAGTATGAGTGTTGTTTCTCCTTCATGTGGAAGGAGGTTACACAACAGAAGAAATGACCTTAAACGTAATGTATTGGGCAAAGCACTCACCAAAAAGAAAAAAAGAAAGAAACAACACCTGCTAAAACATGATGTCTTGAGATTTCTTGAGTCTTGCAGTTGCATAATAACAATGTAAAGCATGTTTGATTTGCAATCTCGTGAGCTCAAAAGAAAATTCCAAGTTGTCTTGTAGCGGCCAATTCAGGTGTTGTTGTCACACATGCAGCAGCAACAAGAATTTTCAAACAGTTAACAAGCTTACTGTCTCTTGTACCAGTGCGTGTATAATCATCAACCTTACAAACGTTAATGCGAAGACCCAATTTACCTTGTGTAAACATACACAACCCAACTTGGCCTGTAAACATGCTAAGCCTCTTCCACAAACTCAGACCTCTGCTCCTGTCAAATGGGACAGTAGTCCTATCTGAGCAGCAAAGTGTTTCAAAGGTTTCCCGCACCGACAACAGTTCATCAAATCCAAAATCTGGTAGAACTCTGAATCCATTCAGACTTGCAAAAGAGCTTGTTCATAAACTTGTTTGGATGCAGGTTTCATGCAACTTGCTTCAGGTTGCCATGGGATATACATGTAAAGTCTGAAAGCAAACTTGATTCATAATTCTCTCCAACAAGAACCTTCTGAAATCATACAGTTGCTGTATTTTGCCAATGGATTGAGTTTTGCTCAATAATGTTGAATGTGAATTAGCAGCAGTCTGGATTGTTCAGTCTCTGATGAAGCACACTATTCAACAATTCAATGTGCCATGTACCCTTATGGAGTGCACTTGTGATGATGCTTTGTTCACCATTTGGCAAAGATGTCTAAAAACTACCAACTGCCAGTGAATGTAGATTACCTATTACCCTCCCCCCCCCCCCCATTAAATCCATATTGTTTCACCATGACCTTCGATCCTGTCGGACTGAGGAACATTTGCTCCACCTGAGTTGGCTAGCTACAGCATGTACCTGTGCAACCAGGTCAAGTTCTTCGGGTGAATTACTAACATAATAATGCCAGTGAAAAAGCTTTTCAGGTTCATCTGAGTGTCTTGCACATTAAAGGTTAAGAAGAAGGGACTAACTTGACATTCATTCGCTTCTAAAAAGCAACAAAACAAAACAAAACAAAAAACAAACAAACACAAACTGCATTTTCTGTTATTGTGGAACGCATTCTCTGCATTTTGGCATGAAAAGAGCCACATGTCTGAATGACAGACCAGGACATTTGCAACCCACCTGCTGCATTGAATGTCAAATGCACTTTGTGGTCCACTGGGATGCTCATTTCAGTGTCAAGACAGTCTATAAAGTATGATTAATGTGATCAAAAAACATCTTTTTTTTGAAATGTGATTAAACTCAAGTAATATTTTTCTTTTGATTTCATTAGTGGTTTGAATTACATGTAGTAACGAATCAGTCATGGAGGCGGAGGTTTAGACTGCCGGAAAAAACCTTCATGACAAATATCAAGGCCACTTTTCCTGAATGTCATGGTCTTGTTTGACATTTCAGACTGTGTGTGGTGTACAATGCAGGATTTCTCTCAGCGGAATGTATGGCGTCAATGATCGACCGGTATTGTGTAATAAGTGACAGTCATTTGTCTCGTTAGATAGCCGAGGTGCCACGCTACAAGTGTTCTGCTGTGAAATGTTTATTGGTTTTGTAATATGCCATAATATTGGTCTGAGAGTCTTGTCAACAACAAGGGCCTGGATGATTTAAGGTCATAATTGACATGCATGAAATGATTCAACTCCAGAAACTCATCCTTGAAAGGACTGTACAGTAATGGTTGAGGTGGGGATTCATGATTTAAACATTCCTAATTGAGATAATGATAAACCTCTCATGAAATATGAAAGAGCATGTAATTTTAAGGATTCAATGTTTAGTTGATGAAAATTGGTTTTCAAATGGCTGAGATATCCAAAAAAGTGATAATAATAATAAAAGGCGTCAGGCCACACCTTTTATTGGGATCTTTTTGTGTCACCTTGTTTTTGGATATCTCGGCCATTTCAGAACCGACTTTCATCAAATAAGCTTTTGATACCACTTAGAATTGCATGCTCTTTGTTAAATGGTAAAAGCTAAATCCTCACCTCGACAAGAACTGTACACACCCTTAAAAAAAGAAGAAAAAAAGACAGATATGCTCAATCATTGGGGAATGAAAGTGATTTTGTTTTCTTTTTTTATTTGATAAACTGCTGTGGCTCAGTGGTTGATATCGTTGACTATGAATCATGGGGCCCCTGGTTCAAGTCCCTTGGCTGCAGTAGATGTCATCCCCTTTGTGTCAGTTTTGTCAATTTTATAAGAAAGAAAGAGCAATCCCTGCAAAACAGTGCAAAAGTGATCAAATCGGATAAGATATAAGGACGTTATATTCTGAAATTTCTCCATTTTTCAGAAAGCACTTCTTAACCAATTGGTATGAATATTCAAATAAGAATGTTGACGATGTCAGGCCCTTACAATTTTTGTCCATTTCATACAGAAATGACAAAAATCTCATATTTCAGCTGTATAAATATAAAACTTGCCTTAAAACTGGCCAAAATAAAAAAAAACAAATATTAACTCTGATATATTTTTGTATAGGTGTATGTTTTTACCTGTTTTAGCTAAAAATATAATTTCTTGTTTGAATTTCAAACATAACATACATGAAAAATTGTGAAGGCATGACATCATCAGTTTGCTCATTTGAATATTCATAAGGACTAGTCAAGAAATATTTTCCAAAAAAAATGTGAAATCTCAAAATGACATATCTTTCTTATTTCTCATCCATTTTTTTTTCCATTTTTGGCATGTTCTATTGGGATTTTTTTCACATTGTTTAGTGTTTGCTTATTTTTGGGGTGGATTTCATCTCTAAGGTTGTTAGCCCCATGGTGGCTTGTTTGAAAGCACTTATTGCTTCCATGGAAATCACATAGATCAAATCACTTCAGTTTTATATGTACGTGTGCTCTTTGCGTAATGTGGTTCATGTAAAATATACCTATACCCTTGATCAATTTATATCAAATGATTATGAATGTATGCAAGTGAATCATCCTTATAAGTCTTAACTATAAAAGCATGCATGTATTGCAGCTCACTGCAGTGATAGCGTAAATTGCTTTCAAGAAAGAGGCGTGGTAGAACCAAAGTGTTGTGATCTCTATTTGATGTTTTGGCTATCACAGAAAAGCTCTTCTGAAAGCATACTTTCGGCATGTACAGTAGCTGAATTGAGTGCATCAGACATACAGTGACTGAGAATGAGGGGAAAGTGGTGGTGTGAAAAATCAATTCTAGGAAATCGGGAAACGAGTGCAGTGCCAAACAGGATGTTGATTTTTTTTTTAAACCCCTTTGGCACACTTTGTTCAGGAGTGGGAGGCAAGCAGCAGATTAGGGAGTAGTGATTTGTATAATAAGATCTATAAAAAATTTTTTCCCAGCGTAATCCATCAGTGTGATTCATGTAGAAGTTGCCTTTATCAATGATGTTTGCTTCTGAAAATTGCTAAAACTCTGTCCCATTAGAATAATTATTCATATTATCATCACCAGTATTGCTGGCACTACGTCTACCACTACATGCACTACTACTACTGCTACTCCATTTACTACTACTATAAGTATTTTCAGGTTTGACAGCAAACTTGTTTGTATGCATTTAGAAACTGGTTTCAGTGTTAACAGGATGTTTGTTTTTTTTCTTTTTGTTTTGGGGGGGGGGGATATGGGTGGGAATAGGATTAAGGCTGACAGCAACTGAAATCATACAATTTGTGTCTCAGATCATTTCTTCTTTTTTTTTTTGGGGGGGGGGGTGTCTGAAGGTGTTTTCCATTTCCAGTTGTACTGCAGTGGGTAGCAGCTAAAGATCAATTCAGTGGAAGAACCATGGTAGAACCATGGTATCTGAAGATACCATGGTTCCTTTAAAATTTGAAACCCTCCTTCCTGTTTGCATCGAAGCCCGGCCAGCCTCTGATGACTGCCTCACACTCTGGTGCAGGGAATCACCAAATGTCCATCAGCTTGGCACATGTTCCTGCCAATTGTGACTGCTTATCTCACTCTGCATCTTGATTTTCACTGTGTATTTCTGTCCTCTCGGAAGCAGGAGTGAAAAAAAAAAGACCAATTACAAATTGAATAGCTCCAGTTTGGAAAATCTGGTTTGTTGTTGTTATCGTTTCTATAACCTTCTTACGGCTGTTGTTTGTGGGCATTGCCATTGTGAATGTCAATGAGGCGAGAACACAATAGTGGGGCATTTGCACAGTATGAGAGGGATGCTCAGTGAGTCAGAGTCAAGAATCTCATGAATATTATGTACTCTATCGATGTCTGGTGGCAAGATACGGTGGCACATTGCAGAAGTGATGGTTGCAATGAATGCGACGTGAATCGAACCAATCCACCAGGGGGAGATGGCGGACATTTATCAACTCTGTGATCTGGAGATTTTGCGCTACACTTCCTGATTAGATATTATGCACGATTTTATCTCTGCTTCATTTTCTTATACTTTTCATCATTTTTTTTGTTGTTATTTTTGTGTTTGGTTATGATTTTGCAGGGGCTGTGGAACATTCATTGATGTTGTGCCTTTTGCATATTTTGGATAAGAATGAAATATTTGTAATGAGCTGGATGTAGTAAAGATTTCAATAGATGATGAGTTTTTTTTTTTTTTAATGCAAGGTCATAAAATCAAATGAGCACTTAACTATCAAATTCAGATATTAACCCATGGAAGACTAGTCTCGAGTATACTCCAGCAGGTCTCTGTGGGAAATGCATGTTTTAATGCAATTGGCTCGTCCTCAACGGGTTAAGCATTTCAGAATATATGGATTCCCTTTACTGGAGAAAGAGGAATTTCTTGCTGATCACAGTGTTTTGGTTCCAGCAATCCATCCATTGCAGAGTAGATAACTGAACCAAGTCTTCATCTAAGGAAGATAGATACATGTAATATGTCAGTTACCTATCTTTATGTGAAATGCATATAATTGCAATGGACTTTCATGCATTGTGAAATGATTGTAAACCAGGGTCTGAAGATAAATTATTGGCCACTGCACACGGATTAAACTCTTTTGAAGACTGCCGCATAGCATTCACATGTTATGTACTGTATATATGCCATATATTTTGTAATATTTTTTTATTTTTACATGCATACATTTCTCAGTTCATTATACTGTACTCCCGATTGCAAATTTAACCACTTGCAAAATTGTCAGAAAGTCCCAATTCACAAAAAAATTGGACTTGCTAAATATATCGCATATACAGTAATTGTTTGTCTCTTTGTTGTGCACAGCACAATTATGTAATGGTGTACTTTATAAATTTGTGCTGGTAAGTTCAGATAGATGTACTATCTAAGTATAACTGAGAAATGCACCTCTGATATAATTGTAATTATGAGAAAGAATGATAATAATAAAATATTGATGATTATTGGGGACAACATGTAAGGCGTATGAGGGTTGCTTTTTTTTTTTTAACTCAAATGACAGAAACCAGGAAGTAAAAAGAACACTTACATTTTTCAATGTAAAAGTGGAGATAGTTGCATATTCTGAGGCCTGTTGCTAGAAACAGATCACTGTTCATTGAATAGAAATGTCTCAAGAACATGAAGAAGATGTCTTCCCAGTTTAATGCATACTGGCCGTCTTCTCATCTAAAATGCTCTCTTGTTTTGTCAATTGATGACACTCGCTATCAACATAGCCTGTGTCAAATTTCACCTGAAAAAAAAAAAAAAAAACCTGCATATGCTTCTAGGAGTGTGAAATAAAAGTGTGTCCTGGATTTGCCTCTGTCATCCGCTGAATGCTTGAGGTGGTTCATCTCAAGACAAACAGGTCGATGCCATCAAGATGAATGTTACACTGGTGCAATAGATTTGTTATGTCTCCCCCTCTAGCCATCTTTTTTTCAGTTTTTTTTTTTTTTGTGTGTGTGGGGGGGGGGGGGTGGGTGGGGGGTTTGGTAGAGCACATTTTTATGTTTTAGATCATTCCCTTTCCCCCACACCCACTCTGCGATGACGGAATGGATACTACTGCCTGCTTTTACAAACAACGCCATAAAGTCTGACATGTTTGAAACTGAAACCAGATTGCCCAGCTATGATCACACACACACACACACACACACACACACACACAAACACACACAGACACACACACAAAGCATCTTCCTCATAGAATACAGTTTATTTCACTGTAAATTTTCTGAGGTGTTGATAGAGTGCTTACATGGAGATATGCATATAATGTTGGATTGGAGTACATAATTAAACCGTCGAGCAGTTTGGGGTGTGAAGACTTGATACGACGGATGATATGCGTGTGTTTCTATGATACAAATTGTACATTTGATGGAGATTGTCTGTGCAATTCATTTGAAATGTTGTCAATATTCAAGCAAGAGAAACATATGGACTACTGAAGCATGCTTAATGTCCCTCTTGTGGTATTGAACTTGTTGCAATGAGACCAAGCTTCCAAATGAAAAAAGAGAAAAAAATTAAGTTCTGTTTAAAAAAAAATGAACCACCAAAAGTTGATGTAAATTTTCACATACCGGTAAATGATGAAAGGATTTTGGTAAACTGTATGGCTGTAAAAGGCTGATTCACTCATGAAGGTATAGTGTATTAGTAGGAATTTTATTTGTATATTGAATTGCAAAATGATATTACTTGAAACCAGTACAGTGTGTTTTCTTTAGTGTAGAAATTTCAACAACGAAAGATATGTTAGGGTTATCTCAGACAATAAGAAATCATATACACATGGAGGGAGATGGTCTTGTGCTGATCTATTTTGTCCTTTTTCAGAAAAACAAATAGCAATTTGCACATTTACAAGTTGTAGGTCTTCTTGACATTGTATGCTAAGAACTTTATCCAGACTCCATCAGTGAGATCACAACAGATTCAAGCTTCAGTCTGTTTCATTGTCCAGTTTAGGAAATCAGCAGCACTTGACCTACAGCTAAATGTGTCTAGTATATCTGCATGAATGTGTAGGGAGATGAAAGGATATTGATGAGAGAAATGATCAGTTGATCTGAGTTTCACAGCTGCTGTACAGCTCTGTACCTGCATGCTTTGGGATTTTTTTTGACAGTAATTATCTCCGCAATCATCCAAAACAAAGAGAGTCATCAAATGTGTGGAGGTAAAGCACGATAATGTGCAGGCTAAACAGTGGAGGAGATGTCATGCACTTAAATCAGAGACACACCAAATTACGAATGCTTCATCAAATCCGGCATTCAGCAGTAATGCTGATGTTTGTCCACGCTTAGCAACGATCCTATTGTTTACCCGCCTCACCCAGGAGTTAAAACTCCCATCGTTACAGTTGCTGCGCACAAATCACGACCGGCGTGGACAATGAGCCGCAAATTTCATTATGCCGCCATTGGAGATGCGAATGTGCATCGGTAATGGATGTGGTAAGGCGGCGGTGGAGTGTGTTATGATAATTGCGCAGAAACGGTCGGGCAGCACGCCCGACTGTTGAGTTCGTAATCAAGCAACGAACGTGTACTTTAGTGAAATAACCTGAGGGTTCACCTAATGTCGTCGTCATCCTGAAATGATGCATGATGTGATTGAATCAATGATGCACATGCTTTACCAGATCTATGGAATCTAGCGTTGTTGCAGGGCCAAAATATGAATTTTTTTCATTAATATGTTCAATACATGTACTTATGGTAGCAGACCCTGCTAAGTGGCTGCATGTGAATACAGTGCACATATGCTGCGCTCCACTAGATACATTAGTGTATGACACCGAGTTTGCATCAATGCTGTGTGGAATGAAGACACTGGGAAAAAATGCATATGTAATGTTATGGCAATCTTTTTCTATAAAGGTCTTCCATCTTATATCTCAGGAATGTGTCATAACAGTGATAACATCTGTAGATAATTTATTTCTCATTTTTTATCACTGATTTCAAGCTAGAACAATTTGTACAAGTGTTTGTGTGTGTTTGTGTGTGTTTGTGTGTGTGTATGTGTGTGTGTGTGTGTGTGAGTCTGCTACCTACTTTCTCTTCGAGTGACTGCTGCTGTGAGCATAGATTAACCTAATCTCTGATACCCCTATGTCAAATGGAGGGGGGGGGGGAGGGCAATATATACCCTATGGATGGGTATGAAAT
Organism: Diadema setosum; assembly: GCA_033980235.1. Classification (NCBI taxonomy): domain Eukaryota; kingdom Metazoa; phylum Echinodermata; class Echinoidea; order Diadematoida; family Diadematidae; genus Diadema; species Diadema setosum. Next base: position 32,049,668 of record CM067060.1, read on the forward strand.
GAGTATGGCTTATTTGATGACAGTCTTCTGCATTCACACTCCCAATACATGTGCCATAATTCAGTCTGATCATTTGATTCACTTTATCCCGAGTGGTTCCCAGTTGACGTGTTCTCTTATAAATTCTTTTCTTTAATCTGTACACGTATCTTAGTTTCTTATTCGGATGTACACACTGTATGTTCTGTTGTCTTGTAAACAAAAAAAAAATGACTGTATTTCATTTGTAATGTATATTTGATGCAGAAAATTCCTAATAAATTCATTTGAATTTGAATTAAAAAACAAAACAAAAACATGTATAAAAGGCAGTGAGGACCGGGGATAACAGGAAAATTCCACATTATTTTATCAGATGATTTCCTGTGCCCATGTCTAGATTAATCTAATCTTAATCTCAGGAACCTCTGTCTAGTCTAAGCATGAAAGAAAACTGATTTGCGTCATCAAAGACATTTGAAATGAAATTCTGATGATTGTTGTTATTAAATTCACTGCTAAACCTGAAAAATTTTGGTTGTTGGACTTTGATAATGCATTCGTAATGCTAGTCTAACACAATTACCATCCATCTTTATAGCTTTGAAGTGTGTGGAAGAGCCAGGGTGAGTGACCATGAATGTCCCTGCTAGAAAAGGATGTATATTGTATCTTGTCTTTGTATGCTGGCTGAACACTGAACATACAGTGTATAGTCTATGGCCGGGCAGTGACCGAAGATTGTACATACAGATGTACTGGGTTTGCTCATAATTGGCCTACAGCAGGTTTCCGAATGGATGGACAGTTGTTTGTGAGGAATGGGATTGGGGGCAGGGGGGGGGGGGATAGGAGTGATGATGAGGAGGGGAGGGGGGGGGGCTGGAAGAATGACAACAAAGCAGAAACAGAGGGGGAGAGGATGAAGATGTGTCAGTTTCTCTATCTTTCTGGTGAGGGTTTTTTTCTCCCTGGCAAATTTGCATGGACATGATGCAGTTCGCAAACCTTGCCATCCACGGCATGCACCAGGAGCAAGATGAAGAGAAAATGCAATACAACAGTGTGTAACTTGTGTAGCCTTGGTTTCAGAATACACCACGCAGAAATAATCCCTTCAGTCATGTGAACAAATGCAAAATGTCTTTACCATCCTGTGAGTGTGTAAATTGTTTTAAGGAAATTTTACTTTACATTGAATACAATTTCAGGCTAGTATATATCTTAACTGACTGGACAGAAAAGGTTCCAAATGAAGACAAAGGGCTCCAGTATGCCTAACTGGTTGTATGATAGTTGATTTACAGGTATGCACAGACATACATAGCAATGCACCTGCATTTGATTCTTTGCATGTAGGACAGAGTATATACCCCTAGAATCATCTTTTCTTCATATTTGGAAGCTCCCGAGTTATGGCTAATGTTAGTTGCAGTGTTTTAAGATAAAAATAGGTTTTTTATAGCTTATTTTGCATGTAGGGAAAGGATATATGTGATTTTTTTTTCTGTGAGAGAGTCACAACGCAGACTACCAATGTGAATGTACCCGATTTGGGTCAATTAGAACCCAAATTTGTCTGATGGCAATCAAAGACTCACTGAGTTTGTGTGTGTGTGTAAAAACAATCAATCTTAAAGATGAATCAGTGCTGGTGATGAAAAGTGGTCGCACTACTCATTATCGTATCTCGTGTCGCGGAGTCGCAATGCCCGAGGGAGGCTTTGATGTGCTCGTCAAATCTGTGCAGTGCAGCGGAGTTCACTCGCGGCAAGAGGTCATTATGATGCAGGAGTTGGCAGAAGGGATGGTTGGTAGAAAAGGCCTGTGAATGCATTTTTCTCTGAAACAGATACCGGTATGCTAATTACACTCAAAATTCTCTCAACCCTACTCAGGGAGCTTCATGAAGTCTCATGTACTTAACATGGCAATTCATGTAGTTACACCCACAGGCCCTGTTTACTGAATTTCTGATGTGGGATACCAGTACAAAATTAAAAATATTATTAGAAATATTTTGAGAAATGTTATTCTGCAGATATCAGGCAATTGGGAAGTTCATTACGATTCTGCACATGAGTAGCGTAAGAGTTGGTAGAAGGACCTGTAGATTTATTGCTCTTTGAAAGAGATGCTGGTATATGCTTATTATGCTTGAAAATTTTCAACCCTCTCCAAAGATTTGATAACCACTATGAGTATGTAACAATACAGCCATTCACTTTTCAGCCACAATTGATGACTGCTGAATGCCTTTACTACGGATGTGCTTAAAAAACAAAACTACCCCCCCCCCCCCAAAAAAAAAAAAAAAAAAAAAAAAACACACACACACACACACAAAAACCCCCAGAAAGATAGGACAAGTTCGGATGTTGATAATTGGGGAGTAGAATTTGAAATGCTATGTTTTCTCTTTTTTTTAAGTCTTCTTCACCAATCAAATGTCTAAAGTCAGAGTATTCCACTGATGGGATTCCCTAACTAGCTTGCACAAGATTCTCTATGAATGAGATTGCTCTCGTAAGATTTCTTCACCGGCAGAGATATAAAGCTTTTTGTTGAAAATTTCCTCTTTTTGGCATGTCTGTTTTGTCTTTTAGCTGAGATTTTTTTTTCTTAGTTAAGTACTACACTGCGATGGCACAAATATACAATTTTGAAACCATAGCAGGAAATATAGGAGGCATACTTCACATGGAACTGTGTCAATGTTAGTCAAGTACGTGTATGTTATGTTTTCTTAGTTAAGTACTTCAGTGCGATGAAACAAATATTCAATTAAAAAACATAGCAAGAAATATAGGAGGTATATATCACACAACTGTGTCAGTGTTTGTCAACTGTATCATTTTTTTTTTTATTAGTTTGTTAAAGAGAGCTCATGGTCACATGGTTAAAACATTCCCTACAGTGAATGAAAGGCAGTCTCAGGAGCTGAATATTTGGCAGTCCGACCTTCGGAGACACTTTGGACCATTTCCTGGGGTATGTGAGCACCGTCTGCGCTCACTTACGATTAGTGTTTATGGCTAGTCTTTGCATGATGTGAAGTTAACCTTATTCTCTCCAGCACCCAAACCACCCATTCCTTTTGCAATTTGCCGTACCAGCTAGAACACTGTATGTGAATGGGAGGATATTATCATTTTATTTCTTGATTAGGTTGCCGGTGCTGGTTTCTTTCGAACCATGTCGGTATGTGCCCCTTGCGGACATTGTCCAAGAAGTTTTTTGGCATCACCGGGCATCATGCCCCCCCCCCCCCCAAAAAAAAAATGTGGTTAAGTCTTGCCCTTATGTGAGTGTTTGTGAGTGTGTGTGTGTGTGTGTGTGTGTGTGTGTGTGTGTGTGTGTGTGTGTGTGTGTGTGTGTGTGATGAGTTTGAAAGGAATTGCAGGATTTCTCATTATTATGATTCCACATCTTCAGCAGAAGTAATCTCAGATGGTGTGCTGAAAAGCAGCCTTGTGTGAGATGAGGACCTATCATTGGTGAGGAATTCATCGTGTGTAACTCCAGATTCCATTGGAAATGTGGGCATTATTTGTTGTATGGCAGTATGCATCATCTTCTTTTGTGGATGACCGGGTGTGGTAAAACACCTGTGTCCTTGAGTAACCTAGATTGATTAAAGTTGGAATTACATATATTTCTCAAGAAACTTTTTTTCTCCACACTTCTTTGGTGGAATCCAGCAGTTCAATAAATAGAATATGTATGATGTGCAGAAGTCATCAGTTTATTACAGAACAATCTCTAAAGCACAAGTTTTCATTTTTTGGCCTTCAATTTTAATGGTTAAGAATGTGTGAATGAATGAATAAACCATCAATTGCATTGTAATTGTTAAAGGAGTGTACAGTTCTGTGGACTACATGTATATAATGCATATTTTCACTTTTCTAATATGACAGATGAGCACTTGACTTGTCTCTTTCAGAAAGCAGTAGGAATAATTTACCCTGAACATTAGTTAATAACAAGTCAAGGGAATGTGCATCGTTCACAAGAAATGAAATTTTGTGGAACCTACTTTATATTTTCCATTAATCATTGTATATGATGTCATGAACTGTAGTAGTCTTTTCATTCAGTAGTGGCTGCACTGAAACTTCAGAAATTCATAACTTTTCAACTGATTATCTGATTTTCTTCAAACTTCACCGATGTATGAGTGCTGCATTTACTCAATCCACACAATTCATTTCCCTTGGTACTTGTTGCTATTAATTTGGCAAGTATGAGCCGAAAAAACACAGCAGGCTTTGGCAAAGTGCTTCTATTTTGAGTCCACAGTTTTTGTTGTTGTTTTTATGAAAGTGCCGAGGATATGGTGACCAATTGTATTTAAGATAACACTCTCCAAGCAACACTGGAGTAGGCTTCTGAAAAGGCAGGCAAAAATTGAAATAGGCCCTAAAGAGTTATGGTGATGTTTGTGGTGATGGCATTCATGATTTCAAAAGCTCTCAGATCTAGCTGCCTTGAAATTACATGGCCACTGCACATGAAAGAATTTCATTTGGCAATGATCGAGTTTAGTAGAGAATCGCAATCGGGTGTTTTTTGGGCAGGAACATTGCAGAAGCTTTTAGGGGAAGAGTGGAATTCACTAGTCTCAGCTACATACGACCTCTGTGACAGCTGCTCTTGTGTCCAGACACATACTCCAAAGACTACTGATGCAAAACAGTTGAAGAGATGAGCCATCGGTGGTTTGTATAGAGTTACACGGCTTTTTAAGAGACTTGCGAGACTGAATCGGTTTGAATTGTAGATCTCGCTTGAGGCTATAAAAAGTGAATTATTCACATCCACACTACAGGAGTCCAGAATATTTTCACCCCCACTCGGAGCCAGAGGGACTCAAGTCCTACTTGTGCATTATCAGTGATGTTCTAGTATTCATGTCCTAGTGCATTAATTATGACAATTTGCTTTAATTTAGCTAACTGCTTGTACAGTCTATTGACTATCTACCTTCATTTCAATTTTCTAATTAATTTCAATGTCTTCATAGATTGCCTTTGTTTTCTTGCCTTTTCTTTTCCGGCAAACACTATTGTGAACTGTATACAATGTAGCTGTAATGTATGTAGGCATTCCTGCTACTGTTCATTGTATGGGTTTATTAAAAAAGCAAATTGAAATATAGGCCTGACCATTTACAGATGAAGAGTTTGTTTGCAAAAACCGATAAGTCCATTTTTTAAGATTTTGAAGTACGGTCTCCATCATGAAGTAAACTTTCCATGTGATTAGAGAACACATGTACCCTTGTCTGCCTCAACTAATACATTGAATAGTTTTTTTTCTCAATTTATGCATTATAATAGTACCATCGTGACACATTACGTCAAGCTTCATTGCAGTAGGTGCTATTGATTTCACAGTGTCAAATAGCAAATTGACTACCGAGCACCACCGATGCTTGCTGCATCATCCGTCCTTTTCACATGGGGCTGTGCCATTGGTTAGACCCCACTGCACCATGCATCAGATTCCAACGACCCCCCCTGATACCACAGGCGGTCCTCCATTAATGTCAGCAGCCACTCGGCTGGGCCCGAGAGAGAGCATTCCTGAGTGTCCAGCAACAAATTAGGCACTGCTGGCTCTCCCCCGTTGGGTCGCCATGGTGCTTGACCGCCTTGCGGATGATATGAGAACCATCTACAAATTGGTCCGATTGCCCCAGTGGTTTGATGCACACATGGTGGTTGCCCTAAATGCCACACTTGATCATACTGTGATGACAAAATGTGCCATGACGTGCAGATAATCATTCTGAAACCAATACAACTCCCCCTTCTCCTTGACCCTCCCTCCCTCTACCCCCCCCCCCCATAAAAAAATAAAAAAGCGAATAACATTCCATGTGTGCTTATTACTGTGGACTTTGGAATTCAGGTTGCCTTTATCAGAGTTTGCACTTGTTACTTATGTTTGATTTTGTGTGACAAATTATAGCTCTTATCTACAGATATTTTGGTTAACCTGCAGTGTGTGATGTTATTGCAGCTGTAGGGTTACAGTGATGTTGACTGTGATGAAAGGTCACAACTGCATGTGTGCTTTCTTGGTACATAAAAATGCTGAAATCTGTTTACTGTAAAAGTGGATACGTTCGCGCAACTAATTTTTTGCGCCAGTTTTTAATTCCGCGGAATCAAGACATCAGCTACTGGAACATATGGCACGCAAAAATATTTGCGTGCTTTTATTTTCGCGCTAGCTTCTGGTTGAGCGAAATGCGCGAAATTTTCAACACCCAAATTTTTGCTTAAGTTTGTCAAAGAGCAACATAGAGAATAGTATACATACAGGAATCCTTTTGATGAATTTTAGCTCAACCTCATGGCACATACAGTAATAAGAAATCATAGGTTTCATGCATTTTCTTTTTTATCTTTCAGTTTATAGGTACTTTGCAGTTTCCTTTGGATGGAATTATAGTCTTCTTGCTGAAGTGTACTGCATTAATTATGACATATCTTTCATTGTTTTATACATATTTGTATTTGAGAGTTTCAGAAGTAGACTGATGTTTGCAAAATTGACAACATTGCCAAAATATTCTTCATGTAATGCCAATGCAGTATATATTGTCTCCAAAATTGGTATTGCTAACTTAGCTTTGTGAAAAGGGATTATGCCTGTGCATTTTATCTCATTCTGTTCCTGTAGTTCTCAAGAGTGAATTTAACTGCTTGCCAAAGTGTCATATCTTGTACCCAAATGGTTAAATATCATGCCCTCAAAATTTATGGCATATACAGTGAATACTTGAATGGTGTTTTTCTGAGATGAGCAGCCATTTTGTGCCACAATGATCTACATTTCCTCTTCAGTACCTTCTGATGCACTTTTTTCCACATGAAGGCTTTGATGTCATTTGTTGTGTAGGGAGCACAGAGACCTCTATTGAATGTTATATGTGCGTATAAATGTGTGTATATATAAATGAAGAGTTTGTTTGCAAGAACCAATAAGTCCATTTTTGCCAATGGAGATATTTACGATTAAAGGTCAAGAAATATAAAGAGAATAATAAGAAAATGTTTGCTTCTTTTGACCATATCTTCAAAAATATAGCTTTATATGTAGTGACCAATATATCATTTAAAAGGTATTATTTTGTACTTTATGACAGAGATCGTACTTCAAAATCTTCAAAATGGACTTATTGGTTTTTGCAAACAAACCCTTCATATGTTATGTACATGTATATATATATGTATATAAATATATATATATATACATATATATATATATATAATATACGTATATATATATACATATATATATATATAATATACATATATATATATACATATATATATATAATATACGTATATATATATATATATACAGTCAACCTCGCGTAAGTCGACATAATCGGGACTGAGCAAAACACGTCGACTTACGCGTAAGTCGACATTTTGTCGACTTATAAATGAAAATTAATTTCCCCTGTACAGAGTAAGATTTGGATCACGATGCAGATCGCTACCCATATCTTACTCCTTTTGCCGCCAAAACATGCCTACTGACATGAGCAACAATAATGTTTTAGTTCATGCATAAATCTTGTGCGGGTTAGTAACGACAACGCACAATTCCCAAATCTCTAGAGAGATTTTGAGAGAGCGGGATCGGAAACCTAGGACCGTTTCTAGACACTTAACGTTTTAAACTTGATTTGAAATATCAAAGGCAAATTCCCCAAAATTGCATAAAACTTTGCGATTTAAATTCAAGTGCGTTGCTGGGAAGATATGCTGTGATTTCGCATGATTCTGTACAGATTATTTTTCAGTGCCGACTGAGTTGAAATATGTGTGATTTTCCTTCCCTAAGTCGCCATATTTGTTCTGCTTAAATTTGTATTGCCATACTCTGAAAATGAATTGTTCTCGCGCTCCGATTCGCAACATTACCGCTCTGTACGGCGGGGGCCTGTCTGAAATAAAAAGAAGAAGAAAAGTCTGTTCATCCGAAAACGACATCTTTCGGACTACTATAACCTTCGTAAAAACAAACCTCTTACCATTGTCGGACTAATTTAACTTTGGACTGAGTTTTAAAACTTCGGCATAGCGAACTTTAACAATAATTTGTTATCATTTTTTTCATTGACATTTTGTGAAGCAGCATGCGTTTTGGTAGTTTGAAATGTGTAAATGTTGCGATGTCTTTCCCCTGCAAGTGCAGACTAAGTTCGGTCACGGCGAAAGTTCCTTTACGAAATGAAAAATAATGCGAGCCTTTTCAACAATAAGGCACTTCCGTACATTTTTATGCGTTTAAACAGCGTTGCTTGTGATTTGACGGACTTGCATTTGATTTTTAGAGTTGCGTTTAAACGCAATTGAGTTTGAATTTCATACAATTTTCTAGTTTTGTGTTATTATCAAACGCAAGTCTTTTCAGCGTTCCGTGTGATTTGACAGACTTGTATTTGATTTTCAGAATTGCGTTTAATTCTTAATTTTGCTTACGATAAGTCTTTTAAACAATAACACACTTCCGTAGATGTTTAGAGATGCGTTTAAACGCAATTTCTTATTGTTTCGTACAAAAACCGCAAGTCTTCTCTGCAACGCTCTGTCGTTTAAATACAGCGTTACGTGTGATATGATGGACTTGCATTTTATTTTTAGAGTTGCGTTTAAACTCAATTGAGTTTAAAAAAAAGTTCCCTACAATTTTCTAGTTTCATATGATTATCAAACGCAAGTCTTTTCAGCGTGCCATGTGATTTGATGGACTTGCATTTGATTTTCAGAGTTACGTTTAATTTTTGATTTTGCTTACGAAATGAAAAAAGTAATGCAAGTCTTTTTGACAATAACGCACTTCCGTAGATGTATAGAGATTTATTTAAACGCAGTTTCTAGTTTCGTAAAAAAACCGCAAGTCTTCAATGCAACGCTCTTGCGTTTAAATACAATGTACATCGTTGCATGTGATTTGATGGACTTGCATTTGATTTTTAGAGTTGCGTTTAAACGCAATTGAGTTTCAGGTTCATTAACAATTATTTTCTAGTTTATATGATTATCAAACACAAGTCTTTTCATCAACGCGCTTGCGTTTAACTGCTTGCGTGTGATTTGATACACCTGCATTTGATTTTTTGAGTTGCATTATTAGTTGCACTGTAATAAATCTTTTTAGAAAGGGCCCTGGTTTTAATACCGCTTCGGAATAATCAACGTTAGAATATTCGGATTTACAAAAACACCTATTTCATGTTCGGATAATGAATACCTATGATACTGGGACATATAAGTGTACAAAATTTGTGCGTTCAGAGAGAAACGAGAGGGAGAAAAGGGGTAAAGTGAACTGTCTTGGGTACTACATGTAATGCTCCAGTGTAAGTGAGTGTACGTCCTTTCTATATTCTGGCATACAAGACAATGGACGCATGGCGCGAACGCTACCGCGCCCTACACTAGCAAATTACCGAGTAGAAACGCAGCAAATCGGAGCGGGAAAACAATTCTTTTTCAGAGAATGGCGATAAGATTTTGAGCGAAAAATTATGTCGACTTAGACGAGAGAATTAACACGTATTTCAGCTCAGTTGGCACTGAAAAATCAGGTCGACTTACGCGAGTTGTCGACTTATAAATGTCGACTAAGATGAGGAAATTTTCAAGGAATAACAAAGGCAAAAATCGGGACTTTTTTAGTGTGTCGACTTAAGCGAGTTGTCGACTTATGCGATGTCGACTTAGGCGAGGTCTACTGTATATATGCATGCACAACAGATGTATGTTAACTTTCAAATAATAGACTGTTTTCTGTAGTATATTACAGTTTATGGATATTTCTTTTCCTACAGCCTAGTAACAAAGCATTTCATTCACCTGCTCTCTCCCATTAAGTTCTATAGGCAGGAATTCACTTTCACTCAGTTGGTGCTAGGTAGGGCAAGCCTTCAGCAAGCTTTGTGGTTGTTAAGGCAAACTTCTTTGAACAAGGCATGCATGAAATCTGAATACAATACAAAACTGGTTTCTTTTAGGTATTGGTAGTGGATGTCAGAGCCATTAATATGTTCAGATCAAATGACAGGGTTCAAGTATTTTTCAGTGCCATGCACTTTACGAACAAGAGGATGATGAAGGTGCCCACCTGTAAGTAGGCGCAAATGCATTATGCTGTCATCATCTCAATTAGTTTACACAAGAGCTCTTCCAACTGCTTGCTACCCAGCAGGTAGAGACAGCAGATATAGTCATAATCATATCTATCTATCTATCTATCTATCTATCTATCTATCTATCTATCTATCTATCCATCCATCTATCTATATAAATATATATGTGTGTGTGTTTGTATATATGTGACACTGCACCTCAAAACAAACAAAAAGTCGCCAGACATGAATTTTTAGTTAAGACCATATTCTGAAAGAACAGACTTTAAGCTTTAAAATAATGTATAACTCAAATCAAATGGACTCTCCTAACCTATCTAGATATTGGAAAGAAAGCACAAACTCAGGAAAGGTGTGAACTGAGAAAAGAGGCTCTAAAGTACAGTGTCTATTCAAGCGCTTAATCTTTACCAAACCGTGCTGGCTGTGCGATGAATGGGACAAAAAACAGGAAGTAAACCACCAGAGTAGCAACAATGAAGGGATTATCAGATTAAACTGAAATTAAGCATGCCTCATTAACATATTCTGTCCATAATAAATGGCAACTTTCAAAGCAGTAGCACAATCTTTTCAAAAGTTATTAGAGTTGAAAGTGAAGAGTGAGGACAAGGTTTTTCAGAAATGAAAAAGGGATTCTAAAGACGCACCTAATCACACTATTCTACCAAAAATGTTCGAGATAAACTGCTGAAAAAACACACTTTCCTGCCCGTTTTATGATACCATATTTTAGCATAATGCAAAAGAAGACCCGCTCTTTCAGAAAATATGAAAAAGTCAAGCTCGGCTAGGTTGACCCATTTCACTTATTTTCAGTCCTCACGCAAAATCATTGTGTGCGACTTTTTGTTCGTTTTGAGGTGCACGGTCACATATATATATATATATATATATATATATATATATATATATATATATATATATATGTGTGTGTGTGTGTGTGTGTGTGTGTGTGTATGTATATAGTATATACAGTTGAACCTCTCTTATCCGGCCTCCCTTTATCCGGATCTCTCTATTATACGGACGCAATCTCGCCGTGATTTTTTTTTTCAATGATTATGGGAGGAAAGGGGGATTCCCAACTCCTTGAGAACCCCTACACAAACACACATGAATTACATATTACTTCCAACATTAACATACACCTCTATTTTGGGGTCTGTTACTGAGTGTAACAATGAAAAGGTTGCAGTATACACATTACTACATGTGGTACTACAATGGGCTACATCAGTACATGTGTATGTATAATATTATGTACATGTATAAAGCATTGAGTCTCCCGTATCCGGCCAAATCCCTTATCCGGATGAGCCCCGGTCCTGACTTGTCCGGATACGAGAGGTTCAACTGTATGTGGATCTTTGTGATTAGAGAAAGATACACATAGGGAGAGGGGGTAGAGAAAATGAGCACACGAACAATAGAGAAGAGAAACTGAAAGTTTGATAACTGTTAAAAAGGAAACTATTCTTGTGCTGCTAATTCATTGCTTGATAAAAAAAGAGGGAATACAAATATAACTGTGCCAAAGTCCTTGTAATGCTAACTGTGTCATCAATAGATTTATGATATGTCAATACATTTTAGGGTATTTACTCACAGTAGAATAAACACATTTTGTGAGTGTTTGTCGTTAGTGACAAAAAAAAGTTACCTTTATTTCATTGATATCAATGTGAAAAAAGAGTGAAAAAGAGATTTGCCCTTTGAATATACACTGTAAGTTTATCAAAGAGTAGCTTGAGATAAAATAAAAGAAGAGAGAATTGGCGACATTAATGAATATTACCGCTGTACATCACACAAACAGGTACAGAGAACAAAGTACATGGCTGCTAGAGGAATTGCGGCGTCACCTTTGCCGATAATTGAAGAGAGGCATGCACTCTCAGCATCAGGTTTGTGTTATTCCGATAAGCGGCGATAACCTACCAACTTTTTAGGGGAGGTTTTTATGAGATGAGAGTGGGTGAACTTTGATATTCATACCACCGGCGTGATGGAAGATAGAAAAAAGGCTCGACTTTTTTTTTTTTTTTTTTTGGTAGTGTAGGTGATGGCTGCACTCCCTCTACCCCCCCCCCCCCTTCCATATCTGGCACCCCCTACATGTAAGTGCTGGGTCATGCTCTCCAGATAGGCATGGCTCTAACACATTGATATTGAGATGCATGTCATGTTCTTGATGTATATAAAGAGTCCTTGGATAGGGGGATGATATTCGTGATTACATTGATATGTGTGAAGTGGTGTCATGAAATAAACCAGAGACCTATAAGTGTTCTTTGAATGGCATGTTTAAGAATTCTTGATTAGCAGGAGTAGAAACGGCTTTTTGGAAAAGCTGTGAATGCCGCGACAAAATTCGTACAGACTGTTGATGCAGCTCTAAAGAAAGCAATATTACAATTATCAGTTAATATGAAACTACAAAAAAGCAACAGATATTGTATGGGTAGAATTGAAACTATGCAAAAATCCTTGTGGTACTAAAGAAAAAAAAATAGGACTTGCACGTTTTAGAGGACAGGTACACAAGTTTATGAGCAAAGGATTTGGTCTGAAGAAGGACTTGCTATATTGTACACCGCAGTATTTTCTTTTTCATGTCCTGAGCACCTCATGCTACAGTCATGCTTGGCAGTAGTCGAGACCAAAACTTTTGTAAATCATGAATTGATTTCTGTGATATATCGCAAGTTTCAAGTCCTTTCTTGACAGATTCAGGTTTCAGGCAAGAGTGTCAAAGTGTATGAAAAAGTGTTTTAAGTGTCAAAACGTGACCTTATGTGATCTCATGTTTAATTCATGATGAGGTCGTTGACTTTTGTATTTGACTCTTAAACTGGCCTGCAGCACTCTCTGACAGCTGCGTGTGTGTGCTGCCTTGAATGCAAATGTGACCCGCCTCTGCCTTCACCCTGACAGAATGCCAATTTTGAAGCCAAGAAAATTTCAAAATTTGGTATAGCTTTGCTGTAAATAAAGTGTAATATAGAGATCAGGTGATTGTTTTTTTTTTCTAAAATCTTAAGATGTTTTTGGCTAAATTATGTCTGAATCAAAAAGCCTAAGAATATTTTCAAATCAAAATGTCTGATCTTTATGGAGCATGTGTGTGTGGTACTGTATATGCCATACATTTATGAGTCTTAAGTTTTCCAAATCGGGACTTCTCGACGATTTCATGAGTGGTCAAATTCGTGATATTGGAGTACAGGACTGAACATAAAAATGTATGCATGCACATCACATTCATATGGGGACAGAGTCAATATTTCACATGTCTTTAAATTTGCGAATTGCGCCCGACTTATGAAATTCGTGAATATAAAAACCTATTTGCTGTATACAGTATTTATAGTCATACTCTTTCAAAAGCTGCATATGTTAACAATCTCAGTATTTTTCTTCTGTTTTTCATCTTTCAGGGGTGCCTTTTCAGAGGTGGTTGTGGCAGAAGAGAAGAAGAGTGGAGAGTACAGAGCCATAAAATGCATTGAGAAAAAGAAGATCAAAGGAAAGGAGGATACACTGGAGAATGAGATAGCCATACTCAAGCAGTAAGTGGGAAAAACTCACTTTCAAAATAGTCTTTGTATAATATATATGATTTGATATATATTATATATATTATATAGATAGATAGATATAGATGTGTGTGTGTTTGTAGTATATTATATGTTATATATTTGTATGTAATATATTCATATGTCCTTTAAGAGAAACTGCATATCCTGCTCAAAGTGATTGTAACAAGCAGAGAAGAATCAAACAAAACAGAATGTTACGAGCTGAACACTTAAATTTGACAAAAGTAACACATTTTATGGAATTGTATGTTGTCATATGTATGAATCTTTGCTAAATCTCTGTTTTTTATATTAATTCAAAATGACTTAATCAGTTCATTCAATTTGCATGATATGGATTACTGATGTCCATGCTAAATGAAAATAAAAGCTGCTGAATTCTCTTTGTTTTACTTCATCTGTTTAATACAACAATTTAAAATGGGGAAGCGGTTCCCTTCTGCTAACGTCAATGTGTGCAGAATTTGTAATGGGCTCACTGTAGCTTTATATGGCAACACTCTTTACTCATGGGACTTGATTGTAGAACAATATTGAGTATGGGAAATTGTGGGAAATTTTCTGTGTGTGTGATAAGGTAATTCTAAGGAGCTGATAATTTTTGCCAAATTTTCATAATGAAGTTTAGAGGGCATTTATTAGTGGAGTATTGCAGAACCCTAACGAAGTCCCCCCCCCCCTTCCCTCGGGGGGTAAAGACAGTTACCTCATGAATCTGCAACTGTGTGTTCCATGCTGGATGCATGCAATAATGTACAGATCAACAAAATGAAAACACTGTATTGGTAGGATACCGATCTCATGTCGCAGCCATGCCTGATGGTTGTAAAAGCTGCAATCAAATGTGACAACAACCATTTTTGATATCAAGTGTCATCCATCACATGAAATTCTGTGGAAGTTGCAGGCATTTGCCTCGTAAACAAACTCGGCAGCATCCATGCCAAGTTGGTTTTTCGACTTGCAAGATGCATCTTTGAAGAAACTCCAGAGACATGGACACTTTCTTAGTTTTGTTAACTCAGCTGCCCCAGGGTCAGCTGAGAACTTCACAAACACAAATGTCTGCATGGATGCAAATGCTCGCAAAACAGTGTAACAAATGCTAGCACATGCTTAGAGACAGTAGTGCAGATCTCACCTGCACTCGCACATAATTACACACCATGCAAACACACACACTCATAAACAATGACACAGATGCAAACACAGAGTCACAAATGGTGTACACACATGCAGATACACACTCATGCAAACACTCACAAACGATTACACAGATGCAAACACTCACTCACGAACACAAGCATTCACAGACGTAAGTGTACACCCCCAGAACTCCTCGTAGACTCATTCAAAGAGATAGTTCATGCCTTGGAAAAGAGAAGTAATATCAAGCCATTGGAATGGAGGGAATTCTATCCTGATAGTCTGCCCCCCCCCCCTCAAAAAAAAAAGACAGAATAAAAATATTTATTTGGCCATGGAGCAAATTGTCTTCACCCTTGCCAAAGTGCGGGGACACCTTCCTATTAAAACCTTTTACAACATTTTCTTTAGTTGAATCTTGAAGTAGACGGGGGCACGTTCATGATTGCAGTTTTTGACCATCAACACCAGTACGTGAGAGACAAGGGTGTACTGTAAAATCAGAAACATTCGTGGCATGAAACTTTTGTGAATTGGAACCGACGGCCTCTTTTAGCAGCATGAAACTGTCACGAATTGCCACTGGCATGTACTGTATTGCGTAAGACAAGAATTTTCGCAAATCTTGGCCCCTCCCAAAAATTTGTGAAAGTTTCATGCACGTGAAAATTTCTGGTTTTCGGTAATCAGAGGGGAGTGTGCACTGTTTCCAAGCGAAGGATGGACTCTTTGCTTTACTTGACCCCCTTGGGTTGGAGAATTCATGGCTGTCTCAAATGGTTCATGTCAAATTCCTAGGGCAATTCCACTGAAATTGTAGTCAGAAGACAGACTGCCCGATTGTGTTTGTAGCGCACTGACAATATCACAATCTACATTTGAAATGACGCGTATTGTGAGATTCTCAGATCTACTTCCGAAAGCTCTTACTCACTGCTCCTCTTCCGTTATTTCCTATCCTCGGCATTATAATATGTGGGATGGTGAGTTGCTGTAGCACCATTTCCCCCAATGTTTTTTTTGTGTTTGTTTTGTTTTTTTGGTCTCTTACACCAGTGGAATGCCTAGTCCTTTCCTCGAGGCATCCAAAGTGAAAATTTTCCATCGTTGTGAAGGATTAAGACGCAGTGATGTTGAATTTACTAATAATCATAGTAAACCTGACAGTGATGATAAAATTGTCACATGCTGTGTACATCGTGTATAGCACACTCATGAGCTTGTTCCTTTTTTTCAAAAAGCTGGTTTCATCAACAGAAAAAAAAGGCATGTTCCACTGAGAAATAAATTGTAGATAAATCTTTATAGATCCACATTCATGATGTGGATAGCATTTGAGTTACCTCAAGAATTCCTGGGTCATTTTGTGCAGAAAAAAAAAAAAATCTCTTCATATATGACTGTGTTGCCATTATCCAAAAATATGTACTTAGGATTCCATTTAAGGTCTATTGGGAAAGACTATCGGTGCGGCATGCCCAAAGGCTCGAATTGTGAATGCCCTGTTGTGTGGCTGAATGTTAGATTAGGCGAGTAATCCGAGCTGAAAATTGATCAGTCTGGGTAGTGTATTTTAGCTCAAACATTCTTGGAGGCCCTGAGCAAGTGGAATGCAGTGGTGCTGAGATAGCTGCTGAAGGTTGTCCTTAGCACTGTTTGGCATGCAGGTTTTATGCCACAACCAAATGCGTGGGCGAAATTGCACAATTTTTTCGTTTTGCACAACCATATATGACCCATCGCCATGAGAGCCCGTCAAAGTTGTAATTGCAGAACATTCATTTTCATATTCCCTGGACCCTGAGCCTCATTTGATACATTCATATCGCACTAACTTCAATATGTTCATCATGCATTCTCACACCAATCGTGGGTGAGAGTAGAGGCAAATCACATTTAAAGCCTTGCGTTTATTGCTGTGCGCTGGCCGTCAGGTACACGATGTCCTTAATCTACGCGTAGGTGTGGCGGCGACGCCATGCTACAAATTAGGAGGGAAATGTTTTGGCTGCCATGTGTCAAATTCTATCGGATTTGGTGAACACATGGAAGTGATATCTGTGGTGAGTCATGTTAATCAGACCCAGGGATGGGTCAATATGAGGGGAGTGTGAAGAGGGCACACATAGCACTGCATCTTGACTCCTCTACAGTACAATTAGAGTGGGAGTGTAGAGAGTAGAGAAATCAACCCATTGCTTACAGGAAGGGGGTGTTTCACACACAAAAATTAAGTTGATCTTCAAGTTAAGATTGAATATAAGGGATCGTATAGTTTTGGTTGAGGTCTAACTTCAGGTTTCTAACATTTTTTTTTTTTGTGTGTGAGATAATGAGAAACCTCATATGAAATATGAAAGAGCTAACTTCAGGTTTATAACATTTTTTGGTGATACAATGAGAAACTTCTTATGAAATATGATAGAGTATGTAATTCCAAGAGAAATTCAACATTTATTTGATGGAAATTGGTTTTGAAATGGCTGGGATTTCCAAAACAGAGCAAATAAAAGGTGAGAGCCACCTTTTCTTTATTAGGATCGCTTTGTTTTGCTTTGTTTTTGGATGTTTCAGCCATTCCAAAACCGATTTTCATCTCATAAACTTTAAATTCCTCTTAGAATGGCATGCTCTGTCTTGCATACTTGCCAACTAGTAAGATTTTATCAGATTCAGTAAGATTTTTTACGTTAAAAATAGCAAAATCAGATTTTCTGTCAGAGAAATCAGATTTTTAAAAAATATTTAGATATACCTTTCATGTGTATTTTCTGAAGATTTGACCGAAAGTAAGATTTTTAACTTCAGTTTGCATATAAAATAAGATTTTTGCAATCCACGAGTAAGATATTTCATCTTGAAATGTTGGCAGGTATGGTCTTGATGTCTTGATATCTTGCAAAAAGCTAAAAGCCCAATCCTCATTTCCACCAATACTATACCATCCCTATAAAAATGATGGTGTGACATGCGTCTGCAAGTGATATTTCAAATTCAAAAGGAAAATGTTGACTTTTTATGCAGCCAATTATACAAGATAAAGTAAGTGACAAAGTCCCTTTTCTTTAGACTTTGAGAACAATTTGAAGTGATTCCTGAAAATATTGATTAAAAATGAACAGGGAAACCAATGGCATACCTTGATATATTTATACACATGTATATATATATATATATATATATATATATATATATATATGCTTATCTTAACCTTAAAGTCATGCTGAGGTCATGTTGAGGGTAGGAGGACCAACACATCACAGCAACAAAGGATTTCAGACACACATGTACAATGCGTGGTGAAATAAAAAACAACACAAAAGGATAAGGGTAGATTAGTTCCTGAGCAGAGATGTAGATCGGATGGCATATTGTGTTTCACTAGAAAATGAAGGGAGAGAGAGACGGACAGACAAACAGACAGGCAGAAAGCGAAAGAGACATTGATGATGATGATGATGATGTGTGTGTGTGTGTGTATGTATGTATGTGTATATATATATATATATACGTATATGTATATATGTATATATATATATATATATATATATATAATATATATATATATATATATATATATATATATATATATATATATATATATATATATATATATATATTGTATAGAAGTATTGGAACAAGTTCACGCGGTTGACTGCAGGTTCATCTGTATCTCAGAGTTGCAATAAATACGGATGAACCTGCTGTCAACCACGTGAACTTGTTCCAATACTTCTGTCTAAAGCTCTTCCTTTGAGGATATCGAGCACTCTTCATAGAAGGATAGAATCACCAAGTGTATATATATATATACATAATTGGTGGAGAACCAGAAGAGCTTAATCATAATTTTGGAGGGTATTGAGTTATTGGTATCATGATGTAGAGCTCCATCTCCTTCACATTATGGTGTCAATTTGAAATTGTTTTCACTCTCAGTAAAATGTCGAAGAATTAAAACCACAAGGGTGCTTTTTTACCCTTTAGAAAGAACAATGCCTATAAATCCACCCACTTCTGATGAAATGAACTTTTGATTTCATGAAAATTGATAATTTTGTGTTTATTCAAGCTCAAATCTTAGAATGCATCTCATCTAACTATATACATGTATAGATATATCTTTATGTGTGTGTGTGGGTGTGTGTGTTTGTGTGTGTATATATATATATGTGTGTCACCAAATTATGAGAATTATATGGTACACCGTACTTGAAAAACAGAGGGAGAGAAAAAAAGAAAGAATATGTTAGTTTTTGTGTGTTGACAGGTTATCAGAATTTCTTGATACAAAAGAAGATGATGACTGTAAGATGAAATGATGTTTGTGATCCAGAGAGAAAGCAAGGAGAGATGGAGGGGGGAGGAGATATATAGGTTTGTGTGTTGCCTAGATGTGATTATATATATATAAACAGGAAAATATATAGTGAAGGATGGAATAGGAAAAAGTTATATATTATAATTTATATATACGTATAGATATGTATAGAGAGGAGAGATATATGTAGTATGTGTGTGTGTGTGTGTGTGTGTGTGTGTGTCTGTGTGTCTGTGTGTCTGTGTGTGTCTGTGTGTGCTTCTCTGGGGCGGAGAGAGAGAGAGAATACAAGATAAAGCCTAAAACATTGACAAAAATATGATCAAGCAAATTGTAAATGATGCTGGGTACTCTCTATTTTAACATCTACTGTAGACAAGCAGACAGCATCAAGTACTGAAAGGGCTTTAACATACTCAAAAATATCAATGCAGCGTACCATTAAGACTTGCAATTTGTCATGACATGGCTATGTACAAACTTGCTGGTTACTGTGGCATGGAGTAAGTCTGTCTAAATTCAACCTTGGTATTATAGGCTCCGTTGTGCAGTGAAAGCTTTCATCAGAATGTTATATATCACTATCAATTAATCACATCGTAATAGTTGGGAAAAATGCACAATTTTCATTGATTCATTCTCGAGTTGGAGACAAATTAGAGGCTATTCCTTGTTTGACCTATAATAACCTGTTTTATTATACTGGAAAGTCTTGATAGCACAAAATGTTTAGTTTAGTTTGTCGATAAAGAATAAGAAAGCTCGTCTTTTTCTGAGATGAGTCGGGCGGTTCGTATCAAGCAAACAAAGGCAAATGCTATGATATTAGGGTCAGACTGTGCAATCATTGTAAATGAGCTAAATGTTTCGTGGTTATCATGTGCAAGGCTGGGAAATAACCAGTATGTGCCAGATCTGTATGAAGTCTTCCATCTTCAGTCTACAAGACTTTTTTTTTTTGCCAGAATCATCTGTTTTTGTAGCTGTCATTGACCCTTTTGTTCAAATGTCAGTTTATAAAAAAAAAGAAAATTGGAGCAGAATGAAATCCATGATCACTATTGAAGTCGACATGGTGTGAAAGTTGGCGGCGGTACTGCCCTTACTCCCTTCTGCCGCTCACCAGACTGACTGTCTGCCTGGGCAACCCATGTCTGTCAATGCATTTTCATCTGAAATTGAACTCTCCTCAGCCAGTCAATAAACAGACTTGTATTGAATTGCCACGCTGGTGTCGCTCTCTGCCCTTTGTTTAGGGTTAACAGCATTTTGTCTGCAGCCTCTGTACTATTCCTACGTGACGGGCACACGACTTGACTGTATATTTCCCGAAATGCTGTCAGGGTTCTGAGTCTTTCAGGGCATTTGACAAACTTAAAGCCACTATTTGACATTTGGAGCAGTGATTAAAAAATGTTTGACCTACCACATTTGATGTGTATGTATAGTTCACTTGTATCACAGAACACCCTGAGGTAAAGAAAAAAATGCAATAAAGCTGCAAAAAGGAGATATATCACTAATTATCTCAATAAACTGTCAGGGTGATGGTTTATTCTAGAAACAGTTTTTAATAAAACTATTGTTCACTGTTTGTATATTTAACAATACTTAGCATTGATTATACAGATTAACATTTTCATGTTTTTTATTTTTTATACCCTACTCAAATATTATAATCATTTTGAAGCACTGAAGCTGGGTCTTTTCTTTTCATCTGCAAATATTAGCTAGGGGCTTTAATCTTCTGGTTTTCAATTTTTATTTCAGACTTAATGATAATCTCAAAGAGGGATAAAATAGAATTCTCGATAACTGTCAGGATAAGCATGTTTTTTAAATGGTACTTAAGATATCAGACCTTCATTAAAAACCAAATTTATATAATTTTCAACTAATGCATCTTACTTTGCATTGTTTTGGTTTTTTTTTTTTGCTCTATTATTTGCAACTTTGTCACAAGGATGTGGCATTGTGGGGATGATTTGAAGTTTCTTTACAAAAACGCTTGATTACCAGTTGAGTTTGTGTTACCAATATTTACAAAAATAGTTGTGCCAGGGATACTGTCCTTGCTGTTTACTGCTTTTGCCACATTTATCACCTCTGTCAATAGCTCTCTTGATATAGAATCATCCAGAAGAAATACGATATAAATTACAGGGTCCCCACTTATTTTCTTTTAACTTGTGGTGAAATTCAATGAAAAAAAGTAGAATAGTTTATGATTCGACTTGTGGATTCATTGTATATTCTCACCAGCATGACAAAGGCATAGATTGTGCGGGAGCTGATGAGGAATCTAATTTTCATACACTCACCATGATTCCGACCAACCTATACTTAAGGATGCATTTATCAAAAAAAATTTGGAGGTGCAGTCAGCATTCCAAATGCATTTGAGTCATTTTTCAATGATTGATAAAGGCAATCTGTGTTTTCATATGTGGTTACAAATGCTGATTTAAATGCTTTTGAGCCTCAAAGGCCATTTTAAAATGTGTTTATATGGCATGCCTTAGTTGACTTCAATTTCCTGGGTTGAACACGGCAGCCAGAGAAATGCGTTTCGTATACCACTTTCTTATATGCATTTTGAAAGGCGTTTTGAAATGTGGTTCTTTTTAGTGAGAGAAACACTGCCTAAAACACATATAGATCACATATTTTATACGTGGCTCATGTGTATTGGAGGGCAAAGGGGAACCTGGCTTTGTTTGAGTCCAGATGTTGTGTTATTTGCATTTTGGTGAAACATTCAGGTTTTTATTTCCCTTTGCAACAGTTATATGGTCCAGAAAAATGATGAGCATGATGTATTTACCCACGAAAGTTGCCAGATTACTGATTTTGAGCAAGATAGTATTACGCATAGAGGCATGAATGTTGTTTACGTGTGTGATCTTTTGCAATTGGAGTGTGGACAACTGTTGACTTAGCCATCCTAGCAAAGAAGAAAAATGATTTGACTTTAAAGGACATGTCACGGATTTGTGCAATAATAAAAATTCACAAAGGTAATTCTGACTTATGAAAAAAAAAGACACCAAAGAGACAGGCACCATAATTATGCATAAACATCATCGATGAGAATGTTATATTTGCCTCATTTTCTTGACCTCTCACAGAGGCCATCCTTTGTGGCTGGCTTTATTATTCTATCGCCAGATATTGCCCTTTCTTGCTTCTGAAGGAGGTTTGTGAATCTTTGTCAGACCTTAGTGATATAAGAAGAGAAAAAAAAAAAAACGACAGTGGAAGTCTTGAGTAACCCATGTCTTCGTTGTCTTCAACCTGCAATGAAACTTCCCTGCTGCTCTGACCTTGTGATACCCCTGTTGATGTCTGGTCACAGTTGTGTTTGCACTCCCGTCAGTGAGGGAGGTCTGCGGGAGTGGGGATGTCGCCCGCCTTTCGTCTTAGGGGGTGCTATTTATCTATTTCGCCTCCCGCTAACGAGAGATTAACTGTCCCCCGACCTGGGATCCAGGAACCCCTCTTGGCCCGAGCCCTTTCTTGCTGGCAGGCCCCGCTGACCTGCCCACTTAACCTCACTGTGTTGTACATTCAATGGCAGTCATTAAGTTGGAAAGAGCGGTATGGTAATGTTACTTACGCATGTTGATGGCCCATATAAATGCAGTATCATGCTAAACGACAGCCGCAGCCCCATGCGATATTCAGTGGAGACCTTTTGTCAGCCCAAGATCGCCCACAGTACATCACCATTTGAGAGAGGAGGTCTTGGGTTATTAGTTGATCTCTGAAATTTAATTCAATTAGATCACATTAATGCCTGTAATACCAATTTTATTGCCCAAAACACAGGGTTGCACAGTAACCCATTTTTTTTTTTTTTTTTTTTTTTTACTGTTCTGACCTGTCTGTCGGACCAGTAGGTACCAAGTTTTTCAATGTTTTACTGGTCCATCCCTGAAAAAGTTACTGGTCCACAAGTGATTTTTGCTGGTCAGACACTGCCGGACCAATGTCAGTGTGCAGCATTGCAAAATATATGGCATAATGGTAAATCCCACTGCTGAAATTAGAAAGCACATCACAAGTTCGTTTATTGACATTTTATTACATTTGAAAAAATGGTGACACTCCTTAGCCACAGTTATGATGACTCATTAAATCAAATAACTACTTTTAAGCAGGTGTTTTTCATAATGTATATTATTATCAAGAATGTAGGTGTAAAGGGAATATAGAAAACACAAAAGCGGGAAGTTATAAATCATATGCCAGCATCTTGCCCTACCTCTTTTGCTTGTGTGTCATACTAAGCAGGTTGCAGGGGATGGTTGTATGCCGCTAGTAATTATGGCTAAATGCATCCAACAAGTAGATTTTGAATTTTGTGATGTCATCGGAACGATAACAGCAAAAAATTATGGTAAGGTATAAAGTTATGTGGCAGTTGTGTAGAGTTAACATCATTTAGAATAGAATCAGAGTACGCATAGATTAGGATTAGCATTGCAGGAACTTGTTTTCCATGTACAATAATTACCAGGAGAATTTTAAGGCATCCCAAAGTCTTTCATTATTTTGCTGTTTCTGACAAAATGTGAATGCTCCTGTGTAGTATCAGATGTTGACAACTTTTATAGGTAGACATTGAAATGTGATGTATGAGGAATCTGAATTTATTTTGGATGAAATAAATGCCTGTAAATTGTCATTTGTAGGTCAAATATGGATCCATGAATTTGGTCAAGAATCATTTATCTTCAAATTATTAATGAATGCCCAGAACGACATATATATTACATATTATAGCAGTAATAGTTTCAGCATTATTGTGACATAAATTTCAGTCTTAAAGCTTTGTAGAAGTTCTACCTTCACAAAATTATTGTTTGTCTTCTTGAAGACTATCATAAGATAAAAGGGTTAATTAAAGCAATGATTGCATATGTTTCTCCTAGCTGGGCATGTACTTGCTTGAAGGTCTGAGTACCATTGATTTAATTCAAGTTCAATACTTCCTATGGATGTAATTCAGTCAAAGGGGGATGCGCAATCTTTTGTCTATTGAAGAGCTTTATTAGGGGGAAAAGGTTGGGGGAAAAATGGGAGATATTATGACTATTGTAATTTCCCTATGACTCTCGACTGGCAGTAATAGTTGGATTCTGCCAAAGAGACAATCCTCGTGGCGTGAAAATATTCTGGATGCAAGTATGTGCGTCCTTTAACTTCATGATTTAGTCATGGCTGGATCATGCATGCATCCAACATCACATGTGACCTTTCCAGTCATTTGAACTAAGCAACAGTCTGCTGCAGACAGAACCTGCCGAAAGGTCAAGCAAGCTTTATATTGTTCTCCGAGCCACGTCATGAAAATTGTCGAGGGGGAGAATCTCTGTATTCAGATCCTTATCGTATGAATGCTTCTTAAATGATAATTTAACCAAGCAAGATGGACAATTAGATATAGCCCCCACTTTGGGAATTCTAAAACCAGCATAGTTGTAACAGGAAATATTTGATCAGACAGTGTGCGGTCATTTTCTGTCATTGTTCACCAAAGAGAGGTGAAAAGGAGGGTATAATTTCTGACTTTATACACGATGGCATTCACGAAAACATACGTGATGTTGTATGTAGTAGAAAGCAGATAGTGTTACGTGATTGTGATTGGAAATATTCAGTAACCACGTACCTGGGGCGCAAAGAATGTGATTTTCACATTGCTTGAATGAGAGAATGTATGTTCCATATGGTGCGGTGTTAACGCTGGCTCAATGCACTGCACACAAAGTGATAATATCTTCTGTCCCTGGGATGATATTATGATTGCATGCACAGAATGTCAATCACCCACACAAGGAGCCAGGGATGGAGAAGGGAGGAGGGGTAGGAGGAAGAAGAGGAGGAGGAGGAAGAGGAGGAGGAGGAGGAAGAGGAGGAGGGGTTTTAGAGGAAGGGAAAGAAAAGCTGTCTGGATTAGAAAATCCCAGGTTTTGTAATAATGTCAGCCACCTCTTAGCAACAAATAACTGTCAAAGGCAAGTTGTCCAGTGGTCACATCTACTCATTTGCCATGGACATCTGTGATGCTCACAGGGTATGATCACTTTCTGTGCATGCTTGGGATTGTATGACCCAAAACTATCCGACACTGCAGACTCGTGTGTCTGTAGTACTTTGTAGTCTGTCTGCGTATAGTCAAATTTATGCCATGCTGCATTGCATGTCTTCACCAGTTTTTACTTGCTTTAGACCAAAATTACTCCCATCAATGCAGATTAAGGTGTGAATGAGATGCTCCATGACTCCTTTTGTGTTGATATAAAATGCAAATATATGTGTCTTCAATAAATGTGAAATCACTTCCCAAGTTAGAAGCATACTTCCAAGGCTACATCTAATTTTGTTTTTATTTTCTGTAAAAAAACAACAGCTAAGCTTTCCATATTTCAAGTCTCCACTAAAGTTTGCAGACAAGAGGTTGAATACGAAACAACAACGCGGAACAGGTCTGTCACTATATCGTTCAAAAGTTGTGGTGGATGTGTGGCATTGTGGAAGGTGATGGTGGGGCGATCCCAGAGCTGACAAACGACAAAGCATACCAAGTGATATTGATAGGAGCGTGTGGAATAGGTCACGGCTGATGAGCAGACCAGGCCCGGGCACAGTCTCTCCTATCCTCTCAGCAGAGCCTGCACAAAGACAAACATAACAACACAAACAAAACCATCAGAATAAAAACAAACAAAACAAAACTAAACAAAAATGTACAGCCATTCTGATGTGCTTGCGATCTCCACACAATTTTTTGTTTTTAAGCAAAAAGTTATACTTCTTGATAGGTTGAATTAAAAAAGGTATTTATGCCTGTCTTTTTCCTTGTGTCAGATACAATTTTCTTAATCATTTCTTTTTCCATGTTAAAAAATTACTAGAACATGTTAACGGTAAAGCATTAAAGAAGAAATCCTCCCCCTCCAAAAAAAAAAAAAAAAAAAAATTCAAAAGAAAGAGAAAAATATTCCGTACAGAACGATACAAAAATGGAAAAAATCGGATAAGAAATAAGGAAGATATGACATTGTGAAATTTTGCATTTTTCCAGAAAACATTTCTTGACCAGTCCTTGACCAGCAAGTTGATGATGTCATGCTCTCACAATATCTCCACCATTTCATATACAGAAATGACAAAAAAATCTCATATTTCAGCTGTTTAAAACTTGCCTTAAAACCACCCAAAATGAAAAAGAACAAATGTTAACTCTGATATATCTTGGTATGAAAACATGTTTTTACTTTTATTCCATAAAAATACTAATTTTCCAGAATTTCATATATAACAAACATGAAAAATTTTTAGGGTAGGACATCATCAACTAGCCCATTTGAATATTCATAAGGACTGGTTAAAGAATGCTTTTTGAAAACATGTGAAATATCAAAATGTCATATCTTCCTTATTTCTTATCTGATTTTTTTTGTCATTTTTGTATCGTTCTGTAGGGAGTATTCTTCTCTTTCTTTTGAAGGTTGTTTATTTTGGGGTGGACTCCCTCTTTAAAACATAGTGGAAAATATGATGCAAAACTCTTTTAGGACAGGTGAATTTCCAAAATAATTTTCATATGAAAATTTTAAAAGTAACTATTGCAATTTAAAAAAAAAAACAGACTTTATTCTCTTTAGCAAAGTCATGTTGAAAATGGAGTAGACATTGATCAGCTATAGAGGTAATTGATGTGTGCAGTTCCTCGCAATGATTGAGAACATCAAATACTCAGTTAACTCTCACAAACATTTGTGAAGACCTGCATGTCAGTCAGAGTTTGAGTAATACTGAGTTGAAGGCATTTTTATCATGGTGCAGGCTCCCATCACTGTCTGGCATAGTGGATTTTTATCTTCTTCTTTTTTTCAGATGATGAAGTACACTCTTGCATAAAGATGAATAAAGTGTTTTTTACCTCCCACTCTGCAAAGTTCATCACTATGATATTTAGGTTAATAGAGTGTAGTTCCTGTGAGAAGACGTGCTCCATAATTTCACGAACGAAGAAGCCATCTGTGCTGGGTATACGCTCCATCTTTTTGGGGTCTTTTTTTTATGGTACCTTCTTTTTTTTTTTGGGGGGGGGGGCAAAGCTTTGCAGAGAATATTTGCTACAACTTGCCTGAGCATAGTGCACTGTATGACATGAAGTGCATTCACATCGGAGTTATCGTGGTAATAAATGCCACAGGAATTTGTTGTCACCGTTCTCATAGGCGAAATACCATGGTAATAGATACCGCAGTATTTCAGTTGGTACTGTTCTCATTTGCAAAATACCATGGTATCTTTGGCCCAAAAGTATGCCTCTCTGAGGTATAGCATTGTGCGTACGCATAACTCCTACAGGGAGAAGACGGGGAGTGTATAAACAGATCATGTGAGAAATATGAAAGGTGGTAGTTCATGACAGGACTCATGCGCAAAATATTGCATGCGTAATTTGCACAAAGTTCAAACTACCACCCTAATACCGTGGTATTGAGGTGTATTGCGAGGTATTTGCATTCACATTATGAAATAGCAAGGTATTTTACTGAAAGCGTGAATGGCCCCATAGTCACATAGGTGGGAAAAGCCATCTCCACATGACACATTATCACATTGCGTGTTATGCGGCGACAGTGTCACAAACAGGCTGGGTATACTCTAGGAGGCCGTGCATATCATTTACGATAGTTGGTTCGATGGTGTTTTTTTTTTACTTCTTGGCAGAAGGTTATCAAAGAGAGGTGGCATACAATTTCAAAGTTGTCTCTTTTCTTCCATGTGAAATCCTGCATTGCAAACAGATAAAGAGATGTATCAATTTTCACAGTTTTGAGGTGAAAATTTGTTGAAAATTTGTCCTCCTGTGGAACAAATGGCTACAAAAAGTAGTTGCCAGGATTATAGTACAAGTGCCCTACCCCCCCCCCCTGAAAAAAAATAAAGTATTTGAATAAATACATAGCTATTTCAAGAGGGCTCACAAGGGATTTTGTCAGTGGTGTTTATTGCTCAGCTGAAGGGATCACGTACCGCACTTGCATTCATTGTCTTGTGTAGACAAGAACTTTTGCATGCACTTTACTTATATGAATCTTAACGCCTAGCAAAATTCACAAAAGTTTTGTGCACATGAACATTTCATTTTTTTTCCTTCAGTAGTCAGACTATCTTTACAGCCTAGGGCATTGCTGAAAGCAGTGATGATTGTTGAGTTGGTGGTTTAAATTGAAAAGGTATCATAATGCCACAGTCCAATCCCAATAGATCCAGGAAGCACTGATAAAACAGGAGAATATAGAATTGGCAAAATGTTTTAAAATATTCTCACCATTTGACATACACATGCTATTCATTATGCCTTACTCTGATAAATGATATACAATGTATATGGCATGACTTTTATTGGTTGACCTCATTGGGTCAATAATATGAATCATGCGGTGTTTTAATCACAGGATTTGTAAAATACATGTGTCAGTGCATTCTGTACAAAATCAAATCATGGTATGCAAATTTTACAATAAGACATCTCTCTCATGAGGATATTTGAAGCCTCATCAAGTACTTCAACAAGAAGATGAAAAGAACCATATCCCTTTGCGGACGAGTCCCGAGTATACTCCGGCAAGTGTCTATGGAAAATGTGTGTTGTTGCCAAATCAGCCCATCCTCAATGGGTTAAAAGAGGTCCTGTCCTTTCCGCATCTAAGACTTGGCCTGTGCCCAAAGTTCTGTTGTGTGCCAGGGACCACCTGTGCACAAAGATTGGTAGCTTCTGGGAGAGCTTCCAATAACCAGACCATTAGTATCATCCCTCATTCAGACAACAAACATCTGGATACGTGGAGGTATCCATCATGAAAAATTATGTGTAATTCCTGTCCGGATTGAAGTTAGTCTGATAAGAAAGAGTAAAATAATCTTATGAGTGCAATGAGTGACAATTTAATCAAAATGGAATTGAAATGAGGATAGTTATGAAATTGTAATATGTTTCACTAATTTCTGCAGGACAGTTCTTTTGCAGTTGATATGAATATGCAAATGAATGAGCTGATGATGACATCACCTCACAATTTTTAATTGACTGTATATCCCCCCCCCCCCAAAAAAAAAAAAAAAAATGAAGAAAATTCAATGTTTCTGTATTAGAGTGTAAAACATGATGTTATTCCTGGTTGAAAAAAAAAATGGAATAATGATATGTTAAGTATGTCAGGATTTAGGAATGGGGCTTAATTGCATTTGAATGAAAAACTGGAGATTTCAAAATTTTGTGTCCAAACTTTATGGCAAGTTATGAGGGGATCACATCATCACTTCAATATGTGTATATTCATATTGACTGTTCAAGAATTATTTCCTGAAAAATTAGCAAAACTTTAAAATGTCATGACTTCCTTATTTTTCATCCAATTTTGATCAAATTTTCATTGGTTTGCTTAGAAAAGATTATTTGTAATTGATGGTACATGTCTTGTAAACACATCTTTACGTGATCCTTACAAAACACAAGCCGCAGCTTTTAAAGTCAGCTTTTTGGCCCTAGCAGAGGTATGAGTGAGGTCTTCAAGAGAAAAAGAAATGGGATTTTTTTTTTTCACATATATATTTTGTTCATGAGTACATATCTGCCTGAGCAGACACCAGTTTACAACCTTTCATGAAAATTATAGTGACCCATTGTCTCATGACACATGATAGTCATACTTCACAGCTGATTTTATTCTGTCTATTAAAGCCAAATTAGAAAAGGTATAAAACTGCACTTTAAAACTACTTGTAGCTGTCCTTGTGGTATGATTTCTTTGCTCAGGTCTTTTCTATTGTCCAACTCTCTTTTATCCCAGCTTCAGTCAATACTTAGAATACCAATAACATACACTATGTCTTCTTCCTCTGACTCACTAGTTTCTGCTAAAAAACCCAAGCAAAACAAAGCAAAAAACCTTTCAAGTATCAACCTAATACACCTCTTGTGCACCAAAACGAAGTTCCGTACAAACAGCTATGCAGTGGAGACTAGGTAGGGCCACACATACACACACACACACACACACACACACATACACATGCACACATGGTAATTATGAATGCACTATTCATGTTACCGAGACCACATACCAAGCATGCAGTTGTAGTGATACTGTGATACACTACACGCAAGAGTGAGCCACAGGTTACATGATTACAAACTATGCACATTGCATGGTGAGGTCCAGTGCACCGGAGTGGATAACTGATGTTAATTGTAGATATTTTTTCCAACAAAGGCCATGATGCTACCGATTTTGTCCCTTTGTCTCTATACGGACTTCATGCATAGACGCAGAGTCAAAGGACTCCGGGAGAGGATAAAAATCAATAAGGCCATCAATGCAGGGAGAAAAATCATTTTCTTGCCTGTGGGGGGGGGGGGGGGGGGTTGAGGAGTAGGGAGATGGCTACACTGTAGAGGGGGTGGGTTGATGTATGTTCCTTTCTTAATGCCAAGGGTGGACGCACTTTGGATAATAAAGTGTGGAGGCTTCCCAGGCGGACAGGCCATATACTGTATGAGACAAGACGAGATGAGACGAGACGAGACGTATTGAGATACCAACAGACTTCATCTGTCTTGGACATTATAGGACACACTGCCTCTCACAAACACACAAATGCAGACACACACACACTAACTGACATACATACAAAGACACACACACACACACACTGGAAGACGTAACCAATAGACTTTTCTGTTGGACTTGTAGATACATTTGTATCTTTATGGACATACGGACAAAATACTGTACCATTTTTGCAAACGAGAGATTTCCACAGTTTGTAGTGTCTATCAAATTGTTGGCATACATAGATTTTTTTTTTTTTCAAATGATCCATGTTGGAAGGCATTCAGAGATGCACAAATGAGCATAAACATATCAAGAGTGGGGTCTGGGTTTGTTTGTTTGTTTGGTTGTTTCTTCAGCAAGCACTCATTGAGTACCAGTACACTAATGGTGCTCCAGAAATATGGAATATTTCATAAGTGTATAACTGAGATTTTTATACTGTGTGAAACTAGTGCAAATATAAAAGACAGGCTTATGTTTTACTGATTACATTTCATGCGCAAGAATTTGTGCTACATATTGTGTGCACAATATCAATGAGCAATTCTTAAACATGCAATGTCAGTCTTAATCTTAATCACCAGAACACAAAAACTTTAAATCATAGGTACGCTGTAAAAAACATCGGTGTTAGATTAAACACCATGGGTGTTAAATCTAACACCGATCAATCTTCAATAGAGGACCACACCCACAGGTGTAGAAAATGTCTTGTGACGGTGTTAAAAAGTGTTCACATGGCACTTCGTGGTGTTGATTTGACACTGTAGCTGGTGATATTTTTGACACTGCGCTAGAGTTAATTCATTAATGACACCGCATATAGATTTATATTGGTGGTGTTAATTTCAATGGCATAACACCCGTCCAGCTTCAATAGGAGACCACACCAACTGGTGTTACTGTGGTGTAAATGTATTTGCACATTTTTTCAAAAATCAAGTACTTTATCGGAAAATTCTTCGTCTTGTTGAAGTTCAGAATTAACAAGAAATTCAGTAACTTAGAAACTATCAAAAAAAAACAATTTTATATTTTGAAATGACACCCGGACGTGTTAATCTAACACCATGAATGAGCACCGGAAATTTAACACCAGCTCGGTGTTTCATATTTAACACCACACTTTTTGCAGTGTAGATTCCCACTTTTACAGTACTTGTCCCTGATGATACCAATTGTTCTGAATCATCCATGATGACAACAATTAGTGCTTTGAAAGGAAAGCATTTTGTTCTTGAAAGTACTTACTTTGATTCATATTCTAAATTTTCCCCAGAGCACATCCATAGAGATGAATACATTTACAGACCCCCAAAAAGTAAGAAGCCAAATAAAGTTATATTCCTGTGTGAAAGTAAAGATGTACACTACTATGTGATTTACACATGAATCATGACATTTTTGCTGCAATCTCACTTTCAACAAAACTCCATCCATAGATGACTTTGCATCCTGATAAAAGAGTGGGGTTTATAGCCATTTCTCCAGATCAAACTTCAGAACTTGACAGAGGCCAATTCAATCAACCGTTCTGATTGGGAATAATTCATCGGAATGTTTCAGTCGCAACATGAGGCCACCGCCACCGCCCCGGCTTGAGATCTCATCGTAAGATGATGTATCCGCGGCGACATGCGCCGTGCCGTGCCGAGTACTGCTTAACTGCTTGGGAAACATTTTGAAGCTCATGAAGCAGATGGTGTCTTTCCCGATGAAATCACTTGCTACAGAAATCCCACATCGTAATATTGATTACTTCACAGTCCTGCATAGTATCTGCTGGCAAGAGCAAAAGGGAAGGGAACAGCATACAGTCAACCTTGCCCAAATCGACCTCGCGCAAGTCAGAAAATTGACTAAATCAAAGAAAAATTCTATCCTGGATGGATATGAACATGTGTTAACAACTTTCTTGTGTACGAGGAAGTATAAATTAATGTAAGCCTACATTGCATGTTTTTCTCTACTGTTCCCTTTAGACTAAACTTTAAGTTGAGGTTGACTGTCCATATACATTGCAGTTGGGGAAATACACAAGGCATGAAAAAAAAAAAAAAAAAAAAATGAAAATTGTGTATGGTATCCCCAGCAGTCATAGAGCTTCATGGGCCAAGGAAAAGTCATGGTGATTAGGTAAAAGTTTTCACTATTAAATCTTGCATGGTATCTGCATTCTTTCTGTGCATATTGTTTCCAGAGGATGTCGGTATGTTGTTTGGATGTTAACTCTTCCGCCAGGTTCGTTTCAACCTCTAATGGTAGAAGCCATAGCTAGTCATGTCAATGACCATGGGGCAGGCCTTACAAATATGTGCTCCGGGTGACTTCATTGATCATTCATCTCAATCTGCATGGGCCTTTTGAACTTTTGACAAGTGTTCCTTTGTCCGCTTTCATTACTATAGGATGTTCAAAATTATTCAGTGAAAGGTTAACTGAAAGGTACCTGTGAGACTCACAGTAGACAAAAGGGGAGAGAAATATATATTTATGTAGAATGTTTATAGCATATAATATAATTGATGCCAAGCTTGACTAGATAGATCTTCCCTCTCTCTCTTGGCAATGAATGTAAGTATAAACCAAGTCTATATGATAGTTTGTCCATATCTCAAATATGGCAAATGGCTTGAAATATTATTGCTTGTTTCCCCCCTCCCTTTTTTTTTTTTTTTTGGGGGGGGGGGGGGGGTACAGGTAGGTGAGGCATCCTAAGTTTATATATGTTTAGAAGATTTGTGTTACAAAATTTAGCTTAAAACTATGGTGTTGATGGCATATACACTTTTTTTATGCTCATCATTCTGAGATATACATTGTATATCACAATATCTTTTCTTGTATATATTTATCTTCTCTTGTGGATGCAATATATCATATATAAAGTCTGGAGATTCAGTGTATATGCTAAATATAATTTGACAAAATGTTACACATGGAAGTCCAAATGAAAGTAGTTTTCTCATTACAGTGTTTTGTAGATATCTATATTATATGCTATTGTTGCCATGGCAATGCTGAGAATATCATCTGCTTTAGTATGAGGGTATGCTTGGAGGTAATACATGTAGACCTAACCTGGTAGCCTATCCTCCTCCCTCCTCCCCCCCCCCCCCCCCCTTCACCTCATCCCCCTTAACAATCCCTGGGAGGGTTAACTTCAGTGTGGGCAAATCCCACTGAGGGGAGGAGAGAATTTGAGCAGATCAGAAGTAATCGGAAGACTTTCTCAAAAGATTTACCCTGGTGTAGACAAACATACACATACTTGAAATCTTGTTTGCCTTCTCTGTATCCTATCGCAATCCTGTTTATATGTGTATGTTTGTGTATGTGTGTATGTATGTGTGTGCGTGTGCGTGTGTGTGTGCGTGTGTATGTGTGTATGTGCATACTTGTGGGTATGTGTGTTTTTGTGTGCATAAAGTGCCCAGTAATGATATATTATATATACCCTGTAGAATTTGATGAACAGATGAAATAATAAGGAGCAGCTGTCTCATTATGTTCTTTATATTCTGTCTCTCTGTGTCTAAACACACGTTTTTGCCCCAAATTATCACATCATATCATTGGAGACTGCAGTTCTATCAATTCTAAATGTTATTCAACGTATTGCAGCACTCCAATCATAATAGAAAATGACAATTTCCAATTCCCAATGCTTTGTGTGTCTGAAAGAGACTATGAAGTAGAAAATACTGCATTGTGGTTATCGTTCATAACAATTTCGATTGGGAAGTTATTGAAAAAAACTGTAAAAGTATTCAAAAAATGTGAATGCAAAATCAATGAGCTCTAAGCATTGGCAAAGCTTGGTATTTGTTTGAGCAATTGTTACATGTTCCTAGGTGTGGTTTAACCTAGAAGTGGGGCCACTTGTTATAAATCAGAATTACTGCTCAATCTGTGATGATTTTTTAATGAAAGCTTTAATACTAGTATGGTGATAGGTTGTGGTGCAGCTACTGCAAATCTGTAAAGTTTTGCATGCAAAATTCATGAGACTATATAGTGCTTGAATTATAGGCAGATAATATTTTGCACAAAAAGACAGGAAAAAATGGCTCACTGATTGCAAGCAAAGATTGAATGGCCTGCATAAGAGCCTATGAAAGTAGGATGATGCATGGCGTGTAAAATTTAGCATGCATTATTCACAATGAGATTTGTGAAAACACAAGATTATTAAGCAGAAAGGGGGAAGATTTATGAAGTATTTATCAGTTTTCTACAATTTGTCTGCCCTCCATACAAAGGAAATTTGTAAGATCACAACTGCTGATCTTCATCAGTGTGAATCAAACCTGTTATCTACTTCTGATGAATACAAATGAGATTTGCACCAATTCATTTATGGAAGGGTTGAATGTATACCACACAGATTCGTCACAACATTATATTTTTATCTCTTACTAGGATGTTGAATCCAGTTGCAATGATGCGACACTTTACTTTGTGAATGATTATAATATACAACCATAGTTAGATTGAAATGGCAAGTAATATGGTCACGTGATATTATTTACATAAAGTTTATGTCCAATAAGTATTTAGAAAGTAGTCTAAATTCCAGGGTTATATTTGTTCAAATATTTGAGCAAATGATATAGTTAAAAAGTTTTATATCACATGTAGCATCAGCTGTTCAAGTCAAAGTGCTTCTCATATATTGAAATGAAGAGGTCAATTGCAAAAGGAGTTACACTCCATTCTTGTTTTTATTTGAAACATTTGGCATTAAAACTGCTAAAGAAAGAAAATAACGAGAAACTTTATATTTTCACCATAACTTCAAGAACATTCTTTCCTTTGTAACAAGTGAGGTACTACTAAAAAGGTTTCATTTTCCTTTTTCATTTCATTTATTTCATTTCCAACAACATTTTCATACACAAAATAACACAACATCAATGCAATGTAGTAACAAAGAAAAATATGTGAAGTTGACAATACTACGCATCACAAAAGCAAAGTAAACAATGAAAATTGAATTGAAACTAAAGTTGCAGGAAATGGGCTTTCCTTGATTGGATGATGGACATACTGTAAAAATGTTTATAAATGGTGCTTAGCCCATTTTGTGATCAAACTCGTAAAATAGTGATGAACTGCTTTTGACCACCTGAATGAGATTTTATGATATTTGCAAGTGAATGGGACAGCTTCAGTGGCTAATGTGCAAACAGAGCAATTCTGTATACCATTTGATGGCCCAGCTTTGGTAATGGTTGGTCAGAATTGGGGTGAATGACTTTTGGATTTGTGGCATATAGGAGAGGAGACCATTTGAGAAGTGCCACAGAAAATGGCAATTTACATGCAAAATCTTCTAAAACTGTGCCAATAAATCATATAAAAGACAAAACGTCGGTTGAGAATGATAAGGGCGTTAAGTTGCCACTAAACTCATAGTGTTCGAGACAACTTAACGCCCTTCTCATTCTCAACAGACGAAAAAAAAAAAATCTGAGTCAGTAAGTGCTAGCATTTGAATGATTTAGATCGTGTGTGGTTAGTTCGTGCCGACTAATGAATTAAAGAGCAGTGTGACAACTAAAATGGCAATTTAAATTGGCCACTAAAATGGCTGCTTTAG
This sequence comes from Diadema setosum, assembly GCA_033980235.1. NCBI lineage: Eukaryota > Metazoa > Echinodermata > Echinoidea > Diadematoida > Diadematidae > Diadema > Diadema setosum. The sequence goes on from CM067060.1 coordinate 32,086,137, forward strand.
AAGCAGTCATAAGAGTAGATGGTGAATATTCACACATTTTTTTTAAACCATTCCTTTTACTCAGTCAAAGGTAATAGTGATATGCATCTGCTATGGATAAACTTGGTCTTCTTGCCAGCACCATGGCAAGAGTGTTACAAGTGTAGATGGCCTGCTAAACACCGTGAATGGCACTCTAAAAGCACAATTTACTCCCATAATTGTGTGGATGAAGGTAATGTCCATTTTTCCTGGCACCGATGTGATATTTCCTATCCTGGTAGTCATTTTAGGTACTAGTGCAGATCAGATATTTCACCAATTGTATGTGTGTAAGTATAATTTCAAGGTGTGCTTCTTCCCTGTTAATGAAAACGGACAATGCCCATCTCTGTAGACAAAAAACAACATTAGCAGCAACAACAAAAACAATACACCTTGAGCTGATTGCAACAAAAAACAAACAAACAAAGCAAAATACAACTCAACCCAAGAATCATTCATTTGAAGGCATTTAGCTGTGTTTCATCAAGATCATATGTTATGTTGTAAAGTCTGTATAACTACATGTGGGGGGGGGGGGGGGGCATCCAGTACCTACTCTGAATGAGATTCATTTCAAGATTTCAAGTGGGAGAAAAGTTGCATCGCCTCATTTGAGATTCAGCCTCCACAACATGGAATAAAACCCTAAAAATTGTATTCATAATTTTTGTTTTTTGCTCTCATTTGCAATATTATCAATCACAATTTTTTCCCTTTTTAAAAGAGAAAGTCAAACCAGATTTTACATCACCTTGAGGATGTCAATTCACGTTGTGCCAAATTTGGATAGTGTGGGCGCTATTTTTGCTGTCACCCAATATTTCATGCAATTCATAGTGTAATTCTAGACCTCTCACTGGCAAGTCTATAAAGAGCTTATCAATGCGTTGGTGGCTAAGATAGTCTGTGGCCATCTTGAATATCTGACACCCTGAAGGACACACGAGTTGCAGCATCCAGTTTCAGATGCATCGCCCTCAAAATAGGATGACACCATCACGTAAGACTGGATGGTGGTCGATGTTAACACCATCAGAGCTGCCAAGTTTCTCTGATTCATGCAGAAGGCTCCCTGAAAACTTTGATATGTCTTCATATTTTGAAAAACAAATTTTGATGTCTCTATGATTTTTGGAATAATTTTCACTTATTGAGATGATTTGCAGTAGACATGAACCCCCATTTTAGCAGAGCCTGTCAAACTAGAGTTACCATGGCGACATCCGGGTAACATCAGGCTAATCTTTTTTTTTTTTCACCCTGCCTGTTAAAACGATCCCCGCAAAATGTTCCTCGAGAACTTTTGCCAAATTCTACCCTGGCAATTACCTAGACATTACTGCGACACTACCCTGACAATGCTTCTATTAGAATGCAACTGTGGTAGCATTCCTTTCATACACTCAACCCGCAAGCACAACATTGCAGACAGAGAACGATCGACACACCACACACCGATCACATGCATGGGTTGTAAGCACTGATCTCTATGAAGTTGAGATCAGTGATTGTACAAATTGTATGTGCGCAATCTAGAACAATAGGCGCTGCTGGCCGGTAGGTGTGAAAGTCACATCAGTGGACACATCCCCTTTCGTTGAAACCTATCCAGGGAAGGTTTCCAGTAAACGGTACCGTCACTCCTGTTCTTTTGCTGGAATTTTAAAAGAACTTCGTTCTCAGGATGTTGTTGCAACATTTTCGCGGTAAGATCTGTTAAAACAGGGCTATAGAGTATCTCCCTGACTGCGTGCTCCTTTAAACTTCCTGATTTTGATGTGCTAATGTTGGCAGCCCTGTGCAGTAGGCCTCTTTCCTTCCTCTCCTCCTCCAAGAGAAAAACAAAAGAAAGGAAAAGATAAAGACGCAGAGAGACTTTGCCACCTGTACAGATGCACGCTGCTTGAAGGTGAGGGAAGTGGGGTGGGGAGAGAAAGAACGGAAGGAGTGCAAGACAACTTAACCACACCAAACTACAACTTTCTGGAAGTAGAAACATACAGTTACTTTTTACCAGTAGATGTTGGGGAGAAGGGGAGGAGGAGGAGGAGAAGCAGTCATTTTTATTCATGAAATATTGAGGAAAGAAACAAGGGCCCAGTTTTTGCTGGCATCAACTTGAATCTTCAAATTCACCGTTTGCCAAGTGAATTATTCATCTTATCTCACACATTCGCCTCCAATCCATTTCATCTATCTAGAGACAGGATGTAAGCCTTATAGTCATGTATTTCTTGCAACCTATTTTTCCATCTCAAGGGCAGTGAAGAAGAGCATTTCCGTTTTCTATTCTGAGAGACACGTTACCATTGGGATACCATTGAGTGGGAAGGGTGGCCCAGTTCAGGTACATTCGAGAATCCCCGTAAAGAACTATGTATAGCTTTAACACTGATCTCTGCGTAGGTATGCAATATACAGCCAGAGAAACTTGACGAGAATAGAATGTAACTGACGAGTGTACGCTTCGATGCACATGTTCACTGAATGGCGATTCTATTCTAGCATGCCTGCACTAGTTGTGGTTTTTGAATGTACCACGATGGGCAGTGAATGAAGATCGTTTCAATCGCGTCACCCTTGTCTCCCCAGCTAACTGGTCTTAAAAACCCATTGAGGACGGGCTGATTTTGCTACAACACGCATTTCCCATAGACGCTTGCCCGAGTATACTCGGGACTCATCCTCAACGGGTTAAACCATAGATATGATAAGATGAGTGGCAAGAGAGGAGGAGATGTTTGTCAGACATCTTCATTCTTCATTTTTTTACCAGACCTACAGACAGAAGTTCAGTACTGCTTTCCCATCAATGACATCACTGTTCGGCTACTCTCAAAATCTGGCCCGTCTTCCTCAACAAATGTTTGATTTGTGGCCACAGAAAGCAAGCTACTTGATAGGCACCATAAGCATTTTCTTAAGACATGATGCTAAAACTTTCTGCTTGCTAGATATAATGATGAATGGAATGTACTTCAGCATTCTTTTCTCCTTGTTAGACTGCTGTTTTCATTTTGTCATTTTTGTGTTTATTTATTTACTGGAAGGTCAGATGAGCTTTCTTCTGAAGTTCTTAAATCATAGTTGTTTCAACTCGAAATCATATAATATTATATTCTTCAAATGTGACGCTTGCTTTAAATAGAGGTTATGAAGTGATAGGTGTATCATTTTATAATGGAATAAATCACTTTGTTGATAGTTTACTGTGAAGAAATAAGCATAAGTGATACATTAAGTAAGAAAAAAGAGAAGGAAACTAGATACCTTTCAGATCCACTTGAAATTTGCAACCTATTCACATTATGTTGGTTTTCCCTTTATGTCCTACACTTTTGATTTTTTATATGGCGTGTGTGAAATTTGAGAAGTTATACGTAGCATGACTGAAATGAACAATGTTAGCTCATCTGAATGATAGAATGGAATAAACCGTGTAGAAATGGTAAAATTTGTCAAGGTCTTAACTAATCAGTGTACACTCAATTGCAGCAAAATCCTAGAAGTGGATGACATTTGCCGAGATGCTACCGAAGTCTAGATGACTATACACTCCTCATCTGGACCAGAACTTATTTGAAGGGTTGAACACCACATGCCAATCACTGCTGTAATTAGGCCTGTCCTGTTTAGCTCACACATATCACCAAATTATCGAGTGTTTGTGTTGATAGAGCTATTTGTTGGATCGCAGCTCATCTCTGGCCAGATGTCTTGACTGATACGAGGCAGAGATCTGCCGAGCGCGGGGGCCGTCTTTTAGCCAGGCCAGGCCGTCTTGTAGCCATTCTGCTGTGGTTTGAATGGTGGCGCTGCAGCCTGCTTACTGTCCAAACATACGCTCATCATCTACGATGGGGAATCACGTAAACACACCATGTGTCAAACGGTGTTGAGACAGAGTGATATTTACTTTTTCGCTAGACCGGGACAGATGCTCATAGATTTTAGCTCAGTGTGGATAGACCAGGGTGAGCATTGAAAAGTTTCAAATGCTGTGAGTGGCTATGAGGTGATTGGAATAAGTTGATGTGATGAAGTAGGATGTGATAGGGATATGCCAGTATGGGGTTCTGTCAGTAATCAAGAAAAGCATTTACCAATGATAAGTAATGACTGTAGAACCAGAAGATTTTGCTTGCATGAAACTTTCATGACTTTCATGAGGAGCCAAGATTCGGGAAAGTATTTAAAGGACAAATTCACCTTCATAAACATAAGGATTGAGAGAATGCAGCAATGTTAGTAGAAGACATCAGTGAAACTTTGAGGAAAATTAGACAATCCATGCAAAAGTTATGAATTTTTAAAATTTTTGTGTTGGAACTGCTGGATGAGGAGACTACTACAGCTTGTGATGTCATATGCGTACAACAGTATAAAGAAAATGTAAAGAAAATTCAATATGTTTTCACTTTTTTCGCATTACAAAAGAGCACTTGACTTGCCTCTTTCTAAAGGCAGGGGGAATAATATTACCCATAACATATGTCAGTAACAAGTCAAGGGAACTTGTACTTTTTTACTTTTTTCGAAAGATGAAAATTTGGGATATTCTCTTTACATTTTCCTTATATTGTTGTACTCTTGTGACATCATACGCTGCAGTAGTCTTCTCATCCAGCGGTGGCTGCACAAAAACTTCAAAAATTCATAATTTTTGAACGGATTGTCTGATTTTCCTCAAACTTTCAATGGTGTATTCTACTAATATTGCTACATTCTCTCAATCCTTATGTTTATGAAGGTGAACTTGTCCTTTAAATGGATGCAAAGTGTTTGTCTATACAGTGCAGTGAATGCCAGCAGCAATTAGTGAAAATGTCATGCTGTGAATAAGTCTGTCGGCTCCAATTCTCAAAAGTTTCTTACTGCAAATATGTCTTGTTGTATAGTACTTCACATTACAATTAGAAGTTAGTCTGAAAAGAAAAGGACACTCCAAACCAATATTTCCCCCCCCCCCCCTCCACCCTGTCTGCCTCTGGAAGCATGCTGAGAATGGTCTGCACAATGCTGATTGCACTTGTAATAATTTCCCAGGCAGGTGGTGCCTGCAGATTGAATCCAACCCCGAGATTAATCCCCTAGAGTTCAAGGTTGGCTCCGTGTCCTGAAGGCAAGGTTTGCGGTCTTCTTTACACCTGCTTTGTGTTCTTGGGATACCTTTTTTATTGTTTGTTTGTTTCTGGTTGAATCCCAGGAAGAATATAAATGAAATAGTCTTTGTGGTTGAACACTAAATTTTACTTCAAGAGTTTGTCTTTGCACACAGACTTTCATGGCTGTTGCAGAATTTCTTAGTAGGTGATGTGTATACATATGTTAAAAAGATAAAGTGAAGAAATGATGCTTTTCCTTCTTGTACAAGATGCTATTTGTTTAATAGCAAAGCAGAAATTGCATTACTACAATGTGATTGTCTTAATCTCTTTCACAGGGACAAAAAAAAAACCCAATGAAACAAAAACAACACAAAAAACAAGCATGTGAGAAACACAAAATTTAAACATGAATGATGAACTGTCTGTTTACTTCCTTTTGAATATGTGATGATCATGGTATTTGTGAGTCCTCTCATTTTGATTATTGAAATTAATTTCAATGAGGTAAACTTTTTTTCCGTGAAGGCCAGTCAATTTTTGAGATCTTACTGTGGCTTAGGAGCCATCATATATAGTATAGTCATTGACAGCAATGGATCAGGTGAACTGTAATATTTGAACTTTCTTTCTTGCCTTGTCGAGGATCAACCCTGGTCATTGTAGCATGAACTATGCCATTGACAATTACTTGTAAAACAATGTTCTGATAGTCACAGCAATTCATTTACAATGTGAGGAGGCATGCATACAGTGACAATTGAAGATATGTTGTACATTTTCATGAAAGTAAGCTCAAGCACTTTGTTTGCTTTTTGTTGTTGTTGTTGTGACATTGGTTGTGGTGATGCAAGGCAAATACTTAATCACAAGTATTGCAATTTCCAGACTAATTTTGTTCACCAGTTGTTATCAATATCACTGACACAGCCAGCACTATATATTTTTTTCTTTCTGTCTTGTACTGAGGCGGCAGAAAGAATTTTGACCCTTGATTGCCGGTGTTGCATGAAGAAAATTGCCGTTTGGACGTATGGGCCTAATTTTGTGTACTTTAGATGATGGAGGATTTATGAGCTCCACTGCCCAATTACTGCTAGAGTGATTGAAATTTTGGTCATTAGATTTTGTTTTGAGATAAAAGGAATACAGATGGAGGGAGGGAGGGGGAGGGGGTGGGGGTGAGAAAACAAGAAAAGAAAGAGATTGCAAACATATACAGGAGATTGATGAAATATTGAGAATGCTAAAATTAGGAAGGTTACAGATAGGAAAAAAACAGTAAAAGGAATTGTCAGCAGGGAGTAGAGACAAGGTTTAGGGAGGAAAATTGAATCGGAGGACCTTGGCAGTATTGAGAATATTCTGAACAATGTGTTGTTGAATCATTGGTTTTGTCATGATTGTTACTGTCGTCAAGTGCTGCAAATGGCATGATTTTTGGGACGGGGAAAACGTAGAAAAGTTCTGTGGTTTCAACGTACCGCTTGAAAAACATGTTATCATGCTTCAGTCCGCACCTATACAGCCATGCTGGCTTGACAAATCTGGAAACCACAGATTTTGCCAATTCCAAACCCAGGTTTCACCACATGCCTCCCTCCCTGATAGCACCTTTTAAACAGAGAGACAAACCAAGTCATGTCCAACCCCATGAGTATGTTTAACATGTGTGAGTATTCATCAGAACTGAGCAAATTGGAACATAAGCGAGTTCGTGTCGCTGTGTATCTATTTTTCAAGTGGACATTGGATAGTTGTGGCAGAAGGGGGATGGGGGAGAAAAAAATAAAATGCAATTCCCTTCTTGCCATGTTCTGGCTCTCTCATTTCTTGGAGACTTGTGTGATCAGCTGCAGGTACACAGAAAACCAGATAACGTCACAAAAATGATGTTGTCCTGCCAGCACGAAAGATAGCATGGATGGGGAAGAGGGATGGAGAGGGAGGGAGGGAGAGAGAGAGATGAGGGGCGGGGGTTGAAGAGAGGGAGTGGGATTGATGATGAGGTGAAGGGGGGGGGGGGGGGGGAACAAGGGCTGGCTACAAGAAAGCCGGAGAGAGAAAAGCGGTCCACAAGAAAATGGGTCATCAAGATTAGATACATTCTGCTCCACTGTCCCAACAAGCTGTGGTTGTCATGGCAACTTGATATCCAGGGGCTAGACAGAGATGTGTAATTATAAGGAGGGAGATATCTCAGTGACAACATATGAAGGAGTTGAAAACAGCACTCAAGCAGTCTCTTTTTGTGCTGTACCCATGACTAGAATTTAACCGAGTGGGTTGAACTTGTGTGTGCAGCAGCCTACAGAGGAGCTACCACAAACATCGTTTTTTTTTTCTTTTTTTCTTTACGATCTTCCCGTTTTTTAGTTAAGTGGCCTCTATTTCTTATTTGGTATGCAAAGGCAGATTTGCAACATGCCACTGCAGACCAAATGACATAGTTCAAAATGATTGTTGACCATGGAAAGCAGATCTTGTTATGGTATTCTACAGATTGAAATTACACTTTTGCAGTGCAGTGTTTATGTATGTGACTGTGAGTGATATACAGGACTGTTCTGGGAACACCTGTTGTGTGAAACATTAGATCTTCTTAATTTTCTTAGTGTTAGCTGACTGACACATACTGTAGACCTACTGTATGATTGATTGTAGTGTGTATTTTTGATGCACCCATGAGCATGGAGTTATTTTTTTTTCTTTGTAACATGAAAAGAAAACAAAGGAAATTAAGGAGTTTGTCATTGCTTTTCCTGATAAATAGTTTGACTTCAAATTATATCAACCTTGTGTTTCTTTTTTTTTTCTTTGCAAAATCATTTCACCTTTTAGAAGGTTTACACCAGTTGCCTTTATCTGTAGTGCTCAGATTCAACTGTTTGGAAATGAGTTAGGCCTACAAAGAAAGGGCTGCTATTTGTAGACTACAATACTTTGATCAGCAAACAAAGTTTGCTGTGCTGTTATTTTGTCTATGGAAGAAAGATGTTGAAATTATACTTGAGCATAGTGTAATCTGGTTGAAGATCTATGCTAGACACACGCTGCTTAAGTCAGGTGTATGTAACAACGTGTCTGCCACCTGTGCTACAAATAGTCACCTTGTTCAACCAGCACAGTACGGTCTTTAGTGTCATGCATGCATCAAACAAGATTGAAATGTTTCCAAGATTATAGCCTCCACAAATATATTGCCTTTCTGTGTTTACCAGTTGAACCATGCACTACAGAAACCATAGAAAGGTACAGGCTGTATATACAGTGTAGTACTACATCATAGCATTCTATGAATAGACCAGTCTACTACCATATTGAAATATATGGATGCTTCGTTTGTCCTGACGTATTAATTTGTACCTCAAAACACTTTTGAATACTTAGAATCCAGTTTGCATGCATAAGCTGCTGCTATGTAGGGTGAGCAAACCTCGGATAAGCTTTCCGGTGAGAACAATTGTCAGAAAAGCATGAATAAAATTTGCACATATGTAAATTGTGGTCTGTGCAGTGGCCTCAACATTTCGTAGTCTTTCATTAGGCGTTTTCACATCAGCCGGATGTTTCGAAATAGCTCACTATTTTCTGACTTGGGAATTTAACCCGATCACGAAATAGCACGCTATTTGATAATTTGAATACAAATTAGTACGCTAATTGATCGAGAAAATTTCTCGAGTCCAACTCGGGAAATTTCTGAAATAGCAGGATAATTAATGCGAACTAGCGCGCTATTTGATAATGTTCGGGCTGATGTGATTACGAAATGAAATAGCGCGGTAATTTGCGATCACGAAAAATATTTCGGGCTTGGATTTTTATCGGGCTGATGGGAAAACGTCTATTGTTGTATACCCCATAGTGAATGACACATGCATACTCCCCATGTGTGTATCATGTAATGAGAGGAGTAAAGAGGCATATTCTTTAACAAATGTGAAATACAGGAAGTTATCATAGCAATTTCATGGAGGGAAACTATAGTGCATCATGGTACAGTGGATTTTCATTTCTCTTTCTGAAAATAATATTTTCCAAGATTTAAACACATTTGATTAAATTACCATGTCCACAAATGATATTTTCCAAGATTTAAACAGATCTGATTGAATTACCATGTCCACACAAGAAGGAATACAGAGATAGTTGAAATTGAAAAAGGCAAGATTGTGATAGATAGAAGTGAATCTGTAAGTCTTGATTAGATTCCATTACTATTTAGATTGCAATGATAATTCATGATGTCAGCAGGTGAGGTAATCGTGAAAAGAAAAATGGACACAAGATGACTTTAAAACAAAATCAACTGTTACATAATGTTCAGAACAAGAAATGCGTGTCAGTCACACTCCTCATTGCAGCTTCTCAAACATCTGCCTTCTTTCATTTTCTTGCAGTCATGGCCATATTGCTCCCGATATATTGATTGAGTTACCAGAAGCAACGCTGCCTCAACCTTTGCGACATATAGGCTCAAGCTACCCAAGCAAAACTGAGGCATCTTCTGACATTGAATATATGTAATCACGCATCATTTATTAAATGCGGAAGGTCATGCGACATTTCGTGATTAACTCGTTCTACTGGAAGGCTACACTCGGCTCCTCTACACCCCCCCCCCCAAATCACCGCTACAGCAGAGATAAACACTCAGCATCTCTTAATTAACGAAAAGGTCGACCATTTTTATTAGCGGAAAATGTTCCGAACCAACCATTTGGGAATTCCAGTCTGTGCACAATTGGAGTTGGGGGAATCAAACGGGGAATTTAGCAGTTGATATGTTGTGAGCTTCATGGTTGCTTGGCTCATCATGACCATGTCTTTTAATGGAGTGTGGCAGATTGATATTTGAACAGATTGATTTGTTAATGGCCTTTTAATTCGCATGTAGCTGCTACATGTAATTGATTAGCAGTTGCACAATGGAAAGCCTAGCCTTTAGCGCATAACATTTTGCTCATGTGTTTGCGTATATGTGAAACCTTTTAAAAGAAAAAAAAAATAATGGGGAGGTTGTGGGGTGTTCCTAGCTTGGCTGGTATGCCTGTGTGAACTTTTTCCTTTTAGCTTGTAATTCATGTAATATGCCATCTTCAGTAGATAGTAATGTAGTGAACTGCATTCAGTGGCTCTCGTCTCTCTGGTGCTATGGCCTTATGTATTCAAAGTGTGCACATATCGTCGGTTGAGAATGATAAGGACATTAAGTTTCCTCTAAACCCATAGTGGTCGGGACAACTTAACGCCCTTCTCATTCTCAACAGACGAAATGTACAAAGTGTGCGCATGTTTACAATATGTACACACTTTTCAGGTAATTGTGTGTGTTTTATGTGCATTGATTTTCTGTGTCAAAATGCTAAAAATCCTGAACCCTATCAATCACTGTATAGTTTCCATGGTTGTTACCTTGGTCTACTTCAAATGGCAATTGCGCAGCATGAACTTACATTCTTTTTAGGATGAATCCTAACTGAAGTAGTAGATATTTCCTCCATGACCAGAAGAGAGCCTTGTGTGAATAACATGCATATTAGGTACACCTAATCAAAGACTCTTCTATGCAGTGATCATTAAGATGGTTGCCTACACTTTTATGCAATCCATCCATTTCTGGGTTGTTGTTGTTGTTTTGGTGTCAATGATTCTTGAGTAGCAACATTTCAAGGGGGGGTCATCAGATCCGAATCGTCATATACTGTGAAACATTATATATTCATGGCGTGAAATTTTTGCGAATTGGAGCCGATGGCCTTTTTCGCAGCATGAAATTTTCACGAATTGCCACTGGCATTCAATGCATATAGTGTAGACAAACACTTTTTTGTGCATTTTTATTTTGCAAATCTTGGCCGTCACAAAATTTGCAAAATTGAAATGCACGCAAACGTTCCTCATTTTACAGTATCTCTATTTCCTGTCAAATTTTCGATTTTGAGATTTTCAGTTATTTCGATAGTGGATGTTCCGCTATATGTGAAATTCTCAGTTTCTAATTTGGTGTAATATTTGTGTAATTATCACATTCGTAGAGCTTTATGTCATTTTGTTCTGAAAATTACTTTTCCCTGTAGATGTGCAAGTCAAAAAACAGTGATATGCCAGCCTCGACCATATGATGGTTTGGATGACAAACACACTGCAAATAATTGGAAATGCCAGACAAAGGAATAGCAATCATGAATTAAAAATGAACTAGACTCGGAATTTGTCAAGACTGACAAATTAGGTGATCCGATTTTTTTTTTTTTAATCAATGATTCGAGTCCTGATCGCAATAGGCGTGACCATATAGGTTTCATCCTTGTTTAGAGACATTGGCCGTGTGATATTTGGATTCTCATTTAGAAAAGAGAGTCAGGTCTGCCATCTTTGGTACCAAATTCGGTATACACTATAACGAAGATACAGAATGAAGTACATATGACATTTGACCCCACTTTGCACAGACAAGATGGCATCTGAGCCAAAAGTTGTTATTTTGTGAAATGATCCTTGTAACATGGTCTTTACGAGTGCAAAATATGGTAAAGATAGGACATGTATTCACTAAGATACAGGATAAAACATTTATGACCTTTGACCCTAATTTACATACCCAAGATGGTGTCTGATCAAGTAGTTGTTATTTTGTGAAATAATGTACGAGACATGAACTAAACATGTACAAAATATTGTGGTGATAGGGTATGTTTTTCTTGAGTTATTGCAAAGAAAGTTGCAGAAACAAAGACATATTTCAATACATCGAAGATAAGTTTAATTTCAACCAAGTTTTCGGACGTGATGCCGACTCCGTATGAAAAAACGAAGGGCACACTACCGATAGCCCTAAGTCTCAGCTACAACATACTAAAATCTGGGAGAAATTCACCGAAGCATAAGTGAGCTAGTGCTCGATAAAGATAGTCATGTCAGTTTTCATTTCCAGAAAAACTGCTCTCCCGTAGAGATAACACGTAAACTGGTCAAATTTGACAAGGTTACTTTTAATCCCTTTTCACGAGGTGATGCCGTCATCCAATCAAAATGTTGTTATTATATGACTGAAAGACCATTTAATAAGCTACAACATATTGAAATTTGGATGAAAATCAACAAAAGAATAGGTGAGATATGCTTGAGTAAACTTAAAATTCGATGACGTCATTTTGAAAATTTACTTTTTCTATTTTATTAAGAAATTTGATATCTTTTCATCATTTTTCCAGCATTGCCAATCCATGAAATGACATGTACAACTCATCAGCTTTCAGAATATGTAAAAAAAATGGGGGGTCATCGTCCATCCTGACGAGTAAAATCGGATTCAAAATTGGCGGTTTTTTGCATTGTTGCACTGTATATCGCCATTGACGCGTGCGCGGAATTTCAACTTTTACGGGCCCGTGTGACGTCACATTGAGTCGGATTGACTTGAAACTTGGTAGAAATATTCCTTGACATTTCAGGCATCCGATAGGTGTGAAAAAATGGGAAATTTCTATTGCATAAGAGCTGTATGTGCGTATATGTGCGCGCGCGTACGCGTCCGTCCAATTTTTTCAATTTTTCAAAAAATGCTCCAATTGGTCTGAAACGTGTGCAAAAAAAATTTGATCTCGATTTGAGCATACAAATATTTCAACGCGCGCGTACGCGCACGTTTTAAGAGAAAATATGAATTTTGATTATATGAGTAGAATGCGCTTGACTTGAAATATATGTGACGTAAATTTCATTGAAAATTTTCATTCCATTAAAGAGATATGATTGAGAATGTGTTTTCATATAATGACGTCATTATTTGCAAAAAAATTTGCAAAATGACCACAGGTGTGGCCAGCGTGCAGTGACAGGGTGTGTTGATTTAGGCGATTGATTGCTTTTTCCCTCATCAAATTTTTGTGACATCATCAATGAGCAAGCAACTGATTGCGGGGATTTCTCTTGTTGTTTTTTTCACTGCTTTTCTTGTCTCCTGTTTTTCCATGCATTCATCAGGCCAAAAATTATTCTGCTACCACTTGGTTTTATTCTGTCGTGGAAAGATCCTGACTATTTACTATAATAATATGAACCATAACACTACAGAGATATGTAAGAGGTTTTTTTTTTTCAAAGCAATCTAATTGTGCTGTTTATCAGAATTGTAAAAATTAAAATGAAGTAGGCCCTTGCCCCTCCCAACAGCAATTATCCATTTCACAATGCACTGTTAATAATCTCTGAGAATATCAAGAATGAAACAAACAAAATGCACACAGCAAGACAAAGGAAAGATAGTTAAGTATAGCCACTGTGTAACATTAAGGGAATTTGTATGTGGAGCCATAGACCATGTGATTTTTGCTTTGTTTTCTGGAAAAGTAACTCATTCAGTTTAGGCAACTGTTTTATTTTGTTTTGTTCTTTGTCTTTTCCAAAGCCCACTTGCTGGTAAATGTGTGATAATTTTTGTTTGTTTTGTCTTATCCAAAACGTACTTGCTTATTAACCCATTGAGGATGGGCTGATTTTGCTGCAACAAGCATTTCCCATAGACACCTGCCCGAGTATATACTTGGGTACTCGTCTTCAACGGGTAAAGGTATGGTTGGAAATATATTTGTAGTATGCTGTGAAAATGAATTGCAGTGGAGAAATATATGGGCATCTCTTGTGTGAAAGACGTCGGAATTAGCCCACATATACTGTTTTCTCAGTATGTGACTATGTAGGTAAGACGTGACAGCCCACTCTTGTTGAGATAATTGCACTTTACGGAATCCTGTTTTGCCATTTCTCTCTGTTTTCATAGGGCATTTGTAGTAGGGGTGGGGGGAAGGAGAAGGGGTAAAAAGGGAATAGCTCGTAGGGAATGATGCATGGCATTGCAGGTATCTGTGAACGTCAAACAGCGAAGCAATCATTTTCTTTTGAGAGTCCTGCTCAACGTACGTGACTTCCTCCCGGCCCAAGATTACAAATGCCGAAATTGGATCATACCCTTGGATTAAGTGACTACCTGTGTTTCCGTTATGCCTCCCGTGCATTGATTTACGTCGAACCGACTCCCGCCGCCGGGAGTAAATTTGTATACGAGCAGGACGGCGAGGCTGGTTTGGGGGTGGGGGAAGGGCAGCGAGTTTGTTCTGCGTGTGGATGATCTGGTGGTGACGTCAGCACCACACGGGAAGAGGACCCTGCCTGCCTCGTAGAGAGGGACACTCTTCAATGGCAATTCTGCTTCCTTGAGGCTCTCCGCTCTCCGCTGCCGTGCAGGAGAGAGATGCGGAACCTCTCCCGGATGTGATCCGACTCTCTTACGTCACGCCATGTTCTACAATTTGTTGTCTTTTTGGCAGACGGATGCATGAAACGTCCTCTCCTTAATCTGTTTCGCCGGAAAGCTGGATAGTAGAATGGGCAATGTTTTCTTTAAATAGATCTTTTTTTTTTCTGTAGGGATGCTGATGTCCAACAAACCCATATAATCTCATTTTCTGTGTATGTTATCATGCAGGAGCAGGTATTGGAACATTCAGCAGGAATGGCAAATAAGTTTTTGATATGGTTTCCTGTGAGCATATATAGGAATGCGGAATTGTAGCTGATTGGCAAGATTCCTTCTTCTGCCAATGGGAATCAATGTTTTTCCCTTTGTGTGACATGATTTGTGTTTATGTTAAGAAATATTAGAATCATGCTTGTCCATGTACTTTCATGATGTATTGAACTACTACGTATGCATGTGTGCATCCAATCTGTTAAAAAAAGTAGGGTCTGACAGTTTTGGGATCGCCGGGAAATGCTCATGAAGGGTTTGCATGTTACCTGTTTGATGCCAGGCCAGTAGAGCGAATGAAAACAATCACAATTTTAATCTCAGTCACAGTCACAATCACAATCACAATCACAATCACGCAATCACAATCACAATCACAAATCATGCAATCACAATCACAATCATGAAATCACAATTATTGCAAACGCAAACTCAAACACAAACACACAAACACAAACACACAAACACACAAACACAAACACAAACACAAACACAAACACAAACACAAACACAAACACAAACACAAACACAAACACAAACACAAACACAATCACAATCACAATCACAAACACAAACACAAACACAAACACAAACACAAACACAAACACAAACACAAACACAAACACAAACACAAACACAAACACAAACACAAACACAAACACAAACACAAACACAAATACAAATACAAATACAAATACAAATACAAATACAAATACAAATACAAATACAAATACAAATACAAATACAAATGCATCACAATCACAATCATGAAAGTGCAAACCACTCCCAGAGGAACAAGATTACTATTGACAAAGATCTCTGCGTGCATCCTCTGCAAAAGAAAAAAAAAATCTGGGATCCAGGTCATGATTTGGATTACTATCAACAACTAATCACATGTTCCTTTAATCACATTGTACCTTTAT
Organism: Diadema setosum; assembly: GCA_033980235.1. Classification (NCBI taxonomy): domain Eukaryota; kingdom Metazoa; phylum Echinodermata; class Echinoidea; order Diadematoida; family Diadematidae; genus Diadema; species Diadema setosum. The sequence goes on from CM067060.1 coordinate 32,101,727, forward strand.
TGAAAATTTTGTTAAAATCCTGTCATACTTTTTTATTACTATTTGCTAGTAACTAAGCAAAAAACAAAAACAAAACAACAACAAAATTAAAACCAAAACAAGCTAAAATAAACAAACAGTAGAAAAACACATACCCCTCAGCAAAGGTAATAATGAATTGTTATTAGCAGATGTACAGCAGAGATGTGAGAATTGGAAAAAAAGTTATGTGAGATGAACATGTTTATTTTGAAGGATTTGATAAGAAACAAGAGAAATTGATGAGGAAGGATCAGGTAAAGAGATAGGGAGGAGAAAAAAAAAATAGGTCAAGGAAAATCAGGACACCGTTATGATTCTATTTGACCAGATAGGTAAAAAGATCTCAAAGTATAATTTGAAATTTGGCAGGAATCTGAGATGTTATGTCTCTTGCTATCCCGTTATAGATGCTCAATCTCTGTTCTAGTTGTCCCTCTCCCCCCCCCCCCCCCTCTCTCGTCCATCTTGTAATCCATGATATTGATTCGAATGCTGGAATGCATTGAGACCTGCTGTGCGCCGAGCGCCCCGGTTTTATTGGCTCGCTCATTTTGCAGTCAGTTGACACTCTGCCTTTTGGAGGAAGAGAAAGACAGATAGGTAGAGAAAGAAAGAGAGGGAGAGGGAGAGGGGGAAATATTGTGATGCACCAGTGAATCTGTCATCTTAGGATAGCATCATCGCCGTCGTCCGGCGGTGCTTTGTCGTGACCCGCAACTTGCACTATGGCAAACTCTGATTCTCTGTACCCTCCACATTCCCCTCCCCCACCCCCCCTCCCCCCCCTCTCTCTCTTGTCCCAAACTGTGAAGTGGTTTTGCATTGAGACCATGAATTTATCTCCTCTTTTTGTCATATCCCAGGGTTAAACTCTCCACTCAAGAGATATATCACTCTTCTTTTGCTTGTCACAGAGCGGAAGAGGCACTCTTCTCTCCAGAACTCTTGCGTTATTATGCAAACTTTGCTCCGGTGCAGATATTATTTTTTTGAAGGCATTTTATGCTCACCCTCTTCATGTTTGAATTGCAGTTCTCATATTTGCACCGTGTGAAAGTGGGAGGAAATTCCCTTTAACATATTTTTCTCTATTTTACTGCTGAAAGAGAAAAATCAGAAAAAAGTCACACAGTTTACCTGGATAGTTGTCATTTTTGTATTATTCTTATCTCCACTTTTGCCGAGTTCATACCATGTACTGTAGATATTTTCTATATTTTGCTAGCCATTGGTTTTGTTTGCTTTCAAAATTATCCTTCGAAGTGTTTGAACTATTTATTGAGAGCAAAGATAACACAACATTGTTATGATCATACATTATTGAGGCTACAGAATAGGAGTGGACTGTCTCCCTACAAAGGGACATTATAGAAGTATATTTATGGTTACTTTTGAGATGGTTCATGGCTTCATAAAATATGTGGAAATGTTTTAGTAACAGCTTTCATATTCATGCTTGAACCAATCAAAGTGTAAATGTTATAAGAGTAAAGGTGATGTTTTTGCAGTTATGTAGCCACACTCTGCCAAAGTGAGGAAGGCATGCCACCAGAAAATAAAATGACAACAACAAAAAAACTTCCTTTAGTTCTAGCAGAGTTCATCCATATTCTGTAAGAAGAACTCTTCTGATGTTGATGCCAGTGAGATACAGCTTTTTAGAGTACCATTATCCTTGTGATAGGTTAGCAAGACTGTATCAGTCAGAATTTCATGGCCAGTGTTGTGATTTTGTCACGCACAAGCAAGAAATGCAATGTACTAGTTGTCTTATGGAAGAACCTGTATAAAGTCCACAAACTAGGAAGCGATATGACATGAACAGATTCTGTAGTTCAAGAAAAGAGTGTTTTGTTTGTTTTTCAAGAAAAGAGTGTAATATTGTCCTTCCATGCAAAATTACCTTTGAAAGTCTAGTTCCAAAATGAAATGCTTATAATCAATTACCTTTTAAACATTTATCACATGCATGTTCCGGATTTGCTGTATATCATCACTTTTTTGTTTTCTTTCTCTTCCTTTTCTTTCTCTTTGCAGAATAGATCATCCAAACATTGTGGCGCTACTGGACATATTTGAAGACAAGATGCATGTATATTTAGTTATTGAATTGTAAGTATACACCTGTGGCATTCCTCAGTGTTATCCTAGTAATTCCTGTATTGTACTGTTCATGTGTGATTTTGTTTAGGCAAGTTTTCCCTTAAAATCAGATCATTTTGAAGCACTTGCCATGACTGAGAGCTGATGATAGCAGCATCCCCGTCCATCCATCATGTTAAGTTTTGATTATCCCTTTCATTCCTTGTGCAGTTATAGAGCCAGGTAAGTGCACATGAAGTTGAAAAAAAAATCCAATGATTGAAGGATGTTATATTATTTTCCTTCTGTCAAAGGTCAGTGTCACTGCAAAGGTGTTTCAGACATAAAGAGCACAGATTTTTCCAAAACAATGATGAATAGAAAAGCACTCGGAGAGCGCAACCTCCACCAAGCAGCTCATTTCCACCCATTACCATTACACACGTGCTAAAAATAAGACATGGATTTTTGGTTAAGGGCAGATTCTGAAAGAGCAGACTCTAAGCTTTAAAATGATGTAAAGCTCAATTCAAATGGACTCTTCTAAAATATCTAATTACTGGAAAGAAAGCACACACTCTGGGAAAGTGTGAACTGAGAAAAGAGGCTCTGAAGTAAAGAGTCTGCCAGGGCTTAATCTTTACCAAGCCACGCTAGCTGTGCAATAAATGGGACAAAAAACAGGATTTTAACCACTGGAGCAATAACAATGAAGGCGTTATCAGATTAAGCTGAAATTAAGCATTCTTTATTAACACATTCTGTTCATGATAAATGCCAACTTTCAAAACAGTAGCATCATTGCTTTGTAAGTTAATAGTGTTGAAAGTGTAGAGTGTGTACATGGTTTTTAGGAAATGAAAAGTGGACTCTTTTAGACACATCTAATCACACTATTCTACAAAAAAAAAAAGTGTTTGAGAAAAACTGCTTAAAACACAGTTGCCTGTTTGTTTTATGATCCCAAACATTAACATAATGTTGAAGAAGACTTGTTCTTTCAGAAAATATGAAAAATTTGGTTGAACCATTTCACCTATTTTTAGTCCTCACATAAAATCACTGCATGCGACTTTTCATTCGTTTTGTGATGCATGGTCACAAATGACAAAGAAGCATTTCTAGTATCTCTACCTTGGGATCCTGCTGTACTTTGAGCTTGCTCAAATGCATGCTTGTGCATCTCGAATACACACAACTGGAATTCCCTCATTTTTCGGACCTATTTCCCCACGTTTGTTTGCTGTATTTCCCAATGATAAAGAATTCTTGAAAAAAAAAGTCAAGCAAATTCCTGGATTCAGATGATGATCTAAATCACTTCCAAATTTAATCATCTGTTTCTTGTGTCATCAACAACTTTTCCGAAAAATTCCGTCCAAATTAATTCATTTTTTTTTTTTTGCAAATAGACGACAGACAAACAAACAAACAAACAAACATTGACAAAAACATAACCTATGGTGGGGATCAATATTGTCTCAAATTTTCATTTTTTTTTCTCTCAAGGGCTCAAAGTGTTTCCGTCCATAACTTGAAGAAAAATCTCTGCAATTTCAGACATATGCATTCCTAAATGGCACTGATTTATCTGAAGAATTGACTTTACTCGACACTCGACTTTTCCTCATGCTTTGGAGAGAAATCAAATTGGGCCTCTTCAACTTACACAGAGAGAGTAGAATTTTGATGTATAATTTTATGATACGACAGCCCTATTCAAAATATAATCTTAGAGGAGTGAGATGAATCTCAAATCTGAACTTCCTGTGAAGCAGGATTTTTGTCCAAATGTCATTGTGTCTGCCATTGATCAGCAGAAGATGTGAAACTGTTGGTCGCTGCTGCAGGAAGCGGTTTGCCACAGTTTCATTTCGGAGCTTTGCCATATATCTCACGTCAAAAGATTATACCTGCTCTAGTTTTCCCCTTCCTACAAGGAGCCAATTTGTATCAATTTGGACTTATTTTCATTTATTTCTTTTGTTGTTGTTGTTGTTGTTGTTGTGACGTCATCCAGTTAATGATATCAATGGCCTCCTTGGGGATGAAATTCATGGATCGGATTTGTGACCAATTGCATTGACATCCACAGAGTCGCAATGACCTTGACTAGAACTGAGCCATGAAAATTGTGCAGTGCTCCTTCTATTCCCCATTCTCATTCCCTCTAAGGTTCTCAGTTTTCGATCATGCATGCTTCATTCTTTCCTTCGTTGCTTGCTCTCTCTCTCTCTTTCCATCCCTCTCTCTGTTTCTCAGTCTGTCTGTCTGTCTGTCTGTCTGTTACCCATTCTCGTTTCCCCTCCCTCTTCTCCACTTTTCTCCCTTTCACCCTCCTGTGTTGTTCATACTATTTTCTCTCCAAATCTACTCAATTTTTCCAATCTGTATATATTTGATTTCATGGTCCTCCTTTCTTCCTGGGCTCGTATTTCCATGTAGATTGGTATGATTTCAGTGAGCAATAAATGTTTTTACTGTGGCGGTAAAGAAGCTAACAGCCAATCTGTTCTCAGTGTTTCATTTGTAGTTATGGTAATTGCAAATTCTTAGCTCTAATTCGGGTAAATCTGCTCAAGATTCACAAATGGTTTTGGTTGACAGTATACTGCCATTTGTCTGTTGTGTTACTCAGGGTTCCATGACATTTGCTCCTTCAACAATTGCTCCCATGAAATATTTGCATGCTAAGCCAAACATAAATTCTGCCTTCAAACACAACCCTAACCCTAATCGTAATCCTCACATCAAACTAAGCCTTATAAAACCCTATCACAACCCTCATCCTAACCCTATCCCTAAGTCCTTGGAGAAAATAGACCGGAACAATTGTCGCAGTAGCAAATGTCATGTCACCATTACTCAGATCTCCCTGTAACATACTTCTTTTTTCTCCTGTTAGTACACTATTTCTTATTTCTTTTTTTTTTTTTTTGACCTGTGTTATGCACTCAAAATAATCTGATTAGAATGATAAGTAACTGATTATAGAGGCATGTCTTTTTGACATTCTGATGTCAAAACTTTACTTATTCATTCCCCATGCTCTTGCTATTTTATCATTATCTGGCTTCCACACTATCTTCTTTTCCCTGCTCCTCTTTCTTCTGTTCTATACCAATCCTATTTTCTATCTTTTTTTTTCGGTCGCAATTTCCTCCAGCCTCTTCCACTTCCCTTTCTCTTCTCTTTCTCTTTATATGCCTTCCTCTCATCCTCTTCATCTCAATCTTTCCCCCTCCCTTTCTCTTAGTCATCTCCTCTCTCTCCTCTCTCTTTCTTTCCCCATCTCCCTTCTCTCTGTCTTACTCTTGTCTCTCTTCACATGGTACTGTCGGAACGTGCTCTCATTGAAGTGTGCTGTATTCACGGCGAGTCCCCCGACCAGTCATTTGTATGCAATGAATTGATAGAAAAACCGTTCTAAATGTTTACACTTGTCATGCAATTCAACTCGGCTGTTGTGCTGCTGGGAAAATTGAGTTCATGCTCCCTTTTCAAAGTGCTTGTCAATTCAGAGCCGAAAGTGGATTCAGAAAAGCGTCTCTGAAAGCCGTACATGTGTATGGGTCGTGTTTGAATAAACAGTGATTGGATTGGTATTGATCTTCTTGTTAGCACAATCAAGGTTTCTTTGGAGAATGTTTGTGAAAGAAAATGTGTGTAGTAAACTTTAAGATCATCATCGATAAAGTACAAACAAGATAGATGAGTTGTGTAGACCTAATATTTCGGCTCTATTGTTTAAATATTTGAATTTTTATTGGCAGGACTGGTTAGAATTGCGCACGTTTGTGAATGTACAAATTTTTTCCTTTTGTCATGAAGCTCCATTGTCTTTCTTAGACATATTCATGAAACATCTATTGAGGCATAAAGAAGACTCTTCTATGTAAGTGAAACTGCCGTGGGTAGTATGAGTTTTTAGTGAGAAACTATATTCTCGCTCTTTTTCACCCCAATTTTTGAAGGGGCATCCATATGTTGAATTTCCAGGAATCTGTGCTTGCCAAACACTGGCAATCTCCCAGTGGAATTAGTTATTTGGGTCAAAAAATACATAATGGAATGACAACGGTACGTGGCAGAGTCTTGCCTGCTCAGTTCCATAGGATAGGACTCCTGCAAATCCCCCTCACTTTGAGTACAGGAGAATGACTGCTTTTGTACTATGTTCCAGGTGGTTAGCAGAAGGATCTGTATAGGTTTATCATGCCTGGTTTTATGTTTGTGCTGTTTGCATCTGAGAATTTCATGGGCAGTTGTAAATCTTCATACTTCAGTTCATCATCAAAACATGGAGAAAAGAAAAGTATGGAGATAGAAAAGTGAATTTCCTTTCTTCATATATCATGAGGAGGCAATTGTGAGGACATTTTTTATTCTTAACCCGTTGAGGACGGACTGATTTTGCTACAACATGCATTTCCCATAGACACTTGCCCGAGTATACTTGGGACTCATCCTCAATGGGCTAATAATAAGAAGAAATATTCATTAGGCCTACTGTAGAATAGTGGGTGTAATAGCATGCCTTTTCCCCACAAGATGAACTTCTCAGGGGGTTGTGATATTCTTGGATATTTAGTGTACCGTTCCCGGAACAGCAGGTGTTGTGTCTGAAGTTGTAAATCTATTTGGGGGTATGGCAATTGTGTGATTTTTCCAAGTGGTATTGATCATGACATTGTCACTATTTCCAACGACCTGGCAGTAATGCTGTCATCGCTCTTTCCCCTTCCCCTATTAGTGTATTATATTTCGTTTGTTTTTGCTTCATTTTGTTTGTTTTTGTTTTTGTTCTGCTTCTCAACAAATAGTTCATATGTTCTTGTCAGTAAAGTTTTTTTCTTTTTTAATTCTAATAGGCTAACATAAACCTACCATAAGCCAGTTTGCTGTATTTCCACTTTGTGCAGTAGCGGAAAAGGTCATTTGAGAAAACAGGCATGTTGGTTTTTAAATTCACTGAGATACAAGCATCAGTGATGAAGTTGTTATTCATGTAGTCCCTGTAAATGGTGTTTGCCAGCAAGTCCACGTGGCTTGTGATATTTAGCGGTATGAATCGAAAGAAGTCTGTTACGGTGCTTCCTGTAGTGTAAATTGATGGGCCATTCTTGTCACCTGGTGATACACAAGTTCTTTCTTTGTTTGAATGTGAGTTCCATTAACTGTTACTGTTACCAACTGAGAAAATTAAAAGAAAGGGTCATTTGTCCGAATGTGCTCATGAGCAAACTCCATATTGGCATATTGGCAGTAATCACCACCCCTTTTCTCCCTCCACCCACACAGTCATAGAGTGCAGTTGACTTACTCTGAAGAAATGAGATGCTGGGTAGAATGATGATAATACTGCTCTTTTTCCCCTGTGAAAATCAGAATTATGCAACTTCAGTGTACAACAAGTGTATCACACTGTGTAGGGTAATAAGAGTTTGTTATGTCATCGTAAAGAAAAAAAAAAAACCTTCTATAATGCTGCGAAACAGCTATTAAGATGCTTTGAATTTTACTTGTGGAAATTTAAAATAACAAATGAAATAAACTAAAAATTTGAATATTTCTGGGAAGAATCTATCCTCTGTCAGACCATTTAGAGCTAGGTCTGTATGATTACTTCACAGACATCTGAAAATTATTTTGTGTATTTTGCAAAATAGATTGTGCTCTTATCATTGTATCCCATCCTTGTTGACTTTGTGACATGCATCAAGATTTTCCATTGGTTGATAACTCTGCGTTTACCTGACCCCATTTCTATTTCTTATTTCTTCTTCTTTTTTTCTTAGCTTTGCATTGAAAGATTTACGATTATCACCCAGAACTGCAGCAAAATTTCATTGTAAATGTTATTTGTGAAGATGTCTGTATAGAGCTTTTTAAGGAATAGCAAGGGAACATGAAGCCAGAAGGTGCTGACCAAGAAATTCACTCAAAGCCGCGTGTTGTGTTCATTGAGCTGCTGAGGGAGGAGGCATATTTCTTTATGAAAGGAAACTGTGTGTGCAATATTCAGTAATCGTGCAGCACAATGATTCATGCAACACCAGACAGAACGCAAGCTGACTAAATCAAGCACGATGATTCTTGTTTTTCAAGTGAGTGGATGCTCTTTGAACGGTTACTTTGGGAATATTTCGCTCCTCGGAAAGACAATGGCCAAGGCTCGTGCCAAAACTGTCTCTGGGCGAGCCATATTTAACCTTTTGCATCAGCCCACTCAATTGAAATTGGATTGTTGTGGGGTGTTGCACATCCTTGCAAAACACAACATCACCAATCCCGGTGTGAATGATTTCTCCTTTCGCCTTGGATATTTTTGTAACTTGTGTTGCATTTTTTTTTCTCTCCCCCGCAATTTTCACCAGCTGCTGCATTCATCAAGCGCTTATGTAGCTCATGTATTCAGGTTGGAGGCCTATTTTGGGTTTACAGTAGTCACATATTTGTTTCTTTCCTGTTTGATTTAAATCTCATGTACATGCTGTAGTCTATTCTGTGGTTTGGTAAAAATAAAAATACATGTTTTATTTGTGTAATCTAGTACTTGCCTTCCACTGTAGTGAGATGAGGGGGTCTATGTTTTTACAAGATAATCTAGAAAGCGCTGTCATGAACAGATAGATTTACTTGCCCACACAGATGTAAAATGTCATTAGAGATGCAATTCATGGATCGTAAGAAGAGCATTATGTAATTGCTATGATAACAACAACTACAAAACATGCAATTATGGCCTTTAAAGGCAAAATTTACCATTTGCAGATGAAACAAAAAACCCAGCATTAGTGCTTTAAAATAGTTTTAAAATATGAGTTGTGATAGAAACAACCACTGTAAGAATTTGAATACGTATAGTCAATGTTATTGTTAAATACACAAAATGTGAACAACAGTTACAATAAAAAAGTTTCCAGACTAAACCATCTACAGTTATGGTTTATTGAGAAAAATACTGATATCACCTTAAATTGTAGGCTTTATTGCAAATCTTTTACATGATAGAATGTGTTGTGATACAACAGACCTACACATATGCATCAAATGTGATATCTCGATTTTTTTTTTTTTTAAATCACTGCTCCCAAAGGTAAACAGGACCTTTGATATGATGTAAATAATCGTATCAGGTAGGAAATGACTGAGACAACGATAACTGCTTCTGTTGTAAGGAAACATTGATTATATTAAGTGGCATGAAGATATGGACTGCCTCCATATCATCAAGGGGATCATCCCCTGACGTAGCCACCCAAAATGACTGATGAGCATGAGGACAGAGGAATGGGATGGGGCTGCTCATTTTACTAATTGACCCTGGTTCCGCAAGGTCATTCACTCTAGATGCGTCCAACATGAAAAGGTCAGCAATGCAACGTATGGTAGAAGCTTTCACACCCTCATTAAATCACAAGGGAATCCAAAGTACTGGCATCTTTGGTATCTGAATGGTCTTTTTGAAGGGTGATGTACCCCACCCTCCCATATCTCTGTGACTATGATATGGATGAAAGATGACAATTTCTTGATTTTTTCTTGTCTTGGTTTTTATGTCTTTCTGCATGAGCTTCTGTCCTATAATTTTTGTTATATCATTTTAATTTTTTCTTTTTTTCTAGACCTATTTTTAACTCTTCTTTTTTTTCTCTTTCTTTTTGTTTGCATCTTTATGTTAAGGCATTTTGTTGGTTTCAGTTTGTTATTTCTTTCTCATCCTTTTTGTTGTTGTTGTTTGCCTAGATATTGCCCACAGTTGCAAACACAAATTCACATTGCATTGAGATGTAAATGTATTGTAACTGTGGAGGCGATATAGAGGGTTGGACCGAGTAGATTGGATTTGGTGTAAGTGACATTAATTGCACAAATGAAGAGTAAGTGTAAACATCTTGGCATTTTTCAATATACGCTCTCTCATACGCGGAAACCTAAAGAGGGATTTTCCCCAAAAGTCACAGCCCCACTAAGCAGTGCTGTTTAGGGGGTTATATCTTGTGCAGAGGGATGTTAACACACTACAGTATGCATTTTCTAGTCAGACTGTGATATTTACATTGGCAGTTGCTTTTCATTTTCATTTTTTTTTTTGTAGGCTAAATTGCATTATGTATGTCTTGGAAAAGCATTTTTTAATTCTTTGATATTGAAATTATAGAACAAGTCCAGTGATCACACGCACATGCACACACACACACAAAAAAAATGACACCAGTATTTGAAACATTTTGCATGGCTTTGTCAAATGCAGTTATCTATATGAAAATCAAGCAGAAATCAATTGAGGAGAGGTGTTTTAAGAATCGAGGAAAGTTTGGGGAGAATGTAGCTGGAGGTCTAAAGTGGCCACAGTACCAGGCAATTGAGTCCAATTTCTCACATATTCCTATCTGGTATCAATAGTGGGTGAAGTTGAGCCCAATTCCATCTTCAGAGTGCAGGTGAGGTCTATTACCTTTTGTACTTAAAGTCCATGGATGCTCATTGGCTCACGTGGGAATAACATTTTCACAGTTAAGATCCAGCTCAGATTTTGAGCAATACTGCCGCCCAACTGGTGTGGATGTCACCCAGCCGAGCCCGCTCCGGACGCAGTTTATTTATAAACAGCCGCTCAAATGTCTGGCTAGTTTCTTTCTGTCCGTTGCAGCATTTCCCGCTAATGCTGTCATTCCCAATCTCAGTGTAATGAAGAGAAAACAGATACACGGGATCTTATCATTCTCATCTCTTGGTAATTCACAGGAAAGACATATATCTCTCCTGACAAGTTATATTTCTCACTCTCCTTTGTAATTAAGAAGGAAGGCCTGTGCATGTGTTTTATCTCCCGCAGCATTTGGCTGTTGGTTTTGAAGATAAAGCGAGGATCCAAACGCTCGATTGTTCTGCATGATAACTGGTATAGGATTGCTTTTGCTTCAAAGCATTATTCCATATCAAAGGGTTCTCTATGAATGTGCGTCATTTGTGTCGTATGAAATGGCAGTTTCCAGAACATGGGTAGTTTCCATTTCTACTCTAATATATGAGATGCTGAAAAGACAGAAAAGCATGAACAAACAACATATTGAACATGTAAACTAGAAGAAAAAAAAAAACACCATCACAAAGAAGTGAGAAAAATGGAGGTAGTTCTTCTGATTTGAACCCGCTTGGGATGGGCTGATTTTTGCTACACCATGCATTTCCTATAGACACCTGCCCAAGTATATTCAGGACTTGTCTTCAACAGGTTAAAAGCATCATTTGATAACCAATAGCCAGAGTTTAATGCTATTGGGAAATGTTATTCACTAGATTAATGCATGTTTGTATGTTTGTTTTTTCTTTCTCTAACTCTCTACCTTAATAAGAAAAAAATGGGGGGGGGGGTATGAGTGGGAAATCTACCTGCTGTTGCTTGCATTCCCCTGGTCTGGAAGGGGTAAAAAATGTTGGTAAGTTATGCCGCACTGCCACATTGTTGTGCACTTTTTCTTTTTGATAAATCCAAAACAGTGAACGCCAGCAACAAGTACAAAGGAAACAAAAGTGGGCCTATAAACATTGACAGTAGTGAAGCAAGTTTTGTTATTTCAAATCCAATATATGCCTTGTTAATCCAGGTAACTTATTAACTCTAGATCATCCAGCCTTTGCTTTCAAATTCCTTTGGCCAAAGTGAACAAATTCATGATTGAATTAAGGCTGGATGAGTAATCTATGCATAGTAAAGTCTTTTTTTGTGGCGTTGTAGGGATAAAAGTGATGATAAAGGTTGATATGATTATGAGAATGGTAAAGCTCATTGCCTGAGAAACAAAGCTTTGGAATTGCTACAGCAACATTCAACTCTTCTGTGCATTGTGATTCTGTTGACAGTGAGACTGCAGCCCCAGTTCATTCCTTTTTGCAGCACTTTGCGTCATTTACATTCCCAGATACTGTCAGCAGTAGAGATAGAGAGAGAGGGAGGGGATAGAATCATGCTTCACATGACAGATTTACCAGAAAGCTTTGTGACTGCTGTCGCATCAAAAATGCTCGGCAAAAGTAATGTCGCTTTGTGAAACATCATGCTAGCCGACTGAACTTGCATCGGTGCACACTATGCTGTGTGAAAGATCATTGGACTGGGATGAATGGAATACATAATGTATGGCGAGTCACGGGAGTCATTGCAGATTAAGACCAACAATGGATATGTGTTTGATGCAGTTTAAATGTTGCCAACATCATACCTCAAGTTTGAAGAATTCCTCAATGCTCTTTCATGATGTTTCCGTACGTCAAAGGATGTTTCCATGATCGGCCGTATCCATGGCAACAACATCCTGCTATGAACAGTGTATAATCATGTGTTTCCTTCTTTTTTTTTCCTCCCTCCCCCCCCCCCCCATTTCCAGAAAATGTCTTACATAGATTAGAGATCTATATTTAGGAACTGTCAGGAAGTTATATTAAAATCATGATGAAATACGAATTGATATGCAGAGGAATAAAAATGTTTGAAGCCACATTTGTTTTTCCTTGCTGTCATTTATGTATTTGTCAGGATACCTAATGATTGGAAGTTTAAGAGTCTAAGCTCTAATGTCAAAATGCACATGTACAGCAAAAGTGGTGGTGCCTTTTTTATTGGAGCATTTCAAGCATAAGAGTGTTTCCATCAGTGGAAGAGAAAATGATAAGTAATCTCCTACATTACACCTGCCATAAATTTAGAATTGTTTGCAGTGTCATATTCCCTTCATTAAGTCTTGTAAGTTCACTTTGCTAGAACGTCATGTTTGTATTTATAGCTCATATCTTGAGGACCACTGGTGTGTATAATATTAATTTGATATGTTCGGGCACTTGGAAATGGGAATTCAACTTTGTGTTTGTGTCCATTACATTCTGTCAGAAAGACTACAAATTCTTGTGTCATTCTAACTTTCTGCAGGAGTTTGTTCATCTTTTGAGATGGGGTCAGTATTCCTGGTGGATACTTATGTGTTTCTCTTAGCAGCAGCTTTGAAGATATGAATCATATGAAAAATCAGTATGTGCTCTGCTGAAAAGGCACATATTTGTATGTATGTATACATATGTAAATATATCTATATAATCATATAGCAATATACATGAGTATGTGTATATGTTATTCAGTAGACTGTATTCATTAGTTTCCTCCAAATCTGCTGAATTTGCATAGATTTAGTAATGTAAATACTATACTTTTATGTATACATATATAAAGATACACATGAATAAACATACCTTCATTCATACATATATATATATATATGCATATTCAAATACTCATTTTGTTTTTGTTCAAATATTCATTCTTTCTTTGTTTGTTTTTCTTTATGACCATTTTCCAGAGTATCAGGTGGGGAACTCTTCGACAGAATTGTGACCAAAGGCAACTACACGGAGAAGGATGCTAGTGGCATTGTACGCCAGATCCTCGAGGCAACAACGTACATCCACAGCAAGGGCATCGTCCATCGAGACCTGAAGGTGAGCAAAATGGACGCGTGTCATGTGGCCAGGGCTAACAAGTTTTTGTGTCCCTTTTTTACAACCCTGGAAATTCACTTTCTTTCATAAGCTGGTATATTGTAGATGCAAGGTAATTCAGACCTTCCCACAGAATAATAGAACCAAAAACTTCTTTATGATTGGGGGGGGGGGGATAATTCTATAGATTTTCAGTGAATTTGATTAAACCCCGAAAAGATTCCAGTTGTTATTCTCCGTGCAACAGGGGAACAAATTCTTGCAAAAATTTCATGCCGTTTGCATGAAAGTGATATAAGACTTTTAAGGCAGTCCAGTTGTGGTACCGATCCCAGATTAGTGAAATGCAGAATCTATGCCGAGTGGTTGGTAGTCCCGCCTGCAATTCATCTCAGATGGATTTTTAAAAGGGACTTCAAAGCCAAAGAACTTCATTCACATTCATGTTTCCTGATTTCTATGGAAACAAAGCCATAACTATAGTTCCAGCGTACTGATGACCTATTGCATGGTTGTATTGTGTGTGTGTGTGTGTGTGTGTGTGTGTGTGTGTGTGTTAATCATATGTGAAACCCATCACTTACATAAGATTATCCTTAACACAGTATATGGATGGCATGATAAGAGATCCTATTTTGGTTAGGGCTTTGGAGCATGCATCATTTTTTCGAAAAAATGTACCTTACTAGTAGTTGATATTTCTTTAATTTCTGAATTATTGTCACATAGTGCAAGAGGAAAGGTGAGCCCAATTTGTGAGTGTGTTGACAGAAAGAACAACAGAAATCTGTGGATGCATGGATACAACTTGACTCGCTAATCATTGCTAATGAGAGATCATACTTGCAGCGGATGTAGAGAAACATATGACTCCAGTAGACGTTACACAACAAGGCTGATTATCAGACCTATGGCAAAGCAAGACACACATTGTTATGTAACAGAGAAGAGGAGTGAACAGTGTCTATACTGTGCATATGCCACGATAGATGGATAGCAAGCGGGCGAGAATTCTTAGTGCAGCTGGGAGAAAATTGACCACTGCGCTCTCACTGGCAGTCTCGATTGACGAAACATTGCCTGGAGTCGAGTATCTCCAGTTTCCATAGCAACTCCTCTAACCCTGTATGTGCTAATGAACTTTTGTCTCTCTCGCTCTCTCTCTCTCTCTCTCTCGCTCTGTCTCCTCTGTTCTTTACTGGATGCATAGTCCACTTAGTACAAGCATGGACCTACTACACGTGGTTGTTCATCACTCGTTAACTAATTCATGCACCTGTTTCTATCAAAAGTGGTACAAAAGCATTTTAAACATGCTTTCCTGCTTTGATCTTGTCATTACCGCCAACAGCCAGCCTAGATAAAAACAAGACAGAGCTTTGAGAAATCTAAAAACTATATTTGCAGAACCTAATTACTCTCTTAAATCAAGAAAAATGCATACATGTGCAGTTGAAGTGTACATTAGGAAATTATAGCTCAAGTAATTTCATTTGCAAAATGCTCATACTTTACAAGAGAAAGCAATTATTTTGGCAGGTTGGTTGTGATTTGTAATCTAATTTTTCCAATTTTCCGCACATTGTTCGAGAGTTAACATGGACATTAACCGAAGATGACATGTGTGTCCTATCATTGAGCCATGTTACATGCTTGTCCACAAGTGTCCACTTCAGTAATTTTCAATTTTGTGATAGGAAAACTGTCATGCTTTCGGGTTTGCTGCTCCCTTTCATCGGTGCTTATTCAAAGGCAGTTTAGTCTGAAAAGGCACCTCAGCAGAATAAGGCTGCAAAGCGGGAAATGCTTCTTTTGTCAGTTTCGATGCACGATGTCACAATCGTCATTATCCAAGCACCTGAATATACTAATCAAGATGCACATAATCAGGTGGCGGCGGTGATGATGGGATCAAAGAAAGACCTTCGTTACTAGTCCATGTGTGTAGTAGGTCCATGGTACAAGTGTAACTTAGTTACCGTAAGCAAAAATATCTAGAAATGTGGCACGTTTTTGCTTGAGCCTTTTTCCAGTTTCTTACAATTTGCTTGTAAGTGACTCTTTCGACATAAAATCCGATGATATGGTGAAATATGTTACCCCAAATCTTCGCTTCGTTGAAGGTGGTAGCTCTCTCTTGGACCTTCCCAATCCCCCCACTTGAATCCTATTTGAGTTGGAATATCTATACATTATCAGTTCCCCAAGATAACAACATGTAGTAATATTGGAAATGTATTATTTCAACATGACTCAAATGCTGATATTTGAATCAATGTAATATTACTTTTTTATAGGATTTGTTTCTAAGGAACATTAATAGCATGACACCATCAGCAATAATCTGTAGTTGTCTTTTTATATCAAGCTTCAGTTTTCTTCAAATTTAAGTGTCTTTTTTTTTTGCTTATTGTTTGTTGGCATTGTTCTAGGTCACAAGGAATATATGACTTAATCTATAGAACCTCAAGGAAGTTAAAGTTCATGCATGATGAGTGTGTCTATTAAATGCTGAAATTGAAGTACAAAAGCAATGAATGCAACAGTTTATATATTTATTTGGGATGGGGAAGAGGGGGACTGATGACATGATTTCCTGTATATTTTGAACTGTCTGAACTAGCAAATATTGAATTCCAGGCATTAGACAAGGCATTTGAAAACATCCAAAATATTCAAGTGAGAAAACAAAAAATGGAGTACATTTTTGTTTAGAAGTGTTGATTTTTAAAAGTTATTATTGAAGATATTTGAATGTCAAATTTGTAGCTGCAAGAAATCTCTATAGCTACAAATAACTTTAAAACTAATTATGATATTTCTCTACCTTATGAAATACGAGTGATGTCATGCATTATTTTCTTTTTCATTGTGGGTTTTCCCAAGTTTAACACAGTCTTGAGAGTTGAGGGATTGTGGGGCTCTTGCTGAACATTTGATATGAGTGTGTGGGACTGAAGTGAACGCTTCTCCCAAAGAAGCAGCAGACGCTGTGACCGTGGAATGCCAGTCAAGTGCTCCCTGCTGTAGCCTTTTCACTTAGCAAGCAGCCATTCGGAGAGTCATTAGTACCACTCTGATTAAGACCCTGCTCTGTAACATGGAACCCTGATAGTTATTTCATTAGCCTGCCAGTATTCCTTGGTGCATGTGGCTTCTGGTGTATGTTTGGTGCAGTGGGAAGTGTGGGGCGGGGGGAATCAGAGAGGAGGGTGGGACATAATGAGGGGCATCGTACCTTTATTCCCCCCATAGAGCGGCAGCAGTAATTAAGTGGATTTATGCACCATCAATCGAGCACGCCCAATATTCTGTAGGCAGTTGTAATTGCTGATTAAAGAGAGTACATTCCGATCTTATGAGAGAGCAAGGGAACTTGGGGAATGGGGGGGGGGGGGGGGGGAGGAGCCCAAACTTGCATTGCTATAAACTCATTACCATCTGTCAGTTAAATTACCAAAATGAAAAAGGCAAAGAAATCATAGACTGAACCTCTGCGTGTGGGTTTTATGACATTGCCACTTGCATATGTTACTTTAAGGCTACATTATGTGTTCTCGGATGAATGAGTTCATTGAACATAGAAATATCTATGGAAGGAAGTACTTTTTAAAATTTTATATTTTTTTTTAAACTCGATGAGGACTACTTCTGCATAGACTTGGGCAGGTGTGCATGGGATATGCGTGTTATATGCAAAATCAGCTCATCACGAATCCTCAATGGGTTAGACCTATGAGTGGGATTTATTTGAATGATTCTTTTGCAGGAACTCACATTTTTCCCCAAAAAGTTGTGTGAGCAGTAGACAGTTTAGAAGTGCAGGGAATATTGCTGCTGATGCACTTTTGTTAAGTATGTCTATCTTGATAGCAGTAGGCCAAGGAGGGGGGGGGGGGGGGGGAGAGAGATAGCAAACGGGCCATGCTTTGGTAAATTGTTGATTGCCTAATTGCTTCAACGTCTCTCACAGAATAATTCATTTGCGGGACATAACAAGACTGGTTCACCCCTGCACCCCTCCCCCCAAACCAACACACACACACACACACACACATATATGCATGCATAATCAATGTGCCATTTGAGAGTCTTTTGCCAGCATCGAGAAATTGGCCTGATTAAGTTTCGCTTCGTTTAAGGAGGATGCCTCCATTTGGAGCATGCATGTTACCTCTCATCTTTGGCCAATTAAGTATGTAGCTTCTCATCTCTGGTAGATTCCGCAGTGGAGGAAATAGTACCTCTGATTTGAACACGGCCGTATGTCGGCTTTGTATTCCATCCGTAGCGTGCGTGTCTGAGTGTGAATGAGTGATGAAATGCCACAAGGCACTTTCATTCTTTCTCTCTTTCTCTTTCTCATCCTTTCTTTGTCTTACCTTCCTCATCTTCCCCACTCACGTATTCCTTCTCAACACACTTTTAAAAAAAATGTGAGATTCCAAGTTTGCTGTGTAATTCACAGTGTGTGGGTGTTATGTAATGTCTTCATGTGAGAATTTTTGATGCAAGTGAAGTACTGTGTTACTGTGTCTACCCCTTGTTTTCGTGTTCCTTCTTCTTGATGGCTTATATTTGCATGTGTTCGTGGGTGTCTTGGATGTGTGTCTAAATGTAACCCTTCCAAGAAAAAAGAAAAAAAAAACGGAGTAAGAGAAAAATGCATGTACACTATTTGCTGGTATACATCTGAAAAATGTGTATGTGTATGTGTGTGTGTGTGTGTGTTGATTCATCTATGACAGGGCATAGATATGTAAGATTATCATTGATTTGATAGGATTGATCCTAATCTGTTGGGTAAGGGTTTTTGTGGTGTGTATGTGTGTGTGTGTGTGTGTGTGTGTGTGTGTGTTTGCACATTCAAATGTCAGTGTGTGGTTGTGCCTTATGGCCAACAAGTCGTAATTTCACCGTGTGTTGCCAAGTTATGAGCAATCAGTCCGTGTTAATTAAAAAAAAAAGAAAACGACAGATGTTTGTGACAGTCTAAATTTGCATAAGACAGGTGGCACAGATGCGGAGGGGATGCCAAGCACTGTAACGATAAAGTGTTTCTTGCCAGTCTTCTGGGGAACCAAGATAGTTCAGTTCTGCAAAGTGCCATGGTTGAAGGCTCGATCAAGGAAGTTAATGTACTTTTGTTTATTTTGAAATTGTTTTATTGCCTAAAGAAGCAGTAATTACTCATCAAGTATGCAAAGTAATGGTTGACTGCACTTCTAGTATATTTGCAGTAAATTTGTCTTTGCCCATATCAGTGTACCTTGCCATTATTATCATTATGATTTTATCATTGCTAGTGTTATTGTTATATCATTACTCTTTATGTGAATGAAGGATTTAACTTTTTATGTGCCACGTTCGCACGCCCGACTCAGTCAACGGCGTGCCAACTTCGCATATTCTGCTTAAACACACAAAGCCGCCAAAGCAGATCGATAAATCGTTAATCCCACAGTACAATAAAAGCGTTTCTTACGCTTTTGTTCCTCTCACATAGGGCTTGCATTCTATGTGGTGTTTGACTATCAAGCGACGTTCCCAACTAGATTTGCGTGTACATTCTGAGTTTCTGTCACGGTTTTATGTGCAAAAGTTATGCCTCTACAGTAATGTAGCAACTGGTCATTCAAAAGAAAAATTGAAAATAGATTTGTCATCCAATTTATATCGAAGCAAAGTTTGGCATTCCTCTTGAACTTTGCTCACTATTATGTCCAGCTTAACAGAAATTTGTAGAAGTTATACGAATTGGAAAAACAGAAGTCTTTCTCAAAGCATGTCTACCTTCGTGACCAGAATAATGTGGCACACAGGGGGTTTCAACCCTGGCACATAAAGAGTTAATTGTTTTGACTGTGAGCAAAATCATAAAGATATGACAGTTTTTAGGTTAACCCATTGAGGACGAGTCCCGAATATACTCGGGCAGGTGTCTATGGGAAATGAGTGTTGTAGCAAAATCAGTCCGTCCTCAATGGGTTAAGAGAGCATCGAATATTGATGATTTCTGTAAAATGTGACTTTAGTTATAAAGGAGAACTCCAGATGATTTTCAGACTTTTGCATTTGAATCAACAATAAATTGGATATACTGGGTACAGAGTTTCAGATTTACAGTGATTTGGATGAGGAATTAGAATGTGTTCAAAATTTATAACAAATCAGAATGAACAAGGATGTTGACTGGCAGCTTCATCATTAGAATGCATGGGTGGCGGCTTAATTAAGCAGAACAAAAGAAGAAAGCATGCATAAATTCTACACATGTAAAGTTGTTAGGCAAGTAGTATTGTGATGGAATAACTTTGCTACATTACTGGAATATGTGAGTTTCCTATCTCATTATTTTTCAGTGTAATTTGTTTTTGGTTTTTCATAGTATTGGTTTATCTGCTCAAGGACTACAAAAATTCCACAAATCTATACATGGCACTATCAATTTATATACAACATGATGTGAAATTATCAAAATTGTCTGGAAATTCCCTTTAAATGTACTGAAACACTAGTTGGTTTTGTTGATGTTGTATTAAATGGGGAGGGGGCCGAGGGAGGAGTCATACATAGAAAGAAAATCTGTGCAGTATAATTAATAATTAGATATGATACGCGGCAAATATACATGTGGAAAATGCTGCCTCTTGTCATCAGCTCTCCTGCTTTACAGTCACATGTTGAAGATATGCTTTCACCACGCTGATACAAGTGTATATCCACCCAGAATACGAGTGTATGCCTCAGGGTAAACTTAATTTGGAAAGGATGACTTGATGCAGCTTAATTAGATGACAAAATTACTATCTGTCCTAGAGACGAAATGCTTTTCAATGCCATTGTCCCCCTCTTTATTTTATTAAGCTTTTCTTAAAAAAAAAAAAAAAACTGCCGTGAGTGTTATCTACAGTAGATGCTAAACTATTAAAATGCCAGCTGGGTTGAATTTCACCATTAAATTGAAAGCTCATATGAGACATAGGGTAAAAAAAAAAATGTCAGTTTTCCATCTGAGTTTGTATGACCCATGCATGTAATTTGCATGTCTTTGTCGTTATTCATCAGTCGGTTATTATGGCCTTGAAAATTTTGTGTACTGACATTGTAAGTTATTGTCAAGTGGACAATAACTACAACAAGAAACTTGCATGAACAATATACATCACAAGTCAAGCTGTTGCAGTCACTACTATTACATTGAATATGAGTATTAAGATACAGTAAAATCCTTTAGTGGACTCTTTGACTGAATGTGTCTCATACTTGTACCAAATATAAAAAAACATTAAATTTTATTAGCTTTTGTGATTGTCATCATCCTTGTATAAAGATGAAATGTGTTAATCAGATGCAAAAAAATTAAATCTCTATGTGTGAAAATTAGATTTAAAAAAAGAAGATGCACAAGTGATATAACCAGACTATTCAAACTTTGACTTATATAACAATATCACCAAGAAACCAATTATATGACTTTTCTTACATTTTAGATGTAACACAATATCATGCTGAGAACATGGGCCATGGAATATAGAAATGGGAAAAAAATGTTGGCCACATGTATCTTGTCATGAGACCAGACCAGTGTATCCTTCACTTTGTCATAGTTTAAATCAAAGAATATAAGCCTTATACTCTAGTAACATTTAAGAAGTTTTTGTTGTTTATTATTCTCTTTACCAAACACTTTATGGCTTATCTGTATCAAGTATGTGTGCTGTATTCCCCATTTTGTGTAAGCCGTATGCAAAGATCATGCACAGTCATTTAAAGAAGCCAACAGTCAGTTACAAAGTGTGTGACTGGGTAGCAAAGTCATTCATTTTTGCATTCAATCAATTTTGATGACAGGAGCACCAAATTTCCTTTGTTTTTCCCCTCCATATCACTTTAGGTTCATGTCAGGTCTAGTTTGATTTTCAAGTTATTCTTTAATAGCTGAGATGCATCAGTGCTACAGGCAGTAAACCATTTCTCAATATGATTGATGGGGCAATGATGTAGCAGTGTCAACACAAGAAACAAGAGAGTTAAAGGTAGGGGATACCTTTTACAGACCTCCCAAAATGCAGCAAAACATTGAATATGAACCTCAGGGGACTTGTTTAGGCCACTGCTGAGAAATTTGGAAGTCAACAGTTATCTACAATTTGAATAATGCACAAAACTCAACTACTCAGTAGTTCTGTGTGTCAGCCACACTTAAGCCTTTTTGTTGCAGTCTTCTGTATTTTTTATCTATAAACACAAATCTAAAAGTATAAGAGCTGATGTAATAACATATAGAGTGTGTGGCAAGAATGTATATAGAAATGTTTGTAAGTTTTGATGAACTTTCTTCACAAAATATACATGATGGACACACATGCAGTGCATGGGTCTGCAAAGGTTGCCTAGTAATGTACTGAAATTTACGGTGAGCCCCGAAAAAAATTCAATTCAAAATCTAACGGTCAATAAAAATGTACTAAATGTTACTTTCCACTTTCAATACTTTATGGGAGTTTCTAAAATGATACTCTCTTCAACATACCACTGTATTTGTACAACTCTTCATTTAAGGCATGCAAATGGGATTCCCTACCTTTAAGGACTCTTTCACTTGCCATTTGTGCATACTCCGAACTGTAAATCCTCAAATTCATTTGTGTGGGAGGTAGATAGAGTGAGTGAGTGTTGGTAGTCTGAGATCTGGCACGTAAGACTTATCAAGCGAAGGAGGACAAAGATAATGAGATAGATGCGAAGAACTTTTTGCCGTAGAAAGCCAAAGGGCGAAAAAGTACTCTTAAATGGAGGCCAATGTAAGGTGTAAGTAATGTTGCTCATGCCACGTGGAGTTAATTGCCTACTGAAAACTAATTCTCATTTCATTTCTGACACCTGCGAAATAATCTTTGCATTGACGTGACAGCCATCAGTGATACATTTTTTGATTGTCTACCCATCGGTGAAACTCGTTCCAAGGAAGAGCCGGGAGAGACCTTGGCAAATGTTGCGGAATTTTAATCAAGATTGCAAAAACGGGACCTGTCTTGTGTTTGTTCTGAGTCGCGCGGCGATGTCGCCGGCTTCCCACGGAGCGGCGATGTCCATCATGTCCTGGCGTTTAGTGCTCAATTAAGGGCAGCCACTGGAGCGGGACTTTTTGTGGGCAATTAGCTAAAAAGGTTTTGACCGGCTTTCTCCCCCGCTCCTACCTGACCTCCAGTATTGGGATCCCCAGGAGGCCGTCGCTGTCACACATGGAGGTGTGCCAGATAACACGCTTCATCCTTGCTGGAAGACTCCCATCACCCCCTCCATCCCCCCCCCCACCTCCACCATCTCCACCATCACCATCATCATCATCATCTTCCTCTGAGGGGGAAAAGTGTTCTCAACTAATTGCAGGGATGAAGATGTTGTTTGTTCTGAGGAGTTAACAGGGGCTATTCCCCCATCTACGCTGCACAGTGTCTTTTTCTGCCTCTTATCCCATTATCGTTTCGACGAAGTTAATGGATCCCACAGGCAGATCAGTTGTTGTCGTTGTTTTCTTGCAGGCATGTCAATACTACCACAAAGCCTTACACCATCCTTCTGCTACACCCTTGCCTGTTCCCTTGCAAAAACATCCTGAACTGCTGTAAATGTTTAGCCAAATGAGATAATTGCTTTACGTATAGTGGTATCGCTTTACAAAGCCTCCTTGTGATCAATAATGGCCAGGCCCAGTGTGATGTAAACAATCAATTGTGATATAAAACAACAACAACAGCAATGAGAAGAAGCAAGAATCGTAAAAGCTCATTGGCTGCTGTGATAGTTTCTTATGTAGCATTTTTCTCCTCCTTGTTTATGCAGTTTGGCCCAGGGGTGAATTAATTCAGTATTGTCCAAAAATAATAATCTAGGTGACTCTCTTACTATTTGAAAAATATTTAAAGAATAATCTCTTTCAAATCTTGCTCATTATTTGTTGTTTCTTTTTGGAATCTCCCCAAAAATGGTTCAGTTTTTCTCAGATACACTGAATGTCAAACTCCTGCGAATGCTGAGAGGTGTGCAGATAGTGTTTTTTTTTATTTAATTTTTAATGTAACATGTTCATTCATATTAATATTCCTTGGTCATTACTTGTGTAATGTGAAAGTAAATTAATTCATTAGCATTAATAGCAACTGTGGGATCCTATTTTTCTTCTTGTTTCCAGTAGCCAATTAGAGTAATGTTTCATAAATTAGACCACTTTGCAAGTGAAAGCTGCCCAGAGCATTTAACCACATTTTACATGAGAAGCAAAGCCAAGTGATGATATCATACCATTTTGTGGATTAGGAAATGATCAATGATGTGACACAAATGTATTGAGCCTGGAATAATACCACCAAGAATGTTTTTGAAAGAAATATGATATGATGCTGCGGCATCCATACTACCCATACTGTATATGTCACACCACATACTGATATGAGACAGTGACTCAATGGCTCCTAAATTTTGAGAGGGGAAAATATTATGTTATTTTTCTTCAAACTTTTTCTGAAATGATGGAATTAGACACTTCTTCAAGGGGATATTATAAAATGATTACAACCTTGTTCTTTTACAGTACATTTAAACATCTTTGAATGAATGGAGATAAATGGTAAATGACTAGTGCATGATACTTAACAGTAGTTACATGTACCTCATCAAATCCTACAAGATGTGAATTATTTATAAAAGTTATGTCAGTGACAGGCCTGACCATTCAAACAAGTGAAACATGTACAAAAAGTGAAAAGTAATCAAAATGACTTCAATACTGGCTGCTTTTCTGGTGAGTGAAACTATAGAACATCTATGTACCGGTAAGGTGATTTTGCTTTTATCACCTTGAATATCAGAGCCGTAAAGAATCAATGACAGCAATCTTTGTCATTCTCTGTGCTTCAGAACACTAAAGATGTAGAAGAGGGATTAGTAATTATTTTTCTAGTGAAAAAAATAAATATAATCTAAAATATAATACAGTAAACTCTATTCATTTCTGGCCATTTTCTTTCTGTTTGCATTTGTTTTTGTTTTTTTTTTAAGATTAGAAATAAAAAATTAAAGATTTTTTGTTAAAGATTACTAGCAATGTGGGATAATCCTGTCTGAAAACAGATTTGCTGCTTTTTCATTTTTTTTTCAGTTTTAAAGTCATCATCAAATAGAGCAAAATAAAATACTTGCAATGATACCACACCCATTTCTTAACAAGAAATATTTTTGCAGATATCAAATCACATAACTTTCAACTTTATTTTTCATTTCCATTAAATAAACAGGGAAATTGTATACAATGCATTAACATGACATATTTGTAACAGTTTCAAAAAACGTACATGTGATCACGAGTAACAACATAAATTCATTTTCTAAGGTATATTAACATATATGCATAATACAAGGATTGGAATGGAAATGGAGGGTCCCACTAAAAAACACAGCTTGTAGGGTATGGGACCCTCGGATATGTGATATACATACGTATATCACATAGGTCACATGTACTTTTTCTTTTTAATATCTCATTTATATATCTATGACAATGGATACATGTATTTTTGCTTTCAAATTTTTGTTAGATTCATAGGCCTGGCATATCATGAATAACATACCATTTTTTTACTGCATTTACATAAAAAAAAAGTCACCATCATATTATACACACCTCTCTTTTCAGTGGTGACATGGATTGTTTTTGTGTATTTTTTTTTTTTGAGGTCCTTTCACCGAATTCACATTTATTTTGGGTTTAGGTTTCCTTTAAATCTGATCAGTTTTGGTCAACTTAGGGTATCTCTCAACATCTGTCTTGATTTATTTATCCCTATGGCTGTGTCTCTTGCTGCTGATTTTGAATCAAAGTTTTTTTTTAAACCAGCGTCCTTTTGCTTCAAAACATCCTACCATATACCATTTTCACAATAACGCCTAAAATATAAGGAGATATCAGCGTTTTCTCAATAAACCATAACTAGACAGTTTAGGCTGGAAGCATTGTTATTATAACTATCGTTCACATTTTGTGTATTTAACAACACTTAACATCGATTATACGGATTCAAATTTTTACAGTGGTTGTTTCTATCCCTAACTCACATGTTAGAACTATTTCAAAGCACTAATGCTGGGTTTTTGTTTCATCTGCAAATGGTAAATTATGCCTTTAATGGCATTGTGAACACTTATTTCCATATTGTTTGAGATCTCTCCTACGTGATGCGTTTCACTTAAAAACAAAACAAAAAAAGATGGAAAAAATGTAGACATGTGTCTAAACAAGTGCGTCAATGGTGGTTAAGTGGCATCGGTAGCTGACTCCCACCATTTTTTTTTTCTTTATTTTTTGCATTTAATTCAAAGTGCCACACCCTTCATTAAACTAGCATAACAATACCAGAGTGTTCCTCCTTCATCTGATCAGCCTGTTGCGTCTGTGGTTTTCTGTCGACGCGGGTAAAACTGACGTCGATATCATGCAAAGCCCGATCGTTGTCAACACACCCGTGTGCGCACACACATACACACACACACACATGCACTCGTAGACGAACGCACACCCATACACCCAGCCGGTATTGGCTCCTTATCAGCGCCTCCATGACTTCAATTATGTGCGTAAATGGGTGGGTGTAATTCCACTCCCGAGAGGATCATCTTTAGCTTGTCATCCTTTTGAACTCACTCTCTTCATCTCCTTCTCTCCCTCTCTCCCCTCTCCATCTCTTTCTCTTTTTATATATCCTTATCTCTTTCTTTCCCCATCTCCCGTGTATCTATCTCTCTCTCTATACCTATGCATCTCTTTCTCTCTCTCTCTCTCTCAGAAGCCATATGCCCTTCTCTCCTCTTCTTCATATTTTAGGAGTGCAAAGTGTATCCTTATTGCCACTGATTGAGATTTATGACGGGAGTGTCCAATTGCAGTGTGGCAGTGGTCCCTGGTCATTCATTATCGTGTTGGGCCCTGCTGTGACCGTTCATGGTGCGGACAATTATGGTCCGGAGTGGCGTGTGAGGCCATACAGTATGCTGACGCAAGCAAGCGGGGGAAGTGAGCCCGCAGCGATAAATTGTGCATGTAATTGTGTATGAATGTGTGTATGTGAGTGTGTGTGTGTGTGTGTGTGTGTGTGTGTTTGATGAAGGTGTAGGAGGGTGCCATTAATGCATGTGTGGGGCAGTATGTGTAGTTGTAGTACAAGTGTATACCGTAGGTTGCTGTTACGTGTACTCATAGACTTTGTGTATATGTGTTGGTGTTTGTGTTTGTGCTTGTGTCAGTGTTATGATATGTGTTTGTGTTTATGAAGAATCTGTATCTAATGGATTCTTTCAGCATGTCAGCATCATTTTTCTTGAACTCTTATGACCTCAAATGTAACAAAGCGAGTGGTCAAAGAGAGTGGTCAGTTGCATCTCAATTCAATATCAGAGTATGCCAACATCCTCACTGTAGCATGTGTTTGTTGTATTCTGAAACAAACATGCATCTATGTATCTTACAATAAAAACTTAAACAGCCTTACACTATCACAACTTTCAAGTGTTACTTTTCAGTGAAATGATGATCTGAAAATTGTGAATTAGGTACTTCATGATATTCTTACTCATTTTCAGTCATTCTTACACTGAAATGAGCTGATTTTTGAGGATTAAGTACTCTCATTAGCTGCAACAAAATCTGTGTGTACATTGAACTCATATTGGAATAATCAATTCCATAAAACCAGACAGTGATTCGGCTGCAATCCTCAAAAAAAAAAAAAATAAAAAAATGGACAAAGTGTGACATATTGTGGCTCGATCATTTCAAATCTTCTCCATCGTATCATGAGTGTTTTTGGAACATCAAGGCTCACTGCCATCTACCTGGTAGTGACAAAAATGTTGAATATGTCCAAAACTTCCGAAGCGGGAGTTGACCTTGTGTATTTTTGTTCAGAAATGAATAGTGCTTCCCTGCCTTTCCTCATTCCCAGACCTGTGTGCAATATTCTTTCATCAAGTTTGTCAAGAATTACTCAATCATGAACACTTTCTGAAGATATTGTGAATTTGTTGCAAGCATGAGGAATTTGGAATCTCAAAGGCAAAAGAATGTGCGTCTAACGTTCCGTATGACTCGTACTCGTGTTTTCATATTCTTCTAAATCTTCTTCCCCCCTCCCTTTCCCTCTTACCCAACAGCCAGAGAATCTACTATTCTACAGTCCCGACGAAGATTCCAAGATCATGATCAGCGACTTTGGTCTGTCGAAGATTGAGGGTCAAGAAGGCATGTCAACAGCGTGTGGCACACCAGGTTACGTCGCGCCGGAAGTTCTCAAGCAGCTGAATTATGGGAAGGAGATCGACATCTGGTCAATAGGCGTCATCACGTACATTCTGTGAGTCTGCATTTAGAGTTTAGACAACCCTTTGTCAAGCTTTATGATGGTCGTGCAGTGACAATGTAGGCATTTTTTTTAA
Organism: Diadema setosum; assembly: GCA_033980235.1. NCBI lineage: Eukaryota > Metazoa > Echinodermata > Echinoidea > Diadematoida > Diadematidae > Diadema > Diadema setosum. The sequence goes on from CM067060.1 coordinate 32,129,816, forward strand.
AGTGATTTATCAGATTTACCCTTGGAAGAAACATATTTTACTTTTATTTAGTTTAGGGAGGGAGGGGGCATATCTAAGGAGCTACCTGCGTAAGATGCGGTACATATTTATCCGATATATACATTATTGTACTGTAAAGCAACAAATATATCCACTGCTTGAAATTTTTGCGAATTGGTGTCAATTGCCTTTTTTGTGGCATGAAATTTTCACAAATTTCCACTGAAATTTAATACGTAGTAAAGATGAGAACTTTTGCATGCATTTTCATTTCACGAATCATAGCCTTCATGAAATTTGAGAAATTAAAATGCATGCAAACATTTCGAGTTTTACAGTATACAAATAAACTCATCCTGTAATTCTAGAAGAGTTTTGTGAGATGTAGACAAACTTCACAAATAATCTAGAGAAGCAGTATCTATTTCAACATATTTTCACTTTTAGAGCATAATGGAAAAACACTTGACTTAACCTATTTCAGAAACAGGGGAATGATATTATCCTAGACATATGTTATAGTAATGAGTTGAGTCAATGTGTACATTTCATGAAAAATAAATTTGTGAATTCTCTTGATAATTTCTTCAACTTGTTTTCAATATATGATGTCACAAAGTATTGCAGTCTTCTCATTTAGCGATGGCTGCACCAAAACTTCAAAACTCGAAACATTCGACTGCATTGTCTGATTTTCCTCAAACTTTGCAGACTTGTTCTAAATATATTTCCGTATTCACTCAATCCACATGCATTTGGGGGTTTCATTCCCCTTTAAATATCTCTTCAATTCCCGATGAGAGGATATAAGAATTTCCTCAATGCGGGACATGTTTCTGCTCATTTACATTCATGTAACCTAGAAGTTTCTCCTTTATGATGGAAACCTCCATATTTTGATTAATGAATGTTACAGCAGCCTAGTACAAAGATTGATGGTAATACAGACAAGAGGATAAAAAAAGTAGTTTAAAAATGATCAGGAACATTTCAAAAATAGTGCTGATAAACCTACACTGGTTTAAATGACCATTTTGATATTTCTCATTTGCAAATTTTAACTAGTTTTTATTCCATCACACTTTCTTAAAGTGAATTTTTTTTTTAATCATCTCTGTACAATGCACTCTTGTGATTTTACAAGTAGGCCCTGAAACCTTGAACCCATGTCCTTGATAAAATTAGATTATTTTTCATCTTACTCTTCTAGTCTTGATACCATATGCAGGGATGTTTTCCTCATTTGGGGTTAGTTTAGCAAAGACAGTGTAAGATCATTTATACATGCCAGGTGCTAAAGCTATCAACTATGTGAAACACATATTTCATTGTGGTATGCCAACAATTTCCTTCCAACCCCCCCCCCCCAACACGCACAACACATCCTTACGTTAGCACTTTTTTTTTTTTTGCTCATTGTATCACAGTTTCCCTCAAAGCACGCTAGCATGCTTAATGTCAACAGAGAGAGGCGGCAATTCATGTAAATATCTGGGCCGGTTTAGCCAGACAGTTACAGTATTCTGCCGTTTAGGTCGGCCACATCAATCATGTGTCGAGCTTTCCCCGCAAAAGGGTCGTTTAGGAGAGGGCATAGAATACTGTGTGGGACTAAGGGGAATGGAAATTCACACACTCACCAACTCAACACTATGTGCAGGGGGAAACACAAATAACATGAATGTTTGTTTGACATCAATCTCTCGTCGGCCAGTGCCTGGAAGTAGTGGTCTAACAAAAGAGCAGCAGCGTTGGCAACATTTCCAGCAAATTGTATTTATTTCTTGCTAGCACACCACCCCCATAGGAACACTGCCCTCTGCTGGTGAAGTGAAATTAGGATCATAGACAAAGAGTCAACAATATCCTCCCCTGTTGTTGTTGTTGTGTTTGTGGCCTATGTAATGTCCAGGCAAGCTCCATTGCCTCGTGTGTCAAAAAAAAATAATAATAATGCAGAATATCGGAGCTTGATTTGTAGGCCTATGTTATTTTGTTTATCATCCATGATAAGGTGAATGCAGCTGAAATGGCAATTAACTCAAATATTTTTTTATTTGTTTGTTGTTACTTTTATCCCTTTCTGTCTGTTTGTTTTTGAATGAAATGGTGATCTTTTGATAAAATCTGTAATAAATTTTTGAGCAAAATTTAACAAATAATGGGACGGTGATGTTTTTCAAAGCCACTATACATTAAATTTTCTTTACATTACAGAAGAATATACCGGTAGACATCTTCAGCCTTGAGAGATATAAAAGAGACTATCTCAAGTGTTTCTTTAAGCAAATTTGCAGAGGAAATTTGCGATTACATTAAGATTGTTATCAGTAACTCTTTTTGTCCTCTTAATTTCTTTCACTTATTTCATCACCGTACCTTATTAATACCAAGATGTCGATACCATTTTCTAGGACACAGTTAAAAAAAGACATGATGATAACTTGGAATCAAATGAGGGCTAATGTAACTTAAAAAATTGTGTTTATCTGTCGTCTTTCCATTGTGCATAGATTGTGTGGTTATCCTCCGTTCTACGATGAAAATGACTCCAAGCTCTTTCAGCAAATCATGCGAGGTGACTACGAGTTTGACTCTCCGTACTGGGACGATATTTCAGATTCAGGTGAGTGTTTCCCTTTGAAACCAACTCGTTCGAGTCAAGTTTTGATGGGTCTCCGCTGCACAACTCTATATTGTCTTTATCTGCAATCTGTGTTGGTCTATGATATGTAGAATGTTCCGATCTCTAGCTTCTGTTCATCTCTGCTCAAGTTATCTCCTCAGAAGGCATACTGTCTATTGTCTGTGTAACTCTATGTTCATTTTATGCAGATGTGTTAGTAATTTTTTTTCCTTCAAGGGGGGGGGGGGGAGGCTGGACATGGTAGTTGGAAAGAATGCATGGGTACATAAGTATCTCTTTATTTTACAATCAGTAATAATGACAGAATTTTGTACATAAGCATACTGATGCTGCATAAGTTGTCAGTCATATTATCATGTGTAGTTTTACTGAGATAAATATACTTGCTCGGTTAAATGGGAAGAGCAATGCTTCATGCTAAGCAGTATGAATTACAACTGCCATACAAACCACTTCACTGATTAAGCCATGGAATAATTTGTAAAGACTTAAGGTATTATTTGTTGTGATTAAACCCCAACTCTGTGACAGTCAACATTTCACTTATTGATGAATATGGAACGCAAATGTTGATACATAGGGCCTACTTTTGTTTGTATACCTCCATAATGTGTTCATGTATTTCAGTATTCATTCACTCACATTCGCCTAGTGATTATGTCAAGGCAATAAAAGTCACAGTTAAAAGGGCTTTTTACACTTGTGTTTCTTAACCCCGGACTTTCTCTGACCCAGGACTATCGTTAGTCCCGTACCAATTTTTTCAGCTTTTTACACTCGCCAATTAGTCCCGTCCTATCTCTTGTCCGGGACTAAGGAGAAAACTGACCTTTTTACACTCGTATTTCTTAGCCCCGGACTTTCCAAACCACATGAATATTCATAATTACGCTGTGTACTGTACACGTACACGCACGCACCGGCAGCACTTGATTACCTCGTTTCTGATTGGTCAGTGAGGGTCGTACTTCGTCTCCGTCGCTTAGCCCAGGATTATTTTTTCGTTCTGTTTACACTCACTTGCTTGGCACCGCAATTGCGGTGCTAACCCCTGCTATTTTGCAGGGCCAGATAGTACCGTACTATCGGTGGGGCTAGCCCACTTTGGCAAAAACGAGTGTAAACAGAAAGTGGGCTAAGGATAGTCCCGTACCAACGGTGGGGCTAAGGCCCCCCCTTAGCCCCACCGTTGGTCCGGGGCTAAGCAAAAATTTACAAGTGTAAAAAGCCCTAAAGTGTATAACAGCATCACACCGAAGAGGTGTGTAACCACTGTTTCCTGTAGTTCCAGTGTTTTACTGTAATTCAGTGTGCACTTGCAAAAATTTACAGACAGCAAAAATTGTATTTGCCTGCAAGTCAGCAAGGGGGAAAACCTGACATTAGCGTTGTGGAGTATGGGGGCAGTGTTTATTTTGGAACTGCATACAGAGATGGCAAAAATGTTTAGAGTCAATCAAACCAGGTAAATGCCACAGCTGTTTTCAGGTTGTGAGGAAATATGATACGTCGATGTGACAACAACCTCAATGTTAACGACGGGTTGTCATGTTAATCTGAAACCACATAACTCAAACACATTAGGCAAGAACCAGATGTCTCCGTCCCTGGTCAGTATCTGACCGGTGTGACATTTGAAGGATGACGCGACGGCTCTCCTGTGCAGACGCCATCCGTCATTTGTTACATAACCGATTAGCAGGCTGTCCACTTGTCCATCAATCATCCAAAGGGAACATCATTTAATATTCCTTATCCATTTATTTGTTGCAAGAGTAAATATCCAGGGGCGTGTTTGCTATGATTCTCTATCGGGAGGTACGGTCGCAGCCAACACAACTCACAGACGTTGCGCCAGAATAATGCATATATGGCTGAGTCATGCCAAGTTGTATGTAAGATTGTCTTCTTTATGGGACCAGTCTGTCTCTTACTCCTGGTCTCCTGTTCCTTCTCGTTCTTCTCTTGTTTTTCATCACTATTTCCACATCTGTTTCATCCAGAAACAGTACTGAAGTGATTATGATAGAAAGAACCAAGTTCTTCTCTCTTTGGAAAGCGTTACTGAAATATCCTCTCCCAGCCCTCACCACTGGCTTTGTATCATTCTCATGTATCCTCAGTCCTCCTTTTAAAACCCTTCACAGCCTATCCCACAATATGTTTAGACAATTAACAACTAGCACTGCATTAGCATGGTCAAATTTTGTCAATGAACTGAAAGGTCTATCCCTTTTACATACATGTATGCTGATTTTTATTTTTTCTTTGTCACCCATCAGTCAAACATCTAACTTCCCTCTTGTTATGGTATATGTACTGCTTTCCAGGGAAAATCATACACACCCAGTAAATGCTTTCTTAATGAGATATCTCTTCAAGCTGTAAATGGGCCCATTTTTGGTTTTAAAGAAAGCACCAGCAACCTAGGCTGCACTGCCTTTTAATCGGGTAAATTTAGATAGAAGATTCAATGATGTCACTTCCACAATGCGAGGAGCTGGGTCTTGGAGCTGAGATACCAAAGATGTTTTGTCTTTGCCATGGCAACCTGTCGCCATGGTGTTTGTGTGGCATGACTTAGAGAGGTAAAGCCCTATTAGGCGCGCCACACTCTCCAACGTGTAATTAGGATGTGTGACGTGTGCCTAGCTAATGGACAGGACTCCGCAGTAAATATCATTCTCTTGAGTGATTCTAATTCACCAAATTCAGGTGTCTTGCAGATGAAGCTCCAGGTATAATGTTGAATATGCACACTGTAAATTCTTTGCAGATGTATGTGAGTGCGTGTATTGTAAGGTCTGTATATTTTCCTGCAATGAATTAGGGCACCAAGCAGCGTACCCTTCGAGGGACTGTGTTATAGTGTCTGCCGTGTGATTTATGAGTGCAAATAGGAAGATTTACTTATAAGGCATAGAAGCTCATATCAGAGCTGGGTACATCTTATACATACAAAGAAATTCAATCAATAGTCACCATACATCCACAAGATCGAAGGATGCTGAACATGCCCACATGTATTTTGCAAGATATTCTAATCCCAGCATCATAATGTATACCATCTAACCTCATGCAGGGTTCCCACCGTCGTGCAATCTGCTATGCATGCCACGATTGGCCATATACAGTGTAGTAGCTGATGGGGGAATTTGTATATTGTTGTCTATCACAAATATGCGCCACAATTGAAATCATGGTCTTAATTGTGGAGTAATCCTGGTGATCTTATCAGATCTTATCAGATCTTTAGGTCAGTCATGAGAAGTGCAGTGATATATATTATATTATTCAGAAAGAAAATTTGCTACCTTACTCAAAACTTGCGCGTTAATATATATATTTTTTTGAAAGGAAGTATTTTGATAGATAATAATTTAAAGGCATTTTCAAATATATTTTGCTTTTTTGCAAGTCTGTTCTTGTGTTAAAGTGATTTTTCAGTCATGTGAATGAGTATCAGTTTTAAAGTTAGCCATAAACAAACAAACAAACAAAAATACACCAGTGCTGAAGTCTTCTGAAATGACACTAAAAATGTGTGTGTGTTTTTTAAAAGTTAATTCTGCCACTGTGTACATTGGAATATACATATATCTATATGCTTCTTTACATACATTGATAGTATAAGAATTTACACATATGTAGACAGAGATACATGCATATGTGCATACATACATGAATACACAAACACAGAAATATGTACATAGATGTATAGATAGATTGATTAGGAAATGGAAGAAAGGAAGTATAGTATTTAAGATTTCCTAAACTTTACTCTGTTTTTCAGTGTGTGGTTGCTAAAACGTGCACGCATCGTGCACAATCCTTGACTGTAGATGATATTCTTAGATTGTATGTTGTATTCTTACACTGAGCCATTGGGGCTGTGAGGACAATGCGTCTTGAATCGCCTTCAAATGGAGGAGATTTCAGTCGAAAGTGGCAACTGTCCCCCACTGTTTCAGGCCCATCTTGCTGCATCCTTGTGAGCCCTGCCGAAAGTGAGGCATAATACCCATCTCATTATAATGATGGTCGCAGTATGGACATTTTATAGAGAGCACATTCTCCTTGTGATTGTTGTTGTATTTGCTCTTTGTCCCACCCCCACCCCCCCCCCCCCATCTGCCGGTCTGCAAATCTCGTGGTGCGGCCCGTGGCAATTTAGCGTATCAGCTTTGGGTTCGTTTCGAAACGGGAGCGCTGGCACGCGGTTATTTATGGCGAGATCAAACGTAACATCTGAGCAGTCGGCAGGGGCGATGCGCTGTCAGGTGTGTGGGATGCGAACATCATCGTGATTAACTGTGGTGGCATCGTGATGTGCCGTGTTTTGGTAATGACAAGAAAACATTTGTGCCTAGATGGGCCTCATTATGACCACATTTGTGATGGGGGGGGGGGGGGGATAAGAGGTGGGGATTTATTAACCCCTCAAATCCTAGGGGAATCTTGCTGCAAAAAGTCTTCATCTGGTCAATCATCAAATTGACACTTTTGAGTTTTTTCTGCATATCTTTGTATTTTGTAGAAAGATAAAGTAAAACTGGCTTATTTCAATAAATCAGCTCAAAATTGGAAAAATATGAAACCCTAGTAATTTCAGATGGAAACATTGACTTTAAACCATTTTGAGATTTGTTGCCAATTCAAGGATCCCTTACGAATTTAGTAATTTGGCATCTTTAGATAATTGTGCAACAAATATAATGCCATATGATTAGAGTAGGGCTCAGTTTAAACACTTTGATATAAGTTATGGTAGTGAAACATAGAAATGTGATTTATGCAACTTGATGCATAAAGACTTGCAGTTGCTCAATAATTGAATTCTTTGGCACTTTGAGCTCTGGTTGGCACCGAAAACTCCATAGCATTATACACACTGTTCAGAGTCCATTGCAGAGAGAGGGTTAAAAAGGCACTTGAGTCTGTGGCCTGTTAAGAATTATATTATATAATGTTCCCTTTTCAATTCATATTCATTTTTCAAAAGAGCAACAAATGTAGATAGATACACTTTTATGTTGATGGCAAAATGTAAGTAACAAGCATTAATTTTGGTTGGTTATGGGTATTTAAACATATACGATAACATCCATTTTTACTAACTTTGTTGCACTACTTCATTCCCCTCATTTAGGATAAACCACTCTGTTTGTGAAAATCTCTAGTATAACTAAGCCTCAACCGCTTAGCCCCACCAATTTCCTGGGGGATTGGCTTTGTCTAGTACCACTCTACTCTTATTGTTTTTGGGGAAAGTGGACTAGTCCTACCGATAGTAGGGGACTATCTACCACTGCAAATGCAGTTTTAAGAATGCCAGTGAGAACAGAAACAGAGCTAGTCTGGGGTTAAAGAAACTGATGATAACAGGTGCGTTACAGCCAATCCAAAGCAAGATGGTCATAAGTACTCAATTCCACAACTTGATTACAGTGATGTCAAGGCAGTACTTTATTTTTTTTTTTTTTATGTATGGTCCTTGCAAGCAGATGGAGCAGGCTTCTTCAATGATAATGATAATTTATTGAATAGATGTTGAGTGGCAAATAAGTGGTAAATGGCTGGAATGAGCTTTGTAATCTTTGTGTTTATTTTCCAACTCAAGTTTAAAAGAATGATAAAATATTTCTCATGAATATTCAGAGGATCAATGGTCCATGGTTAACGATTTCACGTGAGAACAAGAGTAATTCTTTTTTTAACCCTTGTTGCATTGATGATATATAATTCTTCAAATACTAGTGAGAATAGGGGCTAAGAAAAACAAGTGAGAGAAGGACTATAAATAGCTTCATTGTCATAGTTGTGTTTTTAGCCTTGATGTCATCTGTATCAAACTGTAGGAATCTGGGAGTTTATTTTGACCCTGAAATGTCAATGGCCACACACATTACAAACACATGTCGATCTGTATATTTGCAACTACGCAATATTCACAGTATCAGAAAATCCTTATCAAACAAAGTTGCAGCCTCTGTTATTCATTCATATGTTTTGTCTCGTATTGATTATGGAAATGCATTATTGTTCAAGGCTTCATCTTACCAACTGGCCAAACTACAGCGTGCTCAGAACTCTGCTGCTCGGGTCCTCAGTGGAACATCTCGCTTCTCCAGCATTAACCCAGTTCTAAAAAATCTTCACTGGCTACCACTATCCAAGAGGATAGAGTTTAAAATTCTTCTTCATACATGGAAAGCAGTACATTCTTCAGCTCCAAAATATTTGCAAAACCTTGTTTCAGAATACGTCCCTGGCAGAAATCTCCGTTCATGTAATAGTTAACAATTAACAGTTAAAAGAACGATCTCGACTCTCGGAGAAAAAGCCTTTGTTTCTGCAGCCCCATCTCTCTGGAACGCTCTTCCACTGAGGATCCGATCAGCAGAGACCATTGAAACATTTAAAAAGCTTCTGAAATCACATATGTTTGCATCTTGTTTTGATTGAATTTTCAATGAATTGTTCATTGGGGTATATCTCTATCTATCTCCTTCTTCTTTATCAACCTTCTTATGTACACGCTACGATGTATGCTATTCTTTTTATAATTACATCCCTCTGCGCCTCATAATAGGATACTAGATCGAAGGCGCATTACAAATGCTGTACTTATTATTACTTATTATCAGCAAGTTAATCAGTCATTCTCTAAACCCTTCTCGATCGGACACAATGTTTTCATCCTGAAAGGTGGGGGAGGGGGGATACTAGGGCAAAAGGTTACTATGGATTTGCGCGCCAGCCTCTCCGCCCACTTTCTCCACCCACCAACTCCACCCATCTGCTTACTCATCATGTAAATGAGCCATGCCCACACAAGTTTACCGTATGATAGTTATCGCTAATGTCTTTAGACTGTCTTAAGAATAAGGATAGAGGACAAGCAGTGAAACCACGATAAGCTTGAGAGCCGATGGATACCCGGCAAGGATGCTGTTGATGTCTCCTTTTACACTTTGTGTTCGGAGTCAACTGGTTGTATCGAGGGGTAAGCATTTTTTTAGGTCACAGATGATGACTGGTATATCTATTCTTATCTGGATTGCAAAGACATGTCCATTACTTCTTCCAGCATTAATAATGGGGGGGGGGGGGAACAACTTATAGCTGCACAATTCAAAGTGTTTTGAAGGTACGCAATATCCAACAAAGTTTCACTCAATCATTCACTTTTATATGGTTCCACAAAACTGTCCCAAGTTTTTTTTTTTACCATTTCTACATTGTATCAAGTAATGTGATCTGTTTATATTCAAAAAAGAAAATGCATGACATCAGGAAATGCTTATAGGTGTGTAACCCCATATTGGAGAGTCTCCTTGCTGTAATTTTCTCACATGAAACCAATGTAGGTTATGTCTGATGCTATCTGATAAGACAGGACGAATAGGAAGATATATACCTTCCGGAATGAATTTGGTGATTAGCTTGTCAAATTGACAATTTTCTGGTCCCATAATTAGCTCAATCTGAAGGAGGTATGTCCTGCTTTTAGAGGGAGAAATCTGTGCATCCAGAAATGGATACCTTCTGAATGGCTGGCTGGAAATAATTCCATAAATTTGTTACATCATCCCCATAGATGCACTGTCCCCTTTACACACTACACATCCTCTAGTGTAAAAATTGCTGAGGTAAGAGGAGGCTTTTCTTGAGTTTTAAGTGTACCTCTCTCCTCTGAACAATCCCCATCAGTGAGAATTTACCATTTTTACCAAGACAATTGTTATCAGTTTTCTTTTGAGTGTCATTCTAGCTTCATGTTTTGTTTCTTTCTTGTTTTTTTTTTTAGCATGGGAGTCGATTAATGCATGCCCTTCGACCCAAGTTCGTGCTGTACATTGTGATGTTATGATGAGTAGTAATGGAAGGTTGAAGCCATTTGTGGAAGTATGCTATGAAGATGTCTGCCAAATGAATTATTTTGTTCTGCTAGCTGGAGTCTTCTCCTTGATATATGTATTTCATTTGCAAGGTTTGCTAGATGCTGGGATCTCTGTCATGTGGAATATTAGGGGTGATGTCTCAGCTTCAATCTCGTTATATTCATCATTTCCACCGCAGGGCACTGTAGGATTGCAATATTAGGTGGCTGTTTCATTAACGTGACAGTCATAACAATATTTCCCTCCAGCAAGGAGCGAGGATGGAGGAAGAAAAAACAAGAGAAAGAGAACAATAACAAGAAAAACAGAGAGATAATAAAGAGTATGATAGAAGAGAATAGATAGAGACAAAGAAAAAGAAAAGAAAAGAGGCAGAAGTGACATAATGAGTGGTGTGATGATAGAAGAATATTCCGTAGATGCAAGGAGAAAGAACGAAGGGGCGAGAGAAAGAAAAGAGATCTGAGCAAGAAGTATCATTAGTCAGTCGATCATATTCACAAGAATATTACATGCAAGAAAGGGAGAGAGAAATAGAGAGATATGTAGTGAGAGAGAGAGAGAGAGAGAGTTATATAAGCAGTGATTTGATAGTGTTCTCAAATTATTTTCTCAACTTCAATTGAAGAGAATATCTGCTGATGCAGAAAATAAGAAACATAGTTGGGACTAGGGGTTTTATTGCCAAAGTAGCTGTACGAAGATGAAATGGTTTCTCATGTATAGTGATTTTCAACATGATCAGCCAGGGATGGGGGCGGGGGGGGGGGGGGGGGGGGAGGAGGAGAGGGATAGATACTTGAAATTAGAGATGAAATAAACTCTCTGAATCATAGGCAGTCGGGACCCATCAAGTAACAATCAAAGAGTGATCCGAAGTCCTTGGAATGTCAGAAAGAGGGATCAGCATGGTGCTGGCCGAAATTGAGGAACCAAGAGACCGAGAGAGAGAAAGAGATCGAGGGGGGAGAAATCGAAGGAGAGAGGAAGGGGAGAGGGGAGAAAGAGATTTGTAATGAAATTCGTGCTCCAGGGTGCCGTAAATAGCAGTTTGATCTTCACGCTCCGACTGGCAGCGTGTGGTTCCGCGAGGGCCTCCAACCCATCACATGCAAGGGGCTATCATGTCAACATCATCCGCCCGCCACCGTCACTGTTGTTGTCACCGTGGCGATGTGCTGCCACCCCATAGCCAAGGACCAAATTTTAGCCCGCCATTCAGAACAAATCAATCCAAACACCCCTGACATGAGGATATTAAGCCGTTAAAGACCAGTTCAGAGTATACTCTGGCAGGTGTCTATGGGAAATGCTTGTACAGCAAAATCAGCTCGTCCTCAATGGGTTAAAGGCAAGAAACTCTCCATAGTAAGCCTTCTCAGTTTCCTTCAGATTTACCATCTGCAGATGGTACTCTTCATGAGAAAAGCATCGTTTAAATTTGGGTATCAAACTGCCTTTGAAGGGTTGCATTACTGCATTCAGCTGTTAAATGGTCTAAGAATAGGCTTTAAACTACCAATTCCACACTTTTGTTTTCATTTTGGTTGTGTTTTGTTTGTGTAAAGTATCTGTTGGTTGTATGGAAGTCAAAGCTGTGACTCTTAAGTTACTTTTGATGGTAAAGTTTTATGAGTTCATAGATGAGTCAGTGAAACTTTCAATGATATATTAAAAAAAAGAATTAGGAAGTTACAGCTTCTAGAATTAAAGGGAAAGCAAACCCAAAGAGCAATGTGGATTGAGTGAAAGCAGTAACATTAGTAGAACACTTCAGTGAAAGTTCGAGGAAAATCGGGCAATCGATGCAAAAGTTATGAATTTTTAAAGTTTTGGTGTTGGAACTGCTGGGTAAGGAGACTACTAGAGGTTATGACATATGAGTGGACTACAATATAAAGAAAATACAAAGGGAATTCAATAAAAACTCATTTTTCATGAAAATTACACATTCCATCAACTTGATACTGATATATGTTAGGGGTAGCACTTATTCCCCCTGCTTTCTGAAAGCGGTTAGTCAAGTACTCTTTCATTTTGCTGGAAAAGTGAATTTTTGTGGAATTCCTTTTATATTTTCTTGATATTTTTGTCCACTCATACGTCATAACCTCTAGTAGTCTCCTCATCCAGCGGTTCCACACCAAAACTTTAAAAATTCATAACTTTTGCATCGATTGTCATATTTTCCTCAAACTTTCACTGATGTGTTCTACTAATTTTAATGCTTTTACTCAATCCACATTGCTCTTTGGGTTTGCATTCCCTTTAAGTGGTCACTAGCAAATAATGATTTAATTGGAGACAAGTTGTTCAGAATTTTCCATCTACCTTGTACACAGAATGTATGATTTTTAACCATCTGTTTTTAGTGTACTTTCTAGAGTTATCTAACTTCATATTTGAAGAATACATGTCTGTATGCTATATTTGGTTCCAGTCACATTAGAAGTGCCAATCATTTTTATATATAAAGCATGCAGAGAATTGTCAAGTACTTGTCAAATATTGTATGACCCACTTGTAATTGTTCTAAGATTAAAACACCTTAACTTCTGTACTCTTGGCGTGTGTTCAAGATTTTCTCCAGTTTATTGAAATGCCTGAAGCATGAATGGTAATAAATCATAACAAGGCATACAAGAAGACAGTCAAAGCAATGAAGAGTACAAACATGAAACAACTTTAGATACCTGCAAACAATTCATGACCATGACCATAAAGTACAGATGGGTATCTTGCAATTTAGTGCTTGACCTCAGAAAGATAACTTGGGTATGGCTGCTGTGAGATAATAACAAATTTACACTCCTTATACCGTAGATTAACTTTGAAATGTCACAGATAACTCATCTGAAACACCCACTGATTTAGTCAGTGCACAAAAATGGTTACTTGGCGAAAATTAAATCTGATGTAATATGTTATTTTGCTTCTCGTTTTTCATTGTCATCCATCTATACTCCTAGCATTTCTGCCTCCTTTTTCTCTCAATTTCTTCCACATTATCCCCAGAGGTGTTGTAGGCTTGTGTTTTTGTGTGCATGGCTGTTCTCTATTCCTTAGTCTCACACATTGACTCTGTCTTTTTATGTTGAATGTTGCAATATTTGTGTGTGTTTGTATGAGTGTGTGTGATTAAGATATGTTTGTGCATTTGAATTGAATTTACTGAATACATTATTCTCCGCTTTATAGGGTAATGCCATCAGGTACTCTGTTTAATTGACTTACAAAGTGAAAAACAGTTCCTGATGCATGTTATATTTATCTGATAATCAGGTAGGCATTCCAAATAAATGGGTAAGAAACTATTTCCAGGGTTTCGCACAGAAAGCCTCTGAAATTTGTTTAAATATAAATTATGTAAGATAGAATGCATAATTATATAGGAATGTAGTTTCAAAATGACTGATGTTTACAAGCGTGTATGTGGCTTGATGTCAAGACTCTACAGGATGTAAAGTTCTGCTGAAGTAGTCTTTCTGCCACTTTGTAATAAGATCTCTTTCTCCCTTCTTTGATCTTGTCTCCTTCCCTGGCAAACATCATGAACCAGTGTGTGGTTCCCATGCGAGAGACTTCAAGTGATGTCTCGTGACAGAAAGCTAATGCCATCCAAGGCACTCGTGGTGTGTGTGAAAGTGAGATTAGTTTTGCAAACTTTAATCCAGCGCAGTAAGCAAGAAGATGATGAGTGGTTTGACAGGGCAGAGTGATAAATTGCATGGAGCCTTGATCCCCCTTCAGTCCTTCCTATATTATCCCTCTAGCTTTGTGCTGAATCTCTCTCGATTTGAGGTGAACGTCGCAAAAGTTTGAGCAACTTTGAAATTGCATGTTGATCTTTGGATTTGTGATACTGGCATGTGCCGAGCATGTCGACGTTGTAGTGATTAAAGAGAAATTGGTTAACGATTATGAGCTCGACATTGATGCATTATCATCACTGGATGAGGGATTAGTGAACAGACTGGGTGTCTCCGCCTGGATGGAGTCGGTAAGGGTGGGGCAGTATGTGAGCCTAGGGGTGATAGTTGCAAGGAGGGGGGGGGCGGAGTTGGGGAGTTGGGAAGATTTGGGGAGAAAATGAAATAGTTTTATGTGGGGGATAAAGTGAAATAAAAAAATTCGCAGATGATTCCTCACTGTAAAATATCTTGCGCTTGCAATGAAATTGAATCAGTGCTCATGTGTGTTTCTATACATAGAGTAATGTAATTTATTATCAGTTCATCTTCAGTGTCTCCAAAACATCACTCACATTTATAGTCAATCAGTGAAAATGCAGATAAATACTGATATTCTTGTTGTCAAGGAAACAGTGACTTTAATCTAATTTATTGTCATCTGTATGAATAGAATGTTTTAGCGGCACGTTATAAAAGCATATTCTTGACTGCTTGATTTTCACTGTGCAATACGAGAGCATATTGAACAAAACGTATATAAGCCAACGTACTAATTCCCCATAAGTTTCCGTTTTAAGTGGCCATGCAATAATACACTTTATTCTGTCTCAACTCTTGCGTGAGTGGTTGCCGAGTGTAGGGCATGAATGTTTGCTACCGTACCAAGTGCGCAAACTTGTTACAATTCATTAGCCTGCAAACAACTTGCTACATATGCATGTGTGAGTCTTTCCTGTTTCAGTGCAGAGTTGACTTCAGAGTGTAGTAGAAGTATGGTACTTTTTTACAGTTTCTGTCTTCTCTGGATAATGAGTAGATTATTATGATTACAATGGCTTTAATTCATTGAGTACCAGGAAACATTGCCTTCATTAGGGCCAATATTCCCTGGTATCCCATTCATTGTCATCCAATGTGATATAATTGTCTCATAGCATAGTGCCATCACAGGCATTTTGCATCTAGACTGTAAATTTGAATGAAACATTATTCTTTGCTCAGGATGCAGCAAAAAATCTTAATTGCCTTTTAACATAGTTGTTTTTTTGTTGTATACTATTGGCATGATTGACAGCTGCTGCTTTCATTGAGCTAATAATATGCAAACAACTCAAATGCATGACTGCTCATGAGAAGACAAATACAATTAAAAACAGAGCAAGCTGTAAAGCAGGAGCGAGTATAACTCTGCCAATGCGAAGATTCATTCATACACCATCCTGTGCAAGGCTTGCATATTATCATTCCTGACACAACCCGAGCAACGGTACAAGATGCAGAAAAAGAAGAAGATGACTGCTTGAGTATTGAAGAGGGTACAAGATGTGGATGCAAACATGTACTGAGGCTCTGAAATGATGGGGGGGGGGGGGGACATATTCCCAAACCCCTCCTCCCCCCCCCCCCATGCACCTCCCTTTCCAGTCCCGTAGTCTAACAGGAGACATGGAGCCACCGTGCCCTACATCCAGGCGTCAAGAAAAATGGATGTCACACCTGAAGAGTGATGATGATGCCATCGCAGAATCGGCCTGCCAATCCATCAATGGGAGGCCTGCGATAGTTGTTTATTTTCGTCCCGTCGGCCGGGACGTGTTTGAGCAGTTTTGATTCCAATTTGGACACAATAAGACGTTGCACTTTTCACGAAGGACCGAAAAGGCAGACAGGGAGACGGAAAGACGGGGGGGGGGGGGGGGGGGGGGGGGGGGGGGAGGAAGAGGGTCAGAGAGAAAGAGATAGAGATAAGAGAGAAAGAGATAACAGAGAGAGATAGAGATAAGAGATAGATAGGTAAGAGCAAAGAGATAGATATTAACAGAGAAAGAGATAGATAAGATTTAGAGAGAAAGTTGATAAGAGAGAAGAAAGAGATAAGAGAGAGAGAGAGACAAGAGAAAGAGAAGAGAGAAGAGATCGATAAGGAGAGAGAAAGAGATAGATAAGAGTGAGAGAAAAACTAGATAAGAGAAAAGATAGAGATAAGAGAGAGAAAGATAAGAGGGACATAGAGATAAGATTATGAGATAAGAGAGAGAGAGAGATAAGAGCGTGAGATATATAAGAGAGAGAGAGACAAGAGAGAGAGATAGATAAGAGAGAAGAGATAGAGATAGAGCGAGAACAAGATAGATAATGAGAGAGAAAGTAGATAAGAGATAAGAGAAAGAAAGATAAGAGGGAGACATAAGAGGGGGAGATAGATAAGAGAGAGGGAGACCATTGCTGTGGTTATGATGAGAGATAGCTTTCCACATATGCTGTTCTGTATTCTTCAAGGACACGATTCTACAACAATCACTGAAATTCATCATTGAAACATCAAGATCAGAGAAAGTGTTACAGGTAATTTTTGTGTTTATGTGACAGTTGATGTGTTACATGCATACTTCAGTCTTAAGATCCAAACTTGGATGTCTCCCTGGGAGGCAAAGGACTGCAATGTCTCGAGAGTGATTCATGTGTCCCTATGAACTAAACCATTCGTGATGAATCGACACCGTGCTCAACACATATAAACATGCAAATATATAACCCCCCAGCAATTCTAGCTCAGTACTGCCAGAGTGCGTCAACAATAATCAACTAATGGACGTCAAGAAAAGAAATAGTGAAAATTCTCTGAGGATCTCCATGTCAGTGCTTTGGGATATCATAGCAGTGTGTGTGTGTGTGTAATGATACAATTGAGGATATTGCGTGGAGCAATTTATAGCTAACCAGAAAGGTCCTATGTGTGTATCTTCTGCAGGTAACAGGTGGCTGAATATGAAATAGAATATTCAAGCAATTAAAAGTAAATCACAGCAAGGCAGGAAGATTTGTAACTTTTCAAGAGTTTCAAGAGTTTTCAGAGTGGTTGCATAAGTTTCAGTGCACCAAAGCCTTTCACTAAAGACAGTACACGTTGCAGCCCATCACAAAATCATGACCCCCCCCCTCTTCCTCAAATCTCCAGTTTCCAGCAGCATAGATTGTTCAGTGAGCGTAGTCGGAGAATCACCTCCTGTTCAGATGCAGGCCAGTTTATGCCAAAACTTGATAAAGAAACGATGTATAAAGAATTGTCCTATAGCCGACAGACCATTCAGACACTAATCTTGACCATTCTGGAAAACGTCATATAGATGTGCAGTCTCCCACTGTGCGTGCTGTTATGGTCACGAGTGACAGCTATATTGTCACCTTTTGTGTGCGCTCTCATAAAGCCCCGCCAAGTTATACCGTTCTATGGTCGCTATACGTTAAGACGCACAATGGACACGATGGAATGCTGATTCGTTATCGAGTTCTAGTTCAAAACGATGCTCTGACCATTGTTTCGTTGTTCATCGTTTTGTTAGCATTCAGAGGTATAAATTAATTGTATAGGTATACCGTTTTGGTATGGCTATACGGTTCTAGTATAAATTTTTTGCATCTGAACACTGTCATTCCTCTCTTTTAAGTGTGTTGGTGAATGTAGTGACTGCACAGTTGACACAGTGACATGATTCCGACTGATAGCTGTTATTCTGTGCCTAGTTAATACATTTAGATTCCCGCCTCTGATGGCAGGGATGAGGAGTGGGGAGGGAAGCGAGCTCGGGCAGATGGGTTGTCTCCAGGGAGACGTTCTCCACGGCAACGGCAATCCTCCGATGAAAGGCAGTGTCATGTGCTGACAATTTACATTAATCTGATGATATGGAATGATAAGAAAACGAGTCAGCTCCCATGGGAATACCAGATTTTGATGGAAAGTGCCAGTGATTTACTCTGTGTGGTCCTTAACCCATTGAATGACTCTAGTTAGTCCCTAGTATACTCGGGCAGGTGTCCCGGAAAAAATGCATGTTTAAGCAAAATCAGCTTGTCCTTTACATGCATCACTGAGGGAAGTTTGCTTTAAAATACTTTTTTACTCTTGCAGCAGTAATCATAATGCCAGGTATTGGACATAATTATCCATGTTAGTTGGAAGATTGCATTAAGGAAACCGGCATTACTTTAAAGGGTGTGTACAGTTCTGGTCGAGGTGAGGATTTAGCTTTCAACATTTTGCGAGATATTCAGAAACCACTATATGAGATGTCAAAGAGTATGCAGTTCTAAGGGGTATCAAAAGTTTATTTGATGAAAATCGGTATTGAAATGGTGGAGAT
The DNA here is from genome assembly GCA_033980235.1 of Diadema setosum. Lineage (NCBI taxonomy): Eukaryota > Metazoa > Echinodermata > Echinoidea > Diadematoida > Diadematidae > Diadema > Diadema setosum. The sequence goes on from CM067060.1 coordinate 32,148,423, forward strand.
ATCCAAAAACAAGGTGAAACAAAGAGATCCTAATAAAGTTGTGGCCTGTCGCCTTTTATTATTATCACTTTGTTGGATATCTCAGCCATTTCAAAACCAATTTTCATCAAATAAATGTTGAATCCTTCTTAAAATTACATGCTCTTTCATATTTCACAAGAGGTTTCTCATTATCTCACTGAGAAATGTTCAAAACATGAATCCCTTACCTCAACCAGTACTGTACAGTCCCTTTAATGGCAAAGTACTAAAAGAAATATTTTTGAATAATTTATCGCCATCTTCATCCTATCAGAGCAAGTGTAGAATATATTCTTCTATTATCATTTACATAATAAAGAGAAAGAGAGTTGATGACATTGGATATATTTGTGCACTGATGTGACTGTCATGCAGTAGTGTTACTGTTGCAGGTTTCCCCATGCACCAGCATGCTTCTCTTGCTGTATGATGGTGTAAAGTGCTGCATGTTGTGTAAGAAGACCCACCCAGACTAAGTGGCTTACCTTAGAAAATTGAATCCCACACATGAAAGCAGGTTACCTACATTTGCCACATGCTCCAATTCATCTCAACTTATCCCAACCCCCTTTCTTTTTTTCAAATATGTTTATAAAAAAATACATAAAGAAAGAAAGATTGAAAGGAAAGAAAAAAAAAAGACCGTCATGTACCGTAGCACATTTCCTGTGCCAACTAATCAAAACCTGTTGGAGGAGAAAGGAAGATGCCATCCTATCTCTGGAGGGATGCAGTGCGATCTTCTTGATGAGGATGGTCCCTTTCCGCATCCTAGCAACCTCCTATCACATCATCCCCCCCCCCCTCTCCTCCAGTGCCATACAGTGGTGGTTGCAGGCTGCTCCTGGCCGCTCTGCCTGACCTTTCAGACCAGCAGTCTGGGTATACATCTGGGCGTCAAATTTGTTTGGATGCGATTGACGGCCGTTCACGCCCGATTGAATTCATGTGATGTGTTTGGCTTTACGAAGGGAAGGGGGGGGGGGGGGCTGATGAAGCTGTGGTGGAGGATAGGATAAGATGACAGAGATCAACATTGACCTATTTCCAGAATTTGTGTGGAAAGCAAATGGCAGCTTATTGAATTCTGCCCATTTCTTTCGATGGGGAGAGGGGGGTGGGGGGGTAAAGAGAAGACAGGAATCTTTCACTGACCCGGGTATGCATGCTACTTATATCTTACTCGTCTTTTTTTTCATGAGGATGTGTTTTAACCCACCCATAAAGGTATATGCCTGCAAGGAAAATAGTTTTTCAGATCAATAGTTCCCCTTTCTGTCAGATAATTTTTATAGATCAGTAAAATAATACATGCCTTCCAATCCATTATTTTTTATTTTATCATTGTGTACATGAATCTATCATATTTTATGCTACAAGCCTACTTTTGGTTGTTTTCCTTGTCAAATGAGGGTGTTTTACAGTTGGCTTTTCCCCTCATTCAGGAGTCTCTTAAATCTTAGCTGTGGAGTGCAGAGTCTTCCATGAACATTACAGTATATTTGTTAACATGAAAATTTGCCAAGCAGCTTACTCGCTTGATAAAACTTCTGTGACAAGGTGGCAGAGGCATGTTGTACTCATCCAAAGAATATGTTCACAATCGTATTGTGGCAGGCTATTGGTGACTTTGCCTTTTTATGTCTCATATTTCACGATGACGTTGCTTCGTAAGAGTTTCTCGATAGTTTTATACATATCTAGAGGCGTCGAACAAATGAATTGCACTCCAAAAATAGTAAGTTAAAGTTTGTATTATAAATATAGTATTGGAACTAAAATCTGCGAGATTTCATGCAATGCTGATCAAGTATATTCCTATAAATAGTAGTAATACTGCAATATAAGATATTGGAAGGAAGCTGTGATTTTTCCTCATTAATCAATGCCTTTGCAGTAAAACCTGAATCAAATCGTATGTTATCTAATGCTGATGTGAAGATGTTAGTTGCTGAGGAGTAAAGTGAGACCAGGCATTTTATTGGATTTTTTTTTATTTGATGGATAGAAAAGAACGATGCATGTTTGACATCATGGAAACTTCTCACTTCACTTGTACATGATATTTTTTTTTTCTTTTTTGTAAGGTGCATTTAGAATCCTTGATTTGATCACAGATCGACAATCATTCATATATCGATCCATGTCGGTGAGCATGAGTTATTTATGGCAGATAAGGACCCAGTTGTGGTGTGGAGTAATAAAAGTGGGAAATAGCCCAGCTCCGGTGGATTGCATTCTGTTGCCGTGGCAGCAAAGCCCGTCCGGTGCCACAGGCCCGATTGTCTCTCTTGATAAATCGCAGTTAATCTCCACACTGTTACAGTCTGACAGGCTTTACCCCATGCCCAGCCCCGCCCCTTGGTGTATGGTTTACACCGGCTGACAGGTGCCCGTATGGAGCTTAAATGTGTACCCGAATGTCAACACTCTGTCAGATTGGACAAGAAGACACTCACGTTGCCTCATTTCAAAAAAAAACTTGGGCAGATTAAATCTACACTTGACAGGCTGTCTCCTACTTGATGCTTTTTTTTTTTGAGGATGAAGTCCCAACAAAGATAGTAAAACAATCCCCTTTTTTCTGAGGGAGAGAGAGAGAGAAATTGAAGATGGCTGTTATTTCTTTTGAGTTAATGACAGCACAGTATTCAAACACCTTTCCATACAGTACGTAATTTTCTGGAGAATCAGAAGTGTATTATACTCTAAAAAAAAAAACAGTGCTCTATGGACAAAGAGATATATGCCTGAAGGTTTGCTGCCTGAGCCAAAAGCAAAGCCCTTGCTCGATTGCCCAGGGCAAGTGAAAATCAAAGTCAGTTTTTTATTAGTGGATCAAGGCATACTGCGTGTGAACACATGAGTTTTGCATACAACAGATGTGGGTCTAAGGGTCTTAGCCACATCGTTATTGTGTGTGGACATTTTTTATGTTGACTTCCAACATTATCTTGTCAAATTTTAGTCTAGTAGGAAAATAATTGAGTATCAGTTCATTTTTTTTTCTTGCCTATAAAGTTAATCAAAGTACTATCTGGAAATAATGTAATGAAGGCCCTGTGCACACAGATATTTCATGAGCACACTTCACAGAAATTCTGACACTCACCTATCGAGTGTCAGCACACATAATTTCTTCAATGTTGAATTTAGAAATTACTTTAGTCAGACATCTAAACTGAAAGAAAAAAACCTGCATCCACCCTTTTCTACCCCCCCCCCCCGTCTGTCTGTCTATCTGTCTGTGTGTCGGTGTGTATTTGAGTGCATTGTCTTCCATGTACAAGTGTCAGTGTCCAGGAGGTTAGCAGAAAATTGAATGCTTCTTGTGTAAGGTTACCCCGTGCACAGTACCGCACATGCATTTTTGATGAGGGTAGGGACAGTCCCCCAAGACTGCCGGCTGTAGGGCCGGCAATCAATCAAACGCTGAGGTGGCTGGCTGCGGCTTTCGTCACATGAGCCTTACGAGAGATGCAGACCGCCCGAGGTGGGGGCTGAGATATGTAGTGTAGGATCGAGCCCTTGAGCTGTGTGGCTTTCCACTTTTCTCCTCCAGTGCCCCCCTTCCCTTCCCTCCCCCCCCCCCCCCCCCCGCAATCCGAGAAACTCCTCCCCCTTTCCTTGCCCCACCTGCTAGCAACCAGCAACACACCTGTTAATGTTCAATGAGACATGCAGAAAAATTGATATAGATATTGACAACAATGACTCGATTCACCCCACGCAAACTTTTTGCACTCCATAGAGATGAATCATATCTAATAGAACAACGTATAATGTTGCTTCTATAACTAATGTCTATTATCTATATATTAACTCTTTGATACTTGGTAGTACATACCTACACCAGGGCTCCACACTAACTTTTATTTTTGGTGGCCCAAAGGCAAACATCCGACCTTTTTTGGTGGCCCGATCAGGCCACCGATTTCTTCATTTCTGAAATTTTGGTGGCCCGACGTGTGTTTTTGGTGGCCCTGGGCCACCGGGCCACCGTTAGTGTCGAGCCCTGCCTACACACATACATTGTAGGCAACACTGTTCCAATTCAGCTGGTTTCTTTTAATACTTGCACGCCACATGTTTTATATCTTACACACTTCAGAGCTCTTGTTTCGAAGAGCATGGTGCACTGTGGTACCAGAATGCCTATGTAGTAGGCCTGCTTGCAACATGTTCTGACAGTGAAATAAAGTATAAATCAGAATTCAGAGAGGATTTGGATTAAGGGAGTTAAATACAACGTGTCCCCACATTTCCTTCCTCAGAAATATTTCAACAGGGAATTTCTTTTTGTCAAATTGACCATCTGAAGTCATTTCTGTATCAGTAATTAGGAAGTTAAAACGAAGCCCATTTAGTTTTGTATTTCATTGGCCTGCTATAATCAAGTAAACAAAGAAAATATGCTTGCTGCAGTGTGCTGCCAGTATGATACGGTCATAGTGGACGTTATGTAACTATCACTGATGTAAATAAGATTTTAAGTTGATGAATGATTAGTAAAACTCAGGTGATTTTCTTTTATACAATCTTATGCAATTATCACAAACATAAATTGGATGTAAAGTTTGTAGGTAATTGCTGAAACTTTGGTGTGTATTTTTAAAATTCTTACTATTACATTTGTGTTTCTTAATGTCTTCGCTGTGGTCAAGAGATATGCATTCTTTTCTTTGGGATGAAACTCATATATTTTTCTTTTTCTTTTCAAAATCTGACTATCATATTTGTGTAACTTAATGTCTTCTTTTGGTCAAATAAAAGATACCTTTTTGTAGAAATGTTTTTTGCATTATTTTCTGCCAAATTCAATCAATTTGATTTTATGTCTATTTTGCTGATGAAAATAACCAGGTTGGCTGCAAATTTTGTTCATTAATGCCTCGTATCTATTTTTCTCTCCGCCTTTGTGTTCTTGTAGCCAAGGATTTCATCAGGCATTTAATGGATGTCGACCCCAACAGCAGATATACCTGTGAGGAGTCCATTGCACACCCATGGTAAGTTTGTGCTTCATGATTATACTACCAGACCATTCTCAAGCATATATTGTCTTCCAGCTCCGTCTAATCTTGCTGATTCTGCAGGGGGAGGCCTTGTGAAAATTTCAATATCTCGTCATGTCTGAATATTTATAGGAGAGGTATACAAATCACCCTGATTCAAGAATTAATTTGTGCCCACACAAGCATCTCCCAGATGTCGATATGTGAATGGTGGCAGTCACATTTTTACTTGTTGTCTGCTTTGCAGTTGAAAGGGTCTAGTAATCATTTACAAAATGAATAACAAATATCAATACTTGTGCCCGAATGTTTTTTTTTTTTGAATCCCTGTACATAAACAAGGAGTGTGTTCTGCATTTGAAGTACTTGTACTAGCATGTTGGTACTGATATCGCTACTCTGCTGTCATAGTCCACGCAATGTGCTGGACATGACTTGGCTTGATTTGGTTTTTGTTTGTTTTTTGGCACATTGTTGTTTTTGCATGTTTTTTTTTTTATTCACACATTGTTGTTTTTGTGGTTGAAAGGCAACTTGCAAAAATCACAAGAACTAAAACCATCATGAAAATTTCAGTTCGTACAGGAAATGAATACCATAATGGTGTAAAGTTGCAGAAACCAGAATGGAAACAAAAGTGAAGGTGTAGTGATAAAGTACATGCTGTCAAAAATGTTTACTGCTAGTGTTGTTGCAACAATATGTTTGTTTTCTATGTATGATGAATATTTATTTATTTTTTTTTTTTATCAGCATGTGGAAAAAGCCATTGCTGCAAGGTGTTCATGCATCCAACCAATATCATCATTGCCACGCTGTCTTAGGGGCATCAAAATTTTATGAGGAAAGGCAACACTTGTGCATATAATAATGTAGATGAGCGCATTTTCATGAGGAATAACCCCAGGTGTATTTAAGTGATGATGAACAGCCCCAATAAGAGAGCAGTGTGTAAGGCTCAATAGGTATGTTGTTGCAGATACATGTATATTATGTCCCTCCTCTTCTGTGGTCAATCGAGAAAGTAATGATTAAAAAAAAAAAATCTCCTGATGATTGAATATGCCATATACTCTCCCAGTGTGACCCGAATAGAATTTGTTTCGTCTTCTAATAGCTTTGCCGCTGCCGGGTGTAATGGCCTGCAATTTTATTTCTTGCCTGCCATTAGGATAAAGAAGGTCAAACTTGAAACAGGCAGGGAGAATTTTGACTGAACACTGTAAGTGGAGCACGCTGGAAGGGGGTGGGGGTACGGGGAGAACAAAATGGACATTTTTTTTTTTTTTTTTTTTAATGGGATGCATGTATCGTTTGAGAGTCAAGTCTGTTTTTTGAGTCAAGTGTTCCTATTTGCTCCTGTGACAATTGCTCCCATAAAGTATCTGCGTGCTAAGTAAACATATATTCTACTGACGAGCATAACCGTAACCCAATAATCCTAAACCTCACATCAAACTAAGCCTTAAACCCTAACCTTAAGTCCTTGGACAAATTCAGACCGGAGTAACTGTTGCAGGAGTGAATGTCATGTCACGGCATTAGAGAATGACAACTTGTTCATTTAACAGGAAGACCATGTTGCCAATGCAATTATTGTCCTCAGCATTGTTGAGAGCTAGATGATTGTCATGAAACACAATAATGCAGCATCAAGCTAAAGATATAATTGTTTACATATATATATATATATATATTTGATTGTGTGACAAAATGTTTATACGTATGACGGTAAGATGAAACTTAGTCAGCTAGGGATGTGTGTCCATAAAACACAAACACACACATGAGTGCACACACACATGCGTGCACACACACAAACAGCTATGCTTCACATACATAATTAAAGATCTAGTCACACAAGGGAATTCTTCTTGTTAGTCAGCAGGGAATTGTGTACCAGTTACTATGTCTTTAGATAATAAATTGCCTTGGAAAATTGCTCCAGACTGAAGAGAGTTAATTGTTTTTGTGTGCCTTTTTTTTTTTTTTTTTTTAGGGGGCTGGGATTGGGGAAGGGGTTTCTAGTCACGGAACATTGCTCCATAAAAATGCAATAAAGAGTTGGTACAATGCACTTTCAGCAAGGGCGGAGGAACATTGCTGTCTCTCGCTATGGGTAAAGTATGTTTGTCAGCTCTCGCGAGCGGCTCATCTGACATTTGAAAAACAAGGTTTGCAATCATACAGGAAATGTGCGAGTGCTGTGGCCAGCCTCTTCACTTTCTCAAGGTGCACGCAGTCGCTGCTGGCGTTCGTTTCTCCCCTGGGCTTATATCTAACGTTACATGCATTAATTAAAGCGTATTAAAGCAAATTGCGGGGGAAACGTCAGCTGTTAGCAATTAGTCCTCCTTCATCGACCATGAATTCTGAAAGCAATTGACTAACCCAGGGCTGTAAATGGAAATAGATTTAAAATCATTAGTGACAGGAGACAGGAGACAGTTGGTTCATATATTTACATACATATACAGTGTGTATATACATTGTACATATTTTTCTCTCCATCTATCTATCTATCTATCTATCTATCTATCTATCTATCTATCTGTCTATCTGTCTATCTCTATCTCTCTCTATCCAGATATGTCCCTACATAAATGCATATGTACAAACTGCATCTGTGGAGATGTCTTATGTGCTTTAAAACAAAATGAGTTGTAGGCAGTAAGGTTCATCACCGTGTAATATTTCCAATGAAATTCCAGCTGCATAGTATTTCCCCATGAGTTCGAGTCTTTTAAATGTTAGAATCATATCTTTATGCAGATGTTCTATTGAAAGAAATAGTGTGCAATGTTTTTATTTTACGCTCCCAACGAACATTAAGCAGCCAGTGAGTCCAGATATTCTTCTGCAGTAAAATGTCATTTATGGGCGCCATTAACGGATGACAAAATTGGAACAACTTTTGACATGTAACAAGAGAGCTACTCCATTTGAATGAATGCAGATACATATGACTTACTTTCAACAACAACAAGAAAGAAGAGTGTAGGAGCTGTTCACACCAGAAATCAAAGTGAGGGGCAATGACAGAAACACCATCAACATGGCAGACAGAAAAAAATTAGGGAGGCATCTCCTCTCAATGTGAGAACCTCTCACCCAATTTTCCTCATTAACATTTTTTTCCCCACCATTCCATAATTTGGTCTCCTTGACACTCGTCATGTCTTTATCTCTCTCTTTACCATTTTTTTTTTCTCTTCCATCCTTTCTTTTTTTCCTCCGTCCTTCATCATCATAATCAGTTAGGGCAGAGTCAACCTGTTATATGGGAAATAGGTTAGGAGGATAAAGATGTTCGGGGCATGCAGGGGTAACGTAAGAGCCGTACCCGATTTCAAGATAGCGAAGTGGTCTCTTAACCCTTCGGCTGCCACCGGATTCACCTTCCAGTGCGCTGACAGCAGTTCCTCGCAATCTCTCTCTTCCCCGTCAATTCTCAGAGATGTTGCGTTAGCATACGGGAGGAGTGGAGGTGAGAAATGGACGAGTGGTGGTCTGGGAGTCAGCTGCTATCTTGATTAGATTAGTCTCGAACGGAAGGCAGAGTGCGTTTGGCCCTGTAATAATGTCACACTTCCGAAAGTGGACCAATCCCCTGTGATGTATTATCATGGAGGAGGGAGATCTAGAAAGAGAGAGAAAAAAAAAAATGAGGGGGTGGGGCTGGTATTACCATGGGACCCTACTCCTTCTCCATTCCTTCCCCCATACTTCCCCCACCCTCATCTTCTTACACCTTACCCCACAGCCCCTTCCCTTTCTAATCCATGGGACATTTTGTTGATTGTGATGAGTCCTATGGATGATATATGGATTATGTACAGAAAGGATTATAACTGATTGTATGTTGAGACCTGGCTAGTATCAAAGTTTCTCATGAAAATGACACTTGTACATCAGATTTTATTGATGGTGGCGGTCGTGGTGGGGGTATTTTGTTTATTCTACGAGAGCAGGTGATATTATCTCAAAGTGTTGAAGTAGGAAATAAGACTAATAAACGCACACCAAAAACAATTGTTTCTGCATTACCACGAGACTAATCAAGTGATACATACGCCATTCAAGTGGTACAATCTTAAGCCAAAGGAGCGGGGGGAATAAAATCAAGCTTTCTACAATCACCACAGATGATTAACTGATCAGTAAATTGAGGAGCCTTGTTGGTTTTCTCTTGTGACAGAGGATTGCTCATGGCAGGAAGTTCTGATGCAGAAGTCAAATTTGAATAGATTCTCTGATGCAGAAGTCAAATTTGAATAGATTCTCATAGTTTGACATATAAAACGTTAACAGAAGATCGATTCATAGCATTGGACAAGTTTTGTGTGTGTGATATGTCCTTGATGTGAGTGTATGCGTGTCAGTACCCGGTACATAGAGTTACAGCTGATGAAAGATCTAGCAGCTAGGGTAAAATACTTCAGATTATCGAGACAAATATTGTGGTGCCTTACCCCCGCGTCTACCCGCTAGTTTGCCCCAAAAACATGTATTCTTGGTTATACATTCTCCTTCTCCCCCAGCCCAGCGAGGCCCCTCGATGTGTGGTGTGAATTGATGCCTCCTGCTTCCCCACGAAACCTAGCACTGCGTAGGCAACCAGACGCATTTAATTAAAGATGGCTCTCTGCCTTCTCTCCGCCTACTCATTTCAGAGAGTCAACATTATTTGTTCTTTACCCCCCCCCCCCTCTTTATTTTTGTCCCCAAATATCAAGAGAGCACTGTATTTGCACAATACCTGCTCTTATGCATGGAACTAAGCCAGGGCGCAGTGAGGGACCATTGTCAGGCTCTGCATCGCATTTTGGTTTATTTGTGTGAATAAAGAAGTTTCGCAGGTGCGAAATAACAAGTGTTCAGTTGAGAAAAAGCAACAACAACTTAGGTGCACCATTTTTGTGCTGATTCTACTGATTTGTGTTTATGTATCACAGAACAAGATTCAATCAATGATTTATGTTTTTTCTTTCCTTCTATATCATAAATCATGATGGATTAGAGTCATACTTTGGGTTAGATCTGTGTTCTCATTTTGGAATGCACCATGTATGCCTGTAAGCTTTATTTATCTACTGGTATTTATTTGTTTGTTTTTTTGTAGTAGGTATTTTGTCTACTTCCAATCCTGTTAGGTATTACATGATTTCCACTCTGTAACCTATCTCAGCCCTATACCCATCCCACCCCATACCCCACGTATGCACGGCAGGGACAAATTACGGGCCGCGGCATTATTGATTGTGACGTAATCGACCTTGATAGCATAAACAATTTATCGTTTATGATCCCTGCATTTTTAATTACCCCTATATTGAATAAGCACTAAATAAAAGAAAAACAAAAAAAGGGTGGAAAGTATAGGTATCTTTATTTCATACATATTCATGTATTTAAAACACTCCAGTCATAGTTGCAAAATCTCACTAAAAATTCCATATAAGTAGTTATTTTTGCACCCTTAATTTCATGCATTAAATATCACATTATGTTAATTATTTTTACGTCATCGTAGTAGTATTAATAACATTTTTTGGGGATTTTTTTATATTTATTCCTCTTGGATTTGAATGAAAGAGGTCATGCCTGCCTGTTTCGTGCAATCGGTTTCCATCTTAGAATTTTTTGCTTATCTACCCATTCTCCTAAAGAAGGGGTACAATAGCGTCTCGTGAGCCCGATGGGCTACTAAAATCAGAGTTATTGTGTTGCTAGCGTTAATTTTGGGGGATAACGAGGTGACATGATTGTGATCTCCGGTGAAGTTAGTTTTTTGTGTAATAACGATTAGATAGATTGCACTTGGTATTACATTTTTTTCCCTTTAGGGGAAAAATACAAGATACTTTCCCGATGTAAGAGCCGCAGAATTTTATTTTTATCGGAGTGGCGCTCGCGCTTCCGCCTTGTGCGTAGGCGCAGAGATTCAGTCCCACATCGTTCGTTGTTCGACGCTTGAACGTGCATTTTGGCGCATGCCTATGGCAACTGCGTTATGTCGTGCTATTTTGTAGGTTAGGCTGGTTTTTGTGCAGAATGCATCCTTTGCTGCATGGTTCCTTGGTTAATAAGGTTTTGTTAAAACGTGAAAGTTCTGTGTGAAGTCGGATACTGCTTTGGCTTGCTTACGAGAGGGTCTGAATCTAAGCTGCTTAAGTCTCACTTTATGTACAATTTTGCTTTGGGATAACTGTGTACTGTAGTGTATGTAGCCTGGATAACCAGTACTAGCTTCTAAATATGAATGTTTTTTTGTGTTTTTTTTTTAAGATTTATCAGTTTGGGCAATTTGTAATATCTGTCCAGGCGTCGATGTTCTATAACCTTACTAAATTACCTTCAAGTCTCCATACCATGGACCTGGTAACGGTGGTTCAGGCATGCTTTTGTGGATTTAGGCCTATACAAATGCCTTCAAGAAATTGGAAAAGGAGTACATAATAGGTAGATTTGATATAGATTCGTCTATATTATATACTGTATGTGATATTTGTGAGTAGGGCCTATTATCAGTATGGTTACACATTTGCCTTCAGCTTTTGCAATGTTTATATCCACTCATTCCAACACAATGATGATGGGCAAGGTGAAATTGTTTACCAATGATGATATAATGACAAAATATGACATTGATGCAATCAATTGCTAATTGAAAAAAAAACAACAACAACAAAGAATGAAAATATAGTGCTTTATATTTTTTAGGTGCTTTCCATCCACTGCTCATAAAAAAAAAAAAAAAAAAATTAGCTGCTGCACAGATGTAACTTCCTTCTTACTTGAATAAGGAAGTACATGTACAGATTTGTGCTAAAACATGTACCGGTACTAAATAATGCAGTTGGTGCAATGGATGTGGGTGAGGTCGTTTGTTTTGTTGTTGTTTTCAGTGAGCAAAGCAACGAAACGTGCAGATGTAAATATATGTAGAGGTAGTAAAGTACTGCTGTGTGATGGCGTTAAACAATTAAGTCTTGAACTGTGGATACATGGTACTATGCTTGCAGTGCACACATATCTAGAAGACTTCAACATGACTTGAATGAGCGCTTTATGAGTTGGGGGGGGGGGCAATCAATTGAAACTTTTCAACAAAGCTGATAATTAAACAATAGCAATAAAAATGGAATAAAAACAAGGTGATCAACATGTTTCAATAGGGCGTGCTACAATTAACACTAATCACAATGTCGTGACAAAGACAACAGAGAAATTCTTGAGACTGCTGAATGCTAAAAATGTGTCAAGATTAATTTTGCCTCCACACTTTGAGAGATTTCAAGTCAGTGCTGGTCAGTCAGCCTGGACTTTACTGCTCTCTCAAATGAAATTGTTGGCAAACTAATGTGGTTTTTTTTTCTGTCAACTGATGGTGCAATGGTAATGAACATGGTTGAAATGATGAGCAGTCAATGGTGACTGATGGACAGACATCTGCCTGCCTTAGCAGTGCTTAGTGTTGTCCGCTTGGCTTTTGTGCACTGTCACTGGTGTGCAAAGTGAACTGTGCAGTCTTTGTAAAAGTTATGTGTTCTCTCCTGTACAGTCAAGTCGTTTTTCATTTGTGGAAGTTTTGATTGTAACAGTAGTAGCACGATGTACCGGTACAGGAGTTCGTGGGATGAATTACTGGCACAATCCTTCCGTAACCTTGGCCACCACCCGCCCCTCTGGCCCCGGCCCGCCCGCGGCGCGGCGCTCGGCTCCGCGGTCGACTGTAAAGTAACCCGCGCCGCCCGTGTCGCGGCCCGTGTGGTGACCATATATTTGATTTGCCGTAAAGTGTAAATCGAACTGCCCTGAGCAGTGCACAAGGTCAAATTCAAGGGTAATAAATGATTCGCAAAAAAATTCTAAGATGAACAGGAACCACATGAACTTAACAGGAATGTCCTGAATAATGTCAAACAGGCCATCACATTTCACAGAAAAATCCCGTCGAAACACCGAAAAAGTGAAGAAAATAAGCTGAAAATTGATCGTAATTACGATCCTCTCTGTGTGTCCCATGGGACCAACTCGTCATGACAGCGACATGACTTCAAACGTCGACCCATTGCGAGTTGAATGTTTTGCTAGGAACGTTCTAATTTTTATCAGAGATTGGGTATATCTTGCTCTTCTGGATTTTCTCTGAAACATGTTTGGAAACCACTCTGAGTTTTTCTAATGACGTCAGATCTTGAGTCACCACCCTCGCTCATTTGATCGGTTTCGAACGGAACTCGAATCAAAGTATTTTTTATGAATGATAAAGTGAGCCCTCTCTCGGCGGATGTGCACAATATGGCTGCGCGCGTAAGCTGTCCATTGCTTCTGTGTTGACGTAACATACGTGACCCATCCAAACCCTGTACCCTACTCCTCCTACCCTGTACTTCAGTTCTACCCTGTACCTTATCCCTACCTTGTACCTCATTCCCAATCTATACCTCATCCCTATCTGCATCCCATCCCCACTTGGTATCCATGACCATCCTGTATCCCACCCCTATCCTATGTCCCATTCCTGCCCTGTGCTCCATCCCTGCTTGTCACCATCCCTATCTTGTCACTGTCCATCCTGTACCTCCTTTTCTCCACCCCGTACCATCTTCTTTCCCCCTTCATCCTAACCAGCTTTGCCTCCAACCCTATACCCCCTCTTCATGCCCCCTCCCCCACCTGATCAATGCTTTGAGTCCCCTTCCTATCCTACAAACTTCTTCCAATTCCCACCACCTCCCCCCCCCCCCCCCATCCTCATCAATCCCCTCCCCTCATCCTCATCAGCCCCCCTCCTCTGTACATCCTCCTTGTCATCTCAACTTCCCAATGAACCCCCAACCGGTCCAGACAAGATGCATATGCTGATGCTGACAAGCCAGGATATCGGCCATGTATCACTCGGGCCTCCAGGGCAGTCTGTGGCCGTTATCCATGCAAAACTCACATTGCGTAAACACCAATTTGCTTACATTAGCCTGCTCCAGATCCTGACCATGGAAGGGGTGCACGGGCAGGGTCATGCACAGGATGCATTCATTCATTGTATACATTTGTATGGCAAAGGCATTGTGGGCTGCATTTTATCGACTTTCCCAAGTTTGAAGCACGTTTCAAAACCCACTACGCACTATCAAAACGTGTTTGCAAATGCCTTTCGGCAAAGTTGTTGCATTTATCAACTCTGTTGTGAGTTGATTGGGAGGCCTTGTCACTGTGTAGCTCCATTGCGCAGTTTCACCTGAGGAGCAGGAGATGTGTAGTTGGAAGTGGTTGGCATGGGCAGGTCTGAGCTATAAACGTTAATTTTCAAAATGACCTTGCATTTATAAACTCTACTGAAACATGTTCTGGCTCAAATGGGTCAGAAATGCATTTCTAACTGCATTATCAAAACAGCGCTGCATATATCAACTGCCCAAAACTCCCTGAAAGGCGTTTGGAAACCTGATTTTTATTTTTTTTTTCCACCGGAAGTAAGTTGATAAACACACCCTGAGACTATCAGGAGCTTTGCTCCTGCAATACGGTGCCCCACCTGAATTTGTGATGGAGATAACCCAGCGGAAAAGGCACTACCTCACTTAGAGGAGAAAGTGTTAAGTATCAATAGATCTTCCTGTCGCCCCCAAATTCTGCAGATATAATACCGTTGACAAGGCATTTCCCATGTTTGCACTATAAAGTACAATGTTTCCCTGTTATTGCTCAGTGCATCATGTCACATGGGTAACGAGACCTTGTATCTCAAAATCATGGATTTTTTTTTTTTAGAGCAAAAAATCTCATTCATTTTTGCAACATTGTCACAGAATTTTGCCAAATGACATCAATGTTAATATTACAAAATGAAAAACAAATTTTTTGATTGGATTAATGATTCTATTTCTATACTCAAATCAGTATTCTTGATATTCAAAATTGAGTTAGGGCGTATTTGTAATATATGCCAATTGAGATATGAGGTCTTGTCACGCAAGGGAAAATATGTTTCCTATCTGAAAAATGGCAGTCTTCCAAATAACTTCAGATGTGTGACCTAAGTCTTCCAATACCTTGTGCAACTGCAAGGTATAAGATATGAATGGCATCATGATGAAGTGGTGCTGAGAGGGATAATGTGTCAGTGACAGAAATGCTTTGTGTTCCAATAGAATTCTTTAGCCCTGTTTTTACAGAGCTTTTCAAACTGGAGTTATCTCACCAATGTCCTGTAGTGTCTGGGTAATCTTTCTTTTTTTTTTTTTTAACCTTGCCTGTGAAATATGAGTCCCTGCAAAATGTTGCTTGAACGTTGTCACGGTAACTTTTTCCAAATTCTACCCTAGCCAATTAGGGTAATTCCTGCAATATTACCCTGACATTAACTGTGACATTACCCCAACATCCCTTCTGTGTTGTGTTAGAAAGCAACCACAGTAACATTCCTTTGATGTACTCAACACAACATGCACAACATTGCAGGCAGAGAATGACTGGCATGCCATGTGCCAATCAATGGCATGGATTGTTACTATCGTAACAAAGTTTTGTCTACTAACACAATTACCAAGATATGCACAATCTAGAACAATAGGTGGCGCTGCCTGGTGGGCGGGGGTAGTCACATCAGTGGACACACACCCTTTGTGGAAACCTGCCTGGAGAAGGTTTTCGATATTTGTCTGTTAAAACAGTTACTCCTCGCTCTCGCCTAGCTGCGGTTTTATTGCCGGAGACGAGGAATTTTGTTCTCGATCCGAAGATTGTCATCATAAGGTCTGGTGAAACAGGGCTTTAGGTAATGTGACAGTCCAGTCGGTGCACTGTGTGATGTTATATAACATCAAAGGTAAAGACTGTATTTCCTGTGCGCACACCATCAATTTAATTGACAGAGATGAGATATTTCATTCTTTTTCTTCATTATGTGTTATATTTTTTGTGCTTGAAGAAGATTGTGGTCGTGTCACTGAAAAGCAGAAAAGGTTCGATTCTTGACCTACGAATAAGATGAGCTATTTGGAGCAGAATTGTCCAACCATGTTGTTTCCTGTATCTTGTAAGCCCTTCATCTTGAGTTACCATATGGAGTATTAAAAAAACAAAAACATGCAGGCCAGCAGCGCGTTTTCCAAAGAGAAAGGGTTATGTCACCATGGGTATTGAAGGATAGGAGGTGGCAAGAAACGTTCTTTCTCTCTGCCATATCACACAGATATCCAGCCTTCATTAATTGTTTCTAATTCTGTTCATTGCTCAGATTTCTCTTTTTGCTATTTTCCCCCGCATAGCTCTCTGCCTCTGTCCCATCTTTTTTAGCAGGCCAAGATTGATTGTTGTGAAGGAGGAAGATTCTTAACCTCCAGAGCTTGCATTCAATCACAGATGCTGGCAACGGATTGGATATGACCCTACCTGTTTGCCATATGAAAATCAGTCATCAACTCATACTGTTGTTACCTTATTTCACTGTCTGCATGTTGCCTGTAGCATTATTGCCTTAACATGTATGATACTGTGAAGATTTAGGGTTAATTTTGCATACAGGGTCTTGTCTTGAAATTATTTTCTGAATGCAAACAGGAATGCATGCGCTTGTGCCCACATTGCCACTTTACATGGTTGCATTCAGAATATATCTTTATGTAATAGCAGCTACGTTGAAATACTGGATCTGAGCAAAAAGTGCACATTGTTTCCAGTTTTCTTCTTTTTTTTTTCAATCATAGAGCTTACCAGCTACCTGAATATCAGCAGTGTATGATATTTTGACATTTTTTTTCATATATATTGTTTATTGAATTACTATGAATTAACTTACAATTTTCTCAGGTAGTAACAGAGATTATGCCCATAATATTTCACCAGTATGTATTTCTATATTGTTTATGATTCAGTGGGCCGAATGCATAAACGCTAGCAATTGCTTGTGCTAGCCTTTTACTCGAATCCGTATGCATAAAAACAAGCAATTGCTTGCGAGCAGAAGCTTTTGCTAGCAAGCACAAGCAATTGCTTAGAGACCAAGCATTTGCTTAAAAACGGATGCATAAAACATACCTTTTGCTAGTTCTTGCTAGCAATTGCTTACGATTTTCCAAGCTCTGTAATATGAGCTTGAGCTTTTGCTTAACCGGAACGTACCCTTTTAAGTATCCTTTTCATATTTATGAAAGAAAGACCACACTTGTGAAGGAGTGGTATAAATCTACAAGAAATTACTCATAAGTAGGGTAAGAAACTTTTTCATTTCAACAACAGGAATTTCCAGTGGTTAGCAAGCAAAATTTGATGAAGAACAGGTAGGATGTCTGACTTCGGTGGAGAGCAAGGAGACCTCTCTCCGCGTGCGATCTGGCAGATCCGGGCTACTGTAAGCTGCAGTGATGGGAATCAGCCAGTAATACGTGTGTGTGTATGTGTCTGTGTGTGCATTTCATAGCTCTTTTGCTATGTCAGGAAAGTTTCCACACAGACATGCCCTTTCAAATACATGCTGCCACACTCGCCTTTGTTCTTGTGTTCGCACAGGCGTGACGTCCCTTTTGTTGAAAACGCAAGCAATTGCTTGTGCGGGACAAGCAAAAGGTATTAGCATAAGCAAAAGGTTATGCATATGGATTTAAGCAATTATTGCTTGAGCTAGACCTTTTGCTAGACGAGCTTGTGCTTTTACTTGAAGCAATTGCTTACAAGCAATTGCTTGTTTTATGCATTCGGCCCATTGTCTGTAAGCCCTGTGTGTAAATAAAGCAGGTTATTAAGTATTTGTGCAATTTCAGATGTTGACAGGGCATGATCAGATATGAATAAACAGGACATTGTGTGAGTGGAGATAATTGAGTGAAAAATTGCATGTCTGTATTCATGTATTGATGGCTGATCAACCAATGCCATTACGTCTACATGAGTATAGACCTGTTTGGTTTGGGTACTGGTTTGTTATCATGGTAATTTCTAACGGTGGGCTTCAAGTACTGTAAAAGTGGAAATTTTCACGATGTTGAAATTTTCGCACATTTCATGCAATCAGAAACTAGTGCGAAAATACACGGATATTTTTGCTTACCATACTGTTCCAGTAGATGATGTATTGATTCTGCAGAATTAAAAACAAGTGAAACTCTTCTTACATTGCAGAGCACGAAAAATTAGTGGTGTGAATATCTATTGTTTACAGTATGTCTAACAAAAGATCATGGGTCATCGTATAACCCATTGAAAGTGCTTTTGTTCTTCTTTGGAAGCCCCCCAGTTATGGCCGCCATTTAGTTACAACGCTCTGAAGTCGGATTCGTCTATAGCGAACGTATTAGAATGTAGGCCAGCATACTGAAGACACAAACCCTTTTGTAGTGTTAGGAAGGTAGTGAATGTTTAGAGTACTATAGTAATAGACAGATGGTATTTGACATAAGCATGACTATCTATCTCTCTCGATTCTCTATCATCTGTACAGGATATCAGGAAATGCTGCACTGACGAAGAACATCCACTCATCCGTCAGTGAGAACATCAAGAAAAACTTTGCCAAGACAAAATGGAAGGTAGGTTGAAGAGTAGATTGATGCAGGAAATTCTCTACACAGGTCACTAAGAAATGACAAAAGAAGCATTTGCCCCAATATTGAACTAAATACATAACATAGTCACACCTCATAATACCAAAACAGTTAATGAATGTTTGTTTGTGTTTGTGTATGTATGATTTAGTAGTTGTTTTTGTTTTGTTTTTGTTTGTTTTTTTTTTTTTGGGGGGGGGGAATTGTCCATAGAGCATTAAGGTACAGCAGTAGATACACATATAAGTACAGAAAAAATAGATGCATTTCCTCCATGCTCTAAGGTGGAAAAACACTGTCAATCAGTTTGGATTTTCAGGACCACCAACATAGAGTGTCTGGACTTGCGAGAAAATTAAGTTTCAGGTGGTTTGGTGGTGTTTTTTTTTTAAGTCTCATGTGTAAATACAATTATGTCTTCATCAGAGTCCCATCTTGAAGCTCCCTCCGCCACCTACTCCATCATCTCCAACTTTGGAATACCGTTCTTGTCCATCTCCCAACACCACATACACACACATACACACACCCATGGCTGCCTCCTGCCCCCTTCCCATCTTTACTCTACAGACATTTCAAACTGTAATCAGGAAAGACGTCCAGTCAGGCCATAGCAAACAAGGGCTCCGTCAACATGTGTACACATCCCCCCTGGCCTTGCACTCTCATCATCACCTCATAGAGTTCTGCCCAAGGCCTCTTTCTGCAGTCCCACGCCTTCCTTCTACCCTCAGGAGCCTCCCCCTCCCCCTTCTTTCCAATGAGAATGAGGAACAAAATTGTACCGGGGCACACTTAGCTGCTAGCAAAATGTGCATGAAACACCACACAGAGTACGATGTTACAAAGAACTGTAGCAGACCTGCAGTAATGCTGTCTCATGGGTTGAGGTGGTGTAGGCCCAGAAACATCCAGCGAAATCCATTGCAAATTCCATGCAGAAATGGCTCCCAAAACAGCTTCCAATCTTCTTTTCTCTGTCCATCTTTCTCAATCCCTCCCTCTTCTTATCTATTTATCTGTCTGTTTATACTGACAGATAAATACATGGATAGATATATAGATAGAAAGAAAGATAGATAGATAGATAGATAGATAGGTAGATAGACTAATAGATAGATAGATAGGTAGATAGACTAATAGATTGATGCTAAATTTAGAAGAAAAAAAAAAAACAAGCACAGGTTGCATTGACCACACCTGGTTACAAGAACCATCTACCAAATTTTGGTTCTAGTTGCTATGTCATGCATATTTCCATACATTTCTGATGACATGCACCAGCAAAAGTTTGTAAAATCCAGAAACTTGCCATGGACAACATGGGATAGGTATCACCAGTGTAGAGAATGGAAACTAGGACGAATAGGAAATGTTTGTTTTGCTTTATGCTATTAAAAACTTCAGTTTTTATTGCAGTTCATTAAATCTTAAGAGTATTATATCTTCAGGTATGAGTTTCTTCATTTTGTCTCCCTCTACAAATTAAATTTGTTAAGATTGCAACTGCTGATCTGTAAATTAACAAACATGCAATCTTAACAAATTTAATTTGTAGAGGGAGACAAAGTGAAGAAACTCATACCTGAACCTTCACCCCTCTGAATAATATCTTTCTTTTATTTATTAATTGTCTTGTCAAAATTTTTTGCATGCATGGGATGCATAATATTTTTTTTTTTCTGTAATACAATGTAAGTGATGTGTTTGAGAAACTTCTGATACTGTGAAATGGAATATTCGTCTCCCCTAGACTTTTGTCTGCCCTTCTTCCTGTACAATCTCTCTTCCAACCTCCCTGGTTCTTCTATTCCTGTCGTGCTCATAATTCCATGGGAGTGGCCCTTCTTTGCTGTCATCATTGTTTACAACCTGTTGCTTGTTCGTATCATCACTCTTGAGGTGGAGTTCTTCTCCCAGAAGAATTAGTGGATAATGGAATCTTTAATCTCGGTTTCCAGTCAAAAATTGACTGATGCTGAATGATGGGCCGCCGTGCAGTTATTGCATCAAGATTAGAAAAAGTTGCAGGTCAAAGGTCATGTCATTCATCAAGTTCTGCAGATAGAATGTGAGGACTGGATCTCATTTGCGGAAAGAAAAAAGAAAAGATCACACATCAGAAATTTTCAGGATATGTCTGACTCTTTTTTGCTGTCATCTGTCTTTCTCAAGTACAGATCTATTTACTGCTTATGTGATAGATTGGGGGATGAGAATCCAGTTTATCTTATGCCATATCATGTGATGTATTGCAAGATGGGATTGAAATGCCGGATGCTCCACGATTATTGTTTCATCAATATTCATTCCTGCACTCCCTTTGGCGAGTGGAGTATAATAGCTAGTTTGGGGGACGATATCCGCGCTGGATGAAAACAAGCAGGGGATCTCGACGGAGACGAAAAGAGTGTGAAGAATTTTCTACCGGTAAACAGTTATGATCCTCAGAATTTATATCTTTTGACGCTGGATAGGGGATTAAGGCAATTCATATTGTTGACACCCCAATAACAACTGCTGCTCCTTCATCCCCTGTTTCACTCATCCCATTCTCCTCCCTGTTTGTTCTTTTGTTTCTCATCTTCTTCTGCATTATCTCCTTTATCTCACTTTCTCTCTTTCATCGTCATTTTCTGTTTCTTCTTTCTCTTCTTCTCTTCTTTTTTATCTTCTTCCACATCATCTCTCTCTTTAAATTCTCTCTTTCATCATCATTTTCTGTTTCTCCTTTTTCTCTTTCTTCTTTCTCTTCTTGTCTTTCTTCTTTCTCTTCTTCTCTTCTTTTTTGTCTTCTTTTGCATCATCTCCCCTATCTCTATTTCTCTTTTTCATCATCATTTTCTGTTTTTCTTTCTCTTCTCTTCTTTTTTCTTGTAATTTTTCCTTCCCTTTATCCATCATCTCTTTCATCATCTCCTTTGTCATATCCTCTTTTTTTTGTTTTCCTTTTTTTTTTATTGGATAAAAGGCATGACTTGAAAATACAAAGTTCATCAGGTATTTCCAAACCTAGCTATTCTTCAGTCTAAATTGGCAAAATGTGCCCCAACAGTGAAGTCTAAAGCTTTAACAATGATTAACTTAATTTTAACTATCTTTATTTGGTGCTTCATTGTTCTCAGCTCTTTTTAGGATTTAGAAAAACAGAATCGATGCTTTTATCCAGAGTTTCAGCCAACTGTGGCAAGCGTCTGAATACAATGTTTAAGATGAAAAAGGAAGATAATCAAGACCTATCTGCACTTAATTTCTGAGCAAGCCACTCCCACTACCAATCTACATAGCTGCTGGACAATGGATGTGCATGTGCAGTTCATCTTTCATTATATCAATGAGCATAACGAGTTGACTTTTGTATGAGAGAAGCTGCATATCTTGGGTCCAATTTGTCGTTTCTGTGTGGACAAATATAATGCAGTATTTCCCAGTATGAACCACAATTTCATTTAAAAAATGACTGGAAATCGACATTGTTCGACGCATAGATGAAAATACAAAAAATGTTTAACTAGTGAACAAAGTACCAAGGAGGAAATGGATTCCCAGTTAGCAATGGGTTAAAGAATTTGGGGCCTCAAGCAATTTGCTGCATTTTTTTTTTTTTTAAAGATGAACAGTCAATAGCGTGGTAATGATGATCCATGTATGTGCAGTTATCTGACAACATCAGTGTATTTGTGTTGTGTTCAGGGGATGCACATGCAAAATTTTGCTACTTATTTGATTGATGCAAGGATCAAAACTCCACTGTCTATCTTGTGAAGGATTTTCATTGCAATTAACGCAAAAGTTGTTTTTTTTTCAATAGTGTATTTTTGTATGAAAATACTCATCCACTTCCAGCTCCAGCTTAAAGACCTCCATGTGTTGTGATGCAGATGACATTTACCTCTAAGAAGGAGGAATTTAGATGGGGGGGGGGGGGGTAGGGGAGGGGTAGGAGGGAACTGCTTGTAACTTGTAGTCCACCTACACAAAGCTAGTACAATT
Organism: Diadema setosum; assembly: GCA_033980235.1. NCBI lineage: Eukaryota > Metazoa > Echinodermata > Echinoidea > Diadematoida > Diadematidae > Diadema > Diadema setosum. The sequence goes on from CM067060.1 coordinate 32,170,999, forward strand.
TTCTTGTGTAATGACTGATTGGGGTGGGGTAGAGAGGGGACCAGTATATGGATGTAGCAAAGTGCCAAAGAGAGAGAGAAAAAAAAAGGAAAAACCCAAGCCCCAAAATACCAGAAAATAAAAACAGCTATTGTAGCCGTTACATGTATACCTGCACCAGGGATGACCTGTTTCTTAGGTGGCCCCAAGTGGGTGGATATCGTCCCCTCAGCCATCCATAACTGACAGGTCCAATACATCTGTGACACGGGATTTGTTAATATAATTTTTTGTTTAACCTCGGCCGAGTGCCACCGCAGGGCCCACGCAGAGTTCCCCAGAGAAGCAGCGGGGAGAGGGACACACTTCTAGTAGAGCCCAAAGGGCTCTTTGCGAGGGAGGATGAATTGATAAATCCGCTTCTAAAGCCCCTCTAAGAGGGGCAGAGTATTCCCAAAGTGTGCATGATATGTGGCTATGTTATGTCGCGTCTTGCAACCATGTCCCACCCTCTGCGTTCGCGTGATGCATGGCGTCGTCGTCGTTGGGATAGGCTCACGAAATCACTCCCCTCGGTACTGTCTGTTCCATACAGTCGCACATAACATTTCTGCGCTGGAGTGGTGCTTTGTTGGAGAATTTATGCAACCAGACATCACAAAAATACTGCCGAACATTACAGACAGTCACATTTTCTCTTATCTCTGCTTCAGTCCACACATGGCTATCCTTTTGGTGTAGTTTGATGGACAATGAAAAGGCAAGAAAAGTTACAACTGACATTTGAAGGATTTACTATAAACCATTTTACAATTTTTGAAAAAATCTTTGAAAAAAAAAAATGCCTCGTCTTGCAGAAATCACCAGGTTGGCAGAGGATGCAAAATGAGGGAGAATTTTTTCTTCACCATCCATAATAGTTATTAGGTGTTTTTTTTTTCAATATTTTTTTTTTTTTCACACTGAACCTGCATTTTGGGTTCAGCTAGATTGTGTTCAGTGTTTATTTACATCCGTAAATATGACTCTTATGGCTCTACCCCGAGGGTGTTGTTGTTGTTGTTGTTTTTAATCTTTAGTCTTCCCAATGCCCCCCCCCCCCCCCACACACACACACACACATACAGACACACCCTGGTGTCCCCTATTACTTAGTGTAAGAGGAGTACCTGGCTATGGCTTAACTATTATCAGTGATGGCAAAGCCCTCTCTGACAGCAGTACGAATGGGAGGGAATTTATGTTAGATAGAGGGGGTTATATTGTAAGCAAAAGTGATAGTAGTAGGCCTATCTGATAATATGAATGATTGTAATGTTGTGGATGATATATTACATTTATTACTATCATTTTTTTCATTAAAAGGAATAGCAGAAGTATCATAGATTACTACTGCTAGTATAATAGAATATTAGTGAAGCTGCATAATACTCCATTTTTTCACAGACTGTATCAATATGTTTGTATAAATTAAGCCTCATTTTGTAATGACTATGCAACTGACATAAACATTTTTTCCTTTGCTGCCTGTGTGTCATTCCATAACATGCATGTCAAATTTACATTTTTTTTATGTACATTCTGTTGAAAAAAAGTGAAAATAAAGTTTTAATTGAATTGAAATGTTACAGCACTATTATCAAAATCATTTTCATAAATTTTGCTCTGATTACTTATTCATTTTTTTTTTCTTTTATTGTGTCTTTTCTCTTCCCGTTCTTGATTTGGCTGCCTGCAGCAAGCCTTCAATGCCACAGCGGTCGTCAGGCACATGCGCAAGCTGGGACTGGGCGACGTCAAGTCCCGGCTCCAGAAGAAGGAGGAGGAGGAGAACCGGTCGGAGGAGAGCAACGGCCAAGAAGGGTCGTCGGATAATAGCTAGCTGCATCATCCCCCTGCCCCTATACCACCACCACCACCACCACTACCACTACTTTACCGTGCCATCCAACTCCTGGCCCGGCCACCCCCTTTCCTGGCCACCCCCTTTCCCGTCCCCCTGTACTTACTTCACATACTTCTTTTTTGTTTCTCTTTTTTTTTCTAAATTCTATTCTTCTCTTCAGGCTGTCGTGTCATCCCGTAAAAGACTACGTCAACTTGTGTATTCTTATTGTTGATCAGAATACCACAGCATTTATCTCCCATTTATTGCTTGTGAAAGTCACTCAAGTGAGAGAGAGGAAAACAAAAACAAAGAAAGATGTGAATCATCTGATCAATTACAGTGTAGGTATGTCGTTAATATTCTGCCTCCATGCAGGCAGTCCAAGTGTTTTCCAAAGACAAACTTTCCAGTAAAAACCCCTTTCTTTTCTATTTATTTACATATGAATCCATTCATTTTGTGGCCAAGGTTTCAGACAGTGGAAAGCATGGCTAATTGTAACATAATTTCTTCTTCTGCCTCTTCTTCTTCTTCTTCTTCTTCTTCTTCTTCTTCTTCTTCTTCTTCTTCTTCTTCTTCTTCTTCTTCTTCTTCTTCTTCTTCTTCTTCGTCTTTGGCTGGAGTTTGATTATTTATCCTCTACCAACTTTCAGGTGCCATTAAATCAACATTGATAAGTGAAAGTGTATGTGTTTATAATTGTACTACTTGGAAAAAAAAAAAAAACGAAAACATGTGATTTGCCCAATTTTGACACATGGTTTTTTAAGCAAGTACCATGCCACCCTTTCCAACAAGATCGGTCATTGTTGGTTGGTTTTTTTTCTGTGACAGTCAATGAATTAAATGAGGTTAAAAGTTGAAATTGGATTGTAGGTGTATAAAGGGATAGTGTGATGTCACCTGTGGAACTGCAGGTATTAACACAGAGAGCTGCAGGTGTTAACACAGTGCTGCCAGTGTTAACACAGCTGGGCTGGTGTGCATGTGTCACAGCTATTTCAGTGTGTGCAATGGATTCTGGGGGTTGTAGGGACAGTACAAGTGGGCAACATAACACATGTAGTGTGACCTGTACGACTTCCATACACAAAGGTGGCCCCAGAGGGTCAGTATGATATGGACACACAATTTGTGTGAAAGTCAACTCCAATGACAAAAGAGAAAAGATTAAAAAAACAAACACAACAACAACAACAACAACAACAGCAAAACACAACTTATCACAGTTAATCGTCGATTGAATCCTCTGCCTGATGTATTTCACATCATGTCTCTAATACTGCCAGAGCGTATCTTCTCACACATTTTTTGATAGTATATCATTCCTCCTTATGAGGGAGTTCCCCAGAGGGTAGTGTAATGTAAGAGAAAGGTAAGAGAAGATGATTTCTTGGTTTATTCTGCATAGTGGCATCATGCGTATTGATATATTTGATATGTCTCGATATGTACTTGCACACTTTTAACAATCCGACATAATGCCCATTGTGCTGTTCCTACCAGCTACCTCCATTTACCTGCTGCTGATGTGTGTGTTTGCCGCTTTTAATAATAAATAACTTTTGTGCAATGTAAATGCCAAATAAAACAAAAGAAAAGCAAGCACAGGAATGGCCCCGCTCTTTAAAAATATCTATGGAGCACACACTCACATAGGTGTAACTCTCACTGTGAAAAGCACAAAATGTTCCGTGCCGTGGCTCCGTGTATGACTCCTACTTCTAGCTGTCCACTGTGGGCCTGTAGAGTTGACAGGCATCTGTGCAATAGTGGTAAAAATGGACTCTGTCCTACCTGAGCTTCACTCACTGGATGGGTAACTTTGTAAGAGATTGAGCACTCTGGAGGCTACTGAGTCTATTCTTGCTGCTCTCTGCTTGCAAGACAGTTTGATTAAGTGCAGAGCATAAAGAATAAAACAAAGGAGAAAGTGAGGCTTGGTTTACTTACTGCAGCATGTACGTAGTAGGAGAGTAAGGAGAAAACAAATGTTACAGCTCAAGGAGTTTTCCTGAAAGTGTTCATGTGGTGCAGCTCGGTTTTGTCTGATCAGACTTCTTCTTCATATGGCACAGTGTGCCGAGTTGATACAATTTGATACCATCTGCTGCTTACTGCTAGTCACCTGGGGTGAACCACAAGTGGGGATGGTAGCATTTACCTGTTTACCTGGATGGGTATGTGGGTGGATGTGTAAATGACATATCTTTTGTTATATCTTAAGGAGAGCCATGAAGAAAACATGTCTTTCAGGAAAATGATGAACACCACTGTTTAGCCTCCACAACAAATTTAGGGGTCTAAATAACACTGCTAACTTCACAGTAACATAACTGTGATGACTATTTCTAAATGTTCTTTGAGTTCCATACAAGCTGGGGTACTGTTATTGGGTAGTGAAATCCATTATCATGACTTTCTAAAATTTGCTACATGTTTTGTCCAGTTTTGCTCAAAGTTTCACAGACTTTTTTTTCTCTCTTAGTTTCCTTCCCTTCTTCCTTGCAATATAAGCTTTCCCCTGGGATATGTTTCTCCTGCAAAAGAGCAATGAACTTGATAGTCTTCATCAAGCCTGACCATGATGACTTCACTTTTGTGTGCAAAAATGTCAGGCAGCATTCCCCACAAAGTCTTCATGTTTAGCAATTGATTGATGTAATCACATGCCACCATGGGAAAGGGATAAGATAAGGACTTTGGCATACCTACCCATTTCCTCTCAGATGTCTTTGAAGTAAGAGAAGAAGAGCTTTAGAAAAGTGGAAAGTTCATTATATCCCCCAAAAGTTGTGACGGCATTTGTCAGAATGCGGCGATACAATCTCTTGAAACTACAAAACTGGAAGAAATGCTAGTTCCAATAACTATATCTCAACCAGACCAGTCAACTGGTATCAAAAAAGTTAATATTAGCTGGGGGGCAAACATGAAAGACATTTAGCATTCCTCCTGTAAGCTCTAAAGCATGCCTTCTTCAATAATTTATGTTGTCCCTTCACCAATACTGCAATCATAACTTGATTAACAACAAGTAGGATGTATGTTCACTTAATATAAGTAAACCTGTGGCCACAGAAGCACTGGGTATACAGCATAGTTCATTGTTTCAGAAGTTTTGGAAACAGTCTACAAACAATGTTTCTTTACCATTCTACCACTGTCAGTACATAATTTGCTTCATTTCTTCTTCTTTTTTTTTTTTCACCATGTTTTGTAGATCCTGAAGGAAAATGTGCAAAGAAATGAGTGCCTTGTGGCGGTTTTTCTTTTTCTCTTGTAATTAATTGTAATTGAAGTGTCAGTATTAAAAGAACAATTTAAAGAGGAGTTACCTTGGATTGTTTTCTTGATTGACTTTTGTGTTTTTATTAGAAACACAAAAAAAAAAAAAAAAACATAGGAGAGACTCCAAGTGGAAAGCTCTTAGTTACCTTTTCAATCTAATGGTTGAATGAAGAATTAGAAGTGTATCTGTGCTCTGATTTCATGACACTCTATTATGCATTTGGTTATGTAAATTTTGGTGATTGAAGAAAAAGTTTTGTCTATGTCAGAAGTATATATATGTTGAAAATTTATAAAGTCTATTGTTATATTGTGCAAATATAGGTACACTTTTTGTTCATTTTGTTTGTTTAAGTCAGTGGAAGTGATTCATATTGCAATTTTTGAAACAAGAATATTCAATTTGTGACACTAGTACTAGATTGTGCTGTACTGTTCTTTTTTTCTTAGTGTATGGTGCAGTTTTGAAGTCTGTGCTGATTGCGTACTACAAATAAGTACAAAATTGTAATATAGCTATTGTCAAATATTTGGGAAATGTATAAAGTTTTAATGAATTAAGGATTTATCTTGTGTCAACACTTAACTAAGCCATTTGAATGAAGCGTGCATGTAATTCAATGTTTTTAGATGGCAATGGCCTTTTTGCGGCTATTTCAACATTTGTAATTTATTACAAACACAACATCTTCACAGTTTTCTTCCACTGGTGTCTTGTCATTTTTTCAGTCATTTTACCCAGTTTTTTTTTTTTTGGTCAAATTCCTCCTTTTTTGTCAATGTATGTATATAATTATTTTGCAAATGTATGGTAGATCCAACAAAAATGAATTGATTGTGGTAAGATATATGTAGAAAATACACGAGACTTTCTAACGATCATACAGTCAGTCTGATATCATACTTGATAGAGTAGATAAGCAACTTTTCAGATTTTAGTAGTTGTGTGATGAGTGTAGAAGTGTCAACAAAGTAATGATTATTGACCTTTAGGTCACTGTGGCAGAGTAATGGCAACTATTATTTTCAATTTCTCTCTCTCTCTCTCTCTCTCTCTCTGAGAGAAGTATTTAAAGTATTTAAGACATGCCAGTGACTGACAAAGCTTTATTCATATTTCTGTAAACACTTCCTTCTGTACATATGTAAACAGATGTGTGTTTGTTTGTTCCTTTCTTTGGCCTCTTACGTTGAAAGTAGTGGCTTGATATGTCTGGATGAAAACCAGTATAATGTACTCCATCCCCCTCCTTTTATGAACAATGGATAGCGATCGTTTTAGTTTACTCGACGGTACCAGTACTACGCCATGAAAGTGTAAGATCCCCCAATATTCCACACGTGTCTTGAGACGATGTGACCGGTGAAAATATTAATGTCAATTGTCAATTCCCACTGCAGACGTGTTTTTTGTGGGGGTTGAGAAGGAAAAGAAAAAAGTTCTGCTCAAATCTCCTAATTTATCTTCCGACCCCTGTTGTTTTTCAAGTGATAGTTATATTGTGAACACAATTCAAACGTTTCATATGCTCTCAGCATGTGTTGAACATTACGACAATTGGGTACTACAAGATTTTAATATGAACGCACAGACATCTATAGATGCTCATACACTTGCACGTGTGCGCAGACATGCATGCTTTCTTTTGAATTAAAGGGAACCAATTGGCATGTATTACGGTTGTGTGATTGAAATGATCTCAATTTACTGCCCACCTTGGTACATTCGAAAAAGCAGTACCATGGTAGGCCTGCTTGAATAGCATTGTCCATCAGTCCATATGTGCATGAAAACGTATTACACACAAATCCTATATGCGCAGAGTAGAAGGTTGGCAGAAAGAAGACCATTTCTACCCGACAGTTTTCTCCAAGTTGGGCTGCTCGCAAGAGCCTTGTGGTGTTAGCGTTTTCTGAAGTGCAATGGGGATTCTTGAGTATATTCTGAGTTGGGCCAACCTTCGCAATTAATACATAGTCACACCACAACACACCCTCTATAAGCTTTTGCAATATAATACTGTCGCTGTGGGGGGGGGGGGAATTGAAATGTTAGATCTGACATCTTGTGCAAAGGCATACATACCTCAGAAAGCTTCACTCAAAATTTATTCAAATGGGTAAGATAACATGGTATACAGACAGACGAGCCGTGCCTGGTTTCAGATTGCACACATAATGAAATTCATTGATTGGAAGAAAAAAAAAATGGTACATGTAGGTTGTTGATATTCTGAGTAAGTGATGGTTCAAGCTGTGTACACATTTAGCCTCTTTCTACAAAACTAGTGTCTTTTGAAAGACAGGGCAACTATTGTGTTTAAAGAGATTGTGAAAAACAAAACAAAACAGTGTAATACTTGAAATCGCACCAAGTCTGTAAACAGAAAGACTCTTGGTACAGCATCATTTTCAGAGTAGTTTGCATACTGGTAGTGTATCCCTGCATGGGTCTTAACCAGTATGCACTCTGAGAAGTTATGAATGTTGGATTAATAGGCACGTGTTCCATGCTTTATGAGAAATAGAATTAAAAACATAAACAAAAAGAACAGAGTTCACATCACTCTGCAAGTATTCAATATCATGAGAATATAAGACAGAGAATCCAAAAGCATCAATGATGTTCTAGTGATGTAGTAGAGATATTGTTTCAGAGGACCATGCTGAAGATACTGGCATGAATTTTTCACTCTTCCCTCCTGCCTTTTGTTTTTGTTCTTTTTTGTTGAAAATCTTCCATCATGGCATACTTGTATATATGCCATTGAGTCTCATTTTGCTACAAGCTCTATTCAATTCAATATGCACCCAATTGCAAGGGTTAACGTCCAAGTGCTGTCCGATCCATTGCGCAAGATATCTCCGGCCTCTTCACCTTTTAGCATGGACAGATTGAAGTTTTCTCTGATGTTGCGTCAGTGACAAATGCATGCACTTAAGCAGCAGAAACCATCGAGGAAACTTTATTGTGTGAGGTGACTTTGTTTGAGCTAGATGTCAACTTTTGGTCTTGTTGTTTGGTTTTTTTTTTAAGTTCTACTCAATGAGCAGTTCTATCAAAACTTAGTAGCGTTTGATGAAGATGAATGAACATGTACAGTAGCTAGATAAGGTAGCGCAAGTTTCATATTGATAATCATTGCACACAAGTGTGTGTAATTTGAAGGATTGATTTTTTTTTTTTGTCGAATAAGTGAGAATGTTCTACGGGTCAAATTAGATATGTTTGGATTATTGTATTTCTCATTTGATGTACGCTTTCAATGTTGAACCTGATCTCAGTGTTTAAGCTACCAATAATTTCTCTCCCTTTTCCCTTCTTTTGCTCAAACTCTTCTCTCTCTGTGGTATATATATCATGGCACTGTGTTGTTTGGGGGCTTGTCCGGACTGGCTCATCTTGGATTTTGTTTGTTTGTTTTATTTTACTACAGCAATCATGTTATCTTTTAAAAAACTGTACTGAACACACACACACACAAACACACACACAAATATCAAATCAAAATTACTGTACAGAATGTATTTACATCTCTTTGAGATTGAGAGACCCAATGTGTACAATCAACAGCTATTTGAATTAGCAGTGAAAATGTTCCAGAGCCACTTTTCAACCTTTTTAAAACTGGAAGCCCACTTTGACTCCTACAAATTTGTTTGGGGCCCAGTTAGATTGAATACCAATCTTTTTTATTTTTGTTTTGGCCCATGTCGCGGCCCACCTGTGAGAGCTTTGCAGCCCACTACATGTACTTGAAAAGTGGGATTCTAGAGGGATTCTGATTACCACTCACGTGCTGAGTTCTGATTAGTCTGACAATAGGGAGCTTTAGATTTGCAGCGCGGACACTTGAGACGACGCTTGAGTTGGACGTTCTCCTCTTCCTTGCGTCGTGCTGAAAAGTAGCTTTACATTACTGTAAAAGTAGAAATTTTTGCGGTATTGAAATTTTCGCGCATTTCGCGCAACCAGAAGCTAGCGCGAAAATAAAAGCATGCGAATATTTTTGTATGCCATGTGTTCCTGTAGTCGATGTCTTGATTCCGTGGAATTAAAAACACGCGAAACTCTTCTTACCGGGCCAAGCGCAAAAAATTAGTCGCGGGAAAATATCCACTTTTACAGTACACCGGGAAGCAACGTACAAAAAATAAAATGGCGCCCCCATATCATGGGTGCATCAAGTAGCTCTCTGCATCGTAAATTGAGCAAACGTAAAAATAGCCCAGAACACATAGTGAAAAACTCAGACGACACAAGCTATAAATAGATCGACTTGACGCGCGTTTTGCGCCTGCTCAGAACATGTTATTTTCCTCTGAACATCCCCGTCGCGAAAATCTAAAGCTCCCTAATATCTATGAGAGTGGATTATTTCTGTGTAGAGGCCAGCCACCACAAATGTTACCTTTTCTGAATGTTTTGATGGAACATGATGCAGAGTCACCTTCACTTTTTCTAATAAAAGCTTGGTGCAAACCCAACTCTTCAGGGTTGACGATACACAAACATCAGATATGTATAAAACATAGACATTTCCCTCAATGATGCAGTGCTGCATGGCGATGTTCTTGACTTGAGATGGGCAAAGACGTGTTAGGCGTACAGGGAAGTCCCGTCATAACAGGTACCACTTTTTAACCCGTTGAGGACGGTTTGATTTTGCTACAACACGCATTTCCCATAGACACCTGCCCGAGTATACTCGGGACTCGTCTTCAACGGGTTAATGAAGTGAATTCAGTAGTACTGCCGACCTCGTTACAACGGGATTTCTCTGTGTACCACCTCATGTAGTCGTGCATTAGACGCTCATCACAGCCTACATCAGGCTCTCTGTATTGATATTACAGAAGCGAGACAGATCTAAAAAAAAAAAGAGAAAAAAAGTAGAAATACGAGAAAAAGAAACAAGAGAAAGCGGGTAGGCTAAATGTATTATCCACCTGGTGTATGCTTGCAACCAAACATTCCACTGTGCAGTGTAGACAATGTGAGTCGAATGCACGCACCTCCTGTTCCAAGTCAAGAACATTACTCCATTTCTACCCCACGTATCTCATTCTTGATAGTCGGGAGTACGTCAGCCAGTATATCACACCAAAATATGTTTTCAACATTTTATGAGTATTATTTCTTCCATATCGATGACGTGTTTATAGGAGTGATTTTTGTTCTTTATTACTATAGATTTTAAGGATTGTTCATATAAGAACACAGTCAGTTCTTTCTTTTTTTTCGCCGTAATGTTAAGTTCTTGTTGTTTCAAAGAAGAATAAAAACTAGTGTTAAATTGACTTAAGCCTGTGTCCAAGTTGAAAGATAAGATGCAATTCGCCACCATGTGTTATATACCAAATGATGCATTTTTTTTTTATTGACAGCTATTTAACATCACTGAATGTTGTACATTTCTGATCACAGGCACAGCATATAGAAGTATCCCTACTGTAGATCTTTTTTTTTAAATGCTTCATTTCACTGCATTTTTTTTTCCATTTGTGAATGTTTCACAATTGAGTACACATTGTATATGTAAACTGATCAAATTACAACAAAATGACATACGAATATGTATTTGTGTCTGTGCTTCCTTTACGTCTCATGGATTCGTCACAGCAGTGTAATATCCAAAGAGAATTTCAGTGTGTAATCCTGTTCCTGTATATTGTTGGGTGCATGTCCAAAACTGGATTGATCAGATAAACTGGCAGTCCATGTCTGTATGGCGTTTTCATTGATCCAAAGTTTAAGAAATTGAAATTACATCATGAGTTTGGGAGACTCATCACAAAACCAGCATACCAATAAAGATATTAATCCCCCCCCCCCCGAAAAATACATATATGTATATATGCATATATGTATGTATGTATATATATATATATATATATATATATATATATATATATATATATATGTCAAATGTATTCAAGAAAAACCTGTTATAACAAGCTCACAAAGAGATACCATTTTTATTACTGCAACAAGGTAAATTCAATGGTAATTTTCCATTGCTGTATTTAGATGGTCTCTTTTTTACCTTTTAACGAAGTAAAATTGTGGTAAAAGCAACCTCGTTATAACAGGGTTTCCTGTATCACATATACATGTATCTACAGTGTATTCTAATAGGGTTACTACATGTACTTGTAGGAGTGATAGTGTGTGTGTGTGTGGGCACTGTTTGTAATCTCAGAAACAACTCTTGGTCCAGCAGTTCTCTGTAGTTGATTTACGTGGTACAGTATTGCAACAAAAGCACAAGAAAATTTCATACATTTTTCATGCCTACTAGTCTCCATGTCGTGACCACATGAAGATATCTGTACTGCCATTACTACTGCAGGTCTCATCACAAAAACTTGTATGCTTACGCCGGCAGCTGATTGGCTGCAATGTGCTGTTGTACAATGCATGAAACAGGCCCCTGCATCTTATGCCTGTGCATTCATGATTACTACTGCATGTGCCGTTCCCATGCCAATATTTTCAATGAGGTATCCCCATTAAATCTCACAACTGGAAAGTGATACAAACAAAGCTACATTGCAGTCACAAGTTGACTTTCTAAACAGTAACTCTTTTATTTTACAAATAGGATGCAAACTCTTCAATGTTTGCGCATCATGAACCCTTGTAATAAGTGTTGCTGCTACAATCAAACCACAGAAACCACACAAAGGTCTGAAGAGGCTGGGGAGGTGGGTACATTTTGCAGAGCTACAGGTCACTCATGCAAGTGTCTGTACTTGGAAAGAAGTATACCCTCGGGGGTCACAGCCAAATTTTGTTGGCTAACCCTACAGCAATTTAATCCTCAACCAGTTAAAATTATCTTCAAAGACACAGAAAATGAAAATGAAGAGTAGCCTGTCTACATCTTGCAAGGATCACACTCAATATTACTGATCAGCTCATCATAGCATATAGAGATCAGGTATAGGTGTACTTGCAACGATGAAACACAATCTGGAACTTGATCAAACTTCATTTCAGGACATAAATATATTTTGTTTGCTCAAATGCTCTCATCATTCTTAACTAGTATTACCTAGCTACCCAAAAGAGAAAAGCAGATGTCTACTTTAAAAAAAAAAATGGGATGAAATATTTTTTGTACTAATGCTCAAACAGAAATATACACACTGCACAGTAGACAATATCTCATATATTTTACATCTGTGCAGAGTAAATTTCCATGTGACATTTTCAAAGTCCACCACTCTGTAAGGTGAAGGAGCAGAAATAGATTTTCTAGAAATCAAACATGTTGTTTGAAGGCATGCATATTCTGCATAAACAAAGTGATGACGCTGAATTCAGTTCAGCTGTCTGTACACATCATTTGCTTCAACAGATTAAAGACCAGTTCATCCCAGTTAAGCATGCCCATCATACTGACACACATTTTCCTCAGTTTTCTTTTGAAGATATCAAACGTCATCTGGTGAAGAAATAACAGGACATATCGTATAATAAGCAAAAAGTCATGAACAGACACATTGCCATTTTTTCACTGGTTGACATCTGGTTCTTTCATAGTAACAGCCGTTTTGGAAACATCAAGTATCATATATGTGACAAACATGTCTGTAAGTGACAAATCTGTTTCCTGAGAAGCAGTTCTAACAATCAAATATCATGGTCCCCATGGAAGACCACCAAGGTAATCCAAAAACATTTCACCGCACAAATAATCGTTCATAAGTGGGTAAATGAAACTAAACCTGCCTTCATTTTTCAAAAGTGCATAACATGTGCACAATGGTGTCACTTGAGAGCACAAGAGAAAAGGAACATTTTCTTGCAAAATCATGGTCATGAATAGAAAACCATGGTCATCAATAGCAAACGTGGGCCATGGGGGGGTCAAGGCGGCTGCCTTACATGGTGCGTAATGGCTCTGGATCAGACTCGGGAAGGACCAGCTTGCTGGGGTCAATGAAATCTGGCTCGATGACCGGCTGGCCCGCTGCTCTCCTCTCGTCGAGGACAATCTGAGCTTCCTTCATGGCCCACTCTCTTCCAGTCCTGGATTATCAGATGTCAAACAAAACAAACAAAAATACACAATCTCAAATTATACATCAACATACTTCCTAAGAAAGAAACAAAGGTAAACATGTAAGATTTGAAAGAAAACAAAACAACAAGTGAGCACTTCAGTCTTTGCTGTTGTTGTGTTTTAAGCCACTATTCAACATTAGGAGCAGTGATTAAACAAATGTCCAAAAATGTTCGAATTATCACATCTGATGCATATATGTATAGTTCAGTTGTATCGTAAAACACCCTACCGTACAAAAATTTTGCAATAAAGCTGCAAATATAAGGCGATATATCTCTAATTTCCTCAATAAGCCATCATGGCGATAGTTTATTCTAGAAACGATTTAATAAAGCTATTGCTCATATATATCAGTACTGATTGTACTGATTAACATTTTCATGTTGGTTATTTTTACCCCTAACTCACATTTTAGAACTATTTTAAAGCACAAAAGCTGTTCTTTTTTTTTCCATCTGCAAATGTTAGCAGGGGGCTTTAATGACATCATTCTCACACTTTTTTATTGCAGAACAGGAAGCCTTGAAAGCAGGGCATTATATAACTGGATATTTTAAATCACAATCTTGGCCTTTTCATGAAAATTACCACTCAGACTACTTGTACATATGTATATGTTGCAGTTAGAATTCCCCTTCAAACATTACTGCTACAGTCACGGTTGGCAGCATAGATTCTGTACATTTTCTGAATTTCATCAACGAGATAAGAGGTTGATTATCTTATTTATTTATCTATTTATCCCTTTTCTTTTTCGGCCACCGTAGGTCTAAAACCAACATCCTAGGCTATCAAGCATGCCAATGCACACTTCAAACTGTACATCTTTTTTTTTTTAAAACAGCCATCAGGTATCTCAGCTTGCACGGGCACTTACGCATCGGGGGCATAGTGAAGTAAAAATGGACCGAAGACCAACGCCACAGATATTGTTGTGAAGAAGACAATCCGATATGTCCAAGTATCCCAGTAAGGATCTGGGTGAAAGCCATGAGTGACATATCCCTGGAAATAAAAATGAAAACATCTCTGATAATTACACTATCAAGTATCATTTACCTTTGCAAAATTTAATGCTGAAACAGTGAGCCATTTATTGGGTGCATGTTCTTTCTACAAACCCCCCGAGACATGACCTTACCACAACTACATTGTACAACAACAGCTGAATGTTTTACTTTTACCAGGCTCACTCTACTTGGATTCTGCTGTTTTTTTTTATCTCATGTCTCCCTCTCAGACTGGAGAAACCCCTCTCTGTTTCATAGTCTCTCTTGGAAACTTTCAGCCTAACTGCAGAATACCCCATCACGATTCAGTACCATAGTTGGTCAACCAACGACCCACAAAGTCAAGTGTCTGATAGGTACATCAGTATTACTATTAGAACATGCATGCATGCATCCATGCATTAGCTAGCAAGAGTAGTGTAGTTTAGGGATATATGATGGTATATTGGCATTGCAGCCAGCACACATGCCCTTGAGACTTCTGATCGTAGGTTCAGTGCATAGGTTTGTTGATTTGTTGGCCAGAGCTTTGTCAAATCATGAAATAGTCCCACTGCAGGGCACATGCATCTGTGCATTAGCAAGCAAGGTTAAGGATAGTACATTGAGATGTATCTATGGTATCGTATTAACATTCGTTGGCCAGAGACTTCACATCGTATTCTTAGATCAATGGTTCGTTGGCCACAGACTTTGGCAAAATCATGAAATAGCCCCAATCGTAGGTTCGTTGGTTCACTGGCCAGAGACTTTGGCAAAGTTGTAAAATATAAGGCCCCACCACAGGGCGTGTGCATCCATGCATTAGCCAGCCAAGGGTAGTCGTAGGGCTATATCTATGGACTTGGTAAAATTAGTCGAGGGACATTGTTAGAGAAAGTCTTTTCGAGAATAAAAAAAAGAAAGAAAAGAAGGGTCAAGGGAAAGAAAAAAAAAAAGAAAGGACGGAAGATATAATTGTAGGTTAGTTGGTGTGCTGACCACAGACTTCACATCAAATTATTTGTATCAAATTTCAAGTCTTATGTAGGTCCTAGCTCCAGCTCCACTACTCCAGTTCGTAGGTTGTCAGTCAACCAGCTGTCACACGCTTGACAGGGTATTCTGCAGTTGTTCCAAGTTCTCGTCTATTAACGGTAGACTTTAACGTTAGATGTCTACATGCCAAACATTCTATATTGTGCAATCATCGTTGTAAGCCTGTGCCAGTGTTAACCAATGGGCAATTCCACGGTACATAGGACACAGGTGCCAAAAATTCAAAATGATATTTGTTTCAAACACCATACATTTTCAGACAGTACTTGAGTTGAAGTTTTAAGAATCATAATGTTTTTCAATAAAAGTTGCCATTTTGATTTTCAAAATGGCTGCCAAAATATACCTATAACTCAATGGTAAAAAGAGTGTATTGTCACATAACTTACTCTCTGTATATCCACTTTACTAGTACTCTAAACAACAATCTTTTATATGTATGCAGTTACCAGAGAAGTCTTTTATCACACGATAAAAAAAAGAAAGCTGGTTGCTTTAAAGAATTTGATAAAAACTTTTAATTAGTTCGACAATGATGGGTGTAACGTCAGTTACCAAAAACAAGGAATTTTTAACTTTATTCATCAAAGAAAGTGAGCTGTATGATGTAACTTGGGATTTCTAATGTATGCCCATATGCCTTCCTTTTAATACCAGAAATAAAGATACTTGGCATACTGGAGAGTCAAAACGAACACTTCAAAATGTGTAACGTCAGTTACCGAAACGTCATACATGAGTATGTAACGTCAGTTACCATGACAGTAATTATAACTGAGGCAAATTTTTTGACTTTAGGCCATTTCAATACATCTGGGAAGTCAAAGGTTATCAACAAAGAGCAGCAATCCCTTTGATAGGGAATGATGTCATCACCATGGTATGTCCATGGATACATTTTTTTTTTCATTTTATTTTATTTTTTTAAATTTATTTGTTTATTTATTTATCATAATTATCTTTTTTTTTTTGGGGGGGGTTGAGCTTTTGATTTTTGATTCAGCACAAGTTTAAAGTTAAATCATCTGGAAGTTTAGGTTTACCACATTCAATATATGCACTCAAATTACTATACAGTACATTCCCAGTCCTATGGCATGATAAAGCTACCAAAGTTTGTAGGCCTGATCAATGACATGGTTGCATGGTAACCACCTTTTCTATACAAAGCTTGTGTACAGCTGTATACCAACAGTTTTATAATCTTAACTTATGATTGCTTTGGCTAGCACTTTTCTTTTTTTCTGGAAGCTTAGTGAAGTTTCTACCTCAAGGCAAATGCACAAATAGATATTTCTTCGCTTGCACTTAAATGTGTGGTTTAGTTAATGTGGCACATCTTGTATTATGGTACATAAGGCATGTACTGTCATTACTGTTTGAAACTGAACACTGATGTTGCTCAACGTTTAACACTGATGTTGCTCAAAGTGAGAGGTGATTCTAGGGTTAAAAAAAATGTTCATATTTGTTGATTACTTTATTTCATTCATGCAGGGACATTTTGTAGTACATGATAATCATGAACTGGAAGATTTGTTTATATTGGTCTTAGAATTCTTTCGTTACAAAATCCTATTTCTTGGTATCTGGGATGTATTTGCAAGCCTTGATATATCATTGAAAAGGAAAAGAAAAACAGTTATATTACTTCAAGCAAGGAATAAATCAATAATGCTCTTTTGACCAAAAAAGCATAATGTTTCTTCTTCACAGAGAAATATTAAAAGTGCAACACTTTTCATTTAAATCAATTGATGATGGAGATCATTTTTTTTTATTTATGGCCCTAACAATGCCTTGAAGGAGAAGGAGTAAAATACAGAAAAGAAGAAGAAATATGTCACAGTAGATTTCATACATATTTATGCATATTTATGAGCTGATATGTGTTTTTTCCCCATTACCTTAAAGATATTTTTTTTTCCACACACAAAAATATCTGTGTTTTGTGTAGTACTGCCGGGTATTATGGGTGGGGCACTCTAGATAGAAACTTTCCTGTTCATAAAAAAAAAAACCCTTAGTTATGTCAATATATATGTTCATACTTGGAACTGCTGAATCTAGATGGCTCTGTATAATCATAACTGTTGAATAAGCATTCAATCTTAAGACAAATGTCAAGAAATATCCTCTGGTGCATTGACATTATTTTCGCCCAACTGTGCTATGGCATGGGGGGGGGGGGGGGGGTTGCCCCCTAAGTGCCCCACCACATTTGTGTCTTTATATTTTGTTTTTATTTGTTGCTAAGTAATTGCCTGGGATTGTTACTGGTATACTGCAGCAGTATAATAACCTGTTAAATAAACTAGTTCTCTGTAAACCCCATAGCAAAATGTGTAACGTCAGTTACGTAACGTCAGTTACTGACATGTTTACCTTTAAATTTTCATAGAACACAAAGAAAATGGACTAATGTTTCATTTCATTTGTGTATTTATAATTGATGAACCAAGGTATGATTCCATATTAAACAAATCATTCTGAAAGGTCAGAATTATGAAATATCACAAAACTATTCCCAATCATAATTTTGCGTGTGTAAACCCTAATGGCAAATGTAAGCGTAACGTCAGTTACGTAACGTCAGTTACCGTCATGCCTTCACTGAAATTGGCATGGTGCTAAAAGGAAATATCTAGGGTGCACATTATTTTGCACACCTGTTCCTAAGAACCTAGGTGTATTGCCATATTAAACACATAAAGGCTAGAAGTCAGGGACATGAGATATTTCCATTTGAATCTACACCATAATTTTCCATGTCCTTTTTCTGTAACGTCAGTTACCGACACATTTTCACTTGCTATCTGATAAGAAATGCAGTTTGAGAGAAAAACTTTCCATCTATTTCTTCTTTCTCATGAACTCATTCATCAATGCCAATTGCAAGCCCCAGGTGCTTTCATTCACAAAACTACAATGTAAACAATTTCATGAAAATCCTTACGCGTAACGTCAGTTACCGTGGAATTGCCCCAATATACATGTAGGACTTCATCACAATTCACAACCCTCCACCATATATTGTTTGGCAATTCTCCATGTAGGACCTACTAGAAGAAATCTAACCACACCAGCGACCCCCCCCCCCCCCCCCCCTAGACTCCAACTCTTCCACTTTCGACGGGAGATCTCCCGCCGAAAACCCATGGGATGGCATTCTTGCAAAATCTCCTGTTCTCCCGCTTGAGACGCAATTTCTCCCGCCCTGGCTCTTTGTCTCCCGCTTGAAATGATATCTTCCGTAGTATCATCGTATGTCAAAAAATAAGCATAAGATAGCACGAAAGAGCATCTGGAACCTAAACTGGACCCAGACCGCAAGGGACTTCGTGTAATTTTACATAAATTTGGAGTCTCCCGTTTGCAAGGGGTTTCAGGCGGGAGAATCTCCAGATCAGAGGGTGCTTGGGGTTGGAGTCTCTGGACCCTAACATGCACGCGTTCTGTTGGTTACACTTACAGCACCCTACGGCCTGGGCATGGCAGCGTTCATGGCATGGGGTTGGAATTGGAAATCATGCAAGCCAAAAGTGCAAAGCAAGAAGATCGAAGATCTACGATCTAAGTTAGAACATCACAATACACTCACAATACAATCACAATACGCGAGAGCGCGCGCGCGCTGAACAACTTGCTGAATGCGGGAGCTGTTGGAAATTTCAAGCTTCATCGGCGAAACTTGCAAGTTTCAACTTAAAATTTTTGTTTAGGGACGACTTCAACTGGACAACCCTATGGGAACGTATCCTTTTGTATATATGCATACCAACTGCAAAGGTAGGTGGTTGACTATTTCGTTACTTTTGTTATTTTTCCTTCATTTAAAGCCACCTGAATGAACGAAAGTCTCCGTACTCAGTCGCCACGTCTGCACTCAAGCATTGCCGCGCCGCCGCGCCTGGCGACACTCACGCCAGTAATCGCTCGCATTTCAGCATTCGCATGGGTCGTTTGACATCGCATTTAAATCCATGATTTTAGATATGATGCCTCAAACCGATTTTGCTCAAATTTCGTGAGTAACTAGGAAACTTGTTGCTTTATGGACATAATCAAGCGAATTGCCGCAGTCCTTTCATTTTCGCGTTGCATTGCAAAAAAGCGTGGAGACTCCTTGTAAGGGGTGCCCCGGGGGTTACTTATAAGGGGGACGGGGTTACTTATAAGGGGGACGGGTTACTTATAAGGAGGGGCCCCCCTTGTGAGTGGGTTTCCCGAACTGAATAATAATACAAATACATTGTAGAAGACAATAATTTTAACTGACAAGATAAAAACACCCTGCTTCGTTACATTATGGACAAGTGGAATTGAGTGGTTCTTATAAATTTGTCAATTTGAATTCCATCCTCATTTAACTAACCCATCCATCAGCCATCATTCTGGGCAATTGTGCCTCATCTGAGAGTGATAAGCGAAGCGGGAGACTTATAGCACTTACACGAACACAATGATATGGGACTACGATAAACTTACTGGATCAGTTGCGTCCGTATCCGATGGCACACGAGAACCTTCCTTGATGATCTCTTCTACCCGGGCAGGATCGACTTCAGTTTGTTTTCCAATCACAAATTCTGATTGGGAAACTTTCTTGGTCGTAGAGCTATAAAGTAGACATGGAATTGACCTTAGATTGTGTCGAACAAGAGGTGAAGTTCTCGACAGTCTCGATGTCGTACTGCGAGTAAGTCTCAACACCGCTCTGCTAAGCGACGCCATATTGCTTCTGCGCTGAATGCACAGCGCATGCATGCAATGGCTAGCTAGCTAGCTTGCGTCTCCGCGATGTACAGGCATAAAAAAAGGATGTGTATTGGTTGAGGTGGGGATTCAGCTTTGAACTTTTTGCAAGATAACATGTACTTAGAAACCATGTTATGAACTGTTAAAGAGTATACAATTTTGATAGTAATTCAAAGTTTATTCGATAAAAATCGGTTTTGAAATGGCTATGAGATATCAACAACATAAAAACAAACAAACAAACAACAAAAAAAAAACCCACAAACAAATTTTCCTGTATAAGATCGTTTTGTTTTGGATATGTATATTATATATATAGGCCTATTTCAGCTATTTCAAAACCGATTTTCATCAAATGAACTTTCAATTCCTATTATATGCTCTTTCATATTTCATAAGAGGTTTCTCTTTATCTTTATCTCTTTATCTCTTTATCTAAAGAAAAAAAAAATCATCATCATTATCATCATAATAAAAAAAAACCAACAACAATTACAACAACAAAAGATTGAAACCAAAAACCCTATCTCAACCGAAACTGTACCATCCCTTCAACATGAATGATTCAATTTTCAATTTCAATCTCATTTTTTTTTATTATTATTTTTATCGACAAACACATATAGACATCACTTTTTGGTAACAGAAAATAAGGTGCGTAAAATTATGTGAGAGGAAAAGAGTGTACATCCGTAAGAACCTTGCGATAATTATATACATTGTCTTAAAACTGAAGTGATCAGAGGGAAGTTAATACGCAGAATTCGAAAAATGGAGGGACCCACTAACAAGACAAAGCTCAGAAGGACGTGGGCCCCTCAGAAGAAAAACATCAATTGATAGCACGGGAAAAAAAGACCATCTGGAAGCCCACTATATGGAAAGACAGAGCAACAAACAGACACATATACACACGAGTAAACATGAAACGGAACTGAGGTATAGGCTATCACAATACAAAGAAAATTTTTGTTTGGAAAGTGAAGTTTGATTTTGAAGGGAGGTATAATTCAAAGAGCATGCAAAGAGGAATGAGGTTATTTCTAAGAATGCATTATTATTTTGTATAATTGACACACAGTATTTGATTCTTACAAAAGTATAAAGTTTATCATCAGGGAAGGTTGAGAAGAGTTTTTAAGACTGCGATTCAGTGAAGTTGCAATTGGTAAAATGTACGAAATAATGAATTTCTTTAACTTTATAGCGCGACATAGAATAAAGGGCAAATCAAAAAGAAAAATGGAAATGGTGGATACGCAATTGAAATTACTTTTATTCGCATAACATAACATATGATATTTAAAGAATATAACGTCAATATCTAATATAGCCTTGCTGAGGGATGAAATTGAAACATCATCAGGATTTAATAATTCATGTGGTTTATATAGGTATTATGAGCATATATTGAACTGATATTATCAGGCCTGGGAAGTCTACTCTTATAAGTTGCGTGAATTTTTATCGTATAAGATGCTGTATATGATTTAATGTGATATGCAACTATAGGAATTATTTCTTTATGGTTTTAGACCTATGTTCGTAGGAGACAATCAATGTACGTTTTGCTATCACCTCTGAGGTTTACATCTATGAATACCAGTGGTTTGTTTGTTTGTTTGTTTGCCGGCATTAATTATTTACGGACATTGCAGATTTAATGATTATGCATTGATTTCGTATGTGTTATACGCTTGTTTGACCCCTTATAAAATTGATTACATTATTCAATATTTATTGTGGAGAGAACACACAAGCATGCAAGCAGAAATCAGTATAAAAAACAACAACAAACCCACAAAAAAAACCCGTACTTGTTTTAACTGTAGGAACTGCCCACAAGCATAGCACGAAGAAGTGCCATATTAGCCAATAAATCTGAAAGATTTAACCTGGAGAGTGCTAAAGTGCTAAACCTGGAGAACAAACTTCATGCACAAGTCAATTAGGGTGCACAAGATGTTGTATAATGTTTCTTCATAAAATAAGCCCTAGATATACTTATATAGCGATAGGGTCTTCTGTCCTTTTTCAGTCCCGTGGTATCAGTAAAAAGAAGATTTGTAAAAAAAAACCTAAAAAAAAAACCTAAAAAAAAACTGGGAAGGATTTGTTCCGTGTAGGCCCTAAACACACACTTATACCATCACGTTATACAGGATTTCAACATTTCTTCTGTGAAACAGCTTAAAATGCTATTATTGTTAAAATCAAGAACCTCTTTGGTTCTCATATCCAAAGTCTGAAAGAGCTGCTTGGAGCAAATGGAACATCAGAGCCACTGAAACGCTAGTGTCACGCTATAAGAACATTTACCTTTGCACAAAATGCGAAGAGGTTCCACTCCTCGAAACACCTCCCATACATAAAACTAAGCACCTTATTTCAAGAGCAATCTGTGGAGAGGTGGACGGGGAAAGGGAGCACAAGCCCACAATAATGGACGCGGGCCATGTGTATAATGTACTTACCAAAAAAAAAAAAAAAAATTAAATTAAACAAACAAAATGGTGCGATGGGTATTTAGTTGTGTAGAACGTGGTCATAAAGATACTTCTTTATTTCTGTCGGAATTTAATGCTGAATTTTCTTGAATAAAACCATTAAAACAATCATCCCCATGCAGGGGCGTCGATCCGTTTTCATGGGGGGGGGGGGGGGTGGAAGCAAAGCTTGAAATATACGTGCAAGGTAGAGGACAACCTAGGCAACAAAGGCAACCTAGCGGGGAGGGTGTGGGAGGGGGAATCCCGCCCCCCCCCCCCCCCCCCCATCCGCCCTTACACAAGAGGGAGATTTTGCATTTCAGACTATTTAAGAGGTCTGGAGCACGCTTTTGGTGATAAAAATGTATATTCATTTTTCCATCAACAAACCAAGAAAGACACATATTCAGGGAAGTGAGTGGCTAAGTGGCGTCAATATGTTTTAACTCGGATTGCGGGGGGGGGGGGGAACTTGGAAGATTATTGTGTGAGAGAGCAGAACGACTGAGCGGGCGATGGTGCATGTGAGAGACGGGGGATACCCCCAACACACGAGGGAGAATTTGCATTTTCAGACTTAAAATTCAAAGATCCGGTGCACACTTGGGGTGAAATATTATTTTTTTTTTTCAATCAAAATTGCAAGAAAAATAGATTTTCAGGGAAATGGTGCGGGGTAAGGATGTGATAAGGGGATACCCCCTCCCACACGAGGGAGATTTTGCGTTTTCATACCTGAAAATTCAGATATCTGTATTGTGCACACTCTTTTGAGAAATAACTTTTTTTTTCTATCAGAAAAGAAAGAAAAACGAGTCCCCCCCCCCCTCCCGTGCCCCCTGTAACAAATAATTAAGCAATTATTTAATTATTTAAAGACCAAAATGAACAATATAGGCATTTTTCTTGTCTAAAAGTTGTCATTTTCATAACTGACAATTATAATACACTAATAACAACATACATTATCATGTACATACACTAATATTTACTTATGAGTAGATTTAGAGTATACGAGATGGTAGCCTCGCGTCCTCGAGTGTGCCCGCTGAAACAGTAACATACCTTTAGTAAACCTTGCATTTTTCCTTTTCTCTTCTGCTTTTTAGCAGTATAAGAATATTTTTTATTGCTCGAACAATGCGATCACGTTTAAAGGCATAATTTACCATTTGCAGATGAAACCAAAACCCAATGTTAATGCTTCAAAATACTTCTAAAATGTGATTTAGGGCTAGAAACAACCACTGTAAAAATTTGAATCCGTACAATCAATGATAAGTATTGTTAAATACACAAAATGTGAACAATAGATATAATAAAAATGTTTTAAACCGTCTACAGTTACAGTTTATTGAGAAAAACACTGATATCTCCTCATTTATTATTATAGGCTTTATTACAAAAATTTTATATGGTGGGATGTTTTGTGATACAACAGACCCACACAGTCATGTGCATTAATGTGATATCTTGAAAATTTTTGAAATCAGCACTCCCAAAGGTAATTTGCGGACCTTTAAGCTTTTGATGGACTATACATTTCAGACGAATGGCAAAGGAAAAGTTGCTCGCTCCCCCTGCCCGTATATACTTATAGTAAAATGAAATAGTTTTCATAAGTTATGATCATGTTCCTTCGCAGTGATTTCTTTTATTATATTCAATTCTCTAGAAATAATTTAAAATGCTTTTAAACGCGACTTTTATACTCAGTTTTTACAAAAGGTCCCTACCGTGGGAGGTGGGTATCCCCTCCCACACCCTCTCCCGCCCGCTCGGTCCCGCTTCGCTCCCTCGCCGAGGATCTCACATCCACCGTCACATAATGTACGCCCGTATGTTATAATCATATAGTCCTTCGCACTGTTTTTTTTTTTTAACTATGCTTAATTCCCTGGAAATTTGCTTTTAAATGCTCTATAAACGCGACTTTAAACTCTATTTTTACAAAAAGTCCCTACAGTGGGAGGGTATCATCCCCCACACCCTCCCCCGCTCGGTCGCTTATAGCTCTCTCGCCCATAAGATCTCACACCGTCACGTATAATGTACCCCCCGTATGTTATGATCATAGTCCTTCCAACTGATCTTTTTTTAAAACATCTTAATTCCCTAGAAATTTGCTTTTAAATGCTCTATAAACGCGACTTTTGTACCCTGTTTTTACAAAAAGTCCCTACCGTGGAAAGGGGTACCCCCCTCCCCCCGCTCCCTCGCCGAGGATCTCCCACCGTCACCTATAATGTAGGCCAATATGTTATAATCACAGTCCTTATACCTTTTCGCACTGATTTTTTTTTTCACTATGTTTAGGAATCCCCTAGAAATTTGCTTTTAAATGCTAAACGCGACTTTTGTATATACATGTACTCTGTTTTTACAAAAAGTCCCTATACCGTGGGGTTACCCCTCCGACACCCTCCCCCGCTCGGTCGCTTCGCTCGTCCCTCGCCCAAGATCTCACACCGTCACAATGTACCCCCCGTATGTTGAAATGATCATAGTCCTATTAACTGATTTTTTTTTTATATGTTAATTCCCTATACTAGACTTGCTTTTAAACGCTCTACAAACGCGACTTTTGTACATTTGTTTTTTTAAAGTACAAAAAGTCCCTATCTTGGGAGGGGGAATCCCCCTCCCAACCACCCCCCCCCCCCCCCCCCCTGGCTCGGTCGCTTCGCTCCCTCGCCGAGAATCTCGTGCTGAACCCCCGTATATAATAATCATAGTCCTTCGCACTAATTTTTTTTCTTCTTAGAAATTTGCTTTTAAATGCTCTACAAACGCAACTTCTGTACTCTGTTTTTACAAAAGGTCCCTGCCGTGGGAAGGGGGGGGGGGGGGGAGGGGGAATCCCCCTTCCACCCCCTCCCGGCTCGGTCGGTTCTTTCCCTCGCCGAGGATCTCACATTGTCACATGAATGTGCCCCCGTCGAGATTTTGCCCCCCCCCCCCCCAAAAAAAAAAAAAAAAAAAAAAAAAAAAAAAAATCAGAAGTGTTCCGGCGCGCTTGTTGGTGGAAATGAGTTGCTTGACGGAGGTCTGTGCTCACAGAGTGCAAGTTCTCCATTTCTCTTATTTTAACCAAAAATATTACAGGGGGTCGGCGCCCCCCCCCCCCCCCCCCCCGATCCTCCCTTGCCTCTTGTGTCTCGCGATGTCATGTGTGGAGATGGGCTGGGGGTAGGGGTCTGGGAAGGGGATACCCCCTCCAACACAACGGAGATGCTTTATTTTAGCATTTGATTAGTTGAAATTCAAACGATATGAAGCACACTTTTTGCGGAATATGCGCAAATTGTCAGTTCCCGGCCAAAGTGTACTAAGTCTGGAAAGGGCCGAGCAAAGGGAGGGTCGGGGGGTACTCGTAGGCCTATCCCCCTTCCCATTCGAGGAAGTTTTCGCATTCGCACTTTTTTTTTTTTGGTGAATTTATCTGTAGAATACCTGCGACGTACACCACGACGGTTTATGCTCTTTGATTTATTTGTACCAAAGATCCTATTTGTTTGTACTGCAGCATTTCCACCACTTGCTGCACTGGATGATGATCGAAGAGATCGGTGATTTTCACACTACAAACACGCGCGCTGGCCACTACCTGTACTGTACGTGTACTAGTACCTCCACATGATACATTGCAGTAACAGTGGCCTGCATACAAGGATGGTGAGGTTCGGCGATTC
This sequence comes from Diadema setosum, assembly GCA_033980235.1. Classification (NCBI taxonomy): domain Eukaryota; kingdom Metazoa; phylum Echinodermata; class Echinoidea; order Diadematoida; family Diadematidae; genus Diadema; species Diadema setosum. The sequence goes on from CM067060.1 coordinate 32,197,219, forward strand.
TCATTACAGGTAGGTAGGCAGACTCAGGTATCACTGAATTGATCGTGAAATAATACAGATCAGAATTGATCTGTACACTATACAAAAATAATGCCAATTTCTGAAGTCAGCCTGATTTTTTTTTTTTCAAGCTACATTCTGGCATTATTCAATGACGTATTAGTAATTGATAATGGGAAGAACCCTTCAGTATGAATGGTATCTTCCTCGTAGACTTCGAAAACATGGCGCTGCGCTGACAGCTGAGGAACTCGTGGAGGTGGTGCGAATCCGTGAGAATTTGCAAGAAGATTTCAGTTGCTCTATCAGCTTTAACCGCGACGTGGTATGTCGTTACTTTCTCTTGTTAACGTAACATTCTATCGTGAAAGAAATGTGAAATGACTCAAAAGTGTATACGGCAAACGGTATAATTAATGACGGACCTCTTTCCCAAGCCTCGGTCGCCATCAAAGAGTAAATTTTATAGGTCTAGTCTACTCTTTGGTCGCCATCACAAACAACAGTAACACTCACAATATAAGCAGAGACCTTCGTTGACCCCCTTCCAAGATGTTTTCCCCGTTTAGGGCTAGCTAGCATGCAGGCAAGGCTGGCAGTGAGTCAAGTGGAAGGGCAGGGGGTGCGGGTGAATGAACGTGATCAAGAAGATACATGTACCTTAAAAAAACGTTAGAGAGTACAGTAGATATCTAACTGTTGATAGACATGCAGTGCAGAGGTTGTAAAGTATTGTTGTGTAAATTATTTAATAAACGAGTTCTTGTGCGTTTGAGTGGATCATGGATAAATAGACATTTCTAGAAGTCTGGGCTCTAAATTGTTAGCAGTTAGATGGAAGATGGGGTCTAGAATCTAACGTTAGAAACTTTACTTTAGTCGAAACGTTATTTGAGTGCAGTCTAAACCATCTAACTTGTTACTGTAAGTAGAGTAAAATATCCCGTTTGCGGCAGTTTAAGCATTGTTAAGGGTTTTTCCAACTTGTAAACAAATCAGGCAAATTATTTTCAACCATTTCATATATCATAGACAAGATTATTCATTAACGCAATTGTTTTCATGAAAGAAATTTACCATTGACCAACGCAGTTTTCATGATTTACCAGGGCAAAACCCGGCACAATTTTCGCCGATATGGGCGATATGCGACGTAGTATTTCTGCTTGCGGCACGATGTACAATCCCTATGCAATACGCGCGTGCTCCGCGATCTTCAGCTGACAACCTTCACATGTCTCGCGAACATTGCGTAAGCGCCAATTCCCATTGCGAAAGCACGTGAAAATGGCGTGCGCACATGCATTGGCCGCAAACAAGATCGCAATGCTGGCGGTGTTGTTGATGTCTTTCTCGTGTTTTTCTCATTTTTTTTTTCGATGGTAACTCCACTTTCCGAAAAAAATGGCGGCCCACATCGGCTCGCGAAAATTCTATTTTAAGTGAGGATATGTTTTCAAAATCCATGAACATCGAGAAAACGACAAAAAATCCAGTTTCTTGGACCATTGTTTCTTAACTGTTATGTTAAGAAGTACCGAAAATGTCATTTTGGATGCGATATGTTGTCATTTAGGTGAGAAAATTTCACTTTCGTCAGAGATCGTGCCCATTTTATCGGTTGGTTTTTGTTGATTGCTAGTGTGTTAGTATATGTGTAGTGTGCATGTAACAGTGCAATGCTGTGTTTAGCTGTATATTACCGCGTATGTTGTGCCTGCCGCGAACGGCTGCACGGCCGCATAGTGACGCAGTTACTCTAAGTTCTGTGACGTGATTTTGCTAGAAATCTAGTCAATGTTATGTAGATCTAAATTTGTTTACGTTATTTTTAATGCGTTAACAGTGTTACTGTTAGAGAGTTGTAGCAGCAGGAAACCTTGACCGACAAGTAATAAAGTACCCGGTATGTCTAATTCCGCGAAAAATTTCTCATTTATAATAATGACATTTGCTGGGTCAGTTTTTCGAAAAACTGACCCAGCAAATGTCTTTATTATAAATGAGAAGTTTTTTGCGAAGTTAGACATACTTATCGGTCAACAGCTACAGGAAACCACTCTCAATTCAATTCAATTCAATTGTCTACAAAATTGTGTGGTTAAGCAACTTTTTGAACATTTCTGTTGACAGCTGTTCCATTTCCAGGCTCTTGGGGGCTCCAAACCACAACACAAGAGAAAGACGAATTTCCACCCTTCATGATGAAATTCATCTCTAACTTGTGTTTAAGGGAGAGCCGCCTCTTAAAGACAGAAAAATTTGTCTGTTCGGAGGAGTGTTTTTTTAATCATTTTTTGACATTTACATGATTTATGGCTCTCCTCCGTAGACGGGCTATGGAAGCATGTCATAGACTCATACAATACATGTCGCTGTAGGGGTACCGGATATGGGTAAACTCAGCCTTACTACATATGGTACTCTTAACCACTGTCCCTATAGAGAATTGGATGAGGTACCTCACCCTTCTCAATTGTGTCTATGTAATTCTCCATCCTAGATCGGCAAATTTGAACTCAAATAATAAATTAACATTTCATGAATACAATGCCCTTACCAGCTGTACACTTGAAAAATAAAAGATTTGAGTTGAATTTTCATGCAAAAGCTAAGGACACAGCTACCAGTTTGTCGACACGCTAATAATATGTCCATATGCTAACAGTAACACACGGTGATACCCAAAGGTGTAGCGCACATGCTGAGTGTGCTTCTGTACTCTTTGGTGATAACTGATCTCGGGCAAAGAGGTTTTTGTGCTAGAGCATCCCTCCCTACAACACACAAAGTTGAAACACTCAACACACGGTGATAACCAAAGGATATAGAAGCGCACGCACTGCGTGCACTTCTATGCAACTTAGTGATAACTGATCACCAGCAAATCTGTTTCCATGCTAAAGTATCCCCCTACAGTAACCCATAGGACAGCCTTCAGTCTATTTATAAGGGGATTCGGTGAAGCCAGACGCAGTCTCCGCAGAACATATCCCCGACAAGATACAGACCAATCTTTCGGTCAACCTCTTGTATGCTTGGTTAAATACCATACATATGAAAATTTCTGCAGCTCAAAACTGGTATTCTGTAATTTCCCCCAGTGGGATCTACCACTCTAGTAGAACTTATAATGTGCTTACCATACCACAGGGTAAAACTAAATATGGTACCCTGTCTTAACAGACCACAGCACTTGAGGTAGTCTCCAGAGGACCCCCTGCCCTGAGAACATCGTTTCCTTTTGTCAGTTCGGATTTAGCCCTAGCCACACAGTAGCCTGTAGACTGCCTTTGAGTAGACTCTGGATAACCTCAAGGAAAATCTTACCTGGCGCTAGTGGAGTTTGCACCGGGTGCTTACATTTGAATTTCATACCTCATACAATTCTGCTATATTTCTCTGGGCTTGTCACAACTTTCAATACCGGTACTTTAAATGATGTATTTGTGGATACAAAGGATCTTATGAGTAATTTTGATGGCATCATCATACTGAGCCAATTTGGACTTGGTCACACAGCTCCTCTACACAGCTACTAGCATAGGAGTTAGACCGTGTAAAAGGGGAATCTGACTTGTCTGCATAATATACATGTATCTCCCATGAAGGAAGGGGCTGTCTTACTGGAGAGAGCACACACTGACTATGAGAATACCTTGAAACTGCAGCTACAATCCTAGACATGGATAGGACACATCTGTTAGTTCAGGAGCTGCATTGTACTTGATAATGAAAGATATGAGTCAGAAACATGTAATCAAGTGTTTTAGTGCTGCATGAACATCTATGTGTTTTCGTTTGTTTTCATTTGTTTTTGCTATCATTATCCATCCAGAAATGTACAGGAACATGATGACTATGGCAGGGTTAATGATGCAGCATGGCTATTAATCCTCTGTTTTCCGGACCGGGATATAGCACCCAGCTCTCTCGAACTGTTGACTCGCCAAAACACAGCATGGCATATCCTGCCCCCAGCAAGAAGCCAAGAATAGGTGGGGACAAGATGCAGGCAGAGACAGACCCTTTCCAGGACTTTGAAGACAGTTTTACAGCAGATGATTTGGAAAAACTTGATTACATTGAGTCCCAGGCACTCAGTCAGATGCCCTCGCAGTGCCCCAATGTTGCCTCAACTAGCAGCATGAGTGATTACGACAGAGCACTTGAAATGGATGGTGTTGCGCATTCATGTAATGACTATGGAGCCAAGACGAAGAAACCTGTCCGTTCACGTGGCTTTGCTTTCAAGCCTCTTGCCTCCAGATCCCCCAACGTTCCTCCCAGTTTGAGCAACAGAGTCCAGCAGAAGCAACCACCCGCCATGCCTCACCAACGAGAGCAGCAGGTCAAGCAGTCAAACGTGTCCTACGTGCAGGTACCAGCAAAGATCTACGTCGGCCGCCAATCCTCCTCGCAGGAAGGCATGAAGAGCTCTCCGCCCTTCTCCTCCAGCCAGAATAGGCTGAAGAAAGCAGCCGAGTCTCGGCCCACCGGCAAATACCCTCCGCTGCAGCAGTCTAATGTTAGTGTACCCCTCCACAGCAAGAATGCTCCCCAGTCACAGGGATTCACAGTGTCTACCCAGGCGACATCAGAACAGGTAAAGAAGCAGTCTAACTCGACGAAAGAGGTGCGCTACAATCTGTCGGCCCACGTCATCCACCAGGGTGGGGAGAGCAAGCAACTGACCCCTCCCACGGGATGCACATCCTCTGGATCACCGGACCTGCCCCTTCAGAGCAGGATTGGAGACACTGCAGAAACCAGCTACATGGCCCAACAGCTGGAGAAGATGAAGGCAGAATGTCAAAAATTTAAGGCAGAGGTAAGACTGAGGTCATTCCCAAAGACATTACAGGTTGCAAGGGAGTTATACGCAAATTCCAGTGTATCTAAGGGTGTGTTTTAAATAGTAAACTTTTCTGGCTCAAAACATGATCTTGATTCTGTCCTGTGATTTGTAGTTTACTATAAATGGCAGTCACAATTGCAAACATCATAAACGCACTGTGGAGGTGCAATTCAAAACCGGATTTCACTTGAAACGAGGTTTAGAAAGTCCTATAAATGTAACCGCTATCTCTGACATGGTTGTGCATGTCCTGTTCACCCAATTACCAAGGGACAAGCTGCACATAATGAGATGCACAATGGCACCGTCGCAGCAAGCCTAGCAAGAATCACGCTCGGGAGAAACTCTTACAGAATTTCCTCTGGCAGACCCTTTTTCAAAACCGTATTTCAAAGCCGTGTTTCAAAACCATGTTTGTTTGTTTTTTAATGCAAAATCTTGTAAAGCAGCCTTTGAGTGACTTGTGCTGAAGAGTTCTCAAACACTCTGTGAGTGTCACAACATTAGTCTAAACAAACGATGTGTCATAAACCTTACTATCCTGAATTCATTAGATACTTTTTTCTTCTTCTTTTGAAATGGGGGTGGGGCTGCACCAGAGCTATGATAGAGCTGTTCGACAAGGCAGTACAAAACAGAATAGACTACTTATTGTTCTAAATGTGTGTTGTCCTTACCCTTACAAATTGGTCCAATTTTGTGTTCAGATGTTTGGATTGCATCCAGGCAGTAAAGTGTAAAATGATAAAGGCTAGCTGGTAATTGGTGAGATTCTCTACCAGAGAAAATGAGAAATGAGTTTTCATGATTGTTTAAAGTGAAAACAAAGTTCTGGTAAGGGCCTGAGAACCCGTCTGGCACCATTTCATATTTGCTTGCAATATATCGAAAGAGTATTTTGAGAAAAATAATAAAAGTCGGTAGACCGACTTTTATTCCAGAAGGCTCCAGACTAACTCGGTCTCAGGGAAAACTCGACCCTATTTCAGACAATTTACACACAGTTCGTGATCGCCATGTTCATAGTACTCTATACTACGGGTACAAAACGAGGCTTTGATGAGCAGACTGGACAGTGCGTGCTAATCCTGTACAAAACAAATGGACAGCGCGCGGTCCTCAAGCCTATATAGTATACGCACATCACCTCAGTTGCTGAGACGCGCGGTCTTTGAAGTTTTTGTTGTTGTTTATCAAGCGTCTTTGATTGTTTTTAGAGGTTCTTGAGAGGCGCACACTAATTTTGCATGCGCGCCAAAGAGGTTTTTGATGCGCGCGTTGTAACAACTGGGACCATTACTGCGAGTAGCCAGAACGCTACACTGTAGTTTGTACAGGCCGCTCCCATATGCATAGTACAACGCTGTACAATCCAGAGGGACAACCAATACAACTCATCCCGCCGTCAAGCAAAGTGAGGCCGAGTTATCCCCGAGTCCGAGTCTAGCCTGACCCCGTTGGGGTAAGTTCTGAGACTGAACGTTTTTGGTTAATATTTCCCATTTTCGTCGTTACCCATCGAATATCTTGTTATTACAGCGTTATTCCGCACATTTTCTAGGCATACATTCACATTTTGGAGCAAAATTTGGCAACTTTTGCAGGCGCACCAGAACTTTCTTTGGGCTTTAAAGGTAATATTCCTCTGTATGTGACCCAAGTATTGCACAATTCTATCCAGAGGTGCCTTTCTTCATGATTCATTATTTTGTCAAATGCCATGTTAACATTCTTATTAGAATATTAGCTGTACAGTATGTCTCCATATGGCCATGATATTCATTTTATGTGCATCATTTGGACAGAATTTTACTGAATTTTGTGGCAAACGACTTTAGCCCTTGATCCTTCTGCCATGCAGCTGGACTCCCTGAAATTGGAGAGGTTCTCTAAGGACGGAGAAATCCAAGTACTACGACAGAACCTGGGCAAGACCAAGGCTGAAGTCAGCCGTATGAAGAGCGAGAAGGTGGAACTGGAGGAAAGATGGAGGCGGGACCAGACGGAGAAGGAAAAGGAATTAGCGAGAGAGGTGAGACATTAAACCTTATAAGCTGTGGATGTTTTTGAATTAAAGCATATTTAGCCAGAACTTGGAATAATTTGAACTTTAATGTGTGTGACCTGCATACATAAAATTGTGATGGACCCTTGATTTTTAGAATTGCCAGTGACACCCAGTAACAAAAGTTGATAAAAGAAGAGCTATTCTCAAGTTGACTGGAATCTGTGCTCCAGATTTTGTGGTACAAATGCAAGATGGCTGCATTGAAAACCATCCTTCAGTTGCAGTTTTTTTTTTTTTTTTTTTTTTTTTGGGGGGGGGGGTTATGATCTGGATTCCTTGGGAGAGGAAATTCTAAATAAGCTCCTTTAACTTTGCTTAGCTTGCCCAAGTCCTTTGAAGTGGAGTGAGCATGTGCATTACAGAAAATTGAGGTGATCAATTCAGTTCAGATTGATGTGCTTGATAGTCGGCTATGCTGTTATTGATTGCCCAATTTTGAGCAAGTCCTCAAGATTAGTTTCAGGCATGACTGAATTTATGCTTTTTTGTATCTGCACTACAGGCAGAAAGTCTGAAAACACAGCTTCAGTTCAAGGAGCGTGAGCTGGCTGAGGCCCAGAACTCGTACCGCAGTCTGGAGCAGCGCCTACAGGCTGGTGGTTCTTCATCCTCCTCCTCCTCCTCCATGGCTGCGCGCAATCCCATCACACCGCCACGAAATGGCCCCCGGTTCAATGGCTCCACTCTCGTGGGAAAGACTGGAGACCAGCCTTCCCCTAAACAGGATGGTGGCTTCCCGACAAAGGAGACCTTCATGGAGCTTAACCCAGCCCTGGGGTCGCCGGCTCGATCGCCAGCCCGCGTCAAGATGAGACTCGTGGAAGAGGGCAGGGGTACCATCAACAGCCCCAAGAGAGCATTGTCCAGGAGTCCGGGTGTGTGTGAAGAACTTTCTATAATCTGTGGCACAGCTTGTGTGTAAAGCCTTGGTGTATGTTAACATGCAAACAACATATTACTGAAACTGACATTTAGATATGAATAGACACTCTGGCTTGTGATGATGCTGTACCTCAAGTAAGAAGGGAATATAAAAAGAATCTGCAAACCCTCTAATATCCATCTGTAAATAGTCCGTCTTGTGTAGGCAACCCACAGCTAGAAAAAGGTGAAGTTGCAATTGTTGAAATGACAAACCATTGGTGAGGCTGACAGATTACTTTCAAATCATAATGCATTATTTTGTGCCAAATGGGGATTTGTATTTTTCACATCTATTTGATGTCTGGCATAAGATGCATATCTTTGCTTTAGACAAAACAAATGAAGAGTAGGTCAAACCCATTGATGGATTTCCGAGAAAAGAAAGTGGGACTTACTGTCGATAACTTGTGTGTGAGGATCAGGCATTGCAGTGCCAACACTATTCTCTCTAGATGGTAGATGTTTGAAGTTCACTTATTACAGCTAGATCAGGTAAGTCTGTAAAACTTTCAAATGACTGACTTTTCTCATCTTCCAGCACGGAGTCCTAGAGTGGCTTTCTGTAAGCAGCGCAGGAAAGCAAGTGCTAGATCGGCATCTCGCAAAGACCTTGTGCCATCTCCCAAGATGACACTGACTGGCACATATCCGAATGGTAAGAGATTTACATGCTGTTCACAAACAGTGTTGACCAGCGTTTTCGGAAAGACAGACGACATGCACCCAAAATAGTGAATTTTACAGAAAGGCTGTTTTGTTTTCTCTTGTAATGATCTTTTTATGCCTTGCAATGTGTGCAAGTGGTGATTATTGTTAGATTATCACCTGCCATGAATTGACACCAGTGACCCTGGGATATGGCTGCTATGTTTAAAAAAAAAAGAGAAGATAATTTGAATTTTGTTTTTTAGTGCTTAAGTCTTCAAAATACTATTTGCTGACATTTGAAGTTTTTTTTAAATCCTACACTATGGCCAAATCCTTAGCATTTGTAATTATTGAGGCCTCATTTTCAAGCCAAAAATTTCATGTGTGAAAGATTGGTTGTTTTGGTTGAAGAGAGCTGCCACCTTCTACTGTGGGGTAAACAATTATTGTTGGACATTGTGTCCAAACCCTTGGAATCTCAAATGCTTTGAGATACTTGGGCCTATTGTTGCTGCTATGGTGCTGTTGGTTTCTACTGCTTTATGCGGCATGCTCAGGGTTAGCTTTCAAAGACGGCTACAGTTTAGACGAAGTTTGTGATCTCTCCTGCTTACAAGTCTGTTGAGATGGAAACATCTCGATGTGCATGGAAGTGGATATGATGCAACCTGTTAAAGTTTGTGTGTCCCTTTTTCAACCCTGAAAATTAGATTCCTTTCATAAGCTGCTATAATGTAGAGGTATGTAATTCAGACCTTTCCTTAAATTGATAAAACTCGAAACTTCTTTATGATGGAGGGAGAAACAATATTATAGCTTTTCAGTGAAATTTCTTCAGACCCTGAAAAGATCCCAACCATTATTCTTGAGACAAAAGGGGGGGGGGGGGGAGGGATTCTCAAGTGACATGGGGTTAGTTTTACATTTCTTTGTTTTTAAACTCTGAGTTGTATTACCGTTGGATATCATACATGATGTTTAGAGACATTTTTCTACAACCATGTAAAATTTTGTGACATTTCCCAAAGGGATATACAACCTCTAACATGGCATGTTATGGTTTCTTGTTTTGTTCATCTGCGCTGTGAAGGTCATCTCTCTTCGGCGCAGCTGATTGGTCGTCTGCTGGAGCAGCCGCTGTCCAAGGCATACAGCTGCCATGAGGGTACCTTGGGCTCTCTCATCAAGGCACTGCAGGCAGCCAGTGACTACCTCAACCCTCGCCATCCACTCAGGGATGAAGACAAACCACCCCAAAGTGCTCCCAAAGAGTGAGTGAAAACTGTGGTCTACGCACATAACATCTGTCGCATGTTTCATTTCTCCAGTAATTTTTTGTTGTTGAAATCAATGGATAACCCACAATCCCCTTGAGGTTTATCTTGATATATAGAGGATTGCTTGGTGGGCTTAAAGGTAGGGGATACCTTTTACAGACCTCCCAAAATGCAGCAAAACATTAAATATGAACCTCATGGGACTTGTTTAGGCCACTGCTGAGAAATTTGGAAGTCAACAGTTATCTACAATTTGAATAATGCACAAAACTCAACTACTCAGTGGTTCTGTGTGTCAGCCACACTTAAGCCTTTTTGTTGCAGTCTTCTGTATTTTTTTTATCTATAAACACAAATCTAAAAGTATAAGAGCTGATGTAATAACATATAGAGTGTGTGGCAAGAATGTACATGGGAATGTTTGTAAGTTTTGATGAACTTTCTTCACAAAATATACATGATGGACACACATGTAGTGCATGGGTCTGCAAAGGTAGCCTAGTAATGTACTGGAATTTACGGTGAGCCCCGAAAAAAATTCAATTCAAAATCTAACGGTCAGTAAAAATGTACTAAATGTTACCTTCCACTTTCAATATTTTATGGGAGTTTCTAAAATGATACTCTCTTCAACATACCACTGTATTTATACGACTCTTCATTTAAGGCATGCAAATGGGATTCCCTACCTTTAAGGGAGTTAGATTGTTCTGGTCACTTGTGAAAACAGAATAAAACAAAGCAAAAATCACGAAAAATGACGAGCAGAAAGCAATAGAACACCACAGCTGCCTCTGTGAGCCACGTTACAGCAGCTCTCCTGCCCAATTCTGTCTCCTTCCATGGATGCAAACTTTATGATCAAGGAAGTGTAAAGGAGCCTCTGGGTTTAACCTTTTTAAACCACAAGATAAATGCGTTCTGATATTATTGTGATGATTTCTTATTCTTGTGTGTACACTTCTATTCTTTTGACTAATTGATGAAACGACAACTCATATTTTGACAGAAAAGCAATGAAGAGGCATCTTTCAAGTGATCAGAGAAAGAAGTGGTTATAGCTGACATTGCACTTTAGATAAGCACTTTAGTCTTGGCATATATTATTAATAAAGAATATATATATACATATATTTCTTTTTTTATTCAAAGGTTTGAGCATAAATCACCTGGATTGCATTCCACTAGTCAGAGCTGTAACCTGGCTATGAGATCAATATCAATGCTGCTGAACTCTTCTACTTGTACTGAGAATGCCCGCACCGGAACTACCTCTGCCAGAGTGCGGCACCTTCTTCAGCATGCTGAGAAGTCTTTGACTGCAGACCATTCCACTGCAATAGTAGGGGTGCTCCCATTACTCGAGGAACAGCTCACTTGTTTTATTGATGCTGTCCGGCTGAGTAGCATCAGTGCGGACGGTTCTGCTCTTGCTTCCACGTGCCCTGGGGGCAGTGGGAGCTCTGATGGTTCCCCAGAGGCATCCAGGGAAGAGGAGGAGGAGCAGCTAGAGAGGGTCAGGGGCGTGGCTGAGGCGGCTCTGCAGACCCTCCACACCCTGGTCACTCACTGCCCACCAGTCTGCACCCACATCATCCAGGGAGACAGGGAATCCACCAGGCTGGGAGAAGGAGACGCATCGCTGATGGAAATCGATCCCTCAGCCCCTCTTATAGATGTAAGTTGGGTTGTCGTTTTTTTACTACATTTTCCCATTGTAAGGTGCTTAATCTTTATCTTATGATAACATGATCATTTGCCTGTAAATTTTGATTTGAAAATGTATATTACTGTGATGAATAAAAGTACAATCCATGTTCTAAGAGTAGGGTTGAGAGGTTGGAGATAGAACATGCAGAAATCAAGTCTAGACTGGCAGTGACGTAGACCATAATTTTATGCTGGTCTGTTTTAATTGCCACATCTCTTCATATTTCTCATTTTCATGAAGGATGAGTTACAACTTCTGTGTGTCACTCTGTTCAAAGCAGTTAGTTTCCGTGACCAGCATTTTACCAAGGGGATTGTTAATGTTGTAGTGGTGTTCTGGTTGTAGGAAAGCAAACTGATTCTTTTATGTGCTCGTGCATGTTACAATCTTCTCAACGCAGCCGACCCAGGCCCCAAGCTCTTCCGTCGCCCATCTCCCAAGTGCCAGTCACCACAGTGCAGTATCATCTCCATCTTCATCATCGTCGTCGTCATCATCCTTCATCCCGGCCAGCTTGCTACCTTCAAGCTGCCAGCTGCTGAAAAGACTGGTCAAAATTGTGGGCATCCAGCGTGCCGACGGTCAGAGCACGACTATCCAAGACACGGCCTTGAGGATACTGCTGGAGCTAGCCCGGAAGCTGCAGGAGGAGGATGCCGTCAGGTTCGTGTAAGGTGGCATCTTCTCCAGAGTGGTGCCCTCCTTTGCAACCTTGATCTGTTTTTAGTATTTGTGGCATCAGAGATGTAACTCTGTCTCATCAATTTTTAAAGGCATTGTTTACCTTTTGGAGCAGTGATTTACAAAATGTTCAAGCAATCACATTGGATGCATATGTGTACATCAGTTGTATCACAAAACATCCTACCACATTGAAAAAAAAAATTTGCACTAAAGCCTAAAACATAAGGAGATATTACTATTTTTCTTCATAAACCATAACTGTAGATGGTTTAATCTGGAAACAATTCTATTATATCTATTGTTCACATTTTGTATATTTAACAATACTTAACATGGATTATATTGAATAAAATGTTTACATTGGTCGTTGCTATCCCTAACTCACATTTTAGAACTATTTTGAAGTGCTAAAGCTGGATTTTTGTTTCATCTTCAAATGGTAAATGATGCCTTTAAGAGTAGCACAAGTAATTAGCTTTCTAATTTTCAAGTATGATGGGTTGTAACTTGTCTTGAAGTCAGTGTCAAGCTGAAAGAGAATATTCAATTATGGAGAGTACTGTAGACTAGAACCACAAATTTTCACATGTATGAAACTTTTACAACTTCGTGAGGAACCAAGATTCACAAAAGTAAAATGCACACAATTTTTTTTATTCTACAGAATGCATTGAATGCCAGTGGCAGTTTGTGAAAGTTTCATGCTGCAGAAAAGGCCATTAGCTTGAATTTACAAAAGATTCATGTTGCAGATGTTTCTGTTTTTACAGTATTATGTTTAATATTTATAACCTCCCCCCCCCCAAAAAAAAAAAAAAAAAGCAAGAAAAAGAACTTTCACATATAGGTACTTAGAGAACAGTGAATATGGTACCCCTACATACATTCCCTAAGTTTCTTGGCAATAAGTGCTCCTTGATAACATCCCCAAATCAAGTCATTGAGGGGTTTTGTGATTTACACTTGATTATTGCATGTGTTATTTGAGTGAAAAGTGCTAGTGAGTTATGTCAAAAAAAGAAAAAAATACTCTTGATTTTCATAATTTACATGAATTATTTACCTGACTAAATTTTGTGTAAAATCTGTTATTGGTCCTCTTTGAAAAGATTGCATACTCTGTGACATTGTAGGCCTCACTGAATGTTGTAGATACAAACCAAATTTTCATCGCTTCATAATGTCAATCAAGTATCTGATATACGTGTTTGAACCAACTTTGCTGATGAGAATAAACCTTGCCCTCCTCCGATCAGATTTTTGGATCTGCTGTCATCGGGGGTCCTCCAGCCTCACCTCTCGACAGAGAGCCCTGTGCACACCCGGTGCCTGGTCCTGTGTCTTCTCACCACCCTCACAAAGTCTTGGCTGCTCACCCAGAAGATGTGCAATCACTCGGGTAACGTTGTGTGTCTGTGTATTTGTGTGTTTGTTTATGTGCATGTTTGTCTGTACAGGTGTAGTCTGAGGATATCTCTTCATGCTGAATATTCACTTATTGCACGGTCAGAGTGATAACTGTGATTACAAAAACCCCAAACAAACGGACCAAGAAACAAAAACATAAATATCATCACAGTGCAATGCCACTTTAAGAAAAAGTATGTATGTATGTTCACATTTGTATGTACAAATACATGAGTCTGAAGTTGGGTTTTCCACATATATCTACCTTTTTGCTGTAACCTCAATATGTTCATCATCACTGAATAGAAATCATGTAACATGCATACTATTGCGTGCGCTGTTCTGTGCTGATTTTGGGAAAGTCGGTGAAGGTAATGCATCATAACTGAGACGATGCAACTCATTGTTTCTCTGCAGATTCCTGTCTCCTCTTGCAAATCTACCAGTGTGTCTACCAAGGATCACCAGGGAAGATGGAAGAACATGAGATGACCAAGCTAGCTGGGATGGTAAAAGCCTGCATGACATTTTTTGCAACTAGCATTATATGTGCTCCGTGGATGACATTGGAAGTTTTGCCCTTGGGGGAAAAAAAAAAAAATCAAGCAAAGGAGATAAGGAATCTTGGAATCAATGAAGTGGGCTATTCAATTTTTATGGCTGTAAACAGTGGTAAAAATGATGTGATCAGTCATGTGTCCAACTTGGCTATTTACAGGAACCAATTTGAATATTTACAGGAACCTAATAGATGCCAAGTTGGATGATGTACCGATTGTCAAAGTGGTGTCTTTAATTTGAGTTTATGGACAGCTCACTTGTTGCAAGGTGTGATCAGAAGCAAACTTCTTCTCTTTAATGAGCTATTTTCCCCCAAGAGAAACATTCATTTTCTTGATCTTAAGATATATTTTGAACAAGGATATGGAGGAAGATTAAAAGCGTAACACTTCTGATAAGATAACAAGCATTAGATAATAAGGAAATAGCCAAAAGTATAGATTGTATGATGAGAGAAATCTAGAATTTTGTCATGGCCTCCCTCTTTCTTATTTTCATAAAAAGTAAGGACCGATTTGATGGGTGATGGGATCATGGTTCTCATGAACTTTCATGCATGTAACATCATTTCATAATCACAGGTTGGTGTGCTCCTAGCCAACGTGACCTCTACTCACGAGGAAGGAGCAGCGTTCCTCCTAGACACGGACTGCCAGTGTAGTGAGGAGGTGAGTTGACCTATCTGACATGGATTCTGGTTTACCGCCACATTCTTAAAGGGAAGATTCTCAATATGTAATGTTACTCGACATTGATGACTGTGTAGTACTATTTGAATGATATCAAATTAACATGTTGAAAAGCTTGTGATTTGGTAGCTTTTTAGCATCATTTGATAGGTCTTATGTAAGGAGGTCAACCAGTCAAAATGCTTTTCTGTGTGTTGTCCAGTTATTTTCCCAATCCCTCCCATTCCATTCTGTGCTGTTATCCTGCTGCAGTGTACCAATAATCTATGAGTATTAGCACCCATTGATGTTCATTCAAAACTCCCACAAATTTTAGGTTTGTTTGTTTGTTTGTTTTTTTCTTTCATGTTGTGTTTTGATGATAGTGGCTATTTGTATAGCACACAGGTTCACCTATTGGTGCTCATGGCATTTTGTTTTAGATAAAATCTCAAAGTAAACTTGTATTCTTCTCTCCATTGTATTTCTTGATGTCTCCTGCTGACACATTTGCGTGGGCATCTTTTCCATATGAATCTGTTAATGACTCGAAACAATTGCTTCCACTCTTCAACATATGTCAATTTGTGACGGTGCTGGATGAGAGTTCATATCTATGTATAGTGCACAAAACAAACTGATTCTTCCATTCTAACAGGTGGTGGCATCATTGGTGATGATGCTGTGTAGGGAGTTCCAGGCCCTGGATCCAGAGGTGGACATTGACAATCCCAGGTGGGTCAAGAACAAGGAAATGGGCGTGTATTTGTGAACCATCTTTTTTGCAGAAGCAGCAGCCCCATATATTTTTGTGGTGACGATTTGTTAATTTAAGTTACACTTCCAAAGAAATGTTAGTCTCAAGGGGAAAGTAGATCTAAGTTTCTTGAACTGGAATGCCTATATTGATATGAAATTATTATAAGCTTTGCCATTTGTGTGCAGGCATTAAAAATGTCTTCATTGATTGGTTAAACTCCAGGTTGAGTGTAAATTTTAGTTAAAAAAGAAAAAAGAAAATCAAACAAAAAGCCGTTTTTTTTTTTGTTGTTTTTTTTTTTCAAATCAGGATAGTATAAATCCATATGCTCACTTGTCTCTTCTGTGACAACTAATGATATTTTGTGTGGGGCAAGTAAAATATTAGATGAGGACACTAATCCAGTTGGCAAGTGTTATCCAAGGGAGAGAGAAAGGTGGCCTTGATGGTAGAATCTTGCGAATGAAATCATGATATGAATTACTGTAGAAGTGGAAATTTTGATGCATTTCGGACAACCAGAACCTAGTGTGAAAATAAAAGCATGCAAATATTTTTTGCCTGCAGTATGTTCCAGTAGTTGATGTCTTGATTCCGCTGAATTACAAACATGCGAAACTCTTCTTGCTCGACCGAGCACAAAAAATTAGTCGTGCAAAAATATCCACTTTTACAGTACAGGGGAATGGGTAGGCACAGATAATTTCTTGCAACGCTCCGTGAAAGTATGAATTGCCTCTTTGCACAGAAGACAAATGAATATAAGTTTACGCAGATACTCTGAGCTTGTGAATGTCAGGACCTCCTTTAATAAGCCTTGTTGGATTGCACCGAGTGTGTGGCAGAGTGTATTATTGACAAGTTTCTACTGATTTGTTTACCGTTGCCAACAGGCTGGATGTGGTCAGACAGGGATTACTACCCCTCCACGCCCTCTTCATGGATCCACACTTTACTGACCACCGGCTGGAGGCCGAGCAGCACTTCAACTACCTCATCGCAGAGATGACCAGGCTGGCGGGGAGACTGCCCGACTTCCCCAAGCATGAGGGTCAGTACTGACCGTTGGTTCACAGGCTATTCCTGTCGAAGGCATCTTGTTTAGGGATATGTCTTCTTTCACTGGAGACATGAATTTCAGCATGGCCAAGTGTATTCCTGTTTCTGACTCCAGAGATTATTCTTTCATATGATCAAAAAGATTTGTATTCAATATATTCATGAATGATATTTATATGATACAGCTGAGTTATCAATAAATAATAACCTTTCTTGGCTTCCTTATTTATATGTCATTTTCATATTTGGGGTAGTCATTTTCTTCTTCTTTTTTCATACCCTCACTACCATGTTTCAGAAAAACGAAATTGTTATTGATAACTTTTGTCTGATGAATAATTCAGTTTTTGCAAAATTCAGTTTTATTCAGTCTTATTTTTTTTCATCGATAGTACGACCAGTTTGTTGTCATATCTGTGTTGTAAGTAATTTACAGTACTGCTCTTGCACAAGAAGAAGATTATTTGATGAAATTTAGGAAATGTACTGAACTATCAATACGTCGGTTGAGAATGAAAAGGGCATTAAGTTGCTTCAAACATGATGGGTTTAGTTGCAACGTAACGCCCTTATCATTCTCACCTTACAATAGATGGCATCTGACATGAACGTAACAAAAGACTCAAAATATGAACGCTCTATTGAAAGTTGAAATATGAGTGAGATGTGAGCCGCATATTATATCATAAAAACTATAATTTCCCTACTGTTTTTGTCACCTGTCTTATCAAACACCCACACAGTTGGATTCCTCCAGGACTTTGAGGGCTCCGATGAAGACGAGTGGGACCAGGACAGCCAGGAGCAGTCCACCCAGATGGACGTCAGCTAGGGCGCCCTCTGTTGGCAGATGATGGTCGTCACGACATCTACCGTTATGCGTGCACCGCGAAGGAATGACTCCTTGATAGACTCGAGCAACATTGTGGAGCATAGTTTTCTTCCAGGATCTGGTCTGTCTTAATGCTCTGAGGTGCATGTTTGCGACTAGACGAAATAGTGTTGTAATTGTAACCTTTGTGGTGGAATGATGACTTTGGAGCTACAAGAAGATGTCAGATGAGAGACATATTATGCATTATTTTTCTAATGAAAACTTACAGTTGCACTATAATGATATGACAAGTGGCAGGGGGTGTCACTTAAGTCGGCCTGCTTTGTATTTAAAAAAAAGAGAAAAATATATAATATATATATTTTTTTCTGCAACTCTATGCATCTCTCTTTTCTGCCATGTAAGGTTAAGGATGGCATACATAGTTGATACCCCACTGGAAGTCTGTTAATGGTCCGTAATATTTGGATGTGTGTTGGTGTGGTTGAGATTAATTGTAAAATCAGTTGTGGGGTGCACATGTATCTCAAATGATTTCTGTGAATAAGTAATTATCATGAACCATTAATGTAATCAGCATCAATGACACCGTTGGTGTCATCATGGTCTATTATCAGTCTTCATTTTGTCACCACCATCACTTGCCATCATCATCATCATCATCATCATCATCATCATCATCATCATCATCATCATCATCGTCATCGTCGTCACTGTCAACATCAGCATCATCATCATCATCATCACCACCACCACCACTACCACAACCAACACTGTCTTACCTGTGTTCATACAGTGTCCTGTGTGTGAATTTAGGAAGCAAAATATGAAAATTGAGATGCTGAGATGCTGAAAATTGAGAATTGGAGCATGTCTGTTGATCCCAAGCCAAGCCATTCTTTTGCTTTTGAAAAAAAAAAAGAAAAAAAAGTAGGCTCGGCAGAGGCGAGTATTTTTGGGATGCATTGAGATCGGCAATTTTCAGTTTAGAAGCTTGTTAAAGGACAAGTTCACCTTCATAGACATGTGGGTTGTGTGAACGCAGCACATGTAGTAGAAGACATCAGTGAGAGTTTGAGGAAAATCGGAAAATCCTTTCAAAAGTTATGAATTTTTGAAGTTTCTGCTCAGTCACGGCTGCCTGAAAAGACTAATATAGCTTGTGATGTCACATGAGTACAACGACATAAAGAAAGAATAAAGAAAAATCAACATATTTCCATTTTTCTCGCATAACAAAAGAACACTCGACTTCTCTCTTTCAGAAGGCAGGGGGAATAATATTACCCTTAACATACATCAGTAATAAGTCAAAGGAATTTGCACTTTATTAAAAAAGTGTAAAGTTTTGTGAAATTCTCTTTATATTTTCCTTATATCGTTGTACGCATGTGACATCATACACTGTAGTAGTCTTCTCATCCAGTAGTGTCTGCACAGACACTGAAAAAATTCATAACTTTTGAACGGATTGTCCGATTTTCCTCAAACTTTCACTGATGTGTTGTACTAAGATTGCTGCATTCTCTCAATCCCTATGTATATGAAGGTGGACTTGTCCTTTAATTGTCTTGGTGACAGACTGGGAATTTCTTATTATTCTGCAAGGTAATGCTGTGTTTGTGACTATATTGTAAGAACACTGTGGCACAGTGGATGGTGCTCTTGAATCCTTGAGTGAAAACATAGTTTTCAGAAGAGCTTAAACTTCATCTTGTACCATTCTGATTTGCTTGCAATACATTGAAAGGGTCTACCACGGAAGTTGTGTGGCTGACGCGAATTTCCAGGACATTTAGTTGTTTTGGAGTATCCTGTGGTCAAAGGTGTTAAATATTTTTGATCGAAGTACATGAGCAATATTCCTGATGCACCTTCTCCATTCAGTAGTATATAGGTAGAATGTTGCATGATGCGTAATCGTGCCCTCGCAATTATATTTTCCAACAAGCTGCATGTAATTCACTCCAGGGTAGATGATATTTGGTCGATACCGCTTTGGCCTGATTTGTAAATTATCGATAATCATTTAAAACTTACACAGCACCGTGATCCACTAAGCTCTTAGGTTGCAGTACTTCCGGCAAGTGCTTGTGGCTAATTTGTGCATTTTTCATCATTGCTCAACTGAAATTGTGGATATTACAGCATTATTTCACACATTCCTTTCCTGTGTGTGTACATTTTAGAGCAAAAATTGATTGTGCTGTAGGCATATGAGAATAACGTTTTCACTTTGTAGAAGAGATCCCAAGTTCAAGTCTCATTTGATTCGTGGACCTTGTAACAGGGTGCGTGTACCCACAGTGTCATTGTTGACCTTGTTGCATGAATGGTTACCAGGCAGTAGAAGTGCTAGTATGAAAAGTGTAGGCCCCTTTAGAAGAACAGTGTTTAAAACTGAAGAGGCTGCACAAGTAAGTCCATCATTATGTCTTTTTTTATTGGCATGTCTGTAGTCAGTGGAACTTCAAAGAAGTGTGCAGTCCCAGTACACAGAATGTACTGTACTTTGTGTAATTCCTGCCGTATATACAAGGGTAGAGTACAACGTCGTAAAGTAGTGTGGTCTCTCTTTTTTTTTTTTTTTTTTTAGCTTGATATAGTGACATGTATGTGAATGTTACCATTGATCTCTCTCTTTAGTCGTTTCCATAGTGATGGATTCTTTTGTTTACATTCTTGTCAATTTCATTGCCTTTTGGTTTCATTTAACCAAACCAAAGAAAATACAGGTCTATCAAGTGCGTGTGTTGAGCATGTGTCTTATACATTTTGTACATTCATTATTTCAAGCAGGGAAACAAAAAATGTGCAGCTCTTTTTTTTTTTTTCAGTGAATTAAAATTTATTGAGATGATATGAGAAAAAAATGAAGCATTTCTATGTGACAACAATGTCGTCATACAGATCATCTTGCATTTTACACAGTTTTGATTTGCTATTTTAAGACATGTGAGCTGTGGTATACTTGATAGTCGTCCAGAATGGACTTCATTACTTTTAGATTGTCACAAGCATTTCTCAGATGAGCACTACATCTCCTTTCCCTTTTCTACACACATCTGTCTTTCGATAATTCATGTACAATGTAGGCAGGGGAACATTTGGCGCAAGACTTTCTGTGGTGTCTGTGTATTGTGCCATAATTTTGTCTGCCAAACTTGTGAATGATACGACTTTGTTCATGTGATCCTGCAGAAACTCGTTCAAAGCAGCAATTTCGCTTGTATAGAGATTTTAGTTATCTGCACGTAAGTTTTGTTGCGCTCAATAATGCCTTGAAAAATTGTCTTTGCTAAGTTGTGTTACTTGTCATGATACGTTTCCACAGAATTTTGCTGATGTTTGACTGCTTGACAGTTTTTTATTATTTAAAGCTTGTTCTAGTGACATTTTGTTTGCTATACACTGCCATTGTTTAGTTTCATGAAGATCCGTTGAAGTTTACAGAGCTGCCAGCTGTCCTTGATTTGGCAGGAGATGCCCTGAAAACACACATATCTGTGTTTGTCCCTCCAGGAAAATGCCAAATCCTTCCTGATGTGGGCATTATTTTTGTCTGTTGAGAGACATACCACGCACTGGTGTCTCCATGTTTGCTCTGTGGATTTTCCCTGATTTTGACGTATGAATTTCAACAGCCCTGTTATATGACGTCACTTCGATCAGTTCCTGTATTTGATTTGTGGATGGAATTTGTTTTATGCATTCAGTTTTTGTTCGTTTTGTTGAGGCCATTGTGCCCATGTGTTTGCGTTTGTGTTTTGACTGTAGAGCATTGTTTTTGTTTGCCTATGTTGGTTTCAGTAGGTTGGGTTCGTGGCCCAGCAACACCAGCTGAGCTGGGGTATTGTGCGATGTCATGCTGTCCCCTTCAGTTCTGGGGTGGAGCGTTCTGGCTCTTGGATAGAAACACACAAAATGAAGGTCCTACTTTTGTGATGGAGATCCGACTTGGTGCATGCGCAGATTCTGCTTCGTGCGGAGAGCTTATGTTGAGGGAAGTTGCTTGCTTCTTGTGCTTTCCAGGGGATGGATACAAGGTACTGGCACGTGCTCTTCACCCCAGGTGACCGCTAGCGAACATTTCCGACTCTTCCAGATTCTCGTAGGGGGCTCCAAGAAATTTGAGCGATGCATGCCCCGACTGATGAAGATGAGAGCCTCCCAGCTTATCTTGGAAGTTGTGTTTTTATTGTCTGTTGAGATGCTTGTAATACAAAAAGTATCTCTGTGATGATCCTTTGAAATCTCACCGACTTTCATTTGTGGATGTCGGTTGCCTGTGATAAAGGTAAGCAGTATCAACTTTGTGAATTGCTCAAAGAGAAAAGGAAGAGGTAAAACCATGCACCTGTATTGATATGTCTTTTAGTGGGTCTGTACGTCTGCACAGACTCTCTATTTCTGTTGTCTTGCATGAAATATGGTACACACGTATAAGGAAAAAAAAACAGCAACAAATGGAACAGATGAGCTTTGTAAAGCTCGGTAATTATGCAATTGAAAAAAAAAGGAATTTTATACTATGTTGTAAAATCTTCTGTCATAAGATAAAATGTGCTTTCACAGCTTCTGGGAAAGCTTTAAGCTTTGATAAGAGGTAGCATAGGGTTATTTTATGCCTTAACCATGAAGTAATGGCGATTTCTTTGAATCCAAGAATGAATGTAAAGCTGTGGTCACACAGGCGAAGATCGCGAAGTTTAAAATCGCGATCTTCAAGATCTCAAAGGTTTGCTAGTGTGACTGCAAACTTCTCGGGGGAAACTTCTCACGAACTTTCCCACTCAAACTAGGGACATTTGAACGCTCGCAACTGAAATTTCACGAAATTTGTCACGGGAGTAGTCCACCACCTGTCTGTGGCATGGATCGATGGTTTTTGTGCGATGCCTCAGTGGGATGTACCTGTATGCAATTGTTTAATGTGTCACAATTATTAGCTGTCAGACGGCATACTCTTTCTTATTACTTGCACACAAGCACTAGTGACCTTAACTTTTAGAACTTAAATACATTAGAAGTTTGGTTGCCAGTGTGGACGAACGACCAAAGATCATGATAAAGACTTTGCGATCTTTAACTTCGCAATCTTTTGCCAGTGTGACCGCAGCTTTTTAATGCTTTATAAAATCTTTTTCTGAGCCAGATTTTGAAGTTATGTATGTGTATACTCAGCAAACGTACATGCAGTAGTGTATGGAATGTTAGAAACTTAAAAAAACTCCTATCAGCAAATGTATTCCCTTTTTTTGTCTCAATCTTCATAAACAATTTTTAGTCCAAGTTAATATTTATTTATTTTTGTTTTTCCTTTTTTTTTGGGGGGGGGGGGAGGGTAGGGCACAAGTACTTATTGAAGGATAGTCTTGTGATTTTTTCTTTCTTCACTTTTTCAGTTTTTGTGTCGTGAGGAGTTGGGAAAATGAAGCTCTCTGTATGTGAATGTGGCATTTTCTTCTCCAAGATATGCAAAAAAAAAAAAAAAAAATGATATCTTGTATGTTTGCCCATTTTGGACTCCCTACAAACCGATGCAGCATTTAGTTTTCTTTGCTTTGTTTTTATTTCATGTGAATGCGCTCTGCTGTAGCAATTACGTGTGTGTACATGTATTATATGGAGTTGAGGTTGGTAGAGTTAACTGTTGAAAACATACCATAAAGTCCATGCAGGACAAAATTTACCATCAGTGCCAAAGTAGAGAACTCATTGTGGAATGAGATTAATCAGAACTTCCAGAACTTACCTTCTCAAGCCAACAGATGTGTGTTCGAGGAAGTAATTGTCAAAGCAGCACGCTTTGCTGGGGCTCTTGGTGTACCATAGTAATCGAAAATATATTGTGACGAGATAATCAGTGAGGGGTCAAAGGGCACTGGGTCAAAGGGCACTCTTCAATGCACTTTTTCAGCTTTGTGATTCAAGGTCAAGGTGGATGATGCAGAGATGATGATTGTGGAGTAACATTGCTACTGGTCATGCGAGCATAGTACGATACAGTGTAATTCTTCCTACAGGGGTAGGTCTCCAAATGTCAATTTGATATATGTACAAGCAACAGAATATGCGGTGAGTGTAGTCTCATTTCGTTGGATTTGTTGCTAGATTGGTTGTGTTTCTTTGTAAAGTGCTTTTGAAAAAGAAACGGCGACACTCGTCAACTCTTGTGCCTGACATTCATCAGGGTCGGTTCCCACGGGGATTTTCTTGTATGACGTCAAATGTTGTTCATTCCGCATGTCGCAATCAAAACAGTACATCACAAAGTATCTACAGTACATGCTTGTTTTCTACATGACCATCTCTTTTGTACATTTCTATATTGCATGCTTAAGTCCAATAAAATTGAAAGCAACAGTCAGGACTCCTCATGTTTTGTTTTATAACTTCAACTCTTTAGTAAATGTACTAAGTTTTGGCAAGTGACCGTGGAGAATTAATTCAGGCTTGTGTGTAAGTGGTGTGAGTAGTACAACAACAACAGCAACAACAGCAACACCAACAACAATGTAGACATCAGACGTGTAACAAAATAATGAACAGAAATAATTCCATAAGTACTCGCTGGGTTGCAGTGATGATCAAAATGCAGTTTATTTTCAGTCATGCAAAATTCTAGTATCACCTAAAAAGATTAATGGCATGACTGTAAAAAGCCTTGCTGTTCGTCACAAGTTCAAGGCTACTTTGATGAAATATTCATTATTTGTTACATGAAAGATTTCAAGGCAAGCCTTCAGACAGTCCTAAGAAATACAATACATATACTGTATATCATCTCAAAATTGGTCCCAAATGAGTGAATCATGTAATTGAATTGAAAATGCATCATTCCTAGACCAATGAATGGGATACACATATATACATATGGATATTGTCCGCTGTCTATGGACTATCCGAACTAGTATCAATGAAGATCTATGACTTTCTACTTCTAGCTACATTGTATGAACTGAAGGAGGAATAGCCATAATTGACTCGTACAGCATTTGATTTGTAAAAGCCACAATCTGGACAAATGTTGGCATGAAAGTTAACATGTTACAAGCTTCACAATCTCTACGCATGTGCTTCACTGCCCAAAATAACAAGATAATTGTCATGTTAGCGACACTGATGCTATTTTGGAGTGCAGCACCAACAATTTGGCAATATAATCTAAAACCAGAAACATTAGTGGCATGAAACGTTCGCCAACTGGAGTTGACAGCCTTTATCGCAGCATGAAACTTTTGCAAATTGCCGACCATGAAAAAGTATACTGCATATACTGGATTGTGTAGACAACAACTTTTATGTGCATTTCAATTTCCCGAATTGTGGCTCCTTGCAAAATTTGCAAGTTTTATGCACATAAAAATTTCTGGTTTTACAGTTTAGCACAATTGTGATCGTGTACCAACATCACTCTGGAGCAAGATTTGTCATCATCATAAAATCCACAAATTGAGAGTATCAATGTCAAATTTCCCAACAGCTGCCATAGACAAGAGAATTGCTGGGCACTAGAATTTTAGGGCAATAAAATGTTGCAGTGATTTGTAGAGAAACCACAAGTTGTGAACCAAATTTGTGCCCCTCACAAAAGGGTGTATGAGGACGTGTTGTATGAAGGATGCTGGGTCTGAAACGTCACAATAGGAGCAAATTCTGACAAAGGCATGCACTATTTCCATTTGCCACGCACACGCATTCATCACCAAAATTGATGCATTTTGTGAATTATACCGTATTCACTGGCAATAAGGCCGCAGCGACGGATAAGCCACATCCTGACTTCGGCGATGAAAAATAGAAAAAAAAAAAATTCAAGGAGTTTTGTTCTGATCAAAACTTCATTACTTCTCTACTTTATGTTTCTGAGAAATTTTGTTGATTTTCCATTTTTCCAAGGCCTTTCTAATCATGTTTCTTTTATATTCAGTTTTTCCGGTTGATGCAAACTTCAAGTCAGGATTTGGATGATATTTCTGTGAGTGGGACTCTAATGAAACGAATGACTGAGCGTGTGTACACTCACACACACTATTCAATAGCCTGGTGTCTTCATTCACACACACTGTACTATTCAATAGCACATTATTGCAGAGATAGTGCTATTGTGTGATATGTGCAGGATTGTAATTGCCGCAATGGTAATGCACAGCATCATGCAATCACGCTGTGCTTTCTTTTTTACACTTTGAAAAGACAATAATTTGCTTGTGTCAGCGTATAGGCCTCATCCCAACTTTACTGCTTTATTTTGGTGAAAAATAGTGCAGCCTTATCGCCGGCGAATACAGCAGTACAATATTTCATTGAAGTCTAACCCTGGCCTTGCCGATCATGATAATTCTGTCGTTGGCTAGCGTGATCTCAATTATTGTGCTATTTTGGGAAAATGTAGTGTAGCACTGCCTTCTTGTGATTACTCTCTCATACATTGCGCTGAATTGCAACAACAACTTGTCACATGTGGACAACAAAAATGGTCTCAGGCACTACTATAGTGCAGATCACTTGTAAAGGGCTAAGAATAGTGTGTATTTAGCTGTATGTACAATTCTAAAATATGAATAGACAGAATAATAGTAATTAGTAATTGCATTAAGTACTTCACTTTTATTACATAAGGCAACTAACTTTCTCATGTCAACGCCTCTTTCATCATTAAAAATGACCTAAAAGGTATTGCTCTAAAAAGAATCTCATGGACGAAGTCATCACTACAAGGCTACAATATTTGGAAAAGGTGGACTAGAATTCCGCCTCTGAGGTGGAGAGTCCTTCCGTCCTCATACACAATTTTCTCCTACCTCCCCAAATAACTATTCCGAGCATTACGACACGAAAATGTCATAGCAAGTGGTTACACTAAATGATACATTAGATAACTCAACATTCAAACTCTGATGCTGCAATAATTTCATTGATGCTCTTTTTTTTTTTCAGAAAATTTGTACAGTTGGATGTACACGATATCTATTGGCACATTTCTTGCTAAACCCAGCGGTGTTCAGGTGGTCAATTGCATTTATTATTTCTTATAGTTTTCTGATTCAGGCAACTGAAATATTCCCTCCTCCTCAAAAAACTTTGCGTTGCCTTTGTGTCCTTGTTTCTAGCTTCTCATGCTCTGTTAAGTTGTTGTTGTTGGGGTTTTTTTGCGGTATTTCCTCTTTACAAAACTGGTTGCTGCTGCAAACACAAGCTGCCCCTTTCATGAGCATGGAATTCTGTCCACAGGTGTGTTACTTTTCTTCACGAGGGAGGTAGCTGTTATGCATTTAAAAGAAGAAAGTTGAAGGAAACACTGTATAATTAGATCATTGCACTGATACCACTGGAATGCACATCTGATGGTCTAATCAAATAAGTTCACCCCGCATTTCAATCCACCTTTCTTTACTTCCTTCATTGTTCTTCTCCATTTATACATTTATGAATTGCTAGCTTCTGTCTCCTCAACCCTTGCTGGTGTAGGAATGGTGTATCTGACCCGATTCTCCTTTTCCGTTGAGATATTTCTCAGATAATCAGTGAATAGACTTGGGCTCCCTGAAGCAAGAAGGCCATGATTAGTTGCGAGTCAAGATAAAACAATCAAGCGGAACTTGACCGACAGCAAATCAGAATCTCTCTACCTTCAAGTTAACCATATTGAATTCTTTGCATCTTTTTGTGAATCAGAGCCCAAACACTCAAACAATACAGGCGACTCCCATTATAACAAAGTCCTTGGTATAGGCAGTTTTCTTTTTTACATCAAAATTTCATAATTTCATTAAAGCCAAGTATTTAAGTATGTAAAGAGATACAGATGATAGTTTTGGAACCTGCCTGAATCTTTACTTTGCTGTAGCAAGAACTTTGTTGTAACCGTATTCGTTATAACGGGAGTACACAGTAGTAAGAGCCCAGACCAATTGTATAAGCTCTACAAGTCAATAGAATAAATCTTCCACTTAATCAAATCAATTTGTCAATTAAAATCAGCAAGAGGATTACTTTACACTAAAATGCAAGGTTTAATGAAATATAAAAAGCAACATTTGCTAAAAATTTAAAAATGAACCTCTCCCAACAGCGATGCAATTTAATGATTTCATTGCTAAGCAATTTTGTGAATGCTTCCCAACATTTCAACTGCAGATATTTGATATCATCACATATCTAAAAGATCAAAATGCTTGGATTTATGTTTATTTCTCAGTTGGCCCCAGCTAAAAATGTTCATGGATGCACGTCAACATTTATTCATTCATCTCATGCCGCTGATGCGATGTCTCCCCATCCAAGGGGGCATCCACAGGCCGCTTAGCCGATCCCTTGTCAAACTTCCACAGCTGGCGTCGTCGTGCATGGTGTGTCACATGTCGAGAGATCAGCCGCTGCAACGTGGACATTACTTCTCGGCTATAAAACAGCGCCCTCTACGATCGGGGGCTTGTTGCCTCCCCCTAGACTTCTCCCCTCCACTCTGGGTCATTCTGCTCGGTCACCTGACTGACCTGAAGACCGTCCATCGCTTCCTCCACTGGCATGAGAAAGAGAGTGAGAGAAAGAGATATAGAAAGAGATTAAAAAAAAGAGAAGCAGAGAAGATAATGACTGTGAATAGTCAGGAATGTTTTAACAATGGTAAATGTTAAAGTGAAAAAAAAAATCTATTCTACATTCCAGCAGGCTTTGATGAACAGAACGAAATGAAGCGAAGGGGAACAGTGAAATTTTCTTTAAACTTGGACTAAAAGTATTGAAAAAGTGATGAAATTTTCAGTGTTTTTATTTGTCATACATTTCCACAAAGTACTGATACTAGGGACAGCCAAATTTGTGAATATGATGAGAGTGTGAAGAAATGAATGGATGAATGAATGAATGGATGAATAAATGAATGAATAAATGAATGAATAAATGAATAAGTAATTAAATAAAATAAATGAATGAATGAATGAATAAATAAATAAATAAATGAATAAATAAATAAATAAATAAATAAATAAATAAATAAGTAAATGACTGAATAAATATATATATATGTCTATATCTATGTATCTATGCTTCTATCTATACATGTAAATATGTGCATAGATGGATAGATAGAGAGACAGATAGATAAATAGACAGATAGATAGATAGATAGATAAATAGATGGATAGATAGATAGATAGATAGATAGATAGATAAATAGATAGATAGATAGATAGATAGATAGATAGGGAGACAGATAGATAGATAGATAGATAGATAGATAGATGGATAGATAGATAGATAGATAGATAGATAGATAAATAGATAGATAGATAGATAGATAGATAGATAGATAAATAGATAGATAGATAGATAGATAAATAGTTAGATAGATAGATAGATATATGGATAGATAGATAGATAGATAGATAAATAGATAGATAGATAGATAGATAGATAGATAGATAAATAGATAGATAGATAGATAGATAGATAGATAGATAGATAAATAGATAGATAGATAAATAGACAGATAGATAGATAGATAGATAGGGAGACAGATAGATAGATAGATAGATAGATAGATGGATAGATAGATAGATAGATAGATAGATAGATAAATAGATAGATAGATAGATAGATAAATAGATAGATAGATAAATAGACAGATAGATAGATAGATAGATAGATAGATAAATAGATAGATAGATAGATAGATAGATAGATAGATAAATAGATAGATAGATAGATAGATAGATAGATGGATGGATAGATAGATAGATAGATAGATAGATAAATAGATAGATAGATAAATAGATAGATAGATAGATAGATAGGGAGACAGATAGATAGATAGATAGATAGATGGATAGATAGATAGATAGATAGATAGATGGATAGATAGATAGATAGATAGATGGATAGATAGGGAGACAGATAGATAGATAGATAGATAGATGGATAGATAGATAGATAGATAGATAGATGGATAGATAGATAGATAGATAGATGGATAGATAGGGAGACAGATAGATAGATACACAGATAGATAGATAGATAGATAGACAGATAGAGACACACAGATACACATACACCCACACACATTTTGACTACCATACAGATCAGCTATTGCATGTGGATTAATACGATACTGGGGTGTGTCGAGATGACAGAAGAGAGGACACTGCCCTCACCTGTTGGAAGGGCGCCCAGGTGGACCTTTTGCAACAACTGGACGATGTCATCCACTTCGCCTTCCTCCGGGCTGTAGGGGCAGCCCCGGTAACCTCCCTTCTGACGGCAGAATTCCAACATCCTTCAGGACAGACAAACAGATGAGAAGGTATGCAGAAATATCAACTGATGAGGGAAAGTGGTCTAGAATTTTCTGAATGTTATACAGAGTTATACATCTTATGTTCAAAGTCTCAAGCTAGGAGGATTTATACCATTGTCAACTGTCTCATTAACATAGTTTAATCTTTCTTTATTTCCTGTAATTGTGGTACTTCAAGTCATTTTGACAATGACTTTGTGTTGTGAACATAAAATCAATCAGGGAAAGGCAGATAATGAAAAACTCGAAGGCAATGATGCAGATGATGACACAAAATGGCAGACCAGGTTGAGAGAGTATCATACAAGGTTTAGAAATATCACACAGCCTCTTTTAGCTCAGGTGAGCTAAAACGGGTGATGTTATGCCCTCAAAACTTTCCCATAATTTGTAATTACACCCAGAACAGGAATTGCTTTTTTTTTGGGGGGGGGGGGGTTTCAATAATTTAGCACCTCTCACCTCTCCTCGTCCCATTTTATCCTGAAAGTCCTTAATTCTCAGTCTTTGCTATTGTGGAATTATTTGGTTAAAAGGGAATATATAATTTGTTTCTACGCCATTTCACATGCACACAAGGCTTTGTGTGCCGGACCACGGACACTGTGGCACTACACACAATACAATCGCCTCACCTAAATGCATAATGTTGATGTTGAATATTATGCTGGGGTTTTGTTTGCACAAATTTTACGAGTCAAACAAAAAAATTATCTCAAATCTAACTCACCAAAATGTCACTCTCTATGCAAATACAAGATGTAAGAGTGACCTATACACAAGCAACGTGGGTAAGAAGCAGCTGCATAAAGATGCCTAGTCGATGTGCACGCCTATATGCTCAGCACATGAAGCAGCACAATATTCGTGTCCCCAATTGCGAATCCCAACCACCTATGAAATATTTCGCTTCTACAGTATGTCAATGTAACCATTATAACAATTTCTGAAGAGCATGAAATAATGGCAATTTTATACCATTAATGTCCTTTTTTTATTGCCATTTTTACAATGAAACATGGCTTTTTTTTTTCTCTCTCTCTCTCTCTCTCTCTCTTCAATATTCCCTTTAAATTGACTTGGTGGAGTAACACTTAGTTGAGGAGACTTAACTGGAAGCCCAGCAATGAAAAGCATTGTGTCATCATCCTGTGAGCATCTTTGTATAGAAAAAAAAAAAAAGAGCCTGTGAAACTTTGGAGGCAGAAAGTGGGGAGTATAAATTAAACTACATGTAAGTACTGACTATAAAACACTTCAGAGTTTCAACTTACAGGTTCCAGTTTTCATCCTTGCTCAGCATGAAGGGGTTTCCCACAATGATCAGCAGGGACTTCGCTCTTGTGACAGCGACATTGAAGCGCTGGAATAACAGTAGACAAACACGGCAAATTACAGAGTGTGATCAAAAGCTCTCTTTTTTCATGACATCCAAAGAGAGGCACTGAAAAGTGAGAAAAAACTAGAAATGTCGCTATGGCGACTGGTATGTCTCCGCCATAATGCATGGTTCTCCGAATAGGTCTATAGCACAATGTCTTGATAATGTGTGATGACAGTTTTACATAACTGGCAAAATATTAACATGACAGGTTTGTCACAAATGCATTGAATGCTTACTTTCCTTGAACTAGGTTTAATTGGATGAATATGGCTATACTGTCTATTGAGTGCAGGTGTTTGGAGATCTGAGGATATGTACCCAACTTTTGAGCCTTTTATAAGTTTAAAGAAGAAGTGAAATTTAGCACTTCCACTTGACCTTTGACCTTTTGGCAAGAAACTTCCACGAGAAGCTGTATTGGGTGATACATGCATACACTAAGTTTAAAGATAAAATCCTGCGGACACTGCATAGCTAAGAGGGAAATAATGACATTTTGATGAGTTGACCTTGACCTTTGACCCCCCCTAACCTTTGACTCATGACCCCTAAATTCCCTATATGATCACTGCCAGTCAGTACATGCATATACTAAGTTCCATGAAGATACCTTGAAATATTTGTGAGATATGGAGAAAAAAGGGAAATTGTAACATTTTCACTTGACCTTTGACCCTTGACCTTTGACTTCATGACCCAAAACTCTCTCTTGGGAATCTGTATTTGGTAGTTCATGTATACACCAAGTTTCAAGAAAATAACTCTAGGCATTGCATAGATATAGGGGAAATAGTAAAATTTTGAGCATTTCACCTTGACCTTTTGACCTTTGACCTCAAGCATGTGCGCCCAAAAGTTGATAGGCACAACTTTGCCCACTCATACATATACATGCCAAGTTTCATTACGATACCTCTAACGGTTTTTTAGATACGCTGTCCACAACATTGATTACGGACGGAAGGACGGACGGATGGACGGACAGCCCGAAAACATAATGCCTCCTGCGTCACTTCGTGGCGGAGGCATAAAAATGCACAATTGATTGTTTATCAAATTTTGATAATGTAGTATCTCATAGCATTCTCATTTAATTGATATGATTGATTTTTGATTTAGTGAGCTATGGGTGGGTGTGTGAAAATGTATGTTTCTTTTCTTCTTGTTCACAGCAATCTTCTATCATCCTAATTAATCTACATGACTGTACACAGATCAGTTATCAAAAGGCGTCCAAAATCGTTTGAGATTGACTGCTTCCTCCCATAGGCAGAGGGAGACATTGCAAGAAATCTCCAATTGTTTAAGGATTAATGGAATAGTATATACTTTTTCAGCATTCTTTACTGCCTGCACTCAGCAGTCACTAAACATTTTACAAGGCAGTCCCAATTATGGACCTTGTCATTATGCCAAAATGACATTGTGCTAACTTTAACATGATAATCAAAGGCTGTGTCATACCTTCATACCATCATACATTAAAGGGACTGTACAGTACTGGTTGAGGTGGGGACTCATGTTTTGAACATTCCTAAGTGAGATAATGAAAAGCCTCTTATGAAACATGAAAGAGCATGAAATTTTAAGAAGGATTCAATGTTTATTTGATTGGTTTTCAAATGGCTGAGATATCCAAAAAAGTGCTAATAATAAAAGGCGACATGCCACAACTTTATTAGGATCTCTTTGTTTCACCTTGTTTTTGGATATCTCAGC
Source organism: Diadema setosum (assembly GCA_033980235.1). Classification (NCBI taxonomy): domain Eukaryota; kingdom Metazoa; phylum Echinodermata; class Echinoidea; order Diadematoida; family Diadematidae; genus Diadema; species Diadema setosum. The sequence goes on from CM067060.1 coordinate 32,230,083, forward strand.
CATTTCAAAAACGATTTTCATCAAATAAACTTTCGATACCCCTAAGAACTGCATGCTCTTTGACATCTCATAGAGTGGTTTCTGAATATCTCGCAAAACGTTAAAAGCTAAATCCTCACCTCGACCAGAACTGTACACACCCTTTAATGTATTAGCTATCACCAATTTACTTGGGCACCAGTTGTGCCATTTCATCCAAATTTTCTGAGAAAGAAAGCAATAAAAACTATGCAATATAGCAACTATTGAGCAATTGTGGGCAGCATAGCAGCCTTATGTTTTCTTGCCTTCCACAGTTCGTAGATTTCCAAGCCTACACTTTTGCCTGCCTGCTTTTGGGAGCTTGTAAATTTCACATTCATTGGTAGCCATGCTTCAAACTTTGCTTTTTCTTTCTTGCTATAAGCAGCTTGCAGTTTTCCAAGTTCACACTTTTTCTCCACCTGCTTTTGGCACTTTGTAAAATTTGCAAGCAAGTGAGGCTCCTTTGACCATGAACTCACAAATTTCAAAGGAGCCTGGACTGGGCTATCTAGCTCCATGGACCTACTCTACATGGACCATGAACAAATGTCTTTCTTTGATCCCATCATCACTGCTGCCCCCTGATTATGTGCATCTTAATGAGTACATTAAGATGTTTCGACAACGAAAATTGTGTACTAATTGTGCATCTTCAGTGACATAAGAACCACTTCCATTATTTCGGTCTTTTTTAATATTTGGCTTCGGTGCCTTTTCCAACTCGACTGCCTTTGAATAAACACCACTGATGGGGAGCAGCAAACCCCAAAACATGACAAATTTTATTATTACTGAAGTGGACACTTCTGAAAAAGCATATTACAAGCTGAGAGCAGGTTGTGATCCTGCTGTGCTCATATAGGAACATTCCCAACTTTGGCTACATCTCGATCCTGGTGGGGGAAAAAAATAGGTATGCTTTATTCATATGAGACCAAACAATACCTTGGGATTCTTCAGGAAGCCGAGTTTGAAGTCGGTGTCCATCTGGATGTACTCGGCTCGTGTGCTTCGTACTGTGGAGATGATGACGACGAGTCTCTCCTGGCCCTGAAACTCCTCCACAGAGCCGACCTTGATGTCGTTGTAGCCACGCTTCTTTAGGACCTGCCTGAGTTTCTGCACCTGTGGGGTCGATGAAGACACAGGGAACACGGGATGAATTATATAGACGTTTGAGATTGCTGTCAGAAACCAGTAACTTATGCCAACTCGGTGACACCAAGCACTTAGAGTCTGTAACGGGGTACCTAGCTTGGTAAAGTTTTATGTCAGTCTTGTAGAGGGGTCCTGCGGCATTGTAAGACTCTTGAATTTCGTTCGAAAGTTCAGAGTTCAAATTCAGTCAGGTTCCCATGTCCTTGGACAAGATATTTTTTACCTGCCAAATCCCTCTCAACCCAGGTGTACTTACATGTAGGGTACCTGGCAATGCTAAGGCAATAATAATGGCAGGACCCTCTGGTAGAGCAGTGGCAACACTGAAGAGGCTACCCTGGATTAAGAAGACCTCAATCATTATTATATTATGACTGTGGCATATTGCATGGGCTTCAAATCATCAGCAGCTACTTCACTGACATACCCACATTCCCTGCCATGGACCTAACACTGACAAGATATCCCCAGAACAAATGAAATGTGACTCATGCAATACAAAGTAATCATCATCATATTTAGCATGTTCACGGCTGGTCTCCACATCAATGATGCTACACAATAAAAATGTGAGTTTTGCACAACCCTTTCATCTCACTTTATTGCAGCAACTCTGCCTATTGGTAAATTTGAGCAAAATAATATTCGTCCTTGTGTTTTCCAGTGGTGATCAGTTCTGTTATATTAAAACTGGGTTGATTTGATTGCATTATATAGACACCCACAGTTCATAATTTTCACTAAGCATATCCAAGACAACATACCTCCAAAAGTAATGACATTTGAAAATGTAAATGACCAACCTATCATACAGAGTGATATTGACATTAATAATGTTGTGTTTTAATAGAAGCACAAAATTATATTACTACAGTCTTATTCATCTTGGAAAGCTCCTTCACAGCCTTAGTACAGTTTTTCTGGAGGTATCCTATTATTATCATTAATCTTTATCATTCTCATAAACCCAGCATTGCCACATGCCCATTCATACATTTTTGTCTGGTGCGTTTGAGTGCTCTCCTAAAGTGAACCGAGCCGAACCCTAGAGAAGCGCTCGAACGCTCCTTAAGTTTTCCATACCAAAATGAACCAAGCCAAAAGCACACCACTTCTCAATGTGCTTCAAAAGGGTACCGAAAATGTACCAAAAGTTCGCATGTGAAGAGTGTGCGTACCATGCATATACGTCATAATGCAAAGTGTTCATTCTCTTCGTTCGGGACATTTGTAAGTAGTTTAAGCGCGCCAGGTGAATGACCCTGTTGCTACAAACTGTATGATCCCTCTAAAAATAACTCATGAGGTAAGTTTTCTCAACAGAGTGTTTTAACGCGCCAAATCTGACACAGTACAGTACAGTTCGCATTGGTGTGGTTCATTTCGATTCGCTTTTGAGTGCTCAAACACACCCATAAAACACACCCATAAAACATACTGCCCATGGACGCACAGGGCAGACAGGACTTGAACCCTTCACACAATGTGGGCGACCCGCCTCACCTGCTTTCGGTAAGGCGAGATGACTCCAATGTCCTCCTGCTTCACTTTGGTCCCTCCCCGTTTCTCCATCACCTCCCGGACATAGTTGACCACCACGTCCACCTCGGACAGGTTGAAGAAGGACGGGCTCTGCTCCTCCCGCTCGTCCTGACCTTCCACTCCGTGGAAGATTATGGGAAAGCCCTGGAGCAGGGACGGAAACATGCAGCCCGTTTAACCCATTCAGGTCCTACCTAGATTTTCACTGCAGGAATCATAGTCTCACCCTCATCAAATTGGCAACACTGAATCATATTACACATGTTACATTGAAAATAGACTACATGGAATTGGTTAGATATATTAAATTTCCATAAAATCTTTAAATGAAATGATAAAAATTTTCCAACTTGACAAGGAAACATTAAATTCAAGTCTTATGCGACCTATTTAATAATCAGACATAAATTTGGCAATTTAGAGGCTTCTGATATCACTTCAACTGAAATGAACAATGATGCATGACCTAAATGGGGTCGAAATGAGAAGCATTTTTTTCTCCTACCTATGAAATATTGGCAAAGAATAATAAAACTTTTGAGCATTAAATTATAGCAACGTTGTTTCTGGGACCAAATGGGTGAATACTTAGAGAAAATTCATACAACATCTTCGTTCAGGTCATGACCAATAACTCTATGAATGGTGATATTATGATGTAATGGGCTGAGGAACGCAACATGCCCTGCTGAATGCTTCCCATTTTTACTGTATGAAAAGCGAGGCATGTTACACTTGCGTTGAATTAAAGAACAATTGCAGCCCACCACTGTAAACAAATGATAAAAACTTCTGAGTGCGTTAGTAGAAAATGTCAAACAAGGTATGATGTGAGACGCTCCATGCAATGAGGCAATGTCAAGTAAAGAGAGTGTCTCATCTTTCACCAAGTGTGAAATCTTGTTCAGCTATACATAAACAAAGACCATTCATTATTTGTTTTATACAACAGCTTGGATGTTACAGGGCCGTGCTTCTCGACCTCTTTCAACCCGAGGCCCACTTTGGTTCCTGCAAATTTTGTTGAGGCTCAGCATAAGATTGAATACAAATCTTTCTTCATACAATTTTTCGCCAACATTGCAGCCCGCTGGTTGAGAAGTGGGGTCAAAGGTCATGGTTTATTAAGTCAAGGCCTGAATATAATGACCTCTACTTCTCAGGGCAAGGCAAATGTGAAATGTATATGTGAGTTTGATGAAGAGACTTTGGACATTGACAGAGAAAAACATGTCATGGTACTTTTTTAGCTAATGTGTCATGTGATGAGCAGTCAACCTACCTGGTAGCAAGAATCCCTGTTTAAGTCTCGTATAACTGCTAATCATGGCTGAATGACCAACAATGCATGTTGGTGACTCTTAACCCCTTGAGGACGGACTGATTTTGCTACCACACTCATTTCCCATAGACACTTGTCCAAGTATACTCGGGATTCGTTCTCAACGGGTTAAGAGGACATATCCGTGATGGCTGAGAAGGCCATGGTTCTGTTTTTCATATCTGAACCAAATCTACTGCATCCTACACACCACTCACCTTGGTTGGCAGCTCATCCCACATACAGAACTGGCTCCGCACCAGTTCATCCGCAAACACCTGCAGCTCGTTGTCGTAGAAAAGCTGGTTTGGCAGGCAAAGAATGTCGGGATGCGAGCGATAGTTCCGAAGGAGCTTTGTCAGGACCCGCTCGTCGTAGTGTCCCCGAGCGGCAGCGTTCCCAGCCGACTGGCGGCTATACACGGGGCATAGTGTCATGAGACGTTCCAGGTAGGACAAGGCTAAGGTGGGGGTACAAACATGGCAAGGTGTCATGAGACGTTCCAGGTAGAACAAGGCTAAGGTGGGGGTACAAACATGGCAAGGTGTCATCAGCCTTACCCACGCACAAGTTATTGGACTGAAAAATGGCAGGATATTTGTAATGTTTGCAAGAGAGTCAGTCTCATATATAATATCTCTCTCTATATATACACAAATCTACTATAATATCTGTATATCTCCCTCTTCTTCTCTTATCTTGATCAAAATAAGAATTATGTCCAGTGGTATGGTGTTCATAGTATTATATATAAATTGGCCTTTCTTTTTCTTGCTCCTCCCCCCCCTTTTCACTCACACTGACTACTCACTTGTATATGTCTGTGAACAGAAATTGCTGTAACCAATTTATCTGTTTGTCTTTACTTCCTCTGTAACTGTCTCTCTCTTTTCTTATTTTTCATCATCTTTCTCTCTATCCTCCTCACAAATATACACAAACACAGACACAGCACAGACACAGACACAGACACAGACACACACACACATATATGCACATAATACAGAAAAAGTGGTTATTTTCACGAGTAATTTTCCGCGCTCAGCTGGGTACGATGAATTTCGCGCGTTTTTGATTCTGCCGAATCAAGACATGAATTAGTGGAATGTATGACATCTAAAAACATTCGCATGCTCTCCTTTTCGCGCTGATTTTGGGTTGTGCAGAATGCACAAAAAATATCCACACTGCAAAAATTTCCACTTTTACTGTACATATTTTGTGTCATTTGAACTCACATAGTCCATGCTCTATGGCATTGGGTGACCTGAGAACAGGGCCCAGTTGCTTGGGGTCCCCAGCGAGGACCACCTGGCCCCCTAATGGATTGTTTGGGCTCAGGAGTCCGGCCAGGGCGATCAGGGCCTCTGGCTCGGTGGCGTGGCCGGCCTCGTCAATGACGACATGGGTGAAGAAATCTGGCGGAAACTGGGCCAAGGCCAACCTATCCAAAGAAGAGAGAGGGAGGTCATATCCATCATGTACGTTATATTCACAAGGTGGTTAAGTCATTTTCTCTTCTTCTTTTTTTCTTCTTTTTTTTTTTTTTTTGGAGGGGGGGGGGGGTCTAAATCACCTGTGATGCATGCAAGATGAACTTTAGAGGCAACCGAATTGGGTTTCTCACATAGCCTGATTTATGACACACACCGGTTTCATAAATCTGGCAGCAAAAATGGACATAACTAAAAGAATATATGTTACGTTTGAGTCAACCAAACATATAAGTGTATTCTCACTACACCCAAATTTGGAAAACTCAACTATTTGATCTCCCTTCAGAATTCATCCTCCAATCCAAACAGATATCACTTAGAGCATCAGAGGTGACAAAGCTAAACAAGGAACAGGACAAGGAACAGGACGAGAACAGTTCGCCTACCTTCCAGCAGTGACCAAAGTCGTGACGATGATTCGTTTGCTCTCGATGTCCTGCTTAGTGGGCACGTAGAGCTCACCATTGAAGTTGCAGCATTTCTTATCCTGGAAAAAAAAAGAAGGAAGTCAGCTACTCTATTAAGTGTTGGAGAGGGTCACAAAGACACAAGCAGCCTCTTGCATCTCTCATGAAACATATCCAATATCTCCTCTGTTGACAAAGGGCAGAAATAATGTTTCACTTTATCAACACCATTTTGATTTTACAAGGCACCTGATAGAGGCACATACACATAAATTCATTTCAGATTGACAATGCTTTGCAGAGACAATATAAAACAAATAGCAGGGATTGGTTTGGCTTGTTCTCTCTTGTTCTGCACTGTGTGAAGATGGTAAAGTTTAACATTACAGAGGGACATCAACCTTTTGCGGTAAAGAGTACTTTGTTTTAAAATCCCTATGGGATGCAGAGTTTTCTGACAGACTGACATCAGATTAAACAACTTTCTTCTCCATTCACTAATCTGTCTCTCCTTGTGTTGCATAACTTTCACCTTGGACAACTTTCCCTGTCTGGGCCACACTCTCCTTAACCTGCTGAAGACTAGTTCCGAGTATACTCGGGCAGGGGTCTATGGAAAATACGTGTTGTAGCAAAATCAGTGCGTCCTCATTGGGTTAAGAGATGTTTGGAGCATAACAATGTGAGTGAAATAAACAACAACTGGAGAAGCACTCTGAGAGCGCAGACCTCCATCAAGCAGCTCATTTCCACCACTGAATTTGTTCTCCAAATGAGATCAATGATTTCTACTCATATGCATGCATGCTGAAAATCGCCCAATTTCATGCCGTCAATCTCTCGTTTGAGGCGAGACCCCAGCCGAATTTTTCCAAAGTGGGGTGCTTTTATTTGTCGTTTGAGAGTTGGGAGTCGAAGTACTTGTCCATTGCAAATAAACTTTCTGCTCGGCGTGACAAACCTGGAGGCCAAGCCAGGGTTTGATGACTCCAGCAGCTGTCGTATTACGTAAGAGCATGATAAGGATATCTGCCTGTGGCAGACCATTCAAAGTGAACTCAATTTTCTCTATCCTTTTTAAAGTTTTCAATTTTATATTCTATTGAGAAATTCTATGGTCATCCATTTTACATTTCGAACGAAAAAAATTGACCCGTAAATAACGAAAATACAGGAATAAGAAGGAGAGCATTACCAGTTTGCCGGTGCTGACAATGTGCTATTTGGCAGTGAGTTACAAAGGGGAGGTGAGACTACCTCCCTGGTTACAACAGCCTGCTGACTGGATCATTGAGAAAGCAGCTGTCGTATTACGTAAGAGCATGATAAGGATATCTGCCTGTGGCAGACCATTCAAAGTGAACTCAATTTTCTCTATCCTTTCTAAAGTTTTCAATTTTATATTCTATTGAGATTTTCTATGGCCATCCATTTTACATTTCGAACGAAAAAAATTGACCCGTAAATGACGAAAATACATGAATAAGAAGGAGAGCATTGCCAGTTTGCCGGTGCTGACAATGTGCTATTTGGCAGTGAGTTAAAACGGGGAGGTGATACTACTACCTCCCTGGTTACAATCAGCCTGCTGAGAAAGAGAGAGAGAGGGAGAGAGAGAGAGAGAGAGGGGGGAGAGATGGGGGAGGGAGAAGGGGAGAGACAAAATGGAATGACAATAGTTCCAGTCACTGCAGTACAGGCATGCTCTGTCTGCATACGCTGAATGTCTACACTCACACACACACGCACCATGGAGCTACATAGCCCATGCCAAAACCAAAACAATCTCCTCCTCTCGCGGTGCCCCCCCCCCCCCCCCCCCTCCTGTGGTGCTGTGGCGATGACTGATGCTTAGATTAGGCCAGGGTCAAGAAACAGGTGTTTTATATCTTTGATTTTAAGTCATTGATTGCCAAGATATGCACTGGCATTATTTACTGGGGTGTAGCCTCTTCAAACGAGAGATTTGCGTCATGTCCTGATATAGGGGTCCTTCGTTGCGTCATCAGCATCCAGCTGTGCGGTGCCTCGCCTAAGCAAAGCACACATTTCAGTGCCTGTATGCAGACCTCAAAAATGCGCAGCTTGAACTCCCAAGTTCATTGACCCTTCCTGCCAAAATATTGAAAATCCATCATAAAAGTAATTAAAATTCCTGTATCACTACCAAAACTTTATCATCTGTTCCTTGTGTTATTCTCAACCTTTTCTGAAAGTTTCATCCCATTCCGTTCGTAACATTTTGAGTGATTTTGCACACAGGCAGACAAACACGCAAACTAACAAGCAACAAATAAATGCCGATGAAAGTAACATAACCTCCTTCCTTGGCACAGGTAATAAATTGTAGGCGAACCTTAAGAACAGGGTCAATTGATGCCAGTGGCCTGCTGGGTGCATAGAATCTCAGGAGAGAAGTCTTGGCGACGGGTGTTCCCTTGTTGAGCAGCCGCACGGCCACGAGATCTGCGGCACTGTTGGATGGCGCACATATCAATATGCGGCTCTCTGGCAGCATGGCGTACACCTGGTATGAAAACCAAATTAGTTGAGTTTAACTGAAGTCTGTAAGAGTACATTACAAGTTACAACAACCAAATACAGCATTACCAGTAATTAATATTGCTATACAGATAGTAAATGTTCACGAGTGCAATGGTGCAAGCTTTCACACGAGGTGAAAGTGAAATCTTGTTCCACTGCACAAGTAGAGACCATTCACTATTGTTTTATTCAACACCTCAGACATCAACCAATGTGGTATACACCAATTCTTCGATATACTTGTAGTACAGAATTGAAAACCAGTTTTCATGCAAGGCATATAATTATAGCATAGTTCAATTATACAAGGAAGCAATCAAATAAAAATTGTAGACAGTATTAAGTGATGGAATGTGCACTTCACCTTGACTTGTAATTGATTGAGTCACACTGTCAAAGTATGTAAATTGTGATGATAGACAAATGTGATGGTCCAAAACTACAAGTGGAGTATATGAGGAAATTCAGACAAACAGAGTGGTATACATTTCATCAAAAGCAGACCTGCGATAAGGAAAATATTAGATCTGGGGAAAGCATGGGAACAGACGAAATTCTGCACTTTCTGATTTTTTTTTTCACTGCAAGATCAAAATGTTACCATTCTGCTCCTCATCTGATATGGCATTAAACTGCGCTGTAAATTCACGGTATATAAAAATACCACTATTTTCATGTGTCTCTGGAATGAAGGCGTTTGCAAATCGCAACTGGAAAATGGCAGTTTACGATATGGAACAGCCACTACCAAACAAGAACCAAAGGAATCCCTTGGTCTGTATAAGCTGTCGGGACAGCTCACCTGCTTGGTCGCTTCCACGATGGTGACAGTTTTGCCTGTGCCGGGAGGGCCAAATACGAGGTATGGAGCAGGCCGGGAAGACCCTCGGACAATGTTGTGAACAGCCTGGACCTGTTCCATGTTGTCTGCGAGCTTCCTGTCAAAGACTTTATTCTTGAAGGCCCTGGATAGTTTGTGGTAGGAGAAAACTTGATCAATCTGGGTATCTTTCTTGCATCAAGCACTTTCCTAGGACAGTAGTTTTACGATGAATGAAATAGCAAAGTGTACTCATCTGGTAAAACTCACAGACCAACAGAAAAGTTTATGTGCTGTGAAACAAAAGCCAGAAAAGAATGTTTATTTGAGTGAAATCGAACAAAACAGTTCAGAGCAGTCACACTGTATGACCTCTGAACTTTGAAAGGTCTTCCAGTGTAAACAAAAGATGCAAAACTCCATATGATGAAATCATCAGGTGATTTGGCCAAAACACTTACTTTGAGACTGCTACTCGCATAATGACAGAATTGAACTGATTTCATTTCTCATGTATGGTGATCTGTCACTTGTATTTTGCAGATTTCATTTGGAACAACTTGTTCTGATGAAAATTCCCTGCTTGGCTGCTTCCACGATGGTGACAGTTTTTTCCACGCCCGGAGGGCCAAACACAAGGTACAGACTGGATTAAGCAAGAACAGTCTAGATTTGAAATACTAACATACAATGAAGAGACCAACAAAAGGTATAGCAATCTAATCTCAAACACAATTTTCAGTGTGCCAGGTATGGCATTGCTACATAAGAGGTTGAGACTAAAGTCACACAGAATATTTCTGTGACTTACCCCGTTGAGGACGGGCTGATTTTGCTACAACACGCATTTCCAATAGACACTTGCCCAACTATACTCAGGACTTGTCTTCAACGGATTAAAAAAAATATATTATCAACACATTATCCATAGTTTAAACAATGGGGACATCTGATCCTACCCTCCTTTCTTTCTCCCTTCTTGCCTGCTGCCCAACGACAGGATGAATAAACTCACCCTATCTCTGGTACTCTTGGGAAGAGGCCCCTAGTGCCAACCATCTGGGTTGCCGGGAAGAGCACCTCGCTAAGCCCGCCCTCCGCGGTGGCTGTCTCCACTGCGTGGTGCTGGTTACGCAGCGGGTACCTGCTGAACGTGAACTCAATGTCCACCTTCCTGCCCTGGACGTACTTATTCCTGAACCTGCAGACAGGAACCCAGCGAGAATCACACATGGAACTTGATTACTGCTTCGAAGATTTACTATTAACATTTAAAAAATGTGTGTAAGCTGTTTTGGGCAATTCCATGTCATGTTAAAGTTTGGCTTCATTCAGCTTAGTCAAAATAAAGAGTGGTAGATGTTACATAAAAATGAGACCAATAAAAAAGTTTGTGGGAGTTAAAATTTCATATATGTTTTTTTTTTTGGGTGATATCACTTGCAGCCACCTATAGATGCAAATTACAAAAGGTTATGTTGTAACCATTTCACATGTCTCCCTCTGAACAATATATATATCTTCATTAAATTCAACCCTCTTTGAATAGAGTGCCTCTATCTTTCACCTCATGCAAAATCTTGAACCATCGCGCTCACGACCATTCGCTATTGGTATACTACTGTACAAGCTGTTTGTTTTTTTTTGCGAGGGTTCAATTTTCGCAAATTTCGCGAATCACAGGCGGACCACGAATTTAACATGCGAAAATGTCACCATACACTAATTCAGGTAGTTCTAGTATATAGTGCGCTTGTGAAGACCTCCATGTCAATTCGCAAAAACAGCATCTTGTGAAAATGTCTGTGACCTCTTCACTCATGAAAATATTTGTATGCGAAAATAACAGCATATACAGTATTACGCAAGCAAAAGTGATCATGATTCTAAAAAGAAAAGAGCACAAAACAAGACCTAGCTGGCAGAAGGCAAAAGGAATCTGACTCACTCTGGGGCAAATCCAAGAACGACATCTTCCTGCTCCACGAAGTGGACATAACCCTTGTAACTTTTCGTGTCTGACTTGTCGCTGAACCGCACAAACAGATGGTCCCCCTTGAGCACAGATGGGCGATTCTCCGCGAGTCCAGGAACCTTTCATGGAACATATCGTGGCAAATCACATGGAGATTCACATAAGATTGGGAAGCTGACAAGGTTGCCACAACAAAATATCAGTGCTGTCCTGAAAGAAATACTCGCTATACAATTGACTTTAGATCTGTGGCAAGAATTAGGCCACCTCATTCAATACAGTGACTCCTGTAATAACGAACACGGTTATGACAAAATTCCGGTTACAACAAAACAAAAAATTCAGGCTGCAATATTATCGGCTCTATGTCTTTTATTGCTTATGTGTTCGGTTATAACGAAATTTTGATATAACAAAAGAAAAATGCTGGTCCTGAGGACTTTGTTATAACAGGAGTCCACTGTACATGCCATATCAAGCCAAATCAAACATACATCAATGACTTTCTGAGCAGGCACTGTTAAGGTTGAAATTTTGTAACAGCCAGACCTGTGCATTTCAAACAACTTGACCAGTGCAATATTCCAGGGTAAATCTGTTTTCCTAGCAACAGTTGCCTTCCAAACCAAAGTCCCTTTCTGGACTAAAATACATGCAAAGAATGGCTCCTAAATGCTTACTACATTGCTGATTATTTATTTATTTATTGAAACATATTTATACAGGATTAAAAATGATCAGCTAAAAGCTGTTTTACATCGAAGTCCAGTGCAAAACAATGCAATTTCCTGCACAGGGGATACTTTAAAAAAGACAACATCAAAAAACCAAAAAACCACAAAATTAATCTGCATAATATGTTGATTGATAATATCAAACACAAAGTCTAGTCTCTTTTAATCCAACAGCAATATGAACTAGTGTTTGTCTACTACATTTGATTTGCAACACAAATCATGGGTTAGGATAGAGTCTCTACGCCAACTACAGAACTGAATGCTGCCAGCACCATATCAAAATACAGTGCCGGCTTGACAGTGAAAGTCTTATCATTGCAGACAGCATACATATCCATTACGGTGTAAGAGCTGCAAACAGCAATGCATGCATCATCTTTCTTTGCTCAGTGAGCATCCATCCCGCCCTCAGTCCTGCCAGTTTCCCCGAGGGGTAAGCTTTTACAGACCTGTTTCTGTTGACACTGGCTTAAGGGAATATGGGCTAACCCCCCATCTTAAAGGTACTAGCCCACATTTGTAAACCTGCAGCAATTGGTCTAATAGTTAGCATGGAGTTTGGGTATGATTGCAGTAACACCTGTGCAAAATTTCGTTCCAATTAGTCCATTACTTTCATAAAAATAAATGAAAATGCACCGTATGCATGCGTATAACGCTCGCTAGCTCCGGTCCACGTACGTACTACTTGCATGCGATACGTGTGTAAGTTACATGTACGTACTAGTAGCTAGCCCCGGAGACCGCGCCGCAAGGCGCGGTCCTGGCGGCTACCTCGCAGCTGAGCGGGAGCAAAAATCACTGCCACGTTCACGGCGACTTCACAAATAAAGCACGGCTAAATTTCTATCATAAACAGAGTGACAATTAATACATTACCTTTTCGACTTGGTTTTTCTCACCCATTTATCTAGAAACTGCAAAATTTTCTACATTTTTTTTAGGAGTAATAAGCGGCCTGCCCTAGTGCAACAGTGGAGAGACTTGCTGCTATATCCATTAGTACGCATTACGCATGCTCTCAATGCACTGCACTGCATACATGCTGTGCGCCTGTGCAAGTGATTGTGAGTTTCAGTGAGCATCGGTGAGCTGAAGATATTCGCGTTATAAGACAACATTTTCTGCAACATAAGCAATGAAATGCATCAAACAGTCGCCCCATGTAAGTATTCCTAGTAGTTTTTGTTGAAAAATTAAGGAAATATAGCGCCGAAACGTTACCCGTTTTGTACAACTCCTCGATCTGAATGCGAAAACGGCACAGCCCCAACGCTGCACGTTGGGGCTGGTCGCAGTTAGTACGTAGCTAGCCCGCGCTCGTAATTCGATTTTGGGTCGGGTTGACCCGGTTTGAAAATTGATTTTAAAACGATGATTTTCTCTCTTTTATCGAATGGTATAGACAAAGAGCAACAGGTGAGGTATGTTACTGTTATAACTTGTACTTGAAGTCATATTGGACCTGTTTTATGCAGTTTTGATTTTCGTGGGTTTGCAAATGTGGGCTAGTACCTTTAAGCTTTAGTGCATTCATCACATTCTTATACAATATGCCCTTCATATTAGACATTTTTCATCAAGATGCGGCATTTTATTCATTATCTCCCCCTCCCTTCTCCTCCCCCTCCCCCTTCCCTCTTTTGTCATCTTTAACTCACGTGGAGTTTGAGCATGCCTGGGTGGTGTCTGTCAGTTCTCAGCTCCTGGGCTTGCCTGTCATAGCGTCGAATGTCGACTTGCATCTGCATTTCCTCAATGTACAGCAGGTTGTGGAACTTCTCACAGTGGTTCTCTGCTGAGAGAGGTTTGGCCAGTTCTTGTCTGCCAATGAGGACAAAAAATGTGTACTCAGGGGGTCAAGCTACAACTTGTGTTCATTTCATTTGTGCTGTACTTTAAATGTTAGGTTTTGCAAAGTCATGTTTTCATTCTGTTTCTGGATTCTAGAAGATATGAATATATATATATATATATATATATATATATATATATATATATATATATATATATATATATATATTATATATATAAATATATATGTAGTTGCTCCATGTATTGGCAGTACTAGAAATAGCAATCATGTCACAATAAAGGGCCTCCCCCTTCGTCAGGGATGACAGTGCGAACCTGACGAAGGAGGAGGCCCCCGAAAATTCGGATTTCGAATAAAATCAAGGCAATTGGCATTTAATGCATTCCTTTATAGTGACATTATAAATATATATATATATATATATATATATATATATATATATATATATATAAGTTAAAAGAAAAATTCCCCAACTTCTCAGTACAAAAAAGAGAAATCCTCATATATTTCTAACAAAGTGATAACATTTATGATAATATATACTATTTCTGAGGCTTTGCAACTTCTTTTGGAGTGCTTGCACTGCTGTTTTAAACTAATGGAATGGCAACAACTTTTTCATCACTTTTTAGAGGGACATGCAACATTCATGTTTCAGGTGCATGTTTCAGGTACAACTGGTCGATTTTACAGCTTGAATGTATGTGAAATCAGTCTACGACAGTGTTTGAGCACTCAAAAGCAAACCAAAGCAAATCAATCCTATGCATATTGTACCACTGCCATGCCAGATTCGGAGCATTTGAGTGCTATGTGGAGAAACTGTACTTCATGAGTTATTTTCAAGGGGGGGGGGGGGGGGGGGGGAGTCACAACAAGGTCATGCACCTGGCACACTTATGCTACTTACAGGCGTCCAAAACAAAGAGAATCCATTCTTTACATCATGACATATCGTCGCTGGGGCGACAAGACCTCATATCTGAAATTTTGGTGAAAATAACTTGTTTTGGATTAATGGTCCGATAAAGTGATGTCCTGTCCAAATCCTAACTGTCTTACCCCAAAAATAAAGCCATCATGGCATGTCAAAGGAAAGGGGATCCCATTTGATGCAGTGCTTTGGCTGCCATGTTTTTCTGCTCTCCTGAACATTTGACATTTTGTAGATACGAGGTCTTTTCGCCCCAGCGACGATACGTACGTTTTATTTGCATACTTCTCATACCAACTTCTGGTACTGTTATGGCGTGCTTTCGGAGCACATCGGAAAGTGGCCCACTTTTGGCTCGATATATGTAGGGTGCAGTACATTTTAGGAGTATTCAAGCACTCTTCTGGTGCAAGTATGGTACAATATGGTATGCTTTATGAGAGTGCTCGAACACACCCTAAGTTACAGAGCCTAGTCCTTACTTGAGATCCACAAGTTTGCGCTTGTTGTTGACAGCTTTGTTGAGCTCCTTTGGAATGTCATAAGCAGGGAGGGAACTCCCTTTCAGGGGGTTGCGTGAAGAGCTGAAAAAGAGAGAGAGAGAGAATGAGCTAGGGTTACAATAATCATAAATGCATGCAAACACTTCATCTTCTTTTGAGGAAAAAGAAAACAAAATCAGATTTCAAGGAAACAGAAGTTTCTTTTATCTGACATCTGGGTGTCTACTGCACATTGGAGCATCATTAAAGTCAGTATTCAAGCTATCATTTTCACTTTTGTATCATACTAAGAGCACCATTCATTGATGTGACACTCCACACAATGAGCACAATAAAATCAAACTGGCAGAAAAGTGAATGGTTCCCCTAAAATTGGACAGGAAATAAGTTATGATATTTTAATGTTCCAGTTGTTCTGCCCAGAACAGTGATGTCAGAAACAGTCACCAATGCAAATTAGGCAAGATGGTAATGTCTCATGGCCTCACAAGTCCTGCATGCATTTCCACAAAAATCCTCACCAAATTTTGATGCTGAATGTGCGAATTTGAGAAGAGCTTAGATCCTTACACATCAAATTCCTCTAGCGTTGCACAATCTTGGGAATTTAAGATGAAGAGGAAAGGAAGGAAGGAAGGAGTGGGTTACTGAGCTACTCACAAATTTGGTCGAACACCATCCACAATCTCCCCCTTCTTCTCACGAGGAGCGAAGCTGGGGGGCTTGGTGTAGGGCTTGGAGGGCGGCAGGTCAGCTATGACGTCGCTCACCACTGTGATCGAGATGAACCTCAGGATCTGGAAGATCTGCAGAGAACAGGCAGACATCTCTGTGATCAGGAAGACGAGTGATCCAGGGGCAGATCCAGGAATTTCGGAAAGGGGGGGGGGGGGGGGGGGGGCGCAAACAATATTTCTGGTGCTACTTCCGGGCTTCATCTCTTTTTTTCTTTTTTATTTCTTTTGTTTTAACAACTAATAAAGAGGAGGCGTGCCTGGTGCACCCTCCCTCTGGATCTGCCACTGTGATCATTACAAAAACGACGATGCACAAGCAGAGAAAACAATGAAATGCCACAAGTGATTATACCAATTTTCACAAACCATGTGATAAAAAGGCCTACATGTACGTTACTCACCAGACCAGGGCTTCATAAAAACACAAACAATCTCCACATCCTACCTCTCTCGTCTCCTCCATCCGAAACGCAAAGACAAGGGGGCTGGAAAGCCTGCCCAGGTTGGCAGCATTCTGGCAAGTTAGCGTAACTGCATAGTCTGAACCTTGAAATCAAGGGACACACACAAATAAGAACAAAAGAATTGAAAAAAAAAAACCAAATAAACATAACAAACAAAACAAATTAAGCAAAACTTGAAAACAACACCACTAGCCTATTTCTTACCATGACAAAATGTCATGCATCATTTTGTATCGTAAATCATCAGCTCCATTTGCAAGAGTATGTATTGAGCCCTCTTGTTACAACAAACCTGTAATTTTGGTTACGCCCTCTATAACACACGCAGAAAAAAAAAGTATTTTATTATGCATTCAATTCTATTCATAGAATTATTTGACTAGGTTCGGATTAATCTATCTATATCTACTATTATCATTCATATAATTTCCTCATGATACATTTTTCTACTCATTGAGTCATCTATGAATAATCTTTGTTCATTCAGTTATGCATTATCTACTCCCATAAACTCATTCACTCATTTATCTATACATTATGTTATAGTGGAGGTACATTCTATGAAGCAGTAAACATTCTGTCAAGCTCAGCGAGATATATATGTATTCCTTTTTATTCTTCATTTCTACTAGAGACAGTATGCTCTTAAAATAATGTTTTGTTTTTGTTTTGTTTTTTTCAATTATCTGCTATCTATGAGCTACCATTAAAACATCGGAGATGCCAGTGTCAAATCCTTCATTTGTTTTTATTTATACAAAAATGACACATCAAATATACATGGCTGTCTTCAATTTGCTCATGATGAAAACATATTGCTCTCTCATACATCAAGCCTGATTGTGTCATTCAGAGCTTGACAATACAGAATGAAGATCTGTGAGAGGGCAACATTTTCATTGACCATCAATCGCTCAGCCAACTCAATTCTCAATTCTTTTGAATACATCGAAATCCTATGAGTGGGGCTAGGGTTACCCCTGTCTGCTTGTGAAATCATGGGCAGGATATGTCCAGGTTCAAAGCTTTGGACGCACCTGCAGGCATCCTCAGTATATTGATGCCTTCATACACCTTATGCTCATCAGTTACCGCAAACTCTTGGTAGGGCCTCAGCAGTACAACAGAAATGAGTGCCATTTCCTTCTTCCTACAATGACAAAACAACAATTTTTTACATGTTGTAATACAAGCCAGGATACATGATATATTACAGAGGCATAAGAAACCATGAATAATTGATATTCTATCTATTTATCTACTGTACCTGTTTATCTAACATGATGAAAGAGTGCCCATGTACGTTGTACATATTGTAGCATTTTGCAGCAGGATGATATACATATTATATGCCATACAATAACACACTCACACACACACACAAACAATTAGACACATACACACAATCTTCACTAATTTTTTCTTTGAAACTGAAGAAAAAAAATGCCTTCTTCATATCAACTTACCAAAGTACCGCAATCACATAACAACAGTGACTTCTACAGGGTGAGCAATTATGGCTTTGACCCAAAACATTAATTTCATATTTTTGAAACTAAACTACTGACGTGATGACATCACTACCTCAAGTCACTTGAATATGTAGCATGATCTACATCACTCTTATGTAAACATGCAATTGAATAAACAGGGTTCCCAGCATTTCAAGAAAACAAAATTCCTGATTTTTCCCTGTAAAGTATCAAATTTCTATGATAACTATTTCAACTCATTTCCAGTTTCACATCCAATTTTCATCCAATGGATGTTTTGATATGCAACAAAATATAACAGAGTCTTACTGACTACTTTCGATTTTTGGGCCAATCAAAATTCCCTGACTTTTCCCTGATTTGAGGGATTTTTATCAAATTCCCTGATTTTTCCCTGACTGGTAAAAAGTAAAAAAATTTTCCCTGATTCCCTGATGGGCTGGAAACCCTGATAAAGTTCCATAGCTTGGATCATTCTGCAGTTAATCATGAATACACTACAGTGTACCTTAAGTCTGATTGTTGGATTTGACTCTCTTAATAACATGTCAATTTTAATATGGAATGCCACTGCACAACTGATTAACCAATTGAAGATGGGATGATTTTGCTATAACACTCATTTCCCATAGACACCTGCCCGAGCTGCAGAGACTCCAACTCTCCCGTTTCCGACGGGAGATCTCCCGCCGAAAACCCATTTTTGCAAAATCTCCCGTTCTCCCGCTGGAGATTTGATTTCTCCCGCCCTGGCTCTGTGTCTCCCGGTGGAAAGGATTTCTTACTTATTGCTATCGTATATTGAAACTAGAAATGTCGCTATGGCGACTGGTATGCCTCCGCCATAATGCATGATTCTCTTAATAGGTCTATAGTACATGTGGACAATGTGTGATTACATTTTCACAAAATTGGCAAAATATTAAAATGACATGTTTGTCACAAATGTATCGAATGTTCACCTTCCTTGACCTATGTTTAATTGGATGAATAGGAGAGCATGTATTTGGGGATTTAAAAACTTTGACTTGACTTTGACCCTTTCATAAGTTTACGCACTTATGTAATTTTCAAGGTATGGAGAAAAAGTGCAATTTCTGTATTGAACAGTAAATTGTTATCATTTTCATCTGGCCTTTGATTCATAAGAGAATCACTGTCAGGCAGAACATATATACAAATATGTACTGTTTCAAGACAACTTGAGAAACTTCCCAGATATGGAGAAAGAAGCAAGTTCAGCACTTTCACTTGATCTTTGACCTTTTGACCTTTGACCTTCTTAGCAAAAAAAAAAATCCCAGAGAATCTCTAGTGGGTTATACATGCATACATCAAATTTAAAAAAAAAATAATCCTGCTGGCATTGTATAATTATAAAGAAAATAGTAAAATTTTGAAGTATTGCCCTTGACCTTTGACCCCTGACCTTTGACCCCATGAACCCCAAATTCAATAGATAACCACTGCCAGTCAGTACATGCATATATACTTTGTTCCATAAAAATACCTTGAACAATTTCCAAGATACAGAGAAAAAAGTGAAATTTTAACATTTTAATTGACCATTTGACCTTTGACCTTTTGACCTCATGACCCCAAACTTTCACCAGAGAATCTTAATCGGGTAATACATGTATACACTAAGTTTCAAGAAAATATCTTCAGGCATTGCATAGATATGAGGGAAATAGTGAAATTTTAAGCATTTGACCTTGACCTTTTGACCTTTGACCTTGAGCATGTGCACCCAAAAGTTGATAGGCACAATTTCATCCCCTAATACACATACATGCAAAGTTTCATTAGGATACCTCAAAAGGTTTTGATAGTTACCCTGTCCACAAAATTCATTACGGACGGACGGAAGGACGGATGGAAGGACGGACGGAAGGACGGACGGAAGGACAACCCGAAAACATAATGCCTCCGGCACCACTTCATGGCGGAGTCATAAAAATAAGCCTTAGATAGCACCAGAGAACATCTAGAACCCTATACACGTGCTCCGCACACATCACCTTGGAGTCTCCCGTTTGCTAGGGGTTTCGGGCGGGAGAATCTCCAGATCAGAAGGTGCTTTGGGTTGGAGTCTCTGCGAGTGTACTTGGGATAAGTCTTCAGTGGGTTACAAAAATATGAGAAAAAGTTACTACTTATCAGGATTACTCATCCTTCAGGAGAGCATAGCATATCTACCATACCCTTCAACTTTGATGCTGAATTTAATGTTCTTGGTCTCCCCCTTCCGTACGTCTGTTGTCACGTTACCCTTGCCATCGTCATATGGGGTGGTGACCGTGATATCATTCTTGTCTAGCACCAGGTCATTTCTGTGGGCAAAGAAGTATGGATAAATGAGAAAACTAAATATCATTTTGACAAACCACATCTCCCCCCCCCCCCCACAAATAAACAACAACATGTACATATATGAGGGAGAAGTGAGAAAGTCAAACTCAGCTGTCACTCGTCCCATGTGCCCATATATGTGGTGGTAGTTTTTGGTGTGTAATACTTTTCTTCATTTCATTATACTTGTCCCATGTACAAGTGTACATGTACAGGCCTGTACCCATAATAAAACAGAGTATGGTGAAAACTGTACAATCGCTCATGGAAAAACAGAATCCAGACAGACTGGAAGACAGTGTTTTGATTTTCCTTCTCATGAACAAGTCAAAGATTGGGAGTTTAGGTAAATGTTACAGGCCATGTAATGGATACACTAATGTACAATTTGTATGATGTGACTCCATCCTGTTTCAGTGGTACTGATAACACATTAATGAAGGGCAATTATCACAAGCACTTCCTTTATGCTTCCTCCAATCTTTCACACCACGAAACCATAAGAAAAAAAAAAAGCAAAACAATACAGCAACTTGCTCAGAAGTCACATAATCACAACCTACTAAAACTAGAATTATCACTGAAGGTGATTAATACCCCTGCCCCTAGTGTTGCTTTATAGTATGTGATGTCATGAGGGCAATGACGTTAATACCAAGTTTGTGCACTTGTCAAATTGGAAACAGAATAATTTTAGTTTACTGTACAATTACAGAGTTGACACTGAGTATAAAACTTACAGCAAATGGAAACATGCTTTACCGCAGCATCACTACACTTAAAGACCATCATACACACCAAATTTGACCTTCATAGCTTGAATGGTTTATTTTGATACAAAAATGAGTGGTTACCATGGCAACACATTTTCCTTTTAACACATTGGTGTCTTGCAAAACTATACTTCTAGATCATGATACATACTAAATTTGACTTTAATTGCTTGAATGATGGAAAAGTTATTCGATCTGCAAGGTTTTGGTAAAATTGTGGTTAGCGTGGCAATGGTTTGTGTGACAAACACAACAATTATGTGTTCCACATCTATACCTCAGGGCCATAATGCCTACCAAATTTGGTTTCAATTGCTTGAAAACTGTGGAAGAAGTTCACTCCACAGGATAAAAAAAAAAAATGTGGTTACCATGGCAATGCATTGTCCAATACAAATACAAAGGACATTTTGCAAAACTACACTTAAAGAGCATCATACACACCAAATTTCACCTTCATAGATTAGATGGTTCAATTTGATACAAAAATGAGTGGTTACCATGGCAACACATTTTTCTTACATTAACACATTGGTGTCTTGCATAACTACACCTCCCGATCATCATACATACTAAATTTGACCTTAATTGCTTGAATGATGTGGAAGTTATTCAATCCACAAGGTTTTGGTAAAATTATGGTTACCATGGCAACGCTTTGTCCGACAAACACAAAAATTATGTGTTCCACATCTATGCCTCAAGGCCATAATGCCTACCAAATTTTATTTCAATTGCTTCAAAACTGTGGAAGTTGTTCACTCCACAAGATTTTGAAGAAAACATGCGTTTACCATGGCAACGCATTGTCAAGTACAAACACAAAGAGTGTCTTGCATAACTACACCTATAGATCATCACAGATACCAATTGTGAAATTGACCGCTTAAATACTAAGGAAGTTATTCAATTAACAAGTTTTTGGTAAAATTATGGTTACCATGGCAACGCATTGTCCGACAAACACAATAAAAACATGTCTTGCACATCTATACCTCAATATCTACTCTAAGTTTCATTTAAATTGCTTCAAAACTGTAGGAGGAGTTTGCGACGCAAGATTTTGCAACAGACCGACCGCCCGACCAAACATCACAATGATTCCTATATACCCCTTTCACACCATGTGTGGCGGGGGTATAAAAAAATATGACTTGAAAATCTGCTCTACAGCCCAGCACACAAACTGTTTATGAGATATATTTAATGAGTCTCATTTTTTGCAAATTGTGACTTCCTCACAATTTAGCGAGTGGTTGGTGATCATGGCGTGCAGCAATGGATCCAGAAATGTACATGTGCATGTCACATTTGTGTAAGGATCAGAGTTACATTTAAGCGCATTAAAAATTCATGAATAGCACCCAAATTTGCAAAAATAAAACACCGAACAAAATATATGGCGTACACAGTAAAATCTTTTCATGTTTGCAAGACAGAAACCCACTGGTCTCACATGCACATACCCTGGTCAGAAATTTTCAGTGTGCATGATTTCCACATTGTTCATGGTGATTTTGTTCCCAACGGGAGTATTTTATTACCTCCTCCATATGGAAGGAGGAGGTGAAGTGATCATTAGTGATGGTTTGTCTGTTTGCAAAATAACTCAAAAAGTTGCATAAAGAGTTGATATCGAGACAATTTTGGTAGTGATCCGGGAATTTTTATGGATTTTTGAAGGATTTTTCATCTTCTGGCATATAAGGTCAATGAACTTGGGGTTCAAGCTGTGCGTGCTGGAGGTTTACATAATTATGCGCACTAAAGCGTGTGCTCTGCGTAGGCAAAGGCGCTGTGCAATGACATAAACAAAAGGCTTCTATTTTCGGAAATTGCATGCGTGTGAGGGTGGAAATTGGTTACTGGCTTGGCGGAGGTCGACTGTGCTCTCCGAGTGCTTTTCTGGTTTTCAATCCAGAACATGTGGAAATAATTACACACAGAAATCCACTCAGAACACCACATTTACATATTGTCAGTTTCTTGAAAGACTGTAGTAGTATTCAGAACATAGAGTTGGTTTTCAAATTGTCTTCGCATATGCTCAATTAATTATGCTATTTGTAAACATTTCTTTTTCTTTAAAATCAAGACCAACAAGTGATGAATGAACTTGATTTCAATGGTGCATGACTGTAAACACCCTACCTCCTCGAGTTGATGTCCTTCTTCAGCATGTTCAACCTGTGGCGACTGCCACTGATGTGATCCCTGAAGACGACCTCAGAGTTAACCTTGACCCCGCACACCTCGCACAGGCAAGGGTAGCGCTTCTTGGGTCGAAGGCTCTTCTGATTCGAGGCACTCGGGTGTCTGGCCGCACCGGCCGCCCCCGCTTCATCGTCCTCCTGCTCAGCCTTGCGCATTGTCACATACTGGTCGATGGAGACCGAGTCGTAGGCCTTCTGCTGGAAGATGTGCCCATCCCGAACTTTTATCTTCTTTGTGTGCTTCAGGAAACTTATTAAGGTGGAAAAGCCACAGACTGCAGGGGATGTTACAGAGAAGAGATCATTTCTCATGAAAATATATATATATTTTTGAAACAGCAAGTCATGTCATGCATCACTTATACCCATCAATCTCTGACAGCATGCTCACACCATTTCTTTTCTAGCATGACCATCTAAGTGCAGGAAAGTAAAAAACCATTCCTTCAGCCAATCAAGTACAATATATAGAACGTATTGATGTAATGATTCTGTTATAATTTCAGTAGTGTTGTTGCGTCTTTCAGTGTTCTCCTTTGTTGTTGTAAGATCAGTTTGCAACTGCAATAAAATGATGACAATCATCACATACAAGATACAATGATACAAAAAAATACAATGATACAAAAAAAAATACAATGATACAAAAAAATCATTAATTTGAATAACATACAAGATAGTTATGAAGAATTTTGTAGTTCAACAAATCTGTTGAAAAGTATCAGAAAATTTGAAAAAACAAGGAAAAGTAGAAATTACGCGGTGCGTAACATATGTCCCCGCCGGAAGTAGCATTTTGTAACAAAATGTGCAATATAGGTAAAAAATCAAGGTCAAAGGTCATAGAAGTCAAAGGTCAAAATTCTGTGTAGAAGTTTTGAAGCCCTCAACTAGTGCCATCATATAAAGCAAACGGAATTGAAATCGGGTTAAAAATGGCGAAGGAGTAGCATTTCGTAGCAAAATGTACAATATAGGTCAAAAATCAAGGTCAAAGGTCAAAGAAGTCAAAGGTCAAAATTCTGTGTAGAAGTTTTGAAGCCCTCACCTAGTGCCATCACATAAAGCAAACGGAATCGAAATCGGGTTAGAAATGGCGAAGGAGTAGCATTTTGTAGCAAAATGTACAATATAGGTCAAAAAATCAAGGTCAAAGGTCAAAGAAGTCAAAGGTCAAAATTCTGTGTACAAGTTTTGAAGCCCTCACCTAGTGCCATCACATAAAGCAAACGGAATCGAAATCGGGTTAGAAATGGCGAAGGAGTAGCATTTTGTAGCAAAATGTACAATATAGGTCAAAGGTCAAGGTCAAAGGTCACGACTGAAATTCTGTGTAGAAGTTTCAAAGCTCCCATGTAGTGCTATCATATAAAGCAAACAGAATCAAAATTGGCTCATAAATGACAGAGAAGTAGCAAATTGAAGATTTTGATCACACACGGACGCACACACGGACACACGGACGGACACACGGACGGACGGACACACGGACACACACACGTACGGAGCCCGTTTCATAGTCCCCTGCTCGAACTCGTTCGGCGGGGACAAAAATATTTGAAAACACTTCAGTTTTCACAGCTAATAACAGAAAGTGAGACATTTGACATATATATGAATAGCTTCCAATCATTAAATGCAAAGGGTGATATACATCTAATGCGACTTGAAATTGAGAGAGGGAGAAAACGGGGTCATCCCACTAGACCGACACCCACGAGTCATACAGCCCACGAGTTTGACACTAAGCAAATAAAGCCCATGAGTTTGACACTAGGTAAAAACAGCCCACGAGTTCGACAGATACAACACGGGGCTTAATGTGTCGGTCTCGTGGGCCTTGTTAGCTTAGTGTCGAACTAATGGGCTGTATGACTCGTGAGCTGTATAACTCATGGGCTGTATGACTTGTGAGCTGTATGACTCGTGGGCTGTATGACTTGTGGGTGTCGGTCTCGTGATGTGCACCCAAGAAAACAACCTTGCAACCATCAGGAACATTTGAAATTGAGAATGCAAGCAAAACCTCTCATATTGGCACCTCTGGCAAATTGTTTTGAATACCGTACCATAAAAGTGTCTGTTTAACCTGGTAAAAGCTTGATTCACAGTAGCATCCATGATCTGCATTAATATGACAGAAAATGCTTGCCTTGTTTTTGTTTTTCCATACATACGATTGCTGGATCATATTCATACCATATTGTATTTTGCTATGAAAGGTTTCATATGACTCAAGGTACTTGCCTCCACTTGTCGTGTCCAGGGATTTTTTAAAGCTGTTGTAGTAGAGGGAGCGAAGATCTTCCTTATCCGTGACGTTTTCCTTGCCATTTTTCTTCACAAACGCAAAGAATTTGTCACCGAGTTCAACTACATCCTTTGCAGGATAACGCTTCTTCACCCTGGTAGGCATTGCGCCTGTACTCACATGCAACTGCCCTCACTCAAAAAGATCTGTAATGTCCATTGGTGGTGGTGATGGTGTGTGGGAGAGAAAGGGGAATCAAACAGATTAAAAAAGTAAAATCACATCTGATCCACAGTCATATAACAGCATAGTCAATTCTGTAGGTTCATCATATCTACAGCCTAGTTAAGACCAGGGCCCCGTTGCATGAAACTTATCAATAACAAGTCACTATAATACTGTAAACGACAATTATTTTGCGAGGTTTTTATTTTCGCGAATTTCGCGAGTCAGCTGCTATTCGCGAAATTTAAAAAATGCAAAAACATTGACTCTGATGCCAATATGATGTGACATATGAGTACACATTTCTCTGTTCAGTACAGGACTCCACGATCGCGAATTTAACCACTCGCGAAATTGTCGGAAAGTCCCGATTCATGAAAATTTAGACTAGTGAAATATATGGCGTATGTACAGTAGCTGTTGCAAGATACTGAAATCCTCACATCTGATTGGCTGAGATAAGAAGTTTTATGAAACCGGACCTTGTTCCACATTGCCTTGGAACATACTCTTTTAGAATATTATCTTGAGGACATTGTTTATACTGCTGCATACAATACATTATGTGATGGCTTTACCTTATACAAACTGCAAGTGCTTTTAGCTGGTTTTCTAAAGCTTTCACAGTAATGTTCTTCAAAGGGGAACTTCGTGTCATGTGTAAATACATGTAAAACAGATCAATGTCAGAGTAGCAATGTCTAATCAATTGATACGACTGTTTTGTCTCTCACTTCTCTTCATTTTTTTTCAGCTCATCATTTAATTACCCAATAAATGATCAATAAATATGCCCTTGATTGTATCCCAGGTTGAAAATGCCATAAAAGCAATAGAAAACCAACACAGCATTCTTACTGGTTTCTAAGATGGTGTCTCTGTTGGGACCAACAGAAAAACCCAACAAGTCCCAACAGAATTCCATTAGAATTAATTGCAACCAACAGATCTCAACAAGTCCAACAGAAACCAACAGATACAAACATAAAAGACCCATTTATAGCAACTAACCCAACAGGACACACACAATAACCAACATTATCCAGCAGGACCAATACAAAATCCCATCTGGAGACACATCACATGGAAATGAATGTATGACCACTAGATACTGTGAAGCAGTATCAAATATGATCACCCATTTTAATACTTTCAAAACAGCAGTAGCTTTCCAATGCAATGATGCACAGTTCCTGCTTACATGTACATTTTGTAAATATGTGCTATCTCTCCTCTAACTTAATATAGATCAGAAATTCATTAAATTAATAAAGACATTCACAGTTTGAAACAGGATGGTAGGATTGATAATGATGGAGTTTAATTAGACAGTGTGCTAAATTTGACACAATGTGAATAAAAGCTTTTGAAGCTGCATGAAAGCAAAATATGAGTAATATGAAACAACCGCTGTGAATTACATAACTTCTTCTTCTTCTTCCATTACTATTAAACTGCTTAAGTCCTCTTTGCTTTGTAGAGTATGTATGACCCCGTTTACGGTGCGGGGCTGGGCCGAGCCGCGGCCGAGCCCAGCCTCAATTGCAGGACCAAGCCCCGCAATTTTGTCCATTTACACTGCCGGGCTCGGCCGCGCTTTTAATTAAAACCTTTCAATATTTTGTCGCAGTGGCGCTCTGCTTGTAAAAAAACGCAATTTGGTATAGCCTGGTTTTCAGACCCTTTGCCAACTGGATTCCGTGGCGACGAAGTCGCCTTTCGGGCAAAGGCCTTTGCCGAAGGAAAAATCCTTTGCAGGACAAAGCCACCTTAAACTATACTAGTTTTCGACGTTGAGGGGGTTAATATTGTGAATAGCGAAATAGTACGGGCAGAGGGTCTGGAAGCCAGACTAAAATTGGCCGCGCATTTGGCCCAGTTTGCATTTACGCCAAGAAGAGGCCGGGCTCGGCCGCGGCTCGGCCGCAGCCGAGACCACCTCCAGAGCGAGGCCAAATGCGAGGCCAATTTTGGCCCCGCATTTGGCCTTTTGCGCATTTACACTGAAGCTGGGCTGGGCCAAGCCGCGGCCGAGCCTCGCACTGTAAACGGGGTCTTGGTCTTACATTAGGCTACAATTAATTGCTGATAATGATTACAGAGATGCCAACCTCTCAAACCTCAAATCAGTAATGCTATAGCTAAAAAGCAGTAATTTGAAGTAAAAAACACTAATGTTGTCAGTGGCGGATCCAGAAGGGGGTGCAACCGGTGCACGCCCCCTTTAGGCAGCAAATTGTCTCTCTCAAAAAAGGATGGGGGACCTGGTCATGACCCGGCCTACTCAGAGACTCCAACCCCAATCACCTTCTGATCTGTAGATTCTCCCGCCTGAAACCCCTAGCAAACGGGAGACTCCAACTTGACGTGCGTGAAGCGCACATCACGAGCGCGAAGTCCCTTGCGGTATAAGGTTTTGGATGCTCTCTCGCGCTATCTAAAGCTTAATTTTCAACATACAATGAAATTAAGTAAGAAATAATTTCAAGCGGGAGAAATTAAATCCCAAGCAGGAGAACTGGAGATTCTGCAAAAATGGGCTTTCGGTGGGAGATCTCCCGTCGAAAGCGGGAGAGTTGGAGTCTCTGCCTACTTCAACAATGTTCAAGCAGGACCAAATCTGGATCAGTAAAGAGGCTCAGACTACTCTAAGAGTCAAAGCCTGTGTTTACCAGAATCATCCATTCTATTGACTAGATTCTATAGGGGCTACTACTACCTGACCAACGTTAGAAGAACCCTAACCTCGGCGCGGGGTGCTGTAACCAGTAACAGCACCCCAACGACTTGTATACAATTTAGTGAAGTAATCAAGTGCACTGCGATGCTTGCAATTAAGTAAACAACTCATTGTTCAAAACGACACTTGGATTCGCAACGAAAAGGTACATGTTGTAATACCATATTGTTGAATATTACAGGCAACTATGTATCCCTCACCATAACCTCTGAAAACAAGATTAATCGTCATCATCTTTGAGAGCATCTCCGCGAAGTGCGAATCTCCATTTTGAACATATCTTGTAAATAAAATGATCTGCACATGCGCGAAAGAATAGTCATTTCAGTTCCCAGCTAGCCATCCTGTTTTTTTTTTTTCCACATGCATACATTGTGTATTATAATATGTGCTACGTTTTATCCAGATCTGATCGACAGCAAGGCAGTTAGCGCATGTGCTGTGTAAGTTGTACTACGATATGAAGTGCGGAAGGACTAAAACCTCGGATAAAATCTGTCACTGCCCTGGGATATCTAACGGCTAATGTTAAACGTCAGACTCTAGAGTCAGGTAGAACCTAATTTTATGATAAACCGCACCAAAGACCCCAAGCGCCCCGTGCCGGAGTTACTTTTATGAGAGCAACATAACACCCCTTTCGGGAAAGTCTAGGGGCATCTAGTTTCTCGTTTGATGCCTTTTCCATCCCCAGGCTGCACATCACAAACACTGCACGGACATTATTATTACAGTATGTATGACAACGCACAGAATGTGAGATGAAAACAACATCAGTACCAACGGCGGGGGAAAACTAATTAAAAACACCCCACATTACAGTACTGACAGACAAAATACAATGATTTGAATTTCTGAGCTTGACATGATCTGTTTTTTGTTGCATTAATGCCTTTACTTAAAATAATTTTTCGTCGGTTATGTTATATTCTGTTAACTGCATTTTTCACCTAACCCATTTGTTCTCCTCACAGTGTGCGCTTCCTTTCGTTTTGAAATAGTTCCATTTTAATTTTAGCTGCATGAATGCTTGACATAACATATACAAACGTGCATGGTTTATTTTGTGTGTGAACAGCTCTAATCCCACGTCCGTTGTCAACCTATTTTTCTGCTATGTTATAGCTTTTTGTTTTGTTTCATTTGATTTGTTTGTTATGTTTTAATTATGTGTCTTTCCTCTCAATCCCCCTTTTCCCCTTAACTTCACTTATTGATATATCGGATTCACAGTGATACAGGTCCTGGCATGGTAAACACCTCTCGCGCATCGGAGGGGACTAGGCCTCCTGAGGCTGAGAAATCTGCTCAAAGTACAGAGCCGGATTGTCCAGAAGATGCAACCCAGAACAAAAAAGAATAAAGTGAGAGGAAGGTTTAACCGGTTTCACTGACACCGGACCTGGGACCCCTCATGAAAAGTACGGTAACAACAACGAAAGCCAAAATTTGCCCAAAAAGATACAGAGACCCGAACGTAGATGGCATCAATATTCGGCACACGAATTGTACGCCAGAAAATCTAATAACAACAACAACAATAACAACAACCCCTCGCATCATCACCGCCGACATAGACACCCGGGGGCATTTCATGAAGGAACTTGTCGGATAAAATGTCCGACAAGTCAATCATATCCGACAAGTTCAGAGAAATCAGCCAATCAGACTAGAACACTAACTGTTAAAGCATTTCTCAAAACTTGTCGGATATAATTGACTTGTCAGATATTTTATCCGACAAGTTCCTTCATGAAATGCCCCCCGGATCAGGATTGGACTCGTTGCACGTAGGTCTAGAGTCTACAGCGATTCAGATCAGAAAGCGTATGAAAGCGCGACAGCTTGTTGCCGTATATCGTGGCAAGATGCTATAAATTTACCACTAACGTTACAATACTTACTAACGTAACGTTATCAGTGTAATATCAGTAGATCTATTCGATCAGCGTCGTTAGCGTCATGTCACTTCCACAGATAGATCGTCTACGTTATATGCGAAATTTACAGAATAACTTATTTTCGCTGACTTGATCCTGACTGCCCGTACCGTTTACTAGTAGAAGCATAACGTTAGGTTGAATCCAGATTTTCTGCGAGAAGTGGAACCTGAAGGCCTACCACCCGCAACAGCGGGTCACGTGTGCACACTCCGTGCGAGCGACTCGCTCCATGAGAACAGCACATCTGCTCAAAATGTACGTCATTCGGCTGGTGGGGATTCCCCACGTACTTAGCGTACCGTCTGCCGATCGTAGGCTGGACTATGGGCAGTACATGGACAGTAGGCATCCCTACGTGGTGTGAGGGTCATCAGTTTTGCTATTCGGACGGGTATCTATCGGCGTCGAAGAAAAGAACGCACGCGCCACACCGCCGTTCTAAAATGACCAGTCCACTGGCATTTCGCGCGTGCACTTCGACCACAAGCTTGGAAGATTACAAGCACTGGGATATTTGCAGTCGTCCTTCGAAACAGGGAGGAACAGGGAGGTGACTCCCTGTTTGAAACAGGGAGGTGAGACACCTCCGGAGCTCCCTGTTTGAAAGCACTCAGTTGTGCGCGCAAGCGAAACGCACGATCATGGATATTTAATAGCGCGCAATGAAGTCTTCTGTACCCACTTTTTTGCAAAACTCAAAAAAAAAAAATCAACTACAGCAATGTGAACACAGTATTCAAAGTGAACGCAAAAAAAAAAAGAAAGAAAGAGAGGACTGAATAGGCACAAACAAAATGGAATTTCGATTTCGTCGAACCGCGTCTATATAGCTTCAAGAATCAATAGTCCTTACCTTTCTTTGTTTTCGTTTGATTTTCATCAGATTTTCACTGTTCTGTTGTGCTTAGATTTCATTGTTCTTGTGATTATCGATGTTAAACGTAAAATGGAATGCGTTTTTCCATTATAGTGTTTGTTGATCTTTAATAATACATTCCAAGTCATTACAAAAGTCGCTGCAAATACAATGTACATCATCGGTAACTGAGTGTGAATGATATATCGTGTGTTTTTTTTCCCTCCCCTTTCCTTTATGATAGTCATCTTTTGATGTAAAAACTACAAAAAAGAAGAAGAAAACAACGTATTATTGAAATTGACTTGTTTCTTTACGAGCAGGAGGTTCATAAAGTATGAATTGTATGGTAAGCAGACAATGGCTACACAGACGGATATGATGCACTCCAACAGTTCGGAAAATATCATTTCGAAGACATATTCGCGCAAAAGTTACAACCTTTGCTTGCTGCAGATCACGTAGTACCAAGCGTGGACGATTCATGCTGTGCGTATATTTGACGGCCCTTATCATTTCCCGGGATCATGACATTTCATAAATCGAAATTGGGTCTGGTCATGATTCTCTCGTCAGTGTCTTTGCCGTGATTCTCATGAATTATTCACGATGCAAAGCAGTAGATGATAAGTAATAAAATGCAAAACTCAATGTATATTTAGGTTTTAGTGACGCGTTATAGTCTTGTTCATATATCATGATTGCTATATCATACAGAGCCAAATAGAATACTGTACAAACAAGGGGAAAGTGTTCCCTGATATAAAAAAAAAACAATTCGTTCATATTCATAATTACACATGATATGATATATTAAGGGTCTCTATAAGATTATGTCAAGAATCCCGTTTTCCGAGGTGTCTTGACATACAGCGTTTCCACGTATACTGCACTGTCTGTTTCGTATGTTACTCCAGTACTCTGCACGTTAACATCATGAAGCTGTGATTAAATATGAAACATATAATGTTTCCAGTCATTATATAAAAGAACAACACTGGATGGCTTGTCTCAAGTCCCATCGCACATTAATTTTTTGTAAAGAGGGAGTGAAAGAAGATAATGTGAACAGCGGAAATCCGAATGCATATAGAGTATGAATTCAATGGTTTTGTCTCATATGGTCAGAATAAGCGAAGACAATTTTGTATTATACCAAGCATGATCCAACAACAAGCAACAGAGGTTACAGATGCGAGTTATTCGTTTCATATGGCAAATCATTCATCACACTATACAGGGTGGCCCAAAAAGAACGGAACGCATAAGATCTCTAATTGCAGAAATATTGTCGCAAATATGTCATTATTTTGCATATGATTGGAAAGGCCGTTCTTTTTCCAATAGAATGACACCAAGTTCGTTGATTTTGGTTAATGCGTTATGATTTTAGGACTATTTTTGTCAACCCTTGCAATTTTCAAAATATGATCATTTTGCATTCTCAGAGATACCGAAACCAGCGACAATTCGGCGTGTCGTAGAACCAGTAGCGTTCACAATGTGTGGAATGTGTGGCGGACAATGACAATCACACGTCTGCCTCACATTCCACACACTGTGAACGCTACTGGTTCTATTACAAGCCGAATTGTCGCTAATTTCGGTATCGCTGAGAGTGCAAAATGATCACATTTTGAAAATTGCAAGGGTTGACAAAAATGGTCCTAAAATCATAACGCATTAACCAAAATTAAAGAACTTGGTGTCATTTTGTTGGACAAAGAATGGCCTTTCCAATAGTATGCAAAATAATGATATATTTGCAACAATACTGCTGAGATTAAAGATCTTATGCGTTCCGTTCTTTTTGGGCCACCCTGTATATACAACGATTCCCTTATCTGCATAAAGCGGGAGCGTCTTCGTTTGCTGTAGATCACAAGAAAATAAATAATAAGTTATGATAACCATAATGGAATTAATGATCTATAAAGCAACATGTACTGAGGTTAATTAAAGAAAGCACGTCGAAATATATACCAAAAATACAACGATGTGTTACCTCGTATGTTGGTTATCAGACGCTGCTATACTAATATATCACGCATCTGCCAAATCCAGTCAGTAAAAACACTGCAAATTTCATGCACCTCTATTATTGTCAACGAGTGCGAAGCAGTGTGAGAATAAAGCGCGAATATACGGCGATGACTTCGTATTCGCGTAACATCCGTTATTTTTCTTGCCTTGTTCAAAACATTTGTTAAGTACATGCCACGCATGCATACCTGAATTGATCATGTTATGATTAATTTGAAACCAGTCGACTCGTTATTGTGCAAAGTCTTGGAACTCGAGTTGATCTGCGGTCGTCGATTTTGTAAGAGCGTCCGACCATAAGGTTCCTTTACTCGGGTATTTCCCGCGCGCGTGCGCAGATGAAAGAGGAGATGTGCACATTGCGCAACATAATATGTCACACTGTTCAACTACAAATTGTATTTCACAATTGCCTCTTGGGGTGTGCAGGTGGTTGAAACGAACGCAAGCCGCAGAGTCATCATAACACATTACATGTATTACTGCAAAATGTATAGGCCGAGTTTGAATACAAAGTATTGGCTATATCATGACCCTGTCGATTTCAAAGCGGGATATGAGCAAACTGTATATGGAACGCCAAACTAAATCGCTCGAAATTTATAAAGGGCCTATCATGCATAAAAAACCTAAATCTACTTGACTACGTGTAGAGTTGTGTGAATATGCGAATCTCAAACGGGGGAAAAAGGAAGAAGGTTGAAATAATAAAAAAAAAAAAACAAGTAAAAAAAAAAAGAATTGCCAGATGAAATTTCATGTAAAGGAACAATACTATGGCAGGGCTCCATAAAAACTTTTTTTTTTTTTTTTGTGGCCCGATGGGGCCACCAAAATCATCAATTTAAAATTTTTGGTGGCCCGAATATAAAACAATAAAAAACATTAACTCACTGCATGCATTTATGCATTTCCGGCAAAAAAAGTTACGTATTGACATACTAAAAAAAAAAAAAAAAAAAAAAAAAAAAAAAAAAAAATGGTGGCCCGAGGAGGGCCACCAAAGTTGCCCTTTTTTGAAATGTGGTGGCCCCGGGCCACCGGGCCACCGTTAGTGTCGAGCCCTGACTATGGTGATGTCATTATCCCATCACAAGTCTCCAATATGATTGACATGCATGTACACAAACTAATCTTCACCAAGTTGCCTCGGTATGACATGAAAGTTGTCTCATAGTATATAATCCTCACCAGTGACAATTATTTATAGCCTTGTTATGATCTAGCAACGATGGCTTTCATGGGAAAGAAGTACATGTAGTGCTTTGTTATTATTGTTATTATATATAATATACAATATATATGTAGCCCAGATGGCTACTAGCATGTATAATAAAGAAAAGAATAGAACAGGATAGAAAGTTAAAGAAAACAGAAGCATTATTAAACAGTTATTTTCCAAGTCACCCGGTGACGTCAATATGAATCAGTCTTTTCCCCTTCTTGGAGTTTATGAAACCCGAAGCTCCTTGATGAAACACTTTATTTTGCTTCCAGCTAGACTTCCTTTTTTTTTTTTCTTTTGGTCAATTCTCCTCTCCCAGAAAAAGTCATTGCATGGTGCTAGGAATTAATGAGTTTGACATTGGCTACTTTCTCCAGCTAGTGGTCAGTTCTCCGCACTCTCCATCCCCAAAGCCGATCCAAATTACGGGAATACTTTTGGCCCTCTGATACCTAAACATGAGCTGGAAGGTCGTTCTCCAGCCAGAATTTCTCCTTTATTTTGATGAGGGGAGTGGGTCAGACAGGAATTCCAAAGACAAATTCAGGGACAACGACCCAGAACAACGACTATCTAACATTTATTTGGTTTATGATTTTATTGTCCAAGAAACAATAAGTCTTGACCAGTGGTTACAGAGAAGAAGGAAATAAAGAAACTAAAAGAGAAATTGAGATGAATCATAGAAAACGGAGTTCCACAGAAACGAATGGGAGGAGCTAATGGAAGATCTGACCAGTAAGAAATTAATTTCCGGTGAAGATCACGCCCCAAAATAAGATTGAGACAATGAAATACTTCTTTAGGGAAAGGATACCAATAGGAAATTTGTTATAAAAGACCATGTTTGAGCAGAGATTAATAGAGAGGGGAAACAGAGAGAGGGGAACCGAACAGAGGAGCTACGTGATTAGAGAGACCGGCAGATAGAGAAGGGACAAGAATAGTTGGAGACCACAGAGATAGAGTCAGGAGACCCCCTTCCTTGTACATCATGCTCCCCTCCATATTAATCAACTAAACTCTATCGACGCTGCTATTGTGACGAGGATCTTGGTTGGACTGCCCAAGAGTAAATTGTTAATGAGTTAACCGGTGAACAACGACATGTCGAGAAACGGTACATGAAGACAAGACAGAACTTTGGTTAACACCAATCTGGGGTGTAACAAACTCCAAATAGTCGACTGGTGTCATCAGAGATGTTGAAGCATCCTGTCAGGTTGCCACAACGTGGACGGCAATGGTGACGAACTGTTGAAGGAAGCAGTGAAAGCAGACCGGTTAACAGACGCCCCGGCCCTTGGACGAGCTCGACATTCAGGCGAGAACCTCATCCCACGACCATGCCGACGTCGAGAAAAGTGGCCACACCCATTAACATCATTTATCCCTACTAACCAAATCCCCCCTTTCCCATAGATTAAGATGGTAAAATATGAAACGGTCTCCAAAGAAGAGAAGTTAAGTAATGAGTGATGTGTTCCATTTGTAGTAAGAAAAGAAATTTGTTTGTGATTAAGTTTCTGGTTCAGACCTACGAGAAGGCAGGTCGGTGAATAAATATGCTGTTAGCAGCATAACGCATTAACATTATCTATGTAAATTCTATCCTTCTCCCGCATTTTATATTTACTGTTGTTGTGAAGCAATATTTAGTTTCTTCCTAACTTTTGGAAATTTGATTATGATTGCGGTGTCTATGTGATTACCTAACCCCCGACCAGTACAGAGAGAAGCTAACAGACCAGACCAACATTTATCCACATCTGTACAACATTGGTCGCCCCCTTGAGACAATTAGGGGTGTGGGGTTCCATATATATATATATATATATATATATATATATATATATATATATATATATATATATATATATATATATATATATAACATATTATATATACAAAACATATATTACATGCATAATACATATTAACGCACAAACGATGGGAGTCGGGAAGCATGGTGACTTATGGCGCAGTTTACTTTAATCGATATAAAATAACAAAATCAAATGAACCAATGTCAACTGACATGAAATCAAATCAGGAAGGAAAAAAAAAAGATTCCATGATGTAAGGGTAATGATAAAAACCTGCACGATGGATTGATGGATTCCATGATGTAAGAGCAACGACAAAATACAACCTGGATTGAATATATTGCAAGTATACATAATGGTAAGAATGCAGAAGAGCGGACATAAAAAGGAGAGAATATACACAGAATAAAATACGATACAATAACAGTAACATCTGAGGAGGACTTGTGTTTGTCAGATTTCGTCATCCCACTCAAGAAGCAAGTGCATTATATAGGATTAGTCCTAGTGAACTGATGACACACCACCCGATCGGGATGTTTGCAGCCGATACGAGGTATACAATAAATGTTCATATATTCATATTTTTGTTCTTCGTGTTCGACCAGAGACATAGATCATCATAGTCTATTGATTTCTTCCACATCATAACAGGATGTAATGGTTAACATGATAAAACTATTTCGTTGTCTAAACATTGCATCGTATTATTAAAGGTCCTGTTTACCTTTGAGAGAAGTGATTTGAATTATTTTTTTTTCAAGATATCACGTTTGATGCATGGGTAATGTGTAGGTCTGTTGCATCACAAAACATCCTACCATATAAAATTTTCGCAATAAAACCTAAAATATAAGGAGATATCAGTATTTTTCTCAATAAACCATAAATGTAGACGGTTTAGTCCGGAAACATTATTATTGTTCACATTTTTGTGCATTTAACAATAATTAACATCGGTTGTACAGGTTCACATTTTAACAGAAGTTGTTTCTGTTTCTATCTCTAACTCACATTTCAAAACTATTTTAAAGCACTATGCTGAGTTTTTGTTTCATCTGCAAATGGTATGCCTTTAACAGGGTCGACACGTTTTTTCCCTCTGGTCCGGTTCGAGCCACTAACTTGTCATTTTAAATTTTGATTGCCGAAAAAGAAATGTGTTGGCCCAAAATAAAAGGAAGCATTAACTTCCATCTCTTTGCCAGATCAAGCCACCAAAAGATATACACTATTTGGAAATTTGGTGGCCCGACATCATTATTTTTATGGCCCCGAGCCACCGGAACACCGAGCCAACGCTGAACCCTGCGCACAATAAAGCTGTGATTTTTGTATCAATTAAATTCAATTCAAGATGATTTTATTATAAATATTTCCATATCGGAGTGTTTATCAAGGCCATTGTTAATGATTAAAAAAACCAACCATTTTTTTTTAATGATTTATTTTTTCCCGTTTAGTAATGACCAATCGAAGATCCTCTATTTTCCAAAGCACTGCTTGTCATTATGTTCTACAATTTCATAAACCACGCCTCTCTCCTCTGAATGATGTTGTAGCACATGTGTATACACTAATGAGGTCAGACAAACTGGGTCTCTAACGATTACTAGAGTGTCGAATTTCGAGCATAGTTTCGCTGTAGATTAAAATATACATGTAATTATACGAGCGTCGCAATTTGTTGTTGTTGTTGTTAAAAGGCTTAATTAATTGGTAATCCATATGTACATTGCAGGACGTATAGCTGTCTGATAACGGTGCATTAATTGGGTAACAGGAAATGACCTGGACAGGTATAATGTGATTTTTTTTCTTTGAGATAGATAGATAGATAGATAGATAGATAGATAGATAGATAGATAGATAGATAGAGAGAGAGAGAGAGAGAGAGAGAGGGGGGGGGGAGCTCCTGTATATGGCAGCCCCCTCCCCCTCAGCGGCCCTTAATTGCACAAATAAATTAGATGCTTGTATTTTTTCTATTTCCCCCCGCATCTCTTAGAGACATTTCATGTGATAATGCGCTATATAAATGTTGTGAATTATTTTTACTATTATTATCTTTCCATCTTCAGACAAAAGGTTTAAACTCTCACATGTCAAACGTTTTCTTATCATTCCAGACGTAAAACAAAAAATAAGTCACTGGTTTAAGTGCAAATATAGACAAGGTGAAGCATTGTATAATTATACCAATTATTACCTCCGCCAAGGGAGGAGGTTATGTTTTCGTTACCGTTGGTTTGTGTGTTCGTTCGTTAGTTAGTTAGTTAGTTTGTCCGTGTGCAAAATAATTCAAAAAGTAGTTAACGGATTGGGATGAAACTTGCAGGAAAGGTTGAAAATGACACAAACTTGTAATAAACGATTTTGGCAGGTAGGGTCAATGAACTTGGGAGTTCAGGCTGCGCGTAGTGAGGTTTGCATCAAAGATAGTAGATTAGTTAAGCGTCTTTGGTTTGCATGCGCCCTGCATCAGGGCAGCTGAGGGTTTATGACGTAATTGGGAAATCGGGCGACTTTCAGCACACTATAAACACTTTCAGCATGCTGTAAGCTGTATGTATGGGTAAACATCACTGATATCTACAAGGAAGAACAAAAAGATCAGTGGTGGAAATGAGCTGCATGCTTGGCGGAGGTCTGCGCTCTCAGAGTGCCTCTCTATAGAGTTAGCAATATTGTTAGTTTGCGAAGCAGCAGAAAGCCTATAGATATGATCCTCAGTTGCGTAACTTGAAAAAGAATGCACAAAACTTCCCATTCGTATAAGAAAACAAACTATAAGACATGTTCGGTTTTTAAACACTGTAACTTTTGTCAGCCATAAAAATTACTGCGGGGCTTCAAAAATAAGGAGAAAATATCATCCGATGCAATAAGTCTGGTGCATATAATGTACATGCAATGTGAGTGCATGTTGGGCATATCAATCATGGAGGTATTAAACCTATACCTCCATGTATCAATGGACCATATTGGTGCACACTGGCGGAATAATCAGCCAATGGGGGGGGGGGGGGGTGTCATTCACAAGAGAGAGCTATAGCATTGAAATTGAGCGATCTGGGGCACATTAGCTTTGTATACACTTTCCCCGAATATTTTCATTTTTCCATCAAAAAGTAACACAAACATTCATTAAAAAAATTGCTTAGGTAATATTTCAGCATCCACGTGTTTAGTATAAAGTATAAAGTATAAAAACACGTATTTAGTATAAAGTATATAGTTTTTTTCTTCTTCTTCTAAGTAGTTTTCTTCTTCTTTTTTATCACATAAAATTTGGCAACCTTACATCATCATTCTGGTCTTATCTTTTATCCGTTCTCCGTTTCTTTAACACAAACACTGATTACTCGGGGCTTACAGCCAAACAAGCTAGCTTTAAGGTCCCGTCATACTTCTCTTTGATCAACCCCATTTCGATTTCGATTTTGACCAGTTATCATTACGTGTAATTACTGTGTTATCAACATGTATATTGTTTGTTTTCTGCACATTGTTCACAAGGTAAAAGAACTTATCTGGTTTCTGTTGTGATGTTCATAAATGAGAAGTATGAAAATAAAATGAATTGAATTGCATTGAATTTAATTTAATTACCTGTATATAGCCCTACATATCGGAGGTGAACCGAATGTGAAGGGTGTGGGAGTATAGGCGTCCCCCTCCCACACAATGGAGCTTTTGCGTTTTACCTCACTTGATTATATTTGTTATTATTAGTCTTCCTTTTGTCAAAATTATCACTGTTATTCTTCTTGTAAAAAAAGTTATTATTTCAAAAGATATAAGAGATGTATAACCATTTCAGTCAATTTACAGGATGTATGTACCAATGTGATCTATCAAATGTATGTATATCAATCATTGAAATTGGAAATATTCATTCATTC
Organism: Diadema setosum; assembly: GCA_033980235.1. Taxonomy (NCBI): domain Eukaryota; kingdom Metazoa; phylum Echinodermata; class Echinoidea; order Diadematoida; family Diadematidae; genus Diadema; species Diadema setosum. The sequence continues at coordinate 32,270,406 of CM067060.1, forward strand.
ATCCATTCATTCATTCATTCATTCATTCATTCATTCATTCATTCGTTCATTTATATTCAGATGCCATGTGAATGGCTAAATCATGGTATCTGTGCTCTTCACGTTGTCCCTACGTTTATGGAGGTGGACAGAAAGGGGAGAGTGTATATCCCTCCTCCTATTCACGAAGGAGCTTTTGCAATTTTGAAATGTGCATATTTTTAGTGGAATATCTGAAAATATTTCGATCAATTCTGTTAACCTTTCGAATTCGAGAAGGTGCGCAGGTACAAAATGTGTCAAAAATGCTGCAAAGGAAAAAAAAAGAGAGAAGAGTATTTTTATGAAAGAATAATTAAATATATTTATCAAAAAACTGCAGCAGTTGACAGCCACCCTCGCCAGTAACACATTTTATGAATTTTTCATTGACCTCTGGATGATAATGTCATCTGCCTATACATGTATACAATGAACTTTACTGGAGAAGGCGGTGTATGCCCACTAAGGATCAGCGCAAGCAAGATGCACATATTATTTATTTGGAAGAGAGCAGCTGCAGATGACTCAACCTTCAATGATGAACGGGCTCTGTCCTATATTTTCATTTCATTCCATTTCATTTATTTTTAAAAAAGTTTCCACACAAATCATACAGTGTTGTGTTTACAACATCCATCCATCCATGACAATGTAGGTATAGTAACATATAAATTATAAGTTATAAGCGCAGTACATACAAATAGCATTTACATGGCACAAAATCGATATTGAAATCATTCTTAAATACATTACTTCATGACGGATAAATAAAATTGTGTGTGGTGGGAACCTACATAGAAGCAGATGCTTGTGAGAAAGAAAGTCAAACACAGGTTGGTTACACTCACACACACACTCTAGCTGCACGCACGCAAGAACACCTGGGTGCAGGACACACACTCACACATAACAAGGAAAAGAGAATGAGAAGGAGAAAGAGGAGAAAACACCAACAAGACCGTCATAGGAATATCGTCTGTTCTTGAAAATAAAAGAGTATACAGTATTAAGTGAGTAAATTACTACAATATTATTGTGAGCTTATACTAGTATCTCTGGGCATGGACAAAAAGCAAAAACTTTTAGAGCGAGTTGTATGGAGACCGAGTTTGATTAGTTACTACCATATGAGCGTACTACTGTATACTCAGTACATGTACTGTTGACTGTATGGTATGGCCTGCATTTTTCTGTACACTGCAGTGTAGTGTAGCTCCATGACTGGATGCAACGCAGCGTGGTGTGTGTTTAAATTGTCAGATGGCAACTCACTGGGCTCAATTTATGCAATGGATCGATCTAGAATCTCTAAATAGAGAGGCATGCCAATAGAGAGTGTGATAAAGAGTTTGTAGTTCGTACGTGTGAACACAACTCATACTCTGGAGGGCTTCGAAGCTGTTGAGGAGTGTCCGTACCACGGGTCTGATCTACGCCATATACGGTACGGACGGACGGAACCACACAGGTGCAGAGGAAGTAGGACAGCTCATATAGGCCTAACTACGTGTGTTCTAGGTACACTATTTGTACTACAGTAGTACAGGGAGGTGAGACAAAAAGGAGTGGGCACTCTGCCCTGAGGGTTTTCCCTATCACTCAACACAGGATTACAAGGGATCAGTGCCCCAAAGAACAAGTAAACGACCTCTTACGTAACGAGGTCAGTCTGATCGTTATCACTGCTGTTTGATGTTCGATCCTCGGGGCCGCGGTGATTTGGCCCTCTATCGTTAGGAGTATGGACAGGCCAGTTGACTTGTGTGTGTTCACAAGGACGTGTCTGTGGGTTTTACATTCTTTATGCAGGCTCACACAGCATATACTCTTGGGACCTACTAGTCTAAGAATTCAGCTCTCGATAGATACAAAAATTTTGAAAATCGGCCAAGAAGAAGTTGAGTTTTGACAATGTAACTGTTTAACAATAGCCATTGTTTTGCTCTTGTTTTAATCAAATTACGACGCAATGTCAAGTGTAATTCCTGACTAGTGCTGACGAAATTCACCTGTAGATCAGAAGATGTTGGGGTTTTTCTTTAGTCTGATGTATCACTTCACTGTTCGCTCTTGTTGGTTCTCTCGTCATATTTTTTTGGAAACTTGTGTACATCCGCCAAGACATGTTTTTTCTGGTCCCACTAACATATTTTTGTGAGCAAGTTTAGTTCTCCAGGGGATGAAAACACTATTTGAATGTTTTTTGTTGCATGCTGGGGATAAATTGAGGCAGGAGGGCTGTAATCTACAAGAAAGTGGCCATGATGGAGACTACTATAGGACCTAATCTTGGTGAAATAACTTGCCTCCTTGCCTGCTCGTGTATGGTGAAGACATGTGAGAGTGCAGTGAGAGCTGAACTATCTCACATGTCCTGTATCAGTGTATGCATGATAAGATATTCACCATGGCGCTTTTTTTGTCTGTCTGTCTGTTCTTGTTTTATTCTTATTTGAAAGCTGAATGGGTATTTTTATGATGGTTGTTGCTGTTGTGGTTGGTAGTTTCTATGCTAGCTTGGTATTAAAATTATTATCATCAGACATTATTAATAGGGCATGTGTTCCACTACTCAGCTGTTCATGTTTCTTTCATATTCTTACAATCAGTATCATTGGTGCTGCTAATCATTATTGTTAAATGTTTTTAAGTCTGTGTTAATTTGTTTCCATGTTAAAATTATTTCACCATAATAGCATGCACGGTACATTTGTTCCCAAGAAATCTTATAGTAAATGGACATGTAATACAGTAATACTACTAACAGGCCAACAGCTAGGGCCTACCTTGTATATTAGCTGCAAAATTCAAAATGTGACCATGCAACCAGTTCATTGCACATCACAATGCACCAGTGTTGTTTGCAGGCACAGCAATGGGTAATGCACTAGTAATGCACCAGTATACACCACCCACCAGTACCACGTGGAGTAATCCAGGTTCTGGCCAGGGAGGGGTGAGACCCACCAGCCTGTTGACAAGGACTGCGCATGAGCACTGTGCGGCCAAGCGGCAGTAATCTAGTTAGTGGAGTGGTCTCTTGGGGAGTGCGGCTCCGAGGATGGTTCAAAAGACACTAATCCAGTGCCCACTCCTTTTCCTCTCACCTCCCTGAGTAGTACGAGAGCCAGACGCAAATGATGAATACAGGATCAAAGGATTCGCTTGCGCTCGGGCCTACGAGGAGTAATGTGAAGTACAAGTAAGTAGATTTCCCGGTTTGCGGCCGCAAAAGGGTTTTTCCTCTCAGAAATGCAAACTTGCAAATTGCTTTAAATTTTAACCCACAGCGCACAGACAGCACAGGTTAAAATTATCTTAGATCAGCAATGATCATTCATAGAGGTTGACCACTTACCAATTTACATTATTGCCATTGGCATTGGGCAATTGTGCACCTAACGGCCCTACAAATGTATATTATTGGTACGTCATTCGCTGTATGCCAAGGTGATTTCCCATGAACCACCACGCACTGAGCAACTGGCGAGCTTCTCTTGCTGTATGGAACGCCGTTTGACAAGTGATAAGGTCACTAACGTTAAAAGCCTGCCCCTAACGTTAGTATGTTGCATCGCAGAAAATTGCTGTGATCATGGCGCAAAGTGTGAGAAAGTTGGCAGCAGTCTGCGATACAATATATTCCATTTTTTACTTACATCATAGCTTGCGCCAGCTCGCCACAACAGTTAGATCTACGTGAATATTTTTAAAAATTTATGCCTCCTTCATCCATCCTGGTCAGACCCATAGAGCTGTAAATCGCTAGAGGGCGTACTTATTTAAATTACTGTGATCGCATGGAGAGCTCGCATTACTAAGAGTGGCAAGTGCATATGCACGTGCAATGCATCTGCCAAAATTGTGCATGCAGACGATATTGCCAGTGCGTAATTTGGGCTTAACATAATTTTGTATTTTGTATTACAGATTTTCTAACAGCCATTTATGATTTATGTCGAATAATTTGAGAATTAATATCCCATGACAAGATTAAATGCATAGAATATATACTCTGTAGTATATATTCATTTGTGTGATATGTTCAGGACTTTGTGTGAGAGAGAGAGAGAGAGAGAGAGAGAGAGAGAGAGAGTGTGTGTGTTTGTGTGTGCAGGCATATTCACTATGTCCCATTCAAATTATATAATATTGTGGACGATCCTAATTAAGGTTGAGGAGGGGGCCTTCAGTAAGTGTGCATGTGTGTGTGTGTGTGTGTGTATTTGTGTTTGTTATGGATGTGTATGTGTGTAGGCCTACTTGTGTTTGTTATGGATGTGTTATGGATGTGTATGTGTGTGTGTGTAGGCCTACTTGTGTTTGTTATGGATGTGTCGACTATGGATGTGAATGTGTGTGTATTTATGTTTGTTCACGGTATGTGTGTGTGTGTTTGTGTCACCCGTGCGCGCGCGCACGTGTGTGTGTGTGTGTACAAGTAATGATCCTTTGATCTCAAAATACACCAAATTCACTCTGAAGCTACCTTTTTTCAAGTAGCCTAGCTACTTCTGTAAAAGTATGGCCTTTTCCTCTGATTTCAGCGATTTTGCTACCCTTTTCATATGCGCGCGTACATCGCCCGTCCGTGAAAAACAACCCCTTTTACACGCATTGTTTAATACAGGACTTGTAATGGCAGTGTCCCCAGGGCTGGAGGTACTGGATACCTGCCCCCCCCCCCCCCCAAAAAAAAAAAAAAAAAAAAAAAAAAAAAAAAAAATTGTATGCCACCATGTGCCTTCCACCCCCACCCCCTGAAAAAAAAAAATATGCTGAATAAAAAAATAATCACAGTAGCAGTTCAGGGTGCCCCCTACAAAATTGCGAGGCCCCCAGTGCCCCCTACCGGAGAAATCCTAGCTATGCCACTGATTTCCGCCCCCGGGGTTATCTCCAAGTCGCGTTCACCACTCGATCAATCAGAGCTAATTAGCTGCGTAGCTGCACTTGAATGTCCACGATGAACAATCAGTGCTCAGCGTATGCAATACCGTTACACTACTGAGGAGATAATTATTTAGCTTTAATTTACATTAAGAATAGCAATTATATTGCGTAACGCGTGGTTTTGTGAATGAGATTATCACTAAAATCGTTGATTTTCATCGCGTGTACATCTTGCAAAGGAGCAAATCCGGCGTTGTCAACCCCGGTTGTCATCGCAACGGTACATTGCTAATACACAAGCGATTCGCACTGTACTGAAGTTTTGCCACTCTTAGTAATGGCGGATCATGCTCCATGTGATCACAGAGCCTTAACGTGCGCGCGTATGACGAGTCCACACTCTAGTACGTATAATAGCTATCGAGCTCTATGGTCAGACCCCATCACAAATTGTGCAAACCAACCACGCAGGTGAGGCTTGTGTGTTTGTGTGTGTGTCTACAGGTCCATATAGTGGCTGCCCGTAAATCGGTAGCTACATTTGTATACACACCTCGCACGGTGTCTGGTCGGGATCATTGAACGGTAACTGTGTAGACGGAATAAACACAAACAGACTGACGAGTCGGGAGAAGATTTTGGGTTTTTAGCTCACCTGAGCCAAAGGCTCAAGTGAGCTATTGCGATCGCCCTTCGTCCGTCGTGCGTCGTGCGTCGTGCGTAAACTTTTTACATATTCATCTTCTTCTTGAAAACCCCAGGACCGATTTTCATCAAACTTGGCAGGTAGCATCCCTAGGGGGTTAGGATCTCAATTTGTTAAAATGGGCACCATGCCCCACCCAGGGGTCCCCAGGGGGGCCCAAACCCCCCAAAATGAAGGAATCTTTAAAAATCTTCTCTGGAATCAGAAGTTATAGAGCTAAGATAATACTATGAGTGAGTACATTGATGACTGTAGTTTCAAGTTTGCTCATAGCAGATCCAGGGATGCCCCTCTTGGAGGCGGGGGGGGGGGGGGGGAGGGGGTGGGGGCTTGGGAAGGTCCAAATAGTGGCCTGAATTGTACATTTTCATCTTCTTCCTGATAACCTCATGATGGATTTTCGTCAAACTTGGCAGGTAGCATCCCTAGGGGGTCAGGATCTCAATTTTATCAAAATGGGCACTGTGCTCCACCCAGAGGGCCCCAGGAGGCCCCAATCCCCCAAATTAAGGAATCTTAAAAAATTTGGGCCCTTATTGTACATTTTCATCTTCTACTTGAGAATGCCTGGTCAAATTTTAGTAGAGCTGTGAATAATTTAGATTAGTGACTGCGTGAAAGGTGAACTTGCGATACTCAGGTGAGCGCTAGACCCGCGGGTCTCTTGTTTAATTATTATTTATTTTGCCAAGGCCGCGAGTGAACATATGTCCTCTGCAATAAGTTGATTAGTGATCCCCTGCTTAAAGGCATAATTTACCATTTGCAGATGAAACAAAAGCCCAGCATTAGTGCTTGAAAATAGTTCTAAAATGTGAGTCAGGTATAGAAACAACCACTGTAAAAATTTAAATCTGTATACTTGATGTTATGTGTTGTTAAATACACAAAATGTGAACAATAGTTAAAATAAGAATGTTTCCAGACTAAACCGTGTACAGTTACGGTTTGTTGAGAAAAGCATTGATATCTCCTTATATTTTAGGATTTATTGGGAAAATGTTATATGGTAGGATCTTTTGTGACACAACAGACCTACATATCTATGTATCAAATGTGATATCTTGAACATTTTTGAAATCACTGCTCCCAAAGGTAAACTGGACCTTTAAGATATACTGTAAGGCAGAATTCATTCATTTAAAATCATGATTGAACTGAAGCACGCACGGAAGTTTACCACTCTGCACTCGTTGTGTTCGGTTGCACAGCACCCTGTTTGTCTAGGGTCTGCACGCGCTCGATCACGCTGCATCGCGCCTTGCAGGGAACTGGGCGTTAGAGCCACCATGTGGCATACCGTACATTGTAAGTGCTTTCATCACCACACACACACAGTTTGACACATTCACGCGCACTGCACTGCATCCCAACACGAAATCTCATACACATGCACACAGTACAGTGCTGGAAGACATGCTGTCAAACCCGCGGTGCCTGATAGGCCGTACTCGAATTTGCACGCACTGCTCGATTAGGGTAAAATCCTGTGCCAATGATATAGGGCCGTAAAGTCCACAACTGCCCATTATTGTCACAATCGCAAGACCAATGTCCAATGTGATATTAAAAAAAAAAGATCACGGCTGCGACCCAGTACAGCTTCCGCCAGTTCGCGACAGTCATAATTTGGTTCGAGGCCTGATCTGATGTACAATTCCTATTACTAACTGGTTAACTGGCTGAATGCCTTCATTTGGCTCACAAACGTTGCGTAAGCGCCAAGTCCCATTGGCATTGCGAAAGCACGTGAAAAGGGCTAGTGCGCATGCACTGACCACAAACAGGGATAGCAGTTGTGGCGGTGTTACTGTTCCATTTTTCATGTTTTTTGTATTTTTTCGATCGTAACATGTTCTATTTCTATGTGAGGACATGGCGTCTAGTCAGCTCCAGTGATATACATGTATTCACTGTTAGGAGGCCAAGTCTTTTGAATTCTTAATGGTCATCGAGCACTGTGCGGGGGGAAGGACAAAAAGATCTCAAAAGTTCACCTCCTCGTATCTCCCTTATTTTACCACCAAATCCCTTGAAACCTCACACATGTATGGATTTGTCATCCTTCATATGATTTTTGGGCGAAAGTGCTGATGTATCTTTCGAGATATGTGTGTTTTTCTGTTTGAGTCAACCGTGGGGAAAGAGTTACGATTTTTTCTGGACATAAGTCTGCGCCTGCATGAATATGCATTTGATTAACATATTACTAGTCTGTATTTACGCCAGACTCACTACCTGCAAAGTTTCGTGTCGGAGCAATTACACTAGGTGAAATTAAGAGCAAAAAGACAACCAAATTTAAGAGAAAATACTGGACATGCACAACTAGATCATCCTCCTGCGCATGCATTCTCTACTGGTCAGTGCACGCTTAGCCAATCAGGGGTGTCAGGTTCGGCGCAGTGCGACAGGGTTCAGTTTTCGGTCCACAGGGTAGTGAGTGGGCAAGAGATGAACCCTGCAATGTGCTTCAACTGTTTCACGCAGCACAAAAACCGATACATCGGACTGCGTACTGCTTACGCTGTGGATTTTACGTGGGTCACAAGTGACAGTGATCTCAATTTTTTTCTGGACATATCCGTGCACCAAATGATACCTAGAAAAGATATTTGGAACACAGTATGATATACAGTCAAACCTGTCTATAGCGGCCACCCAAGGGAAACCACAGAAGTGGCCGCTATACGACAGGTGGTTGCTATAGACAGGTTGGTGGCCATTTTGAATTTCAATACTTGTACAGTTGAACCTCTCGTATCCGGACAAGTCGGGACCGGGGCTCATCCGGATAAGGGATTTGGCCGGATACGGGAGACTCAATGCTTTATACATGTACATATACATACACATGTACTGATGTAGCCCATTGTAGTACCACATGTAGTAATGTGTATACCGCAACCTTTTCATTGTTACATTTGGGGATGTTTCGGGATGTTAAAATGTCTGAAGGTAAGCAATTTGGATGGAAATTTGATGCAATGTATGTTAATCATATTGGAAGTAATATGTAATTCATGTGTGTTTGGGTAGGAGTTCTCAAGGAGTTAGGAATCCCCCTTTCTTCCCGTAATTATAAAAAAAAAAAAATCACGGCGAGATTGCGTCCGGATAATAGAGAGATCCGGATAAAGGGAGGCCGGATAATAGAGGTTCAACTGTATTTGATAATAGCAGAAAATACCGCATGTTATTCTTAAAAAAAAAAAACAACAACCAGTAAATAAGTTTGCATGTGCAGCAGTGCTATTATGGGGATTTTTCATTGTACAATTCACTTCAAATCATTTTTTTTTTTTGCCTGCTTCTGTTCTGTTGATGTTAAAAATGATATTTTGGGCCTGAGGAAGTTCTCTGGTTCATACCGGTTTGCATGAATGGGGTCCATGAGTGCTGACTTCGATGGAGATTGATAATGTGTGAAGCTTACGTAAACAACAAACAGTACCCAGACAAGTACCGTGTTGTCCTTATTAAAAGGGACTTAAACACTAATTAATCGGCATTTTGGTAAAATTCTAAGATGTTATTAGGAGTTGACTTTGCTTTGGTAGCATCTATTCAGGGCGTTATTACTGAAGCCTAGATCTACACGTAATCTAGTCAAGGTAATGGTAAGACGGGTTTTCGTGGCAAAGAGCTGCATCAATTTTGTCAATCTTGTCTTTGTGATTATGACTGAGCTAGGACTCGGTAGAAATCACTCAATGAACGTAAAAGACATCATACTCATGGCTGATTTAACAGTTCAGCTAAACATTTGTGGCCGCTATACACAGGTAGATATTCACCATGGGATACAAAATGAGTGGCCGCTGGCCGCGTTAGGCAGGTAGCGGCTACATAAAGGCCCGAATTCACGAAGGTGGTACAAACAAAACCATGGTTTAAACCATGGACAAAAACCATGGAGCGCCAAGTGTCGCACGGAATATTTTGTTACGAAATTGATCATTTCGTCGATAAAATGACAGGTTTCGTTAACGAAATTATCATTCCGTGGACGAAATGTTCATTTAGTTACAAAATGTTGTCATTTTGTTACAAAATAATAATTTCATCGACGAAATGACTGATTTCGTGACAAATATCCCATGCGACACTTGGCGCTCCATGGTTTTTGTCCATGGTTTAAACCATGGTTTCATTTGTACCACCTTCGTGAATTCGGGCCAAAGGGTCCACAATAGGGTCTGATCCAAAAATCAAGGAAGTGCGACGGGACAGAATTTGAATGGGTTTTTTTATTTAAAACAAAAAAAGTTTGAAGTGTTAGCAGCCATATATCATTACAAATGTGTCAAGCTTACATGAAGGCATCACACTGCACTATGGACAAGATCGACATCTGTTTTATTTCCATGGCAACAACAAATTTTATTAGCGTGACAGGACAGACTGAAAAAATCACTGGTTTTTGTGAAGAAAATTTGAAGGAGAATTATTTCAAAGTTAATGAGCAATACAAACCATGTCATGTGGTGTTTGTCAATGTTCCATACATTACTTGCACAAATAAAGAAATATCTAGATCTAATAGATTTTGTTTAACTTCAAGGGATGGTACAGTATTGGTGGAGATGAGAATTGGGCTTTTAACTTTTTGCGAGATACCAAGAAAACACTTATGATATAGTACAGAGCATACCATTTAAAGAGGAATTCAAAGTTTATTTGATGAAAATCGGGTTTGGAATGACTGAAACATCCAAAAACAAAGTAAAACAAAGCGATGTAATAAAGTGTGGGTCCCACACTTTATTAGAATCGCTCTTTTTTGGAATCTCAGCCATTTCAAAACCAATTTTCATCAAATAAACGTTGAATTCCTCATAGAATTACATGCTCTTTCATATTTCATAAGAGGTTTCTCATTATCTCACCAAAAAATGTTAGAAACCTGATATTAGGTCTCAACCAAAACTATACAATCCCTTTAAATTGGTCAACCTCAGTAGTCAATCAGACCATGGGAGGGGTAGAGATACAAACATAATTGTACTAATGTAAACACTGGAGGGAAGATGAAGGATCCATAAAACCCCTTGACCACATACAATAGTTACTCTTTTCACAAAGTTTGCCAAATACATTGCATTGTAGTCTTTTTATTCTGTTCAAGTTAGGGACACTCTTTTTCTACCCTCTTATGGTATAAAAATTCCGTCCCGTCACACCTACCATTGTTAACATGTGCAGTCCGTCCTGTCGCACCTACCATTATGTAAATTCCGTCCCGTCGCGCAACGGGACGGACATTATGTTGGAGCATTATAATTTTCTTATGAATAGAGAATTATTTAATTTAGTGTCATGGATATAGAGCCCCACTAATTCACTGATACATTATGGAATATGAGTGACCAAACTCAAGTCTGTCATACAGAAAATATAAGAATTTTGTGTCAAAGTGCTGAAAAACATATTTTTTCAAGAAAAAATGAAGCTTTTGACCAAAAATTTTACTATAATGAGAAAAATGAATACCAGATATGAATTGCTCCTAGGAAGAGTACTCTATGACACGAATTGATATTTCCCCTTTTTTTTATAGTTTTTGTGCAAATTACTTGAAAAAGTAAAGTCCGTCCCGTCGCACAAAGAGGGCGCTTTTCCTTTTTTACTGGTAATTTACGGTAAAGTCTTATCGTCAAGTATATTAGACATGTACTTTTCTGAAAACTGCAGATTCTCTGCTTTCATATATGATATAACATGAAATACAAGTGTCAATATGAAAATTTAGTCCAAGTGAACACTATTTTTGGATCAGACCCAATACAGCAATTTTGTTCGGGGGATTTTTCAGTGGCCGCTATAAGCAGGTGACCGCTATAGAGAGGTGGCCGCTAAGACAGGTGTGACTGTACTACCATAAGTCATATACCGAAGTTTCATTTTGGGGCAATGAAGGAAAATGTGAAAAAATAACACTTGTTTTGAGACCAAATTTTCTGTTTTGGAAGCTAAGTTTCGACGTTATTTTCACAGGTTTATCCTCAATAAAACCCAAAATAACTAACATTGCGAGTTAGAGAATAGTTTCTTCTTCAATTTGCTGTACATACAGTAGATTTAATCATTTGATGGCTTCTGAGGTGAGATATTGCGATTTGCAGCAACACTTCCCTGGCGGTTTTGCGTACACAAGCTGTCTACTTTGTGCAAATGAGGCTTCGAGGTCATATGCTTTTGGCGAGTTAATAAGCCAGTTCGGGGTTAGCTCATGGGCACATCGGTACAAATGACCTTTCTTCTTTCTCAGTTGATTAGGCACTCCACGAGTTTTCAAGCGAGAGAAGGTATTTTAGCTTACCCCACGCAACAATTTATGGAATTCATCAGTCATGTTCAAACAAAGAATGAACTAGCGTAGACCAGGTGACCAGAATGATCCATCAATTAGCACTTTGGAAAGCATCCATTTCATTATTTTGCATTGAATGCATCAACAGTCTTTTTCTATTGATATTGTCAAATACCACTTTTGCTGTCAGGTGGATGTGCTGGCAAGCACCACTCATAATGATCACTTGAATAATCATTACATCACAGATGCTTATCTCAGTGAATAAAAAACCAACATGCTCTGCGGGTACAGATGACCTTTTTCTGCTCATGCTCAAAGTGGAACCCCGAACTGGCTTATTGCACTGTATCGCCGTGCCTGTATTCAAAATCCATGAACATCAGGAAAATGACAAAAACTCCAGTTTCTTAGACCCCTTGTTCCTTAACTGTGATGTTAAGAAGTACCGAAAATGAAATTTTGGATGCGAGATGTTGTCATTTAGGTGAGAATATTTCACTTTGGTTGGAGATTTTGTCCATGTCATTGGTTGATTTTAGCAGTGTGTTAATGAATGTGTGGTATGTATAGAGTGTGTCTCTGTGTTCAGCGATGTATTACCAAATATGCTGTAGTGGCCGTGAACAGGTGCCTGGCTGCGGACTGGGACATTTAAAGCAAGTTACCCTTGATTTGACCGTTTCCATGAATAGACCACTCTTACGAATAAAAATTCCCTGAAATTCATGAATAAAAAATGGCGTTAATCAGGTGCGAAATTCAAACTATGCAACTATCTCCACATGTGTTCCGAAGAGCACAACAGTGGGCCACGTCGCTGGACCCCCGAAATCATTGTCGTGACCCTCCCGGGTCAGCTCGCATTTAAGCAGTTCAATGGCTAAGTAAAATTGCATAGCAACACACATAGACTTGTTTCATTCCAAGTTTCGAAGTTACTAGTCCGTTTATCTGCATTGAATCTGTACAGCGTGTACACCTACAGCCACGATGGTAGCAGTTTCTGAGATAACTTGAGCATTTACGCGATATTTAATTGCATGCCACCCGTGCCAGAATTTGCGGTATCACCATGGTTAGATCGCAACGTGTAATGCATGCGTTGAATCTCTCGCACAGCGTGGAGTACACAGAGTACCGTGCTCTCATAGTGCGATGTATACTGTTTCGCTCCCACATGGCACGCGCGCTAATCCATTCATAGGCAGGGCGAGCGCATGGCGTGGTACGTCGCGAATGTTGAAGCACAGATGTGTGGTCGAATAATGAGCACAGGCGTTATAACGATGACTGCAGCGCAGGTGTTTGAGTCGTGCATGCTATTTTGCCTCCGCAATTTACAATGGAGGTGGTGGAAAAGTGGGTACTGTAACTTGCTTTACTCTAGTCTGTAGAGTCTACCACTCTACATGGCTACAATAGTAAATAGTTTTCGGCCGGCCTCAAAAATCCAGACACTTACCACTTATCACAAGCCAGCAAATTCTACTGTCAGAACACATGTATATCACATCGTTTCACATACTGGCACACTCATTCACCACAGGAAAGTGCCCGAGTCACCTCCAAAAATCCATCTAAAACCCTAAATTTTGCCATCAAAAAGGCAGAATCGCCGCAACTTTTCCAAAGCACGTGCAAATTAGGTCTCATGTAAAGAATCAGGGTTGCAGAAAAAGTGCTAAAAATTGAAAAATTATGCCATTCTGTTGCAAGATTATTTGCTTATCGCAAGCTCAGAGTGTGATGGTATCCTCAAAAACACAAAAGAAAAATAAAATCTCCCTACGTGCCGATGCAGTGAATTACAGGGGCTGAATGCAAGTGCAGAGTCCCCAAAATTCAGACACGAACGGACGCCGCGATGTTCCTGATGCAACCTTGCGCCAACAAGGTATGACGCACGCTCATTTTTCAGTGGCCTTGAATGCGTATTGACATTGCGCGCGTGTCCGAATTTTAGAGAGGCTGTCCAAATTTTGGGCAATTTACAAGGTGATAATATTTGGGGATTCTGTGAAATTTTATGATGTATTTAACAAAATCAATATAGGGAAAAAGTAGGTTGTATACATTATTATAGATATGGTAGAGTATTATTTGAGTTGAACAAACATTGCAAAAAAGCTTAAGTGTCCGAAAAATGGGGTTTTACTCTAGTCAGGTATCCTATTACTGAACAGTATCCTACTACTGAACGAGTACATTGTCAATGGAAGCCCGTAAAACGACTCGTATATACGCATCCATTCCACTATGGCCCTACGCGCTGTTACCTCACAAGGGAAGCTAGTGCAGAAAATTGCTTAACTGCATCAAAAAACTTTAACTGCAAATTTACCTCAAAGTTTAGTACCTAATTGCTAAAATTTCAATGTTCGTTATTCTGCACTAATAACATTGACCGAAAATACAATGAATAAATTACAATGCATAAATTTCCCCATACAGAGAGCACGTTCAGTAATACAATGCGATTTGCGTCGGTAAAAAGAGACGGCTTTTGTGGAAGGGTTACTGTACGAGCTGAAATTTTTGCGGTGGTTTTATTTTCGCAAATTTCGCGAATCGCCTTTGAACTGTGAAAATAACAACACGCGAAAATAACAATGCGCGAAGAAATAAGTTCAGTTAGGCCCTCGCAACCGCGAAATTAACAATACACAAAAATGTCCTCCAAGTAGCAATTCGCGAAAATATCTGTACGCGAAAATTTCAGATCGTACAGTATTTGAAATATGGATTTTGTTTAGTGCGTGTCTTAGTTTTCAAGTAATACCGTTACAGATAAACTCATCAGCATTTCAATTACTTGGAGATCTTTACCTGAATTAATGCATTAAATTATACTGTTTCCTGTTTGGAGAAATTAAATAAGAATCGTTTGGTAATGGGATACACCTCTATACCTAATTCCCCGTCAAAGAGCTTTTCCCCAGTATTAAATGTACTAGAAGCGTGTCTAGTTAGAGTGCGGAGTATGCATATGCCTAACTGCGAATACCACCCCGAACGCCGGCGTTCCGGCTGTGTAGGGAAGGATATCGAGTCACGGTATGGGGTAGTATCACAGGTAAATTCCAACTTAAATACTTATTTTTTTTTTTCAATTTGAATACTTACAGATTTGGTCCAATTATTGATAACACTTGCCTGGGTACGTTTTGCTCCTCCAGTAGTCCCTTTAAACTGTAAATATTGGAGACTTTAAATGTTCTGGTCAAGAGGAATCTATGAGAATGACAACTGCTCTGTTCGACAGATTTGAAACCTGTGCACATGCACTAACCGGAGTGCAATGTAGCCTTTTCACAAGGCCTTCTTGCTGTGTTGCGTTGCTTTCTGGGCGAATGAAGAAGCGATATCCTAGACAAGCGCAACAGCGTGAGACCCTTGTCCAAAGGCGAAAAACATTGCGCCTTTCATGCATATTCATATTGCCAATGCGCTATGTGCCTTCGCAAACGAAGGGAGGAATGGGGAGAATGGAGATGGACTAGTAGAAAAACATCTTTTCAAGATCGTAGGTAGGATCAGTTTCAAAGTATGGTAGTGAACGGCAAGTATGAATTAGATAAGAGAGGCATGTGGAGTATAAAAGTAAGCCTTTTGCTGGTGAAATACGTAACTTATAGAGCCGCAAAAATTTGGGGTTGTCTTCCAACGTTCAGTGACAGCGCTCTTTCAACTCGTTGCGCTCCCACAGTATAACTGTGTACAAGGAGCGCCCCGGGGTTAGCATATGCCCTGTAGATATCCTCTACCATTGTTTTGTGAGCACAGGGGAAGCACTGGAAGATGAAGAGGGGGTAGGCTCACCCCTCATGCTAACAGGACATGTTAGCAAACAAGCAACCGAGGAGCAGCCAAATCTACAAGCGTTAAGGTTAAAAAGTTCAAATACGCGCTGTAAAAATGTTACTTCAGTACGCAAAGTCCGCCGTGCCATTACTGAGTGGATAATGGCAGCCCACATGAAATCTCAGACACCATTGTATAGTTTGCCCTCTAGTGGTGGAGAGGAGAAAAATCTCTTTGTTCCCCGTATGCCAAGGTGATATCCCATGAACCACTGTGCACTGAGCAGCTGGCAAGCTTCTCTTACCGTAAGGAACGCCATTTGACAAGTGATAAGGTCACGAAAAGCCCGCCTCACTCAATGTGCTTCTAGCTGCATAGTTTACACCAAAGATCCTACACGATACATCGAACACTATGTGATCACAATATCGCGTGCCTTTGCTCTCCGCAGCAGGATTATCAAGCTTTACATTTGTAATGTTACATCGCAGAAAATTGCCATGATCATGGTGCAAAATGTGGAAAAAAAAATGGAGTAGGCTATGCCTTCCAGATGCGTTGTGGTGGGTTGCTCCAACACAAACAAAGAAGGAGTCAGCCTACACAAATTCCCAAAAGATGAAAAAATAAGAAAAGTTTGGATATCACAGGTAAAGCTTACGCTAAATGGCTAGCTCCCGGTGACCGGAGTGTAGTTTGCAGTGACCATTCCAATCCGTCAGATTTTGAAGACGAAGGTTTGTGGACGGAGTTTGGTTTGAAGTCTACAAAGAAACATTTAAGAGACTCAAACCAGAGGCTGTACTTTTGTACCCAAAATCAAAAGTGCTTCCGAGGAGAGGAGCACTGCGGAAGAGGATAGAAAGAGGAGCAGGTCAGGTACTGAAAAGCGAAAAAAAAAATGAAGGTAAGGTACTCCATTGAACTCTAGGGCTTTGGTATTTTAGTATACACCATACCGCTGGATGGCTGGCTGCGGCCGGCAGACTTGCCGTAGGTATGCCGTCTGCATAATGTCCTCCACTACCTCTATTGCGATTATGCCGATGGCTGAGTGTTTTAATTGTCCATTGTTTGCAACTCGAACGAATAGATTACAAGAGTGATTAGAATATACTCACCACTGATTGTTGCCAATCCGCCCTTATTTTGGAACTGGGTCTTCATCAGGAGTGGGAACGCCAGTCCCTGCTGGGCCCCGAGGGTTATCTCCCTCTTCAACTTCTGGCTCAAAACTGTACCGCTGTAATTTTTTGCATGCCGTTAATTGGCTTTCTTGTGAACTAGGGTCCGAGTAAGAACTCGCAGAGTCAGTATCCCTAATTTCAGGGGAAGAATGTGAGTCCTCGGACGGACAAGATGCCATATTTGCGAAGTGGACTAACACATGTACTCAGTGCAGACGCAGACATGAAAATCTATCGTGTGTACAAAATCACAGCGCCAAGCAGTGATGATGTAGTCAGCTAGTACTAGTACAGTTCTTAGGAGAGCTTTCAGTTGACCGCCCGCAGGCGCACAGCATGGCGCGGCTAGCAGATCTATCTACGGCATGCACTGGTAAATGGCTACATGTATGCCTGAAGCAGCCTGTACTAGCTAGCTGGGTATGCGTGCTGGGCTGCGCCATGCCTTGTGCACGTGCTGGGCTAATGTTGCACCAGAGAAGGGGGAGCCCATAAAACAAACAACTTTCTGCGGACGCGCTCTACATGCCTGCGTGCGGCGCACTTTGTGATTGGCCCGTTTTAATAGCGAGTCTATGATTGGTCCGTTAAGGAAATCAGGGTAAAATTCTCTAAAACTACAAATATTACGGAGTTTTTACATTTGTTTTTATCTAATAATGGACATCATATCGCATTTGCTGTGCTGGTGCCCTTGGTCAACCCCAAAAAGGTAATAAGAGAGATCAAAACAATATTTTTACATTCGTTTGTTTACCTGTTGTGTACATTTCTATGGGGAATGATCTCTGTGCGTTCTGCCACTGACGTCATAGGATGTCATAATCAATAGTGGCGATTTTGAAGGGGCATTCCCAGGACACTCAGTTACTATCAAATAACTCCAAAACTGATTGATTTTAGATGGGAAATAGCTGCCATATTAATTTTCTGGCAGAAAAGTTGTACATTGTACAAAGAGAGCTGGATTGTAAAATTTGGGCCATTTAGGCGCTATAGTTCCTTTAAGAATCATTCATAGATTTTGATAGCAAGTACAGGTAAAAGGCTTTTTAAAATTTGTTAAACAGAAATAAACAATACACATAATGTAAAACCAACAAAGGACTTAAATTTAACAGATTTTTGTACTCTACTGAATGAAACCATAACAAGGAAAACCAGGGGAGTTGAGGTTATGGTTAAAAGATACAGTGTTAAACCACATGAATTTGGTTTCTGGTAATGGGTCAATAATGCCTAGATCAGCTATTAGATTTCTTAGACAGTGTCAGATAGTTTCTACTCTCTCGGTTTTGACATTTAATAACAAAGCTCTCGAGTGCGATTTCTGCCCATCATTTTTTTAAAGTTGCTAACCACAAGTATAGAAAAATCAGTTGTACAAAGTTGTATTCCCAAGCTCTGATGTTGTTGTTAGCTCACCTGAGCCAAAGGCTCAAGTGAGCTATTGCGATCGCCCTTCGTCCAGAGTTCGTCGTGCGTCGTCCGTCGTGTGTCGTCCGTCGTGCGTAAACTTTTTACATTTTCATCTTCTTCTTGAAAACCCCAAGACCGATTTTCATCAAACTTGGCTGGTAGCATCCCTAGGGGGTTAGGAACTCAATTTGATAAAATGGGCACCATGCCCCACCCAGGGGGCCCCAAGGGGGGCCCAAACCCCCCAAAATTAAGGACTCTGTAAAAATCTTCTTCTCTAGAACCAGAAGTGATAGAGCTAAGTTAATACTATGAGTTAGTACATTGATGACTGTAGTTTCAAGTTTGTTCATGGCAGAATCAGGGGTGCCCCCCTTGGGACCGAGAGGAGGGGGGTGGGGAGTCCTAATGGGGCCTAAATTGTACATTTTCATCTTCTTCTTGAGAACCCCATGACCAATTTTCACCAAACTTGGCAGGTAGCATCCGTGGGGGGGGGGGGGGGGGGGGGGGGGTTAGGATCTCAATTTGTTAAAATGGGCACCATGCCCCACCCAGGGGCCCCGGGGGGGGGGGGAACCCCCCAAAATGAAGGAATCTTTAAAAATCTTCTCTAGAATCAGAAGTTCGATAGAGCTTAGATAATACTATGAGTGAGTACATTCATGACTGTAGTTTCAAGTTTGTTCATAGCAGATCCAGGGGTGCCCCTCTTGGGGGCAGGGGGGGGGGGGTTGGGAAAGTCCAAATGGGGGGCCTGAATTGTACATTTTCATCTTCTTCCTGAAAACCTCATGATGGATTTTCGTCAAACTTGGCAGGTAGCATCCCTAGGGGGTCAGGATCTCAATTTATCAAAATGGGCACCATGCCCCACCCAGGGGCCCCAGGGGGGGGGGGGGGGGCAAACCCCCCAAAATGAAGGAATCTTTAAAAATCTTCTCTAGAATCAGAAGTTCGATAGAGCTTAGATAATACTATGAGTGAGTACATTCATGACTGTAGTTTCAAGTTTGTTCATAGCAGATCCAGGGGTGCCCCTCTTGGGGGCAGGGGGGGGGGGGGGTTGGGAAAGTCCAAATGGGGGGCCTGAATTGTACATTTTCATCTTCTTCCTGAAAACCTCATGATGGATTTTCGTCAAACTTGGCAGGTAGCATCCCTAGGGGGTCAGGATCTCAATTTATCAAAATGGGCACCATGCCCCACCCAGGGGCCCCGGGGGGGGGGGGGGGGGCAAACCCCCCAAAATGAAGGAATCTTTAAAAATCTTCTCTAGAATCAGAAGTTCGATAGAGCTTAGATAATACTATGAGTGAGTACATTCATGACTGTAGTTTCAAGTTTGTTCATAGCAGATCCAGGGGTGCCCCTCTTGGGGGCAGGGGGGGGGGGGGGTTGGGAAAGTCCAAATGGGGGGCCTGAATTGTACATTTTCATCTTCTTCCTGAAAACCTCATGATGGATTTTCGTCAAACTTGGCAGGTAGCATCCCTAGGGGGTCAGGATCTCAATTTATCAAAATGGGCACCATGCCCCACCCAGGGGCCCCAGGGGGGGGGGGGGGGCAAACCCCCCAAAATGAAGGAATCTTTAAAAAATCTTCTCTAGAATCAGAAGTTCGGTAGAGCTAAGATAATACTATGAGTGAGTACATTCATGACTGTAGTTTCAAGTTTGTTCATAGCAGATCCAGGGGTGCCCCTCTTGGGGGCGGGGGGGGGGGGGGGGTGGGGTTGGGAAGGTCCAAATGGGGGGCCTGAATTGTACATTTTCATCTTCTTCCTGAAAACCTCATGATGGATTTTCGACAAACTTGGCAGGTAGCATCCCTAGGGGGTCAGGATCTCAATTTATCAAAATGGGCACCATGCCCCACCCAGAGGGCCCCAGGGGTCCCAATCCCCCCAAATTAAGGAATCTTAAAAAATTTGGGCCCTTATTGTACATTTTCATCTTCTACTTGAGAATGCCTGGTCAAATTTTAGTAGAGCTGTGAATAATTTAGATTAGTGACTGCGTGAAAGGTGAACTCAGGTGAGCGCTAGACCCGTGGGTCTCTTGTTTTATAATATTTTCTGTAATCCTATAAGCCCTATTTCAGCCAACAACATCATTGATGTCACCTCCTTTCTACGTGTAATTTTAAAGTTCTTGTGATAGTTCTTTGGAGTCTGTTGTGCTAGTATACACCAAGGTGGTTCTGCATACTATTTTAAGAAGGAGGAGTTCTTAGAAGATTTAAACCTCATTGGTATTTCCACAGTTCAAGTTAATCAGTGCACTGAGAGTGAGTGCATCGTATCAAGAGCATTGTCCACCATTAGTAGTATCCAACATACAAACTGGTGCATCCTACAGAAGCTCATGTTAAAGGCTGTGCATGAATACAACTTCCTAGTTTGGTCACAATGAATCACATGAGTTCATGTTGTATGCAGTCATTGAACAGCTGCCCCCCCCCCCTTTTTTTTTCTGATGCCATTGTTTGCATTGTAGCTCCTTGGTTTGATTTCGCGAACTTAATACTGGTATTCCTCTTTTCATCCTGTTCACTTCTGTTGAAAAAAAAAAGGAGAAGGAAAGATACAACATCAATGCATATATCATGTTCTGGGTTTTTCCCCTGTATGACTATTTATAGATAAACGCACTGTGCATGTCAATACCTGTCTTGTCCTACTTGTATTAATACATGTATGTTGCAATGTTGTTTAATCAGTGAACCATTAGACGCACTGAAACACCACAGTAAGTTGTTTGTCATATTATACCAGCTACTACCAGGTGAATTTACGTATGTATTGCAGGCATAACTGTATCAATAAATCATTTGGATCTGTACCGTATCATTTGTTTCAAGACTGTAGAAATAGTTTGAAACTACAAGTGTGACTACTAGGGGTATCTCATGTTATGAAGTGTCACAAATCCTTTTGTAAAGCTGTGATGTAACTGGAGGCTTTTTTTATGTGTTTTTTTTTTGTTGTTTTTTAAATGTCATTGAGCAGCACATGCTGATCAAAAATATTTGATATTCACCAGTTGAGATCTGTGGCCGAAGAGTGTCTGCTAAGCCAGGGCGAAATGAGCAAGCACTTTGAAATAGAGCCCTAGGTGATTACATACATGTATGTACAGGAATGACTGCTACTCCCTGGAGTATAGTGCCAGAATATGATGTCATCCAGGTGATACAGTTGATGCTCATTGAACATGGAAATATGTCACATCAAGCTGTTCATAATTGTGCATTACATGTCCATTTGCCCATGAGCTATGATAGCTAAATGCCAGCTGCACTGCCACAGTCTCACATCCTATTTCACGCTATTCACTTGGGGTTCACCTGGAAGATTCAACTGAGAATCAAACGGAAAACACTTGTAGCCTATGAAAGATTTCTTTGATACTATCGAATGAGGTCCCACTTCATTTTTTTTTTTTGTTTTTGTTTTTGTGTCTGGTCTAAGCTTCTGCAGTGCAAGAATATGTTACCATGCATATTCGAAATGGCTCGCAAAACGTTGTTGGTATGCTGACCTGGTCCTTAGCATTTGCTCCTGCATGTTCTATTTCATCAAAGCTTTAAATTTGGGTAAATAAAACTCCATGAGTGATAGAAACATAAAAAAAAAAATGCCCTCATCCCGTTGAGGACGGTTTGATTTTGCTACAACATGCATTTCCCCATAGACGCTTGCCCAAGTATACTCAGTACTCATCCTCAACGTGTTAAAGCTCTCTCAAGTTATGGAAAAAATTTGCTCTGCCTTGAGTGTATGACATTAAATCAAATATTCCTTTTTCATGTCTTGAAATAGAAAAAAATTATTGGGCCGAATGCATAAAACAAGCAATTGCTTGTAAGCAATTGCTTCAAGCAAAAGCAGAAGCTCGTCTAGCAAAAGGTCTAGCTCAAGCAATTGCTCAAATCCATATATGCATAATCTTTTGCTTATGCCAATACCTTTTGCTCGTCCCGCACAAGCAATTGCTTGCGTTTTCAACAAAAGGGATGTCACGCCTGTGCGAACACAAGAACAAAGGCGAGTGTGGCAGCATGTATTTGAAAGGGCATGTGTGTGTGGAAACATTTCCTGACATAGCAGAAGAGCTATGAAATGCACACACAGACACATACACACACACGTATTACTGGCTGATTCCCATCACTGCAGCTTACAGCAGCCCGGATCTGCCAGATCGCACGTGGAGAGAGGTCTCCTCGCTCTCCACCGAAGTCAGACATCCTACCTGTTTTCATTACACATTTTGCGTGCTAACCACCGGACATTCTCGTTGTTGAAATGAAAAAGTTTCTTACACTACTTATGAGTAATTTCTTGTAGATTTATACCACTCCTTCACAAGTGTGGTCTTTCTTTCATAAATATGAAAATGATACTTAAAAGGGAACGTTCCGGTTCAAGCAAAAGCTCAAGCTCATTTTACAGAGCCTTGAAAATCGTAAGCAATTGCTAGCAAGAACTAGCAAATGGTATGTTTTCTGCACACATTTTCAAGCAAATGCTTGGTCTCTAAGCAATTGCTTGCGGGCAGCAAGCAATAGCTTGTGCTTGCTAGCAAAAGTTTCTGCTTGCAAGCAATTGCTTGTTTTTATGCATGCGGATTCGAGTAAAAGGCTAGCACAAGCAATTGCTAGCGTTTATGCATTCGGCCCACTGTACAGTAGATTAAAGTGTGTGTGTGTGTATTTAATAGCTTACCTGAGCTGAGGGGAAAGAAATGCATTGACATGTAGTTTTATTCTTCTAGAATGGATATGTGCTTCAGTATGTTAAACACAGAAAATTGTCTGAGCAGACAGTATCACCAGTAATGTGTCAACATTGAGAAGGAAAGGTAGATTTTTAGCTCACCTGAGCCCAAGGCTCAAGTGAGCTATTGTGATCGTTCTTCGTCCGGCGTGCGTCGTGCGCCGTCCGGCGTGCGTAAACTTTTCACATTTTCATCTTCTTCTTGAAAACTGCAAGACCGATTTTCACCAAACTTTTCAGGTAGCATCCCTAGGGGGTTAGGATCTCAGTTTCTTAAAATGGGCACCGTGCCCCACCCAGGGGGCCCCAGGGGGGGGGGGCCCAAACCCCCCAAAATTAAAGAATCTTTAAAAATCTTCTCCTCTAGAACCAGAAGTGATAGAGCTAAGTTAATACTATGAGTTAGTACATTGATGACTGTAGTTTCAAGTTTGTTCATGGCGGAATCAGGGATGCCCCCCTTGGGACCCAGGGGAGGGGTCCTAATGGGGCCTATATTGTACATTTTCATCTTCTTCTTGAGAACCCCATGACCCATTTTCACCAAACTTGGCAGGTAGTATCCCTAGGGGGTTAGGATCTCAATTTGTTAAAATGGGCACCCTGCCCCACCAAGGGGGCCCCCATAGGGCCCAAACCTCCCAAAATAAGGGAATCTTAAAAAATCATCTCCTCTAGAACCAGAAGTGATAGAGCTTAGATAATACTATGAGTTATTACATTGATGACTAGTTTCAAGTTTGTTCATGGCGGAATCAGGGGTGCCCCCCTTGGGACCCAGCGAGGGTAGTGGGGAGGGGTCCTAATGGGACCTAAATTGTACCTTTTCATCTTCTTCTTGAGAATCCCATGACCGATTTTCTCCAAACTTGACAGGTAGTATCCCTAGGGGCATAGGATCTCAATTTGTTCAAATGGGCACCGAGTCCCACCTGGAGGACCCCAAGGGGCCCAAACTTCCCAAAATTAAGGAATCTTCTGTAGAATCAGAAGTGATAGAGCTAAGATAATACTATGAGTTAGTACATTAATTACTGTAGTTTCAAGTTTGTTCATAGCAGATCCAGGGGTGCCCCTCTTGGGGGGTAGGGGGGAGGGGTGGGGAGGTCCAAATGGGGGCCTAAATTGTACATTTTCATTTTCTTGAAAACTTCATGATGGATTTTCACCAAACTTGGCAGGTAGCATCCCTAGGGGGTTAGGATCTCAATTTATAAAAATGCGCACCATACCCCACCCCGGGGGCCCAAGGGGGGCCCTCAATCCCCCAAACTTTAGGAATCTTAAAAAAGGGAGCCCTTATTGTATATACATTTTCATCTTCTACTTGAGAATGCCTGGTGAAATTTTGGTAGAGCTGTTAATAATTAAGATTAGTGACTGCATGAAAGGTGAACTTGCGATACTCAGGTGAGTGCTAGACCCGCGGGTCTCTTGTTTTAACTAGAGTTACACCTGCGCACAGGCAAAAATGTACCATCCTTGCAATGACCCCTCTTTTCCTTTATCATAATGTTATTCTCATGACACATTGTACTTGAAGACTTGAATGTTATTAACATTATTTCCCCCCTCAAATTCAGTGGTTTTGCTGCGCCAGTCGTTTTGAACGACCGGTGCAGCAAAACCACTGAATTTGAGGGGGGGGGGGAGGGGGGGATGGGAATAATTTTGGTGAAATTCGGCCAAATTCAAAGCTTTGATGGAATACATGTAGAACATGTAGGAGCAAATGCTTAGGACCAGTTTAAATGAAATCTCAATGTCTGCCCACTTTGATGATAATGAAATAAACACACTCCATTGAAAATATGTCAGTATGCATACTTGTATTTAAAGGACAAGTTCACCTTCATTAACATAAGGATTGAGAGAATGCAGCAATATTAGTAGAACACATTAGTGAAAGTTTGAGGAAAATTGGACAGTCGATGCAAAAGTTATGAATTTTTTAAACTTTTGTGTTGGAACCGCTGGATGAGGAGACTACTAAGGCTCGTGATGTCATATGAGTACAACAGTATAAAGAAAATGTAAAGAAAATTCAACATATTTTCACTTTTTTCGCATAATAAAAGAGCACTTGACTTGCCTCTTTCTAAAGGCAATGGGAATAATATTACCCATAACACATGTCAGTAACGAGTCAAGGGAATGTTTCCTTTTTTCAAAAGATGAAATTTTGTGAAATTCTCTTTACATTTTCTTTGCATTGTTGTAAGCATGTGATATCATACACTGCAGTAGTCTTCTCATCCAGCTGTGACTGCACAAAAACTTCAAAAATTCATAACTTTTGAACGGATTGTCCAATTTTCCTCAAACTTTCAATGATGTTTTCTACTAATATTGCTACATTCTCTCAATCTTTATGTTAATGAAGGTGAACTTGTCCTTTAATATACGTAATATTCATACTTTATCCATCGATCTCTTGCAAGTAGCAGTCTCTTTGTTATGACATAAAGTACCCATGCATAATTCGTTGTTGAATACTTTGCAGCCAGTAAACACCAAAATCACCAATCTGTTCCCAGATATTATGCTCCTTGCATTACAAGGACAGTGTGATTTGATGGACTTGCATTTGATTTTTAGAGTTGCGTTTAAACGCAATTGAGTTAAAAAAAAGTTCCCTACAATTTTCTAGTTTCGTATGGTTATCAAACTCAAATCTTTTCAGCGTTCCATGTGATTTGATGGACTTGCATTTGATTTTTATGCCTCCGCCACGAAGTGGTGCCAGAGGCATTATGTTTTCGGGTTGTCCGTCCGTCCTTCCGTCCGTCCTTCCGTCCGTCCGTAATGAATTTTGTGGACAGCGTATTGACTAAAAAACCTTTTGAGGTATCCTAATGAAACTTAGCATGTACAGTATGTCTATTAGGGGTGAAGTTGTGCCTATCAACTTTTGGGTGCACATGCTCAAGGTCAAAGGTCAAAAGTCAAGGTCAAATGCTTAAAATTTCACTATTTCCCCCATATCTATGCAATGCATGAAGATATTTTCTTGAAACGTAGTGTATACATATGTATTACCCAATTAAGATTCTCTGGTGAAAGTTTGGGGTCATGAGGTCAAAGGTCAAAAGGTCAAGTAAAATGTTAAAATGTTACTTTTTTCTCTGTATCTTGGAAATTGTTCAAGGTATCTTCATGGAACATAGTGTATGCATGTATTGACTGGCAGTGGTTATCTAGGGAATTGGGGTTCATGGGTCAAAGGTCAGGGGTCAAAGGTCAAGGGCAATACTTCAAAATTTTACTATTTTCCTTATATTTATGCAATGCCAGCAGGATTTTTATGCCTCCGCCACGAAGTGGTGCCGGAGGCATTATGTTTTCGGTTTGTCCGTCCGTCCGTCCTTCCGTCCATCCTTCTGTCCGTCCATAATGAATTTTGTGGACAAGGTAACTATCAAAACCTGTGGAGGTATCCTAATGAAACTTGGCATGTATGTGTATTAGGGGGTGAAGTTGTGCCTATCAACTTTTGGGTGCACATGCTCAAGGTCAAAGGTCAAAAGGTCAAAGTCAAATACATAAAATTTCACTATTTCCACCATATCTATTGAATGCCTGAAGATATTTTCTTGAAACTTAGTGTATACATGTATTACCCAATTAAGATTCTCTGGTGAAAGTTTGGGTCATGAGGTCAAAAGGTCAGGGTCAAATATATAAAATTTCACTATTTCCACCATATCTATTGAATGCCTGAAGATATTTTCTTGAAACTTAGTGTATACATGTATTACCCAATTAAGATTCTCTGGTGAAAGTTTGGGTCATGAGGTCAAAATTCAAAGGTCAAAAGGTCAAGTAAAAATATTAAAACTTCTTTTTTTTTTTTATCCATACAACTGTACCTTGGAAAATTGTTCAAGGTATCTTCATGGAACATAGTATATACATATACTGACTGGAAGTGATTATCTAGAGAATGTAGGGTTCATGGGGTCAGGGGTCAAAGGTCAAGTGCAACACTTCAAAATTTTACTACTTCCCTCCTATCATGCCAGCAGGGTTATTTTTTTTTTTTTTACATTTGGTGTATGCATACATATGTAAACTAATAGAAATTCTCTGGGAAGTTTTTTTTTTCTTCTTTTTTTGCCTCAAAGGTCAAAAGGTCAAAGATCAAGTGAAAGTGATGCACTAACTTTTTCCTCCATATCTCGGAAGTGGCTCAAGTTATCTTGAAACTTAGTACATATTATGCATGTTCTACCTGAAAGTGATTATCTTTTTTAGGGTCAAGGGCCAGATGAAAATGGTAACAATTTACTATTCAATTCAGAAATTGCACTTTTTTTTCCACACCTGTACCTTGAAAATTACTCAATGCCTAAATGTATGAATGGGTCAAAGTCGAGTTAAAGTCCTTAAATCCCTAGATACATGCTCTCCTATTCATCCAATTAAACCTAGGTCAAGGAAGGTGAACATTCAACACATTTGTGACAAACTTGTCATTTCAATATTTTGCCAATTTTGTGAAAATGTAATCACACATTGTCCACATGTACTATCTAGACTTATTGGAAAATCATGCATTATGGCGGAGGCATACCAGTCGCCAAAGCGACATTTCTAGTTTTTTTTTAAAAACTTGATGTATGCATGTATTTTATAACCCAATAGAGATTCTCTGGTTTGTTTTGTTTTGTTTTTGCCAAGAAGGTCAAAGGTCAAAAGGTCAAAGATCAAGTGAAAGTGCTGAACTTACTTCTTTCTCCATATCTCGGAAGTGGCTCAAGTTATCTTGAAACTTGGTACATATTTATGTATGTTCTGCCTGACAGTGATTCTCTTATAAATCAAAGGCCAGATGAAACTAACAATTTACTGTTCAGTACAGAAATTGCACTTTTTCTCCATACACACTGTACCTTGAAAATTACTCAGTGCATAAACTTATGAAAGGATCAAAGTCAAGTTAAGGTTCTTTAATCCTCAAATACATGCTCTTCTATTCATTCAATTAAACAGAGGTCAAGGAAGGTGAACATTCAATGCATTTGTGACAAACATGTCATTTTAACATTTTGCCAATTTTGTGAAAATGTCATCACACATTGTCCACATGTACTATAGACCTATTAGGAGAATCATGCATTATGGCGGAGGCATACCAGTCGCCATAGCGACATTTCTAGTTAGATTTGCGTTTAAACGCAATTGAGTTAATTTCCTACAATTTTCTAGTTTCATGCGATTATCAAACGCAAGTCTTTTCAGCGTTCCGTGTGATTTGATGGACTTTCCAGAGTTGCGTTTAATTTCTTATTTTGCTTTCTTAAAAAAAGTAATGCAAGTCTTTTCAACAATAAGGCACTTCCGTAGATGTATAGAGATGCTTTTAAACGCAGTTTCTAGTTTCGTGCGAAAACCGCAAGTTTTCTCTGCAACGCTCTTGCGTTGGAATACATCGTTGCGTGTGATTTGATGAACTTGCATTTGATTTTTAGAGTTGCGTTTAAATGCAATTGAGTTTCAGGTTTGCACAATTATTTTGTAGTTTCATATGATTATCAAACGCAAGTCTTTTCAGCAACACACTTGCGTTTAAATGCAAAAGTTGCATGTGATTTGATACACCTGCATTTGATTTTTTGAGTTGCATTATTAGTTGCCTTTTAACAAATTTTCTAGAAAGGGCCCAGGTTTCTTACCGCTTCGGAATAATTAACGTTATAATATTCGGATTAACAAAAACACCTATTTCATGTTTGGATAATGAATACCTATACTGGGACATATAGGTGTACAAAATTTGTGCGTTTTGAGAATAACGAGAGGGAGAAAAGGGGTAAAGTGAACTGCCTTGGGTACTACATGTACAGTCTGTAATACTCCAATGTAAATGAGTGTATACATGCCCTTTCTATTCTGGCATACAAGACAATGGACGCTACCGCGCCGTACACTAGCGAATTACCGAGTAGAAATTGGAGCGGGAAAACAATTCTTTTTCAGAGAATAGCGATAAGATTTTGAGCGAAAAAATATGTCGACTTAGACGAGGGAATGAACACATATTTCAGCTCAGTTGGCACTGAAAAATCAGGTTGACTTACATGTACACGAGTTGTCGACTTACAAATGTTGACTAAGACGAGGAAATTTTCAAGGAATAACAAAGGCAAAAATCGGGACTTTTTTATCGTGTCGACTTAAGCGAGGTTTACTGTATACTGTACGAGCAGAAATTTTCGCGAATTGCTACTTGGAGGACATTTTTGCGTGTTGTTAATTTCGCGGTTGCGAGGGTCTCACTGAACTTAGTTATTTGAGCGTTGTTATTTTCGCGGTTCAAAGGCGATTCGCGAAATTCGCGAAAATAAAACCACCGCGAAAATTTCAGCTCGTACAGTACATACATGTGTTCATACAGAATCGAAACTGGTACAGTAGCCATTCATTCACTGATGTCGTCACACTTCGGGGAATCAGGACTGTGGCTATTGCACAATGTCATGAGTGTGTATTTTTGACAGGCATTCACATACTATGTCACAACTGTGCATGATTTTTGTTCCTACACACACTGTTTGCACAGTCTGTAGCAATTCTCTTTGTTTACACTCTATACATGGCTACACTGTATGACGTGTTTGAGGTTCATATTACATACGTACATGTATCTACTGTTGTGTATGACATTTGGTGTTTTACTCTATAAATTATAAACTGCCATTATATAAAAAGCTGACTTTTGACTTGATAACATTCTACCATTGGCATGTTGTCAAATAACATCCTCTTTTTTTTTATGCATGACCTCAGAAAAGGCAGGGCTTGGCACTAACTCCTTTCTCAGGTGGCCTGTTAGGAACCTCAAAATTTTAATCTAAAATTTTGATGGCCTGAAAAAAAAAATGAACTGTATTGGTTCAGAATAAAAGGAAACTTAATGACGGTCCATTTTGAATCTTAGATTGCCCGATTGGTCCACCAAAATATAACCTTTTTTTTTGAAAATTTTTGTGGCCAAACATACCTTAGTGGCCCTTAGTGGTCCTAACTAGGCCACCTGGTGACTCCTGATGTATAGACCTGACTTACACACTGTAGGTATGTGAAGAGGTTGTTATCTCAAATTTTTTCTATATTTTTGATGGTGTTTTGTTTGCACAAGAGCATGCCATTACTCCAACATGACTCACTGCTGTTGTTGACTGAATACCAGTCCAGTCTTTTTTGTCTGTTTCTCATTATGTGACCAGCACATACATTGTAGCATCTCTGTCCTGTATTTGACCAATATATTTTTTTGTGAATGCGTGAAAAATCAGACAAATCTGTGATGTCTACTGTATGCGTAGATGAGCTACTGTAAAATTGCCATTTCCTGACGCACTCCGGAAACTATACTGTGGGACATGAGGGCCTTTGTTACAGGAATTGGGCAAGATACATAAAACTTCCCTTCGTTGTGCTGGCCCATCCATGTTAGAAGGCAGCGAATTGGACCAATCTATCAAACGTCTTTGATGATAACAGGTACTGATTATTAGAACTTGGCTGGGGCTGACTCAGATTTCTGTGCCAGAATGCATGCTTTCAGTTTCATTTGTGTAAAAGCAGTCATGTTTTTATGTGTAGTAGTTTTGCAATATTGGACACAAAACTGTGAGGAGAGAGTGACTACAGGTGTAGATTTGTCTTTCGTGACTGAAAAGCCAGTGCAGAACAGTAACAGCAGTTCTGTTCACATATCATGCTGTTCCTAAACTTTAGGTCGAAATCTTAACTCTTGATCATTAGCTTGTAGTTTAGTGTGGAGTGGATGCACTCAAAAGTTAGCAGTCTTAAAGTTTTGTCGATGATTAGACCCACTAAACATCTTATGGTTTACACTCTGTCCATTGAGCCGGGGGGGGGGGGGGGTGGGGGGGGGGGGCACTCATAGTTTCGCTCCGTGTGGACACTATCATAGTCAACACACTTGTGAGTTAGCATGAACCTTGCTTCTGTTCGCTTCCGGGTCAACCTCCAACTGCACTATTTTGTATGGGCATAAGGTCATAGCGAAAGACTGTGCACTTCCGGTATAGTTATTAAACGGGATTCACTTGTAAGTTGTTTATGTGTGCGTGTGAACCCATGTTGTGAATTTGTTAGTACATATGTAGAGCTAATCATCAATTATTATTAAAGTTTTGCAACTGCGTGTAAACATAACTAGTGCATACATTGCCTTTCTTTTTTTGCCATTGGGCGTACATGACAGGATTATCTTGTGTCGAGGCACTTTGAAATGTCTTCCTTGGTGGCTGGAAGGCCTATCACATAAAAGAACTGTCAGTTTCTGTATCATGATGCAAATTTTGACTTTGTTTGCTTCCATTCACCCATGCCAAGGGAATACCCCCCCCCCCCCCAAAAAAAAAAAAAAAAAAAAAAAAATCACTGAGCTCTGCAAACTATTCATGCCTAAATAGTGATTGGAGCATGACCCTGAGCACCTTTTCCCAGGGCTTCATGTGACAAGTTGGATCAAGAGATTTGAAATAAAAAAAAAAAAAAGATTAATTCATGCACCGTGCACACACCCTGCAAATTATTGATTAAATTAAAAAAAAAAATCAAGACAAAATATTTCTAATGTGAAACAGATCGCAATAATAAGTGATAGTGTGTGTGTCAACAAACAAGATTTATCTGTTTTTGCATTGCATTTCAAAATTCATAAGTCACATTTTATAAACGGTTAGATTTGGGTGTGTGTGAATGGACCTGAAGACATGAAAAATATCAGTTGATGGCAGACGCAAAGTGTCTGTGGTCTGTGTGATTCACTGTTAGATAACAATGTCAACAGAAGAAAATGTAATATCCTCCACTGCCATAATCTACTCAGGCACTTCTCTCTTTTTTTTTCACAGCTTCAGGACAGTCTTATGATTTGCATGATATCATTGTTAACTGGAATGTGATGACGCACCTCTAGACACCAGGCAAGCTCCCTCATATCTTGAAAATCTAGCACTAAAATCTTGTCTTTCCTGTTTACCTTGATTCTAGGAAAGCTGAAGTCATTAGGGTAACAAAAATTAAATGGCTGGTCGAGGAGTGCAAAGCCCATGATGGCTCAGTGCTCCTATCTTGCAGTGAGAATCGAAGGGGTTCAAACTGGGTGGATGACAGTCGCAGTGGATGGGTACAATTTAACTTGCCGTGACCTCGCTCCCCCCCCCCCCCCCCCCCCCCCGAGTGAAAGTGTTGCAACGAGAAACCGCTGGAAAAGTGTCGCAGCAAACTTGCTGTAACTCCTCTTGAAGTTCATATTTTGTAATGATTTGTACTTAAATTAATTGAGTAGGAAAAACCTCATTCTGACTCATAATTTTTTTACATTTTTTGAATAATGATGAGAAAATACATGTATGTATAAATGGAGCAAAACTTTACTTTCGAAATGGAAAATAATTGTCAGAAATAGTTGGTAAAATTTCACATTTTCACTATGTGAACAATAAAATTCTTACAAGTATGTTACTAAGTATGTATTTCTTTACGGAACTGTAAGAAATCAATTTCGAGAAGTCATGCGTGCGGATATGGCTGGAAATAGTCAAAAGAGGTGCATTATCTACCTTTGTTCCCAGCACAGAATTTTGTAGTCTTTCTCGCACGGGAAGACGGGGTACAGTCCCACGTACCCACATTTTTTGTTGTGTTCCCATCACAGAAATGTACTGTTATACAATATTATGAATACATCTGTATAAAAAAATGGATCATAACTTGTACCGGAAACTCGTAGTTGTGTTATTAGTGCAGTGAAATCTGTGTGCAGTCCGAATGATCAAATGTTATGACTTAACAAGTGGTATCATAGCTGGATATTCACATTTTTTCTTCTATTTTTAGGCCAGTTCTGATAAATTAAGTGCTTGTTTATGAGGTGCGAAGTCTTCAGTTGTACTCTGCTACTACATTGACACCCCGCGGCATGCACTGAGTATACTGTGTACTAGGCACACGCATCGCACAGTAAGTGGCATTGACCGGTCAGCTCGCTTGATCGGTCGGTGCGGCATGGAAAGTCCATTCATTTACGCAAGCGCAAATCAATATTTCTTAGAATATGCCATCATTATTCTCATTTGCTGCTCCTGCACTATATGAGATTTCTAACAAAACACCTTATTTATTTTCACTTGTAACTTCAAAAATAGGTCTTCGGCAAAGCAAACAGAGTTCACCAAGATCTGCACATGTCTTATGAATGTGAAGTTTCATGAATATTTAGTGATGCGACCAGATGTGTCTGGAAATAATCAGAGGGTATTCTTCTGAGACAGGGAAACATGAAATGTTTAATAACATGAAAAACACTTAATCGTTTCACATGATTTTTTATATGTGGATAGATATCATCACTTTACATCAATACTGAAAGTTCCAGCGATTTTGGTCCGTATGTAGTGGAGATATGAGAAGGTGAAATTTTGGTGAAAATGTGAACGCCCGATTCGGGGTGCCTCCGATGATGGTTGTAAATTCAAAACGTTTTGTGGGTTTGGGGGAGAGTTATCTAGTATAGTCATCTGCTGCGACTGGATGAGATAAGCTGAGGGAAACCACTTGGCACTGCTTTTGAAATGATATTAGCCAGCAACTTCCACACAATTAAAAAACAAATAAACAAACATAATTGGCCATAGCAGCAAGACTTCTAAACTCTTATCTGTACTATGCATTCACTTTTACAGTACGTAATACTGTAGTCTTGAATACCGTGGTTAATTTGTTAGCATCATTATCATTTTGATAGATGCTGCAGTAATTTAGTTAGTGTCATTCTCATTTTGGTAAGCACTGCGCATTTCGTATATATCTTCTACATGGAGAAGACAAAGTGTGTCGAGTCACATGAGAAATAGGAAGAAATAGAAGCACTGATAGAATAAAATATGCATGAGTTGTTTTGGCTGAATGGTAGATGAGTTATAAAATACCAAATCAATGTCTTTTCTGTTTCTGTACACAATCACTTGTGTACACACAATACTAGCATTGCACTGACTTCTAAGACAGGCTGTGCACACATCAGGCCTGGCAACCAAACACTGCCAAAATTTATCTTGTTTGTGCATCCCTAATTTTTGACACATTCCGTTATGAAAAAGGTTTGCCGGAAACAGGGGACTTTGTGGAACATGTTACCGTCAAACCAGGAACTTTCCTGGCATAAGACTTTTGAGGATTGGAGCCGACAGCCTTTTTGGATATATAAAACTCTTGCAAATTGCTGACCATGCAACAAATTATGAGTACTGGTAGGCCCTATGTACATGTACCAGCAATACAGGAGTTCATCTAACTTCTGCAAACTCGGCTTCTCACAAAAATTTTTGAAAGTTTCACGCACACAAAAATTTCTGGTTTTACAGTATTTAGTGATGACATCTTTGCGTCCCTAAGCTCCCACTTGCACACACGATTGCGATTAAAGGGGGTCGATTGTCACTTTGATAGTATGGTTCTTTGATTGATCTGATCTTAGTTCACTGTCCACGTTATCGGTATTCAAAAACCACAACTAATGCAGACCTGCTGGAATAGAATTGCCTGTCAAGGAATATGTGTTATGGTAAACTCCAATCGAGAGTTTCTTCGGCTACATGTGTATAAAGCTGCACACAATTCGTTTGAAATGGGGATTATGAGCCAAGCACAAGTGTATACCTAATCGAGATGTAGGCACAATGCTCGGGATCCAGCTGAGAAATTTCCACACCAGGTACAGGCAGTTAGAATCTGACAGTAAACCATTTGTTATTCCCTGAAAGCTTTACACACATACAATTTTACAAACTCCAGTATCCTGCTAGTTTACAACTGTTTGAAACAAGGGAATGAATATGGTTGTGCATTATGATCACAATTGACAGTTTTTGATATTATTGTTTTATGAAAAATTCCATGAATCTGTTTTTTTTAGGTCCAATTTTACCTGAAACCTGTACCATGCTGTTTATCTGATTTCAACTTTGGCTTTTTGTTATTTAAAGCCAACTTAAGAATATTGTGGAATTACACTTTCGAGTTCAAGGAAAGAGTCCCCATTTTGAAATCAATACTTCGTATCAAAGATTAATATCAATGATCGTGTCTGTCTGTGTTTATTTTCAGTATCCTCTTTGGCCATTTCTGACTTCCACCCTCGCATGTTTATACTTTATATTTTTCTTGCAAAGCAGGTACTGTTGAGAATGTCTCTTCAGTAATCCAAACTATCATGTTCCTTCCTGTTTGATTTGAGATATCAGTTTTGCTTGATTGCACTTCTGTCCACCCACTCAAGGCTGTTTCAAGACTGCACAGTTCCCAGTTATTTTTAGGTACCACATACACCAAATACAGTCTGACCTCACTTTCATTATGTGGCCATCTCCTAATATTTCTATCCTTCGGACAAGCAATAGCATGTGATTGTTAATATATATTATCATCTATATAGGACGTTTTAGCGGCGCATTAAAAACGTGTATTGTAGTCCGCTCAATTTTTACCGTTCAATATCGGAGCATATTGAACGAATCGCATAGACCAACGTATTAATTCCCCATAGGCTACCGTTGTTAATTGCCGTTCAAGATCACACGATATTCAATGCTGTCTCGTTTATTGCGTGAGCGCTTGCTGAATGCGCAAATGCTTGCTACTAAGTGCGCGTCATTTTGTTACATTTTTCACACGCGCGCAAACATCTTGCTAGTTGTTTGTTTCAATACGCAGTTTTAGGGGCTTCCCCTTTTCAGCGCTGGGATGGGACTACCGAGTCAACTTCAAAGACGAGTAGAAGCCGGGTAATTTTGTGCAGTTCATGCTTGCTCTACTTGATTGTATAGATGATAATACAGTACTCTCCGCATAATCGGGTAGGCTCGGGCAGAGCGTTTCTTACCCGATTAAACGGAGTACCCGATTAACAGAAGAACACGTCTCATTCACAATTGACACACACAATGTGTATGTACATGCATTGTACACTGCACCAAACACCTACACTGTATGCTTAACAAGCGTGCTTGCACGGCACATTATACATACCTTACAATTGCTCAGTCACGAGCAATAATTTACACTCCTTTTATGGACAAATATGTCTTAAGAAAACTTTGTCGTTTGACCATAGACTCCTCACTAACACGCAGGCGTTTTCCAAAATGAACACGTCTCTTTGCGTGCACTAGTCACGTAGAACGTCGGGTTACTTTTCGAGAAGTGACTGGGAAAAAGCAAAATTATGGAGCTGGTGCATGACCTAACTTTCGTTGCAAAATTCTCGTATTGTGAATGTTGTTGCGGAGCAAGGGTGGAGCGCAAGTGTGTTCGACTCATGTCTGTCTATGTAGTTGTGAGTGCCAGTTACATGGGTAATGTTCGTTTACGTGTGGCAAGTCGGTACTGGAACATTATGTTTTCATGTTTGATCACTACCCAAATAATCGGTCTTCTTGCGAATTTAACAGAGAATGCGATCAGCCGTGGAAAATTTGACATTAATGATTTCTTAAAGTGTTATGTCTGCGATAAAATATGGGTAAAAATTAGATAAGAAGAAAATTATTTACCCATTTATGCGGAGAGGCAACCCGATTATCAGGTAATTTTAACGTGCATTGGAACTGATTTTGACTTTACTACCCAATTAAACGGAGTACCCGTTTAAGCGATACCCGATTACGCGGAGAGTACTGTAGTTATATTGGATGGCCTTGATTCATGGAATACCAGGGAATATTGCACTCGTTAGAGTCAATATTGCACTCATCTTCGATTCGTGCAATATTGGCCCTAACTCGTGCAATATTCCCTGGTATCCCATTCATAGCCATCCAATATAATATAAATACTCTACAAATACTCGGCAATAAGAAAGTCTGGGTGTAAAATGCCAAAGTCTTTTCGTATTCCAGTTCATTTCCACGTCATGTGAGTTATCAAACATGCAAATATCATGCAAATCTTAGGCCATTTTCACACGAATCGAGAAATGTAATGCGATGCTAAATTACAATCAGAATTATTGTCTTTACACGTGGCCATGGAAGAGTTCGCAGAATCTGTGGTTTTGAATTTCTGAGCCAAGAGAGGAGGTGTGGCTTTTTTCCAAGTTCCCATCAATCTTTGAGTGGTACATGTAAGTAGTGCTTTGACTGCTTATCTCATTTTTAGCTCACCCGAGCCGAAGGCTCAAGTGAGCTATTGTGATCGCTCTTTGTCCGGCGTGCGTCGTGTGTCGTGCGTAAACTTTTTACATTTTCATCTTCTTCTTGAGAACCCCTTGACCGATTTTCACCAAACTTGGCAGGTAGCATCCCTAGGGGGATAGGATCTCAATTTGTTCAAGTGGGCACCATACCCCACCTGGGGGCCCCCCAGAGGGGCCCAAACCCCCAAAATTAAGGAATCTTAAAAAATCTTCTTCTCTAGAACCAAAAGGGATAGAGCTAAGTTAATACTATGAATTAGTACATTGATGATTGTAGTTTCAAGTTTGTTCATGGCGGAATCAGGGGTGCCCCCTTGGGACCCAGGGGAGGGGGGGGGGGGGGTGGGGAGGGGTCCTAATGGGGCCCAAATTGTACATTTTCATCTTTTTCTTGAAAATGCCATTATGAATTTTCACCAAAGTTGGCAGGTAGCATCCCTAGGGGGAAAGAATCTCATTCCCATCAAACGGGCACCATGCCCCACCTGGGGGGCCCCAGGGGACCTAAATTTGGACAGAAATTGTAAATTTTCATCTTTTCTTGAAAACCCTATCACAAATTTTCACCAAACATGGCAGGTAGCACTCCTGCGGGGATAGAATCTCAATGCCATCAAATGGGCACCATGCCCCACCTGGGGGGCCCCCAGGGGGGCCTAAATTTGGACCGAAATTGTAAATTTTCATCTTTTTCTTGAAAACCCTCTCACAAATTTTCACCAAACTTGGCAGGTAGCCCCATGGGGATAAGATTTCAAAGTATTTGAATGGGCACCATGCTTTCCTTCGGGGCCCCAGGGTGTCCAAACCTTCTAAATCAATGATTATTCAAAAATATTTTTCTCTAGTTCTAAGCAAAAGTGACAGGGCTTTAAGTCTTTTTTTGCCCAAGCTGCGTAATCCAACATTCTATAAAGTACAGTGTACTTGGTAGGTATTTTTTACCAGTGTGATGGAATATGTAAATGGACACCATGCCCCAACTCTCAAAGCTACCTCCACCCTAAGTTTCCAATGTTCTCAGGTAAGAGTCTGCAAGAATGCATGGAAGGTGAAGTTGCGATACTCAGGTGAGCGCGTGACCCCCGGGTCTCTTGTCTCTCTTTGCTTTGCTAAGTCAGTCAGGATCATACAGCTGCTTTAGCTTCATGAGCACTGTTCTTAAAGTTACGCATGACTTTACGAACGACTGGAATATGAAGTGCCAATATGTGTGCCCATTTTGTAATTATTTCATCTACATTGGGGCAAAAATATACTTTTACTAAAAATGTGTGATAAAGTGTAAGAATAATCATTATCATCTGCAAATTTCAACTTTAGCTATTAAAAATAACAATGATTAGGAAAAACACTTGGCTTGCCATATTGAAGTCGTTTGTAAAGTTTTGTGTAACTTTACGAACAGCTTTATGAAACGGGCCCTGGTATGCTCGGAAGAACATGGTCCCAGTGTAGCCAAACCACCAATGATGATATGATCGACTGAGAACCAGAAGGGCTCTATCGCAATTTGGGGGACATTGAGTTATTGGTATTATGTTTTAGAGCTCGATCTCCTCCTACATCATTAGGGTGTCAATTTTGAATCATTTTCATTGTTAGTAAAATGATACAGATTAATACGGTACCACAAGGGTGCTATTTTGCCCTGTATTTAGACCAGTGCTTATCAAACATACCCACTTCTGAGTGCATAAACTGTTTATTTTGAACATGAAAATTGATTGTTTTGTTTTTATTTATGCTCAAACCTGAGAATGCGATAGCGCCCTTCTGGTCCTCAGATGGCCATAAAATGATATTGTTGATAATGATAAAAGTAATGTAGTTATGCTCGTCTATGTTACATGCATTATATTTCATGGTGTCTTTGTTTTTGCAAATTTTTGTACAGTTCGACCTTGATTATCCGGCCTCCTTTTATCCGGAAATCTTTATTATCCGGACGCATTCATGCAGTGAAGGACTTTTTTTTTTCATCCATAAATTGAGAAAAAACAGTGACTTTAACATCTTTTCATGGATTTATTTCACTAATTTCATAAGATGTGCATGATAGGTTTCTCAATATCTATTGAGGTAAAACATGTACATGATTTTCACATAAAGATATACTTTATTTTTGTGAAGAAGAGACTACAATTTTTTCGCAGGGTAGCATACAGTATATACCAAAAGAAACTTTGCGTTAAATTTACGTGTAACGCAAGCGCCGATCGGTACTGCGTTAATCTTTCTGCGTTACAAAATTAACGATCACCGTGCGTGAATGATCGTTGCAGATCGTTACAGATCGTTACTGTGCGTTACAGATCGTTACTGTGCGTTAATTTTTAGATCTTGCGTTATCGGACTTGTCATGTGGACTGGCAAGAAATCTCGGAAATTGCGAGACTCGGATATGCCTCGGTTAAGTAACTGTCGTTCGTAATATTTACTACGGACAATTTCCTGCCGGCGGAAGGCATTTAAATAGCGATATCAAATACCGAAAAGATTTTGTAGTTGAGCAGAACTCCCCTGCCTGGCAATGTCGTATTGTCATGGTCGTCAAATTTGTACTCATGGGCACAGTCAATGGAATCGGGCAAGCAAAAATTTCGAAGCCACATTTTTCCCCACAGCCAACATATTCCATCGAACATTGAACCCATGATCATGAAATCACGCATACGCAAGCCTAGAACTATTCGCCGACTGTCTAACGTTAGCGATGTCACGAGTTCAACAACTGTCAGACACTTACTCAATTCAGGAAGGTGCAAAAGTCCATTTATATTCCAATACACAACGTGTGTCTCGCCGAATAACTGGTGGTAGTGTGTGGTGACAAAGCCGAGTATTTCGGCAGTAAAAGTAGCTGCAGCAGAAGAAAATGTCTACCACTTTCTGCTCGCATTATTACACTGCCAGCAGGTGAGTCAAGTGGTGACTTGATAGGCACGCTTCACATGAAAGTTTACCCAGAAACATGAAAAATCCCACAATGCCAAGGTGCCAGAGTGGGGAATGGGGAGGGGTGGAGAGAGAGAGAGAGACCAATCAACAGAAGAAACCGCGCGTACTGGCGCATTTTCGGAGGTCATGAACAGTCTGGGGTCTTGGAGATGAACAGAGAAGGAATGTTTAATTAAAGATAGCTCAAGTCGAAGACCCAGGATTACAAACGTTGATTCTTTTTTTCCCCTTTCATTTAACATGCCTTCACGTTAAGAAATGGTTGCACTCCTTAAAAAAAAAAAACAAAAAACAAAACAAAAAACTCTCCTGCGATTGTTAAAACCTCAAACTTACCATGAAAGTGCTACTACGTGTAATACAATAGTTAATACTATACCTATTGCTTTAATCATACAATGTATCTGTATAACACAAATTTGACTACCAATGACAATAAAAGATACTTGTATTTGTTTTGTGCTGGGATTTTTTTGTTTTTATCCTGACTAGTTCCTATAAAATTTCTAATGTTTTTACGGCAGCATCAACAGCCTAAAATAAATTACTGAGAGATTTATAGATTATGAAATTTTTGGCAACCATCCATTTGAACGTCAGGCATGAAAAGCTCCTGATATTCAGCAGAGGAGAGGTAGGGCAACAATCTTTTCTCCCATTTACGAGAGGGTTCCCTACTCAGTCAGAAGCTAGCATTGGCCCT
Source organism: Diadema setosum (assembly GCA_033980235.1). Classification (NCBI taxonomy): domain Eukaryota; kingdom Metazoa; phylum Echinodermata; class Echinoidea; order Diadematoida; family Diadematidae; genus Diadema; species Diadema setosum. Next base: position 32,311,427 of record CM067060.1, read on the forward strand.
TGTAAGTCACCCTATCTAGTGTAAGAAACCCAGTACCATGCACAGTTGTTCCCACTTGACATGCTTGATACAGCACTTTAAGTATTGGTACACAGGCGCAAAGACACCCAGACAGAAAGTGGCAATAAAAAATGACACACCTACGTATGTCAAAGTTTGGTATTATTCATCTTCTGAAAACCTTATTCATTCATTCTGCATAATAATCCTCTTCAGAGATTACAATACGCATCATGTTATGATTCATATGCGTATGACCCTGCTAATACACCATACCGGGAAATGGGCCTACATGTTCAGCGCTGTTATCCTGAAAGTTTTTGTTACACCTTTTAGTCCAGGCGCAGGGACCCAGAAAAAATGACTTCGTTCAACCCACCATGCAGAAAAGGTTTGACCACACAGAGTGGTAGATGGGACCTCCAGGAACACCCCCAGGTAGTATGTGAGTCGAAATTGTGGTATCAATAAAATTTTACAGGCCATTTTAGTTGCGACAAGACCTTATTGTTCGAAAAAGAGTCTGCGCACGCCAAGACTACTACACGCACCACTAGCACTGCTACAGGCGCCAGTGCCAGTGGTGCGTGTAGTAGTCTTAGCGCACGCAGACTTTTTCCTCGGCAAACAAGGGTTTTTGCCAGCAAACTCACTAGCTGAGGTCAGTGTAGTTTAGTTTCTAGCCGTTTTTATTTCGTGTATATTTTTTCCGAGTTGCAGCAAGCCGAGTGAGGTTGCATACCCAGTGAATGTGACCCCAAACCGTTCGGGCGTCGCAATCACTTGGTATGCGCCTTCGCTCGGCTTAGCACAATAAAGTGGGCTTCTACACATGCGCAAGCTGCGACTCGGAGAGATGAAAACGAAATAAAAACGACTAGAAACTAGACTGGGGTCGGTTACGGCTGGCACTGAAAATCACGACATAATCACAGTTTTTTGGAGGTATTTCATGAATAATTGTATACAGGTGATTGATAATCCAAAAAATGCCTCCAACTGCTGCAAACTTTGGTATTTTTTGTTCAGTTTTTTTTTTTTTGTAGATAGGTGAATTAAAAACAAACAATTCTACTGATTATTGTTCAAAAAAGTTTTTTTCCTGTTGCCATGGCAACCAGTAATATCCAATCAGGATTCAGCTGTCATTACTTAAGAACTAATGCCCATATTTTCAAAAAGCTCAATAAGCATGTCATTCTGCATAATTGTACCATTTACCGTACTTTTAACACATATTTGACTTCAAATTACAGGCAAATGTTGTTTCTAGCAATGTATGGACACAAAATTCCCTTCAAAATCTATGTTAATACAGAGAGCAAAGCCGACGATATTCTGATATTAGCTTTTTAGAGTATATATTTACAGAGAAATGGTTATTCGAAACAACCTTGGAAAAGAGCAGAAGAAAGCAATTGATTGTTCTTGTTCTTAAAGGAAATTTATTCAAGAATGCAGATAAATTCCTTTCTAAAGAAGGAATATGCACGTACACTGCATTATCCATCAATGGAATTAAAAGCGTACTTTTCGTTGGTAAGCTATATATATTTGGACAACTTGTGGTGATATTTCATAATCAAGTTCGAATTACCAATTCTCTATGAATTCAATTTTTCATTTCTTGTTAAGCCTGTTACTAGAGCTCACAGTGTGATGGATTGACTTTCAGTACTATGTTATATATATACAAGTATTTTAGCTTTATTTTCAACAAGTTTATTTGTGGATCGAGGTATTTGTGAATCAGGGTATTTTAAGGACGTCTCAGGGTCAGACAATTCAGACAATCAGACAACTTTCTGTCTCAAATATACCATTAGCATTTATGTTTGTACCACACCAGCGTGCGATAAAAGTGAAAAAAATATCTCGAGTGTAAATACTTTTTCGTGCTTTTCGTGGACTGTAAGTGCACGAAATTTGAATCATACTGTTTGTTATAGGTTATATCTAAAGTTTAAATAAATTTTTTTTGTGCTTTTCGTGGACTGTAAGTGCACGAAATTTGATTCATTCTGTCGATAGGGTATCATTATTTGGACAACTTATGGTGATATTTCATAACCAAGTTCGAATCGTCAGTTCTTTGTTTAACAAAGAACTGACGATTCGAACTAATCTAATAGATATGAATTTCTTGTTATGCCTGTTACTAGAGCTCACAGTGTGACTGACTTTCAGTACTTTGTTATACATTACAGTACAAGTTTTGTAACTTTTTTGTTCAACAATTTTATTTGTGGATCAGGGTATTTTAAGGACATTTCGGGCTCAGATAATTTTCTATTTTCCACCGTCATTTATAAGTTTGCCACAACAAAGTAGGATAAAGTGAAAAAAAATATCTGGAATCCAGACACGTTTGTTTATTTTGCCTTACGTGCTCATGATCACCCATTGTAGGTCGGGTCTTAACCCTATAAAGCCCAAGGGGGGGGGGGGGGGGGGCGGCACATTGTGCCCCCTACATAACTTCTTTATTATATGATGTATGACCGTCATATTTGGCACATGGGTAGAGCAACTCATGCTCTACATGACCAAACATTTCTCAAGGTTAACCACTGAGGGCACTATTTCCCAAAATATAAAAAATACATAGAAAATATGCTAAAATCATTTTTTTTCTTTCTATTTCTTTATTCCCAGTAAATATGTTGTTATTTTATATTAATCATTTTCATATTTACTACAAATTAAGAGCAAGTCAACGTTCACAATTTGTTATGGTTGAAATTTCTCAAGGTCAACAATATAAAGAAATATATGAAACCTATTACGTATTGCTTGGAATGGGTGCATATATTTGTATCACGTTTCATATTTCCAAAATACTGAAATTTTAAGTTTACAGATTGATATTATGATAAACAAATGATATTCCAGGCAAAGCTTGCGTGAAGATAACACAAAATAAAAAGGTAATCTTTGAAAAATGCTGTATTTTCGATTATTTCTATTATATCTATTGTTTGATGCCTATGTTATATAGAAAATAAAGGAAATAATAAGAAGACCATTTCAGGGTAATTCTCAACCATAATTACTTCACATTTCTTTCCTTTAGCAAACTATAGCCAAGAAAACCCCAATTTCATCCATAATTATATTGTTAACTGAAATTGAAACAGAAAATCATACAAAATCTGACTAACGTGGTTGTCAGTTTACGGTTGCCATAGCAAACAGGAATATCGGACATACCTAAATTATATATCAAAATGTTTGTAATAAGATTTTAGGAAAAGCCACCAAATTTGGTTGAAATCGGGTAAAGGGTTTAGGAGCGGCAAATGAAGATATGGTAGGGGGCACAATGTGCCCCCCCCCCCCCTTGGGCTTTATAGGGTTAAACTACCCACCTAAACACTACAAAGTTAACCTGGAGAAAACGGATAGGACCCCTAAGATTTTCCCTCATTCTCTCCTTAATAGCATTAATTCATTACTGCACGTTTTAATACAAATTTACATGTCATGACTTTTCATTTTATCTTTTATTTTTAACCCTAGCTTACCAACGAAAAAGTACGCTTTTAATTCCATTGATGGATAATGCAGTGTACGTGCATATTCCTTCTTTAGAAAGGAATTTATCTGCATTCTTGAATAAATTTCCTTTAAGAACAAGAACAATCAATTGCTTTCTTCTGCTCTTTTCCAAGGTTGTTTCGAATAACCATTTCTCTGTAAATATATACTCTAAAAAGCTAATATCAGAATATCGTCGGCTTTGCTCTCTGTATTAACATAGATTTTGAAGGGAATTTTGTGTCCATACATTGCTGGAAACAACATTTGCCTGTAATTTGAAGTCAAATATGTGTTAAAAGTACGGTAAATGGTACAATTATGCAGAATGACATGCTTATTGAGCTTTTTGAAAATATGGGCATTAGTTCTTAAGTAATGACAGCTGAATCCTGATTGGATATTACTGGTTGCCATGGCAACAGGAAAAAAAACTTTTTTGAACAATAATCAATAGAAATGTTTGTTTTTAATTCACCTATCTACAAAGAAAAAAAAACTGAACAAAAAATACCAAAGTTTGCAGCAGTTGGAGGCATTTTTTGGATTATCAATCACCTGTATACATCTGGTTACCATGGTAACCATGCACAATATTTTAACTTACAATGTATCCCATTGTTTTGCTGACATCTCTAGCAACATATATGTATATGGTTTTACGGTGTTTTGAGGAATTATCCATGAAATAACTGCAAAAAACTGTGATTATGTCGTGATTTTCAGTGCCAGCCGTAACCGACCCCAGTCTAGTTTCTAGTCGTTTTTATTTCGTTTTCATCTCTCCGAGTTGCAGCTTGCGCATGTGTAGAAGCCCACTTTATTGTGCTAAGCCGAGCGAAGGCGCATACCAAGTGATTGCGACGCCCGAACGGTTTGGGGTCACACTCACTGGGTATGCAACCTCACTCGGCTTGCTGCAACTCGGAAAAAATATACACGAAATAAAAACGGCTAGAAACTAAACTACACTGACCTCAGCTAGTGAGTTTGCTGGCAAAAACCCTTGTTTGCCGAGGAAAAAGTCTGCGTGCGCTAAGACTACTACACGCACCACTGGCACTGGCACCTGTAGCAGTGCTAGTGGTGCGTGTAGTAGTCTTGGCGTGCGCAGACTCTTTTTCGAACAATAAGGTCTTGTCGCAACTAAAATGGCCTGTAAAATTTTATTGATACCACAATTTCGACTCACATACTACCTGGGGGTGTTCCTGGAGGTCCCATCTACCACTCTGTGTGGTCAAACCTTTTCTGCGGGGTGGGTTGAACGAACTCCTTAATTAAGGCCCGTACAGGAATTAGCGCCTTGACTATTTTGAGTGAACAACATTTACACTGTGAAACCTAGCGATGAACACATTTTTTTTTTTTTTCTGATCAGTACCATTCGTTCCCTATCATACAAACAACACGCACATCCACAGACACAAACACACTCACAATGCATACGGATGCACACACAGGAAGATATAGGACGCATGTTGGGTTCAAAGGTGACTCCGATTGCATTGAAGTGCATACATGTATGAATACATAGCAGTTGATGGCACTCCTTGTGACTGCTAGTACATACACTGTAGGGGCCACCCTATGTACTCTCACAAATTATGTATACAGTGTATGTTCTGCTGTCCAACTGTGCATTCGGTAGAATCTGTCCAGAATTGGTTAGAAAACATATTTTGGTATGAAGGAAATTAAATCCTTGTGATAATATCTAATTTAGTTTTCTAGCTAAAGGTTGTTCAGTTCTACTTGTACTTCTGAGTGAAAATAACGTAAAAGATATGTTACAACTTACATCAAAGTTAGTTACGCTTACGCAGTGTTCCTGCTTAGCAAAGGAATGGGAAGTGGGCTTCCTATTCCTTTGGTGAGCTCTGCCTCAGATTCATGCAGGAGTTTTGTTTTGTTTTGTTTTTTTCCCAAACATGATGCATTAATATACAGTTACCTAGCTTATTATGCTCTTTTTGAACTTGTGCACTGCACAGTAACATCGCTATTGATACCAAAGTTGGTAGAACTTGCCTCAGGAGCCATGGATGAAGTTCAGGCAAAATCTGTCTTACTACTAGCAATACTTGCTAATTGCATACAAGGTGAACATTTAATATAGAGATGGCCATTATCTTTACACCCCCCCCCCCCAATCTCCAATTTAGGGTTACCCCTTTGAAGAGCTGTTATGATGAACATTGTGTGTATACGTGTGTGTGTGTGTGTGTGTGTGTGTGTATGCATTTTTGGTGGGTGAGGGGGTCTCCCCAAGTAGACAATACTGTAAACTGCCAGGATTAGGGGTGTGACTGTTAAGCTGATAAAAAAAAAAAATAAATGTACGTACGTGCAGTGTATTTGTATGAGGTTTGTATTTTGTGAATTTTGTATGACAGGTGCTATTGGCAAATTTAAAAACATTACTGAAATTAGAGAAGCACTCTGGGAGCGCAGACCTCCTCCAAGCAGCTCATTTCCATCACAGATCTTGTTCTTCCATAGAGGGCAGGAATTTCCTCCCATATCGTCGCCGGTCACACAAACCGACGAATCCCTCAGGTTTGCGTAAGAATGACAATTAGAGAAAATCGCGTTTGAAATTAACCCATTTTTGACTTATGGTTGCTACACTTTCATGTCTATAATTTCCAATTATTTTTGTAGTACATCAGACTTCAATTCTTGCTGTAACTTGTGAAGTTTTTATCGAATTGTATTATTAACAAATAAGCGGGAAATCGTCAAAGAGCTGCATGCATGTATTTTCGGTCTGCAAAGAACGTTGCCATTTTCCATGTGTGTCCATATGTACATGTACATTGATCGTTGTCATTGTCAACACATGTATTACATAGTACGCGCACTGTGCGCGCGGTCAATGAACTGTTGAATCTAAGAAATTACACGCAAGTCAATGCGCACTGATTCGTCGGTTCGGTGACCGCGGTGCGCGCGGTCAATGAACTGTTGAATCTCAAAAATTATACGTAAGTCAATGCGCACTGATTCGTCGGTTCGGTGACCGCGCGTACTAGTACGCGCGGTCACCGAACCGTCGAATCGCCTGATTGTTTAACACACGCGTCTATGGGGAAAACAAATAATTTTCACAAATGGAATTACATACTTCTACAAAAGTGATAACTATGTAAAAATTACACCGAATTACACACTGAGAATTTCAGAATATGTAGTATGGAATATCTACTATCGAAATGATTGAAAATCTCAAAATCGAAAATTTGACCCAAAATCGAGTGATTCGTCGGTTCGTGTGACCAGCGACGATATGTATGTACAGTTCATGCTGAAAATAACCCGATTTCCCAATTGTAGAAGCTTTTTGTTTCGTCTTCAACTTCCAGTTGAGCAGCGCGCCGTGCCCCAGCAGGAACTAGAGCACGCACTTTAGTGCGTGCCCCAGCAGAAACGAGAGCACACACTTTATAGTGCCCGCATCTATGCAACCCTAGAAAAATGCAGATGAGAAATTCAAACTGAGAGCTCATACACTAGAGTATGAAAGATATTCTGCTCGGGTGTTCCCCATTTGATTCCACAATATCTCTCAGGTGATAACCGGAGCGACTAGTGCGAAAGGGGCATGGGGAAAAAGCCAGAGTTTTGTGAGGGATGGTTTGTTTGTCACTGGAACGACAAAAGTTTCATTTCAGGAGTGACATGGACTATTAAAAGGCACAATGTGATTTCTAGTTCTTACTGCAGCACCAGAATTCAGGAAGCAGAGCACGGGGTCTGGCAAGATTCTATTTCTGGAAGTCATTATTTTGGGATTTTCCCCAGTCAACAGTCTGCTGAAATTAAACTAATTCTCAGGATAATGTTGCCTTTTCTGAAACAAGTGCACAGTGGATTGTTTCCAAGCTTGGAAATCATTACCTTTTCTCCTGGAAAAAGAAATGTTCTTTGTTTTAATGGAAAGTACATATTCTGCAGTGCATTTTGTACTTTCTGCTGTATGAAAGAGATAAGTCAAGTGCTCTTTCGTTGTGAAAAAATGGAAATATGTCGAATTCTCTTGTTATTCTCTTTATAGCATTGTCTTACAGTGATATCATGAACTGCTGTAGTCATCTCATCCAACTTAAAAAAACTTTAAGAAATTCATTACTTTTGAACAGATCATCTGATTTTCCTCTAACTTCAATGACGTGCTCTTCTAATATCGCTGCATTCACTCAAACCACAGATGTGTATACAAATGTAACAATTCAATGAAACAAAAAAAAAAAAAACCTCACATTGGGGTTGAAACACATCCATTTTCTCCAATTGATGTCTAAAAATGCGAACTAAATCCATGGAAATACAATTACTGGTACAGAGATTTCATTTCTGCATCAAAATGGTTACCGATATCTCCTAAGCAATCACGGACAGATTTTACCGACTGCATGGTAGGAACACTAATTGCTGTTCGGTTGTAGGAAGGTGTACTTAAAGGGATGGTACTGTATTTGTAAAAGTGAAAATTGGGCTTTTAACTTTTTTCGAGATATCAAGAAACCATTTGTGAAATAGTACAGAGCGTACCTTTCTATTAAAGAGGAATTCAAAGTTTATTTAATGAAAATCGGTTTTGGAATGACTGAGACATCCAAAAATAAGGTAAAACAAAGCTGGGTCCCACATTTTATTAGAATTGCTCTGTTTTGGGTATCTCAGCCATTTCAAACCAATTTTCATCAAATTCTTTGAATTCCTTTTGGAAGTGCATGCTCTTCCATATTTCATAAGAGGTTTCTCATGAATAATCTCACCCCAAAATGTTAGAAACCCGAGGTTAGGTCTCAACCAAAACTATACGATCCCTTTAATTGTAGTAGGTAATAGAACTCAGTAGGTTGGCATTGTGTGGCTGTTGCATCGAGTGACGTCAACTTCTATTCATCATGCCATGGACTTCGTAAGTATGTAGGTCCTTAGTCATACATGCCTCTGTGTGGGTCTGTACTTGTAGTATGTGTGGGGATCCTATATGGTGTGAAAAGATGCTTTCAAGTTTACATAGCAGTGTTGCATACGATTTCCTGGCTTTGGCAAGGTCATATGTATTTCAACATGATCAGTATTGTTACATGTATCTCTGAAGAGGATCACTGTGTCGACTAACTAATGAGGTTTGTTCCACTGATGAATTTTGCTGTGACACTGCTGTGTCATTTTTGTTCTTTTTTTCCCCCACTTTGTCTCAGTGTTGTACACTGTGGCACATGTTTTCTTGTTGCCATGGATATCAATGGGTGAAATAACTGGGTATCCTGTGGGGTGAATTGCGTGGGCTAATACCAGCCAAAACTTATTAGAAAAGCAGTTTCCATGTGACTGCAGAAACTGTCAATATTTACTGTAAAGTGGAGACAAAATGAGTGAGAAATGTGTAAAATAATGGTGTAGTAATACAATTTCAGTTTGGTAACAAAAAAAGAGAAATATTACCCAAAGTATGCCGGAAGTAATGCAATCTCAGGGCATACCCGATTGTTGATGCTAGTGATGTTTTACAGTGTGTATTCAATTCATCAATTACCATTTATCGGGCAATGGAAGCATATACATTGTATCCCTAGCGTGGGAGTGAATTGCATGCAGCTAATACTAGCTGCATGCAATTCCATACTACTGCTGGGGCATGATTCGCTCATCATGTACTAGTAGCATCGTACATACAGTGTTGTACCCATTACTGACAGGAGAACTGCTCAGGAATAAAAGTCGTTCATTTAGTTTACAAGCAGCTTTATAAACATTTATTTGATTATCTACAAAATACATGTGTATTACAAAATAATGTGTATCTTTATTGTTCATCTTATGTGTTTTTTTTGCACATATAATGAATGCACAGATATTTAAATATATATATATATATATATGTATATATATATATATATATATATATTTTTTTTTTTTTTTTTAATACAATAATTATTGTATCTATAGTCAACCTTGCCTGAAGTCAAATCTATTTGGACTGATGAAATAGCTTTGACTTTAAAGAAAATTTGACTTATGAGAGATTAAAATCTCAAGAGTATAAAAGAGAAGAGGACTTGAAAAGACCATCAACTTAGGTGATTATTCGACTTATGCAAGGTTGACTTAACCTGTTGCCTCCCAAGTGATACATACCCCATAGAACACCGCGAGCAACACACACACTTCCTGAAGCTATGGGTTAAGCAGGGTTGACTGTATTTTGCTTCATTTTGCTTCATTTCGCTGAACAGAATAATAAATGTTTTGTCTGGATGATGATTTTCCCCTGTCAATGTGAAGAGTGTGCCAATTTGGGGTTTTTGGGTGAAATCGCCATGAATTACAGTCCAAACAAGGAGTCGTAACTTAAAAAGTTGGAGTGTATATTTAAGTGTCATCTTTGAAGGAGTTAATATCCCCCGAGAGATATTTGTAGTACTTATGGTGGACTCCCACGGCAGAAGACTACAAGTGAAGACTGCACTAGACTTCATCAACTGTTGACTATTCACATTTTTCTGTTGATATTGCTAAGAATACGATGTGAGTAATCGTGGTTGTCAAAACTGCTGGGTCTTAAAGTGATTTTGTCGTCCGAAATCCACCTGAGCTCGTTGTCGACTGATACCACGCATGTCACGAGTGTAAAAGGAAGCTTCTGGCTTGTTGTTCCGGTTTTCCCAACTTGGCGCGTTTGTTTGCTTTAAAGGAATCCATCCCATGTCAATATCGCTGGTGTGCTTTGTCAAGAAAGGAGAATGCCATTGTTTCATTCATGTCAGGTACATTGTATTTGTCACTTTCTATCAAAACCGTGCAATCTGAGAAGTTTCAGTTTTCAATCTGCCGGTTAGTCATGTCGTGTGTGCATCTATGTACAACATGTATAGATGTGAACATCGCAGTCACATTGTCCGCGGTGATCAGTGCCACAGCTCTCGTTTAGGTAATAGATGGATGTACTGAAATGCTCAGCCTGATTTTAATATCTCTACCTGCAGCATACTGGAGACACTTATACCTTTTAATTGTTTCACACTCCATCTTTGTTATATTTAGGCCATGATCACGACCAGTCGCTCACCTTGTGGCCTGCACCTCTGAGACATGGTAAACTTGTTAATCAGGTTTTCTTTTTCAGTCTTTCCTCAATGTACAGTGTAAATCATTTTTTTTTTTTTTTTTGCACCATGGTCTGCCGATTTGTAAAAACCAAATGCAACATTAGTTCGTAACCCTATAAAAGTGTACATTTCCTTGTAAGACCTTGTAGCATGGGAAGGCTGGCGCGACTTGAGACACTCTAGATATTTATATTCGGGAATTCCCGCAATGAACTGTGCACCGTTTTATCACTGATATCTATGTAAAAGTACACAGGCTGCTGTAGAATCTTGACTGAAGTTGAACGTTGCTGATGAGTGTATGCTAAGATGCACATTAACATCATTATTGCAGACAGGCAATGTATGCAACTTTTCTTTCAGTCTTTTGTCAATGTAAATCATTTTCTTTTTGCACCATGGTCTGCAGATTTGTAAAAACTGAAGGCAACATTAGTTCATAACCCCATAAAAGTGTACATTTCCTTTATTGAACTTGTAGCGTGGGGATACCATGCAATGGGAAGACTGGCGCGACTTACTAGATATTTATATTCGGGAATTCCCGTAAATGAACTGTTCAAGGTTTCATCACTGATCTCTGTACATAAAGTACACAGGCTGCTGTAGAATCTGGACTGAAGTTGAACGTTGCTGATGAACATACGCTAAGATGCACATAAACGTCATTGTCGCTGACAGGCAATATATGTACTGTTCTCATAGGCCTGCACTATTCATAGTTTTGGAATATACCCTGGTGGGCAGCGAATGAAGATTGATTCAGTCGGGCCACCCTTGTCTCCGCACACTACCAGGTGCCTGTCTCTTAGATAAAAATGTTAAGGTAACTTGTATTCTCCATGCCTTGGGGATGAGCTACGTCAAGTGTTGTTTTGATGCTGTGACTGGATGAATTTTTGTGGAATTTATTTTATTTTATGATGTTTACATTGGTCTTTATACTGTCATGACAAAATTAAAGGGAAGTTCCGGTCATGTTAAAAGTTTGATAAAGAAGGGTAAAATCTTATTAGCACGACACTGAAAATTTGATCAAAAGCAGATAAAAATTATGGAAATTATGAAATTCTGAAGCTTCACAAATTTTTAAAAAAAATTCTTGTCAAACAGTCAGTATAAATATATGCAAGTGAGTGAGTTGATGAAGTCTTTCCCTCAGAGCTTGCCACATACAGGTAATTAGTTTCACAAAATCTTTATTTTTATTATTATAATTATTTCTTTTCTCTTTGCAAGCACATATAAGCCCCAGTCGCAAACTCTAATATATCAGAGTGATATCATAATTCTGAAGTTATTCAGCCAGGTATGATATTATGTTTTTCAACTTTATAGCAGATAAATTGAATTTTCATCATATTTTTTTTTTTTCACATGATCAATGGAAAATTGTGAGATAATGTCATCATGAGCTCACTCATACAAATCTGTATGCATATTTATGATGGACTGTTCAGGAACTGGTTTGCAATATAAGCAAAACTTCACAATTTCATATTAAACTTCCCCAATTTTATCTAATTTTGATCAAATTTGCACTGCTCTGCTTTTAAAATTTTACTCTTTCTTGTCCGACTAACTTTTAACTGGGCTGGAATTCCCCTTTCATCAGTGTGAGGTTTTACGAAGAAAGGGCAGCACATGAAATCTGTCAAAACTCTACAAATTTGTAACTGTTGCCTAGATTGTTAAATTTTCCTTAAGATTTCATTAAAGGGAACGCAAACCCAAAGAGCAATGTGCATTGAGTGATAGCAGCAACATTAGTAGAACACATCAGTGAAAGTTTGAGGAAAATCGAACAATTGATGCAAAAGTTATGAATTTTTAAAGTTTTGGTGTTGGAACCGCTGAATGAGGAGACTACTAGAGGTTATGACATATGAGTGGACAACAATATAAAGAAAATATAGTGGAAATTCAACAAAAGTTCACTTTTCTAGCATTATGAAAGAGCACTTGACTAACCATTTTCAGAAAGCGGGGGAATGATTGCTATACCCTTAACATGTCTGTAACAAGTTGATGGAATTTGTAATTTTCATGAAAAGTGAATTTTTGTTGAATTTCCATTATATTTTCTTTGTATTGTTGTCCACTCATACATGTACGTCATAACCTCTAGTAGTCTCCTCATCCAGCGGTTCCAACACCAAAACTTTAAAGATTCATAACTTTTTGCATCAGTTATTCGATTTTCTTCAAACTTTCACTGATGTGTTCTACTAATGTTGCTGCTTTCACTCAATCCACATTGCTCTTTGGGTTTGCCTTCCCTTTGATTGTTTCACCAGTGTGTCTGCGTTTGCTGAATCGACGTACGACATACGGAAAATCCATTAATTGTTAACTTTCATTGTGAAACCATTCATACACGTAGGTGACAACGACATGTACAAAATATTGAAAAAGATTAGGGGAGTACCCCACAACACTCACATGATTTGCAAATAAATATTTCCTTTTTTTTTCCAAATAGAAAAAAACAACAATTTGTAGCTTTTCAGCTTTCGTTTTTTTTTTTTTTTTTAATGTTTGTGTATGTTTACACTGATAGCTGAGTCGTGAGAACTAATCTAGCATTACCAAATCTAATTTGTTTTGATGATGTGCTTGGGTATCAACTGTTTTGTAAAGCATGGGAAACTTTGCCTATTTACTGTAAAACAAGAAATGTTCCATTTCGCAAATTTCATGAGGGCCAAGAGTCACAAAATCAAAATGTCCTCAAAAGTTTTTGTCTACACTATTGCACTGTATGCCAGTGGTGATTTGCACAAATGCTGTAAGGCCATTGGCTCCAATTTGTGAAGATTTCATGTCGTGGATATTTTTGCTTTACAGTAGTTTTTGGCTACTTCTAGTGAGATTTTTGCTGTTCATTTGGCTTTTACTTTCTGTATGAAATCATGTTAACTTGAATATGTTTAAGTAGAGTTTTCCTTTAAAACCAGCATCCTCTCTGTGTTACTTGTATTTTGTGACCCCCTATTTCCAGCTGAATAGCATCTAAAGGCCCGTTCACAAACAACGAAAATTGAAATTTCAATTGCGATCCAAATTTCGATTTTTTTTAGACCGTTCATACACAGGGGAAAATCGCACTTCGCAGCAAGGAAAGAACGATCAGTGGCCAAACTGCGCATGCGCGAATCTTGCATGACCGAAGACTGACCCCGCAGTCCCAATAGAGTTTCGCACGCGCTACGAACGATGGGATTAAAAATACCGATTTCCGAATCTCGATCGTGCTCACACACACGCCGCTTGGCAAAATAATCGCGATTATTCTGAAAAATCGCACTAATAGTGCGAGTTGGATCGCGATAAGGATCGCAGTAATTAGTGAGATTTTTCTGTCCACACTGGAAAAAATTTCGAAATTTTGATCGCGATAAGAAAATCGATTTTTAAATCGCACTTTTTCCCTTGTGTGTGAACGGGCCTTTAAGCCTGGCTTTGTAACATACGGTAATGGTTCAACTCCCGAGTGTATTGTATACAGTGGATTTCACAAGACACGACCTGGCTTACCCATCAGTCCTCACTGCTTCTTTATGAGTGGTGATGTTATTGCCTATTTGCAGCACTACATGCTTTTGTTGTTTTTATGATAGCAAAACACACCATGTGAGCGCTGAGATTGCACGGGACATTTATTTTGAGTGAGAAGCGCACAAATACCTTGTATGAGTGCCGCGTAATGACGTGATGAATGCTGCCATTATCAGATTGCCTTCCAAGGTGCTACTCTACCATGTTTATGAGGAAGGGAATTCCCTATGCTTAAACTGGCAACAAGCTACGACATGCTGTGTAATATGGTGTGTGCAGTGAATGTACTGTACCTGGTACCAGTATTCAATGCATGCACATAGCCCTAACTTTCTCAGGATGTGGCCAGACAGTGAGACATTCTCAATACGGTAGTGCATACATCCGTATGTACATGTAGGGCCTATGCAACAACCCATGTGGAACACTGCTATTGTAATTTGAAGGATCTAATATGGAATCCTGGCCCTCTTTGGTTAATTTGGAGAGCGGGTATGAGAATGGTGGCTGTCATTTGTGTCGCTGGATTTCTCTGAGGTATACAAGTAATTCAGGGACCTGTTTTACAACCCAGTGCCCACTGTCGGTGGCATCCATCGTGTGTGGATGGCTGCTCTGTGGTGTAGGTGGCAGTTTACAAAGAAACAAGAATGTGATGGCGCGTATCAGGCAAGTGTGTATGATAAAGTGCAATGTACACTGTATTAGTGCCACTAAAATGTAAATGTCGTGTGTTGTTGTGGACGTGGTTGCTCATGTTTTCCAGCGTGGTGTAGGACATAAAATCAATTCATTTGCTCTAGGTCATTGACAATTTGCCAAGTAGATCGAGCTCAGGGAAAAATAGGGCTAGGAAACATTATCTAATCAACTCATGAGTTGGCTGCATTTATAGCAGACCTTCTTAGACCTTTTGGCCATTAGTTCGGCTTGTGTAGTAATCTTTAGAAATGTATAATAGAACTGTTATAAGAAGACACTACATGGTATTGTATGAAAAACTAAAAACATTATGCTGGATTTGCCATGGCATATGTTAATTGTTGATGCACTTAAATGTATGGCTACTCGTGTTCACTAGGATCCAGAATTCTGCAAAGTAAAAGTGATTACAAAATGTATTGAATGGTACCTGGTATTAACACAGTGATCTACCGTACAAATGGAGAATTGACCTTACTTGTTCTAACTCAGATTTGCTTTGCTCTTGTTTGTAATAGCCTCTGCCTCTTGAGACTCATCAAGGTGATTTTTATACAAGTCTTATGTTGACAGTTAATATGCAGGCATGAAAATTTTCTGCAGATTGGCGGATTTCGGCTTTTTTTCTGATTTTGGATTTTTTTTTCCGCTGATAGAAAGAAAATAAGGAAGAAGTCCGTGGAAATGAGGTATTTCATATATTTTTTTTTGTAATTTATGTTTTAGTGCTACCATAGACATTACGCAACCATGCAAAAAGTAGTGCCTACTTCAGCGCAGCTCTGACATGTGGCTATAGCGCACGAGTACCACCTCTGAGCTGCTAGTACTAATGTGTAATACACGTTGTCTTGTGAGCATGCGATTCGTGTGCGTATTAGTACCACCTCCTTACCAGTGTGTATATGGTGGACACGAGGTGTGTGTGACAACGTGAGAATGTGATCGTGTTGCGCGGCGGGCGGAGTCAACCAAGCGCGATTCCCACTCCTATTCCTCCCGTGCCTGGCCCGCTAGCCAGTGCTGATCCCCATGGTGTGTTTCGGTATCGTCATGCAATTAAAGAGCTCTGCAAATCTACCGCTAATCATCGCAAGTTTGTGTGGATTTTCATTCCCAATGGATTTACTTGCACGGTCAAGAACCTGATCTTTTAAAGGGAATCAGTTTTGGAAATTGCCGTGCTCATGTTTGTAACTGCCATGTGCAAAAGATTAAATCAGGATTGACATTGGATTATTCACCTGTTCACCACAGTGTTCGCACCCTTCATCTGACTATGTACAATTGTACATCAGCTACTTGGAGTCGTGGCATTTGGGTAATCATCACTATCATCCTCAGTGACAATGGATTTATTTTTAGATCTATGTTGCATTTACTTTAATGTAGCAACTGTTTGTTACTGTTTCTCTCCAAAGTCCAAGTGGCTACATGTGCATGCATTTCTATCTTGCTTTCTTTAAAATGTTTGTTCAAAGATGTGTCGTTATATACTGGACGTACATACATGTATCAATACATTTTTCTGAAGCTAAAAATCTTATTACAGAATGGTCCAGATTGCATGATTTTGAACCCCCAAAATGAGAACCCCCAAGATGAGAATTTGGCTTTTAACTTTTTGCGAGATACACTACATGTACCAAGAAAACACTTATGATATAGTCCAGAGCTTACCATTTTAAGAGGAATTCAAAGTTTATTTCAAGATGAAAATCTTGTTTGTAATGACTGAAACATCCAAAAACAAAGTAAAACAAAGCGATAATAAAGTGTGGGTCCCACACTTTATTGGAATAGCTCTTTTGTTCTATCTCAGAAAAGAAACAATGTTAGAAACCTGAAATTAGGTCTTAGAACTTAGTATGTATGCATGTACTGACTGGCAGTGATTATCTAGGGAATTTGGGATCATGGGTCAAAGGTCAGGGGGTCAAAGGTCAAGGTCAACTCCTCAAAATGTCACTACTTCCCTCATATTTATGCAGTGCCTGCAGGATTTTTCTTGAAACTTGATATATAGTCTTACATGTATTACCCAATAGATATTCCGTGGGAAGTTTCTTGCCAAAAGGTCAAAGGTAAAAATGTCAAAGGTCAAGTGAAAGTGCTAAATTTCACTTCTTCCTCCATATCTCAAAAATAACTCAAGGTATCATTATGAAACTTATTACATATGCATGTGCTACCTAACAGATATTCTCTTTGGAACTTTAAGGTCAAGGGTCAAAGACCAGGTTTAAATACTAGTATTCTACCATATAATACTGAAATTACACTTTTTCTCTATACCTTGTAAATTACTCAATGCATAAACTTATAAAAGGGTCAGAAGTCAAGTAAAAATCCTCAAATCCCCAAATACCTGCACTCTGACAATTCAGTCATTCATCCAATTAAACCTAGTTCAAGGAAAGTGAACATTCAACACGTTTGTGACAAACCTCACATTTTAACATTTTGCCAATTATGTGAAGCTGTCATCACACATTGTTAAGACATTGTACTATAGACCTATTAGGAGAACCATGTATTATGGCGGAGGCATACCAGTCGCTGTAGCGACATTTCTAGTTTATCGACTGACTCTCAAGTTTGCCATTGCTTGCCAAAGAATGAGAAGGACAAGAGAAACTCACTGTATTATTTACCTAGCAAATGTGAAGAACATGAACTTTTTAAAAAAATAATTTAATCAGCCACCAAACTGTCATAGGGAGATTGTTCGAAAAAAATATATAATGTTCACATGACAATTAGTGAGTGGGTTGGGTAGTAGGCTGGCAGAGGTAACAAGATCGATGTGTACTTTCAGCTCCCACACAGTGGTCATTAATTGTAGAAATGATTGCGCAAACTTTGATGCTTGGTGCAGCTTTCACTCAATGATGGAATCAGTGCATTTCAATATGCTGTGCTAGTTGGGAAGACTTGGGTTTTTTTTTTTTCGTCACATGTAAATTGGTGACTGCAACAGCTGGCCCATTTGTGCATGCAAAATAGTATGCAAAAATCAGTTTTGTTTATCATTGTTCACCCATCAGCAAAAACCTAAACTCAGCAATGAGCGAAAAAAAGTGTTATTGCAAACACGTTTGAGATAGAAAGGCGTTTCTGTGGAGATGATAAAAGCAAAGTCATTTTGAAACACGTTAATACATAGCTCGGACCTGTCCACGCCAACCACTGCCAACTACATATCTTCGCTCCTCGGGTCAAACTGCGCAGTGACAAGGCCTCGATCTCAACTCACGATAGAGATCGTAAATGCATAACAACCTGAGAAATGAAATCCGAAAGGCCTTGCAAATATGTTTTGATAGTGAGTATTGAAACATGCTTCAAACGTGAGAAAGATGATACATGCTGATTGCTGAACTTGCTGACAGTTGTGGAGTACAGTATTAAACAGAAAAATGTGTGTGTGCATGTCACAATCATGTCGGGATCAGAGTGAATATTTTTGTGTGTCTTTAAATTTGCGAATAGCATCTGACTCAGGAAATTCACGAAAGTGACAACCTGGCAAAATATTTGACACATGCAGACATACAATGTACAGTAATAAACTTTTAATAGCAAACTAAATTGTGCACAAATGAGGGCAAAATGATTAAGCATGCATTTTTTTATGAGTTACTGATATCTCTCTCTCCCTTTTTTTTATGCCTCCGCCACGAAGTGGTGCCGGAGGCATTATTTCCTTTTTTTTTTGTCATGGGAAATTAATAACAAGGAGATTTGAAATAAAAACTGAAAGGATTTGTTCCATACCATAATGCCACCAAGTTCAATTCAGGATTTCAACATTTCCTCTGAAATATGATCTCTTATGTTTTAAGCAAGAACCTCTTTATTTGGTCTCCATATTCAAACTCTTTGGCCTGAATTCACGAAGGTGGTACAAATGAAACCATGGTTTAAACCATGGACAAAAACCATGGAGCACCAAGTGTCGCACGGAATATTTAGTTACAAAATTTGTCATTTCATCAACAAAATGACCGTTTCGTTATCATTTCGTGGACGAAATGTTCATTTAGTTACAAAATAATAATTTCATAGATGAAAGTGACTGATTTCGTATTACTAAATATTCCATGCGACACTTGGCGCTCCATGGTTTTTGTCCATGGTTTAAACCATGGTTTCATTTGTACCACCTTCGTGAATTCGGGCCATTGGGAGAGCAGCTTGGAGCATGGACTGTCAAAATCGCTGGACTGCCAAGCATCCAATTGTTATGTGATAGAGCTTACACATAATTTGCACAAATTGCAAAGAGATTTGATTTCTTCTCTGACACCTCCCTAGTTGAATCGTGAAAATCATAAAAGAAAGGCTGTTCATGAAAGTTAAAGTGGAGCCCATGTCACTTTTGTATTACCCAAAATAAGAGCCACATAAAAGAAGGGCAGCTTTTCTTGATGCATACTTATGTCAACGCCAACCAAGCTTGAAATGTTGTTTCATCATTTTTTTGCTTGACACTAAGCAGATGAGTCTTGTTTTACTTGACATTAAAACACAAGTATCAGAGTCTTCCTGTATGTCTCACAATACAAACTTGTATCACAGTGCGTTGACAACTCCCGATACACTCTTCCTCATTATTCTGTGTACTTGTCTCCTTGATGTGTGTGGTTTTTATGCAGTTTGACCAGTAAGTGCTTATTCAAAGCCAGAGGAGTTTCATTGTGGGTGTATGTATATATTCATATGTCATGGTATAGATAAATGAGTGATGTTTACATACTGCGGCATAACAACTGGGATGTATTCGGTGTCTTTCTCTGGCATCCACTTGTATAATTCTCTGAATTTTGATGATTTAATGAAAACAAAGTTTAGATGACTGTAGTGACTGTTGCACTTTCTGTATCCCCGAAGAATTTTGCCTCGTGTGAATTATACATAGACATCTAAAAGATACAAATGAAAGTGAATGATAAAATTTACTCATCATATTGTCAAATTAAAAAAGGAACAAAATATCAGACTCCGTAGTGTACAACAATCTGTACCAGCAATTTCGGCAACGTCATTTATGTCATTGATTGATAAAGTGTCAATAAAACCACAGAAGCACATACCACAGTGATATTTGCATTGTAAGTGGGCAGAGATTGAAAGTGCTTCTAGTGTCGCACCACAATGCACAAATGGTAATTTTATGGTAATTTTATGGCCGGGATTAGACCATAAAGTGGAGTCATACCTGTACTCGATATGTCTGTAGATGAAAGATCAGGACCAGTAAAGTCCTCTGAGAAGTGATTCAGAGAGATTTAAAACTGTTTTTTCAACGTATGAAATTTAATACTTACATGACATTGGATTGAGTAAATGCAGCAATATCCATAGAAGACATAAGTGAAAGTTTTGGGAAAAATGGGCAATCTGTTCACAACTATGAATTGATTACATTTCTGTGCAGTCACTGCTGGATGAGAAGATTACTTCAGTTTATGATGTCACAAGCGTTGAACAATATAAAGGAAATTGTAACAAGATTTCCACAAAATTTAATTGTGGGAAAAAGTACACATTCCCTCGACTAATATTGAATTGTTATTCCCCCTGCCTTCTTAAAGAGGCAAGTCAAGTACTCTTTTGTAATGCGCAAAAAGTGAGAATACATGTTGAATTTTCTTTATATTTTCTTTATACCATTCTACTCGTGTGACATCAAAAGATGTAGTAGTTTTCTCATCCAGAGATGGCGTCACTGAAACTTCAAAAATTGATAACTTTTAAACGGATTCTCAGATTTTCCCTAAACTCTCACCGATGTTTTCTACTGATATTGTTGCATTCTCTCAATCCACATAATTACTGTATACGCCGAATATTTCGCGAGGTTTTTATTTTCGCGAATTTCGCGAGTCAGCTGCTATTTGCGAAATTAAAAACATGCGAAAATATTGACTCTAATGCCAATGTGAATGTGACGTACGCATATAAATTTCTCCGTTTAGTACAAGACTTCACGATTGCGAATTTAACCACTCGCGAAATTGTCGTGAAGTCCCGATTCGCGAAAATTTAGACTCGCGAAATATATGGCGTATACAGTAACTAAGTGAACTTGTCCGTAGAGACCGGACTCCCTAAGTTTCAATCACATTATGGCATCACAGCTTGAAAGCTGAAGATAATGTAGATCAAACTATATACATGTAGGCTTGGTTTATCAACTTTCCCGTGTTTGAATTGATTTCAATACCTACTATCAAAAGGCATAGAGTTGTAAATGCCTTTTTGCGTTTCTCTGGTTGTTGCATTTATCACCTCTGTCATGAGTTGCCTGGGAGGCCTTTACACTGTACAGCTCCATTGTACGTTTTGATCCTGAGGTGTGGAGATGGATACTAATGTCAATATATAATTTAGCAAGTCTAATTTTTCGTGAATTAGGACTTTCGAACATTTTTGCGAAAGGTTTTAAGTGCTTGATTGTGGAGTACAGTACTGAACAGAGAAATGTATGCATGCACATCACATTCATGTCTGAATCAGATTAAATATTCTCACATTTTTAGATTTGCGAATAGCACCCAATTTGCGAAATTTGCGAAAATAAACACCTTGCGATGTATTCAGCATGTACAGTAATTGGCAGTGGGTGGCAAAGGCAGGTCCAAGCTATAAACACATTTATCAACTCTACACAAACGTGTTTCTGGCTCAAACGTGTTTTCGATCGCACTTTTGTCAAATGCCAAAATCATGGTGTGGAACCTGGTCACCAATGGCAACTCGACAAAGAATACAATGCAGAATGCTAACCCATTTGTTGTGCCAGCCAGGGGCAAGTAAAACTTACTGTCAAGCAAGGGGAATGAAAGGGCATTTTTGCACAGTTCTAATACTGAGTGGTCCATGTCTGAATGTCTGTTTGGTCAAGGTAGAACAGTATTTCCTGTAATGCCCTCCATTTATGAGCTATCTACATTATGTACATGTATCATGTTGCACTAACCTCATCCGGCTCGACCCTAATCAATAACAAATGGGCGTGGAATTGAAAGTTGCTATGCGGATATCGTGCCAGCAAATTCTTACAAATACCTTTAGATCATTGCAATGTAGCTCTAATGAAAATGAATGGTCATTTATGGTCAAAGAGAACAAGGATCACTCTATGATAAAATGAAATAGACATCTCTGTGTTTCTTGTGTACATAGAATATGCTTTCACGTACATGTACAGTATATCTATATCTATATCTATATCTATATCAATATCTATATCTATATCTATATCTATGGCACATAGTAGAATGAATGTCATGCTTCTCAATTTGAATGACTAGATTGTTCTAGTACATTATGGATGAATCTCACCCGTGAAGGAAATTGCTTATTTTGACTCAAAACATTGTTAGACTGCACTCATCTGACAGGAGAAAGGGAAATTACCCAGAGAAATTTTCATTGACGTATGTCTGTGCTATGTGAAGAGGCAGCAACATTGCACTAAAAAATAAACCACTGTTTCAGTGAAAAAAGACGACAATAATCAACAAAACATCAGAAAATCCCCAAGCCGTGTTATTTTTATGGATACCTGTGACAGTAGCGGCGCTGATTACTTGAATTTTGTCTACTATATCACATTGCATTGTCCAGAGTTGCTTCATACATGAAATGTATCAGTATACATGTGTAGCTACAATACATTGATATTCTAAGAGAGAGGGATGTAACTAACAATACCTTTACATGCAACATAACCAATTTCATTTGCATGTTTTAAAGCATAATTTGATAGATCGTTAGATGTATATTCATGTGCAGGCATTAGGAATTTGCAACTCATGTTCACATAACACTGATTTTGTTTACATGGCCAGATGTATATTGTTTTGGACCACAGCTGGGTTGGTGGCCCAGTCCAATGCTGAAAAAAAGGTGTCAATGATTGACTGGAAAATTACCAGTGGGTAGCGCCTACATTCTTTGATGGACGCATTATATTGATATTACATACATATTTCTATGATGATTGTCTCGATAACACTTAATGAGTCATCCAAAGTTGTATAGAGTCATTGATTTGATTGCAGGTATTCATGATATTTTGGCTTTGCACTAACAAGAGTGACTCATCATCTTATTCAAACAGAAATGTTGCAATAATCCATGTCAGAATGGCAGCAGGTATTAGCTTGGAATGCATAGTGTGTACAATGTAGGCTGGAAATGAGTAAAGTGAAGCTGGCCCTATAGGTGTGCCTTCATCAGCCCAAAGTTCGAACTAACAGGGTATTTTGCGGTCTGGGGAAAAAAGTCCGATATTGCAAATGTGCGACTTCATCAGCTTGAAACAGCCCGCATGGGGGAAATTAGCCCGAAATTTGACTTATGCGCCTTGCATCACTCTTTAGTTCGAAAGTGGATTTCCCTGTGCAAATCTCCCTTATCACCGTATGTACAATACACAACAGACTGGTACAGTAGGCCCTACATGTATATCAGAATAGTACCGGTACTTCAGTAACAAGCTCAATCTCGATCATGTACACGATACATGTAATGAGCTTTCAGGTCTGTTTTTTTCTACCATTCTGTTGGTACATTAGTGTGCAAATCGTATCAACATCGACAATTTACGGAACACCGTATCTGTGATAAGTAGACGGGGCTTAAAATGACGGGTACAGTTTGTAATCTGTTGCTTGCATCAGCCTGTGCTTCCCTGTAAAGTGGGATTGAGAAATTTTTGGGCTGATGGAGACGCAAACGAATTGGCGCGCTAGTTCACGAACTAGGCCAAAATTTGGGGGGAAAATTTTCCCGATCAAATAGCGCGCTATTTGAGTCTTCACCACACAAATAGCGCGCTATTTTGACATCGAGCTAGTTTCGTAACCGCAAAATAGCGTGCTATTTTGAAACTTCGGGCTGATGAAGACAGACTTTATGATACCTTGTCCTTTAAAACACACACGACACACGACAAACACACATTATAAACACACACACACACAAAAAAAAATGCACGCAAAGAAAAACAAAGTCAAACTAAATCTTCTTGAAGGCTGAGAAAACCACCAGTTGTAGTATCATTGTTATTACTCGTTCTGAAAGTTGAAAGTCATATAGAGCATCCACTAGTGCAGTACACTGTCAGATCTTTTTGTCTAATCCAACACTTGAAGACCTTGGTCTAAAATATACCATTATGAAAAAGAAAGATGAAAAAAAAAAATGAAGTACCGTGACCCCTCTTAGCTGAATGTAGAGTTTTCATACAGTCCAGCTCAATTATCCAGCTATATTGGGACCAACAACAATCTGTATAATAATCTGTATAATTGATATTACCAGATTGAGATTACATCTAAAGTGAGATTTATATGCTTACCCATGACACTTCCTGGCAAGTTGTGTTGGGTATACGTATTTTAGTGAGTTTGAGTTTGAGTTTATTCATAACAACTAAAACATTAGTACATAGCACACGTAACTGTTCAAACGATCTAAAAACGTATTGAATGTAATCTGTAATATATAATGCATAAATGATTATGTAATCCAAAACTATTTATCAAAAAAGAGCTACAATATGGCAATGATGTACACAATGAGGTTGCTAAAAGAACCAAGAGGTAGCACAGGTGTTAGTAGGTGTTGGTCCTTTAACACGTATTACATAATGAACAAATAAAATACATATGTATTTTATTAAAAAGCACTGTTGATTTTATAGTACATGTATACAAGTAGGGCCTATTCATTACTGTGATTTACATGATATTTGCATACGTGCCATAATTCAAATAATGTGGAAATGAAATTGAATATGAGTGAAAATATGCTGTCCTCTTGGTCTTTGTTCCTTCTAGCAATGTTTGGTTGCTAAAGGCATACATTGTATAGTAGTGATCAACATTTATGTCCCGCCTGCCTTTATAATATTTCTTTTAATATTATTGTATTTGCAAGAGGGTCAATGCTTTGAACTTGTGCTTTAGATAGTAAAGTTTCGCACAATGTGCCAAATGCAAAGTGCAATCATGTACCAGTCCATGTCCGTAATTACATGATGGAGAGATGTATGAAAAATATTAATGAGGTTGGACTGTATAGAGAGCAGGTAGTGGGTTTTTATATGAAATGCAATGATACTTGGTATGGGAAATCTGTGTATATTTGAACAACAATACTAAGACCATGGAGCTACAAGCGATTGTACCTCCATGCCATTAACAGACTATGCACTTACGTGTAGTAGTGGCCTATGCATTATTATATAACGCCTGAAGAGATCCATGTAATTTGATTGGTTGTTTGACATTGATTATTTGGCCCATTTCACTATGACGTCATCATCCGTGCAATTGTGTGGCCCCATTTACAGTGCAATTTTGGATCCATATGATTTGCTCCATTGCACGCTCACTGAGAGCCCGGCATACTACGCGTATATGCTTGCGTTTTGCAGTGTATGTACATGCGACAGCGCGCTACATAGCGTAACGCGCCCAGTGAGCACTCTCGCGATCTCAGATTCTCTGTTGTTTCTAAATTAATAAAACATGGAAGGACAAGGATCTCTTCTAGGCGTTTAAATATAAAACAAATAATAAATGTTTTTCATTCGTGCAATGGACAGAATATTTCATTCGGTGAAAGATGAAATTTTTGATCCATTCAACTCGGCTGCGCCTCGTTGAATGGATCATTTCATCTTTCACCTCATGAAATATTCTGTCCATTGCACTCATGGACATTCATTATTTGTATACTATACTACTAATCCAAGTCTTTTGTTTTGTTGTGTTTTGTTCTGTTTTGTAAACAGGCTGTATGTGCAACTTTCCATTTCATTGATTTTTTTTTTTTTTAGCCTCATCACATGATGATGGTACCTTTAAACTACCAGTATGCACAATTCCTGTATTGAATCTTAGGTTTCTTTCACATCTGAATTCGGCCTTGAGCTGATCAGATGAGCACTGCTATGAAACTTCCTTTGCAAATTGAGAGTCGGACATGATGTAGTCAACCAAACAAAGCCACTCATAACATTATTGTTTGGGACACTCGTGTCTGGGTTTTTCATTGCAATTCAAGTTCAACTATTTACCACACAGGTATATGTACATATGGTAGTGTGAAATGTTTGTTCAGCTGTTGACTAAATCGAGAAATGTAAGACCTCTGATGTAAGCTTAGTAGCCAACCTGCAACCTTTTATGCACGCGTGTGCTAGGAGGCTACAGGAGGAAGTTGGCTGCGTAGGATTTTGTCTGTAGTCTTACATCATAACAACTACAATGGTGCTGTATTGTGTAATGATAAGCAACCACTGTCATAGGTAATATATGCTAGGCACCTTTTTCATGAGTATTCAGTCATGCATTATCCTGGCTATGGCACATTTCCATAAAATTAGTTTTTCAATAAAGAGCATGCAAAAACATTGTAGATAGAGCTAACTCCCTTGTTTGAGCATTTGACCCAAAATTTAGCGTGTGAGCCAACATTTTTTTTTAGATGTGCAAGGAGCATCTTTTGTGAATTTTGGAACAGTGCATTGTCATTTCTTTTCTTTTTTCAATGAAAGACATACTAAATATTGTGGATTGAGCTAACTTCCTCAGTTCTTGGTGGGGGTAATAATTACGTTCAGTGATATTTCTAGTTTGGCTTTTTCTTTCTCCAATGGCTAGCAGTAGTATGTCCATATTGATAACCAAGAGATTCCCCCCCCCCCCCCCGTCACTGTGCCCCTCCACTTCTAGAATCAAGAGACCCATGGTTGTTGTGCTTTATACAGATTGTAGGGGTTGCATACATTTCTACTTTGAGAAACATATGACTCTACAGGCATCATAGTGATACCATTGTTTCAGGGACACTTTAATGAGTTTGAAGGATATTTCTGTGTTTCAGCTCTCTTTACTCTCGTTTCTCTGCACCATAAGCCATTATGAATTATGGACTTTTAATTGCTTCCAGTGTAATTCATAAAACAGTCTTTAGCTGTGCTGTCATGAATTTCTGCAGTGCATAAACATAGCATTTTAAGTCCGTGCAGATAGTGTTTAGCAGAGATCTGTCTGAATGCAGTGACCCTCATGATATTTTTAACGACTTCTTTTGCGATGTGGAGTGCTGCACTTGCCAATGCCATTAAATTTCCTCAATGTGTTCTGCCAACTACATTTAAGACATATCTCAATGGATTTTATATCAATTTGCTGTGGAAGCATATCTTTAGAAAATATGACAGCCTCTTTAATTGATGGTTACAGCGCCCTCAGTCTTTTGACTTCTGTGGGCAAGCGGATTCATTTAGAAGGTTGTATTGTGTATGCTCAGACCGCTTCAAGTTTTCTTTTTGTTGATAGATTTTCTTCAAATTATGTGTCTTCCAGAAGTGTGCTTGGGGTAAGGAAAAGACATGTAGTTGGGTTTTGGTGTCATTGACCTCTCATTGATTCACCTAGCTCTTACAGGTCAAAGGTCACCTTGACCAGATGAACCTGTGCAAAAGTGCCTACTTCATGTATGGATGCAACAGCTTGGTTGTTAGTCAGTGAGTTTGATCTTTAAAATTATTTAAGACCTGGTAGCATGGGGAAAACAGTAGTTACGTTCAGACGACAAACCTTAAACTTGTAATTAGGGACCGTGAAGACGCACTCGTAGTTAGCTTACCTCGAGGTTAGCTCGATGTTAAGAGCCACAAGAAATCTTATGGTTAGCGCTCTAACCACGAGCCGCAGGGGGTCCCCACTCGTAGTTAAGCACCGTGTGGACACAAAAATCAACACACTCAAAGGGTCGTGTGGATGCACGTCGAAGTTAGGGGGTAAGAGCTTGTTGTCTGAACGTAACTAATTGAGTGGGAAGACTGGCCTGGCACGGATATTTGAGACTATGTACAGCTCTATCTCTGATCTCTTTCTACACAGCCAAAGAATATCAACTGGTGTCGACCATTGCCGATGAGCTTACTGTTTGATGCATGCGCATCTTCGCCGACTAGGGCCATTTGTTATTTTCGAATGTATCCCAGTAGGCAGTGAATGAATTGGGCCACCCCTGAATTCCCAGTTCCTGACACCCATGAATCCTGCCGTCCACGGTTTGAAATTGAATCATGTCGCAAAACCATGTCTTCTCTGAGTATGGAGGTGTGTGGTTGATAGATCCAGGTTCCCCATGTTTCAACATATTTTGGCTGGTTTTATGTCACATTTCTTGTGTGACCTAATCTTTACTGGCCACATTTCTCAAGTCAAATTTCAGGTAATTTTTTTTTTGAATGGAGGTTTACAAGTACTACGCCAAATGTAGCAGACTGTCATTTTTATGATAAATATAGTGCTCTCATTTGTGCCGTGGATGCTTCCTTTTTTCTTTTTTCTTTTTTTTGCAACTGTGTGTGGGAATATTCTTCTTGGTTCTGGGGACACAGTAGTGCTTCGCTTTGTTCAGCAACGAACATTTCTAGTTTTTAGTGCTTGGGTGTTGAATAATTAATCTGTCAGAATACCTTCCGATTCTTCTTCATTCAGGTACTTGAAGCTAAATTAATAATCAATTCTGTCACTGTGTCTTCTAAGTAGTTCGATAAGTGTGCTTTGTGTACCATTGACTCCATATGATTTCCTGGCTCATCACACAATTTATAGCTATTACAACAGGATGGGTGTTGCGACAGGTTGATGACTTCACTTAAGTCAACAGGGGTGGGATAGGTATTTTTATACGGGAGGCATCTTAGGGGATGAAAAATATCAAGGAGCTTCAGTAGGCTCCTTGAAAGTATGAAGCATATTGCAGGGTGCTACATAACTTTTTTATACCACTTGCCCAGTCAGGCATGCACATTTTCAAATTGATGCAGAACACTTGCCCAAACATGAATTTCACTTGCCGGAAAGGAAAGCCCAAAGATATTAGAAAATGATAAAGAAAATCGCCTGTAAGTCGAGGGCTTCATAAAACACAACTGTTTGAATAAACAGCACGTGTTGATTTGCATGCTTAAATACATTGGAGTAACAAATTTGGTTCAATTGAGTGTTTGTGATGCATTTCATTGGGACTTCTTTACGTAAGTGTTGAAAAGTTGCTGAAATAAGATTATGAGTGTACCAATGATACCCTGGAAATCAAATTTGTGTACAGCTAGAATACACACACACACACAAAAAAAGCAGCCCTAATTCACCTGTGATAGCCCATGAAAGTATACCTATTTTGATAAATCACATCATACCTCTACACAACAATTTAAGACTTGTGCTCCATGCATTTAATATCTGCTCCATAAGCGGTGGTACGTGTGAGCGTGCTGGCCATATGCATACACTTTTACGGATAATATTGAGATTCTATGTCGATTGGGTAGCAGATTGCATGCATGCATTGCTTATCTCTATCATTAAAAATGTATTTGGAAAAAAAAAATGTTGATAAGCATGATTGTTCGATTGGAAGAATGGGCTGATCAACTGGTCTATTTCAAGTTTTTTTTTTTTTATACTCTCTAAAATTCACATTTACCCCACTGAATAAAAATTGGAGTGACAAAAAAAAAATTAATATTTTGCAGAGGGCTTGTCTGAAGTATATTTTACAAATATTGCAAAAATAATGTGTAATTTTTCTTCTCTGTTTTCAAAAGTAGCATGCTGGAATATTTTTGTCCCTTCCTACATAGTTTCCATGGAATGTGCAGACTCACTGCCCAGATTTGGATCACAAGGAACCCTTCCATCAGCATGTCATACTGTGCATTCTCTGTTGAGTTCTGTTTGCAAGGGTCAAAGAATTGGATGGAATTGGAAAGGATGTGTCGGTAATCATTTGTAACAGAATATTGAATAACAAACATTGTAAACACAATATGAACAACAAGGCATTCAAATTGGAGATAATTGTATGCCCATCCCTATGAAACATTTGCAGTTAGTCACAAATTGTATTAAAAACCATTACATTAGCACAGAGACACACAAAATGTGGTATTTGGAACATGATCTTTCTGTCAATCCCCCCCCCCCCTCCCATCTAATGCTCTCCAGTCTCGCTTGTTTGGAGAGGAACAACATCAACAAGAGTAGAAATGTGGCACTCCGTGTCTGTTTTGCCCCATTATCACAAGTCTGTGTTTTCCTTCCTGAGACTCCCGGATGTCAAAGTTACTCACCTCTACTCACCTCGGCTGCCACTGCCTCACTCCAGTGTATCCGGCAAGGCTGTGCGTGATGGCACTCTGTGGCAATAGGGTGCAGCGCACTGATGGCTGCGAAACTGCCCACTGCCTGATAATTGTTGAGGAACTGCGCGTGAAAAATAATTTTTCATTCATAACCAAAGATTTGTTTAAT
Source organism: Diadema setosum (assembly GCA_033980235.1). NCBI lineage: Eukaryota > Metazoa > Echinodermata > Echinoidea > Diadematoida > Diadematidae > Diadema > Diadema setosum. The sequence goes on from CM067060.1 coordinate 32,341,707, forward strand.
GATTGAAAGGTATGTGGGGGATGTGAGATTCATGTTGTTTGTTTCCTGCACTTGGACTGAACCACACTATTCTGCATGCTGTGCCCACTCTATGAAGTGTCTTGGTTGCAAGTTACATGTACAAGTGTAGGTCCTACAGTGTGTCCATTGTGATTAACAATGGCCTTCATCATCGTATTGTCCATGGGAACATAATTGGAATATGAGGTATGGTTTTGCATTGTATGACATCTTGAATGCTACGTGAGCTGCGTCACTAAATGCATGCCACCTTCGCATCAAGATCATGAGACTTGCAGCCATTAGTAGTGAGTAATGCACTAGTCATAAAACTTTTCATTCTGTAGGCACTTGGTATTAAAGACACACAAATTAAGCTAATGCATGTTCTGATTCTCTAGGATATTTTCCTACAGTCTAGGTTTGACACTAATCATGTTTTTTCCTTCCTGTCTTTTCATAGAATGGAGTCTACTATCCAGTACGTTTTGTTGTGTGGGACAGTACTGCTGTGCTACTTTACTGCGGTAAGTTTCTTTATAGGATATTGTATAGACAGGAGATAGTCATAACTTCGTCAAGGTCTAATTGGGAATTAGTTTTCTTCTTCATTTCTAATGTGATTTTGAGCAGGTATGACTGGTAAGCACACATTTTTGCGTGAATGTTGATGATACTTCACAACAGACAGCTTGATGTTTATTTAGGTTCCTAATGGAGGCTTCTTACTAGAATACCATTCCTCTTTGAATATAAAAAACTACAGTATCCTCCACATAAATTTGCTTCATTTTTTTTTACCTAGCAAAAATTCATTGTCTTTTACATTTTAGCTTTAACTGACTATGATATCACATATTTCCTCTTACAGTGCTATTAAATAGAAATGTAGCATAATTTTGAAATATTAATTTCCTGTGTAAACAGTCAAAATAGACCAAGAATATTTCTGCGTCATACCCCCATTCCACAGAGATTTTCTCTCATCGGTCACTCATCGGAAGCAAAGTTTATCGCTTCCCGCCAACCGCCGAAGTGTATTGGATTGCAGTCCGATAGATCTGACTTGAGTTAGTTGACTATCAGGTCAGTGTCAGACATGTCGGGCGTGATCCGATCAGACAAGATTGTCTGATGAGGATCACGCGCGACATGTCTGACACTAACCATAGTCGACCAACCAGATGGGATTCATCAGACTCCGATCTGATACACTATGATGGGTGGTCGGAAGCAACAAACTTAGTTTCCGATGAGTGACCGATGAGAACAAATCTTTGTGGAATGGCACTATTTTCCCCCCTTTTTTTTTGTGGGGGGGGGAAGGAGCTGTATATCACAGGAAGAAATAACCTATAAAGTTTTGAACACTTTCTCAAATAGCATAAATTTTCATGTTGAATGCATTCCAATTGTACACAGTAATGTACCATGCTACATCAATTGTGTTCAGTGTCCATGGTAACAACCATTGTAAACCAATGTTTAGAACTCTTCTTGTTTCTGAAGCCATAGTGTTTGTTTCTCTTTCAGTGTTTTTCATGGTGGATTTAGTCAAATTTATTCCTTTTCTCTGCAGAAATATTGCTTTTCTTTACTGTTAAGGATGATTTCTGATGTCTTTTAGTGCTTGGTCACATATGTGTGACACAAAGCCTTTGAATTGGACACATCAGTTGTTATTACTGTATACCGATGAATAACTCCCGTATTTGATGTTTACGGCCTATTGATAACCTGTATCACACAAAGTGAGTTCCACTAATGCTATTGGAGAATGTCACACAGGGAGGAGGATCCACTGAATTCTACTGTATGTGTATGCTATGTGCAGGTTAGCGAGCAATGTCAGCCTCCAGACTGTTACATAAATGAGGCCGGTGAGCCAACATCCTGCCACACATGTGGCATTGGCTACGGAGTTGTTGTGCGGGGCACGGAGTTCCAGGAGTGCCAGTCATCACCAGTACCGCACAATACAGAGTGCGAGCCATGTATACCAGGTACATCATATAAAAGTGTGCATTAAGCATAGATTTCATTTAAAAATGAACATTAAAAAAGAAAAGGACCACCAGCAGTTGAATATCAGATTGTGTGGCAAAGATCCTCCTAGTCATAAACTGTGTGTGCACCATTGCATATTCAGATGTGCATGAGTTGAAGAGGATTTTGTGAAATTCAAAGTGAAGAAAAAAAATCCAAATTAACAAAAAGAGAGTCATATTGCTCCATAGTACAATGTGTGCAATACTCAGTTAGTGAGCAGTACCAATGAATATTGCATGTAACACAATAGGTCTCCAAATGTAGTTCTAATAAAAAATGCATGTAGATGCAAAAAATGTATGTAGATGAATAATTTCTGATCTCTTTTATCATGGAAGAGTTGCTTAATTGGGACAAAGTTCTTACTCACTAGTCTGAAATATGTGGTAGTGACTGCAGTTGGTTTTCATTTGCTGTGGGTCTACATTTGATAATCATGAGTTGGTAAGCACTACAGAATTGTTTTACAAATCCCCATTGGAAAAAAACAAAACAAAACAGAAACTTGTTCACAGAATATGATATGTATGGTTATGCAGTTTCCCCTTTAGCAATTTAGCAGTGCTGTTACTATCAGTCAAACAATTGGACGTAATAATCTAGTTTTTGTGATGAAAATTCACCAAGCAGCTTAGTACATTGTCCTGAGGGAAACAAGTGACAAAGCATGCATAGTATACTTATCTAGTGTTATTGGATTAAATTTATAGTATTGAAATGCAGAGTTTTGAACAGAAAAGCTCATCCATTGAGAGATATCTCGGTCAAAGCATGACTGTTCAGTGAGCCCCCTCCCCCCCCCCCCCTCGACATTTTATGCAGTGTGTCGCCATAGCAAAAAGCCATTGCCACAATGTTTCACGACTTTTTTCTTTCAAGTCTCCCACATCTTTTGACACCAAATTTGCGACCCCTGGGCATGTGGATCCGCAGTTATGCCTGAATATGTACCTGCGTGTCAGGCCAAAAATTTTTCAAAAGCGTGTTACTGAATTCTTGTGCAATTTCAATGCAAATTGTGCTTACTGTTAAATTTCTTAAAAGCATGATTAATTTTTGCTTTTATTGATCAAAATCAATTTATAACAATATTTTCATGACTGCAACAATGTTGCAGACAAATTTCATCAAAAAAAACAATGAAAAACAGAAAGGTGTAAAACAAGGAAATACATGAGAAATTCTGAAAAACAATGAAAAACTTGAACAAAATTTGATGGCACAATTTATTTTACTTACATTTGTTAAGGACACTAGAAAGAATATTTACACTAAATTGTGCCCGATTGGAGCTTTATTTAGTAATTTATAGCAAATAGTCTGATTTTATGCATAAATTAGCATAACTTAGCATGAATGACAATTAGAAAAGAAATCAACTTCACATTTGTTTAGATTACATCAGAGGCAATGTGTGTGTCAATTTTCGTCGTGATCGCGCAGTTGATGGCCGAGATCTGAAGGGGGAGCCTGGGAGGTCCCCCTCCGACTCTATCATCTACCAGATAGCCCGGCCTAGTTAGGATTAACAATAAATGTTTGCAGTGTTTACATGGCAGCAATATCCATCAGTATTTCTGGTCTCATCCTACCTCGATCGCAGGTGTGAATTATTCTGACGTAGATGATGGCAAAAACAAGTGCCAGAAATGCATCCCGTGTAACGAGGAGACACAGGACACTGTGGAGGAATGCACCGTTGAAAAAAACACTGTCTGCGAGTGCAAGCCAGGGATAGCATACTATGATGAGGAGAGGGGCACCTGTGCCCGTTGCCATGAGTGTCTTCAGGGCGAGGAAGAAATCAGTCCTTGCAACCAGACCCACGACCGGCAGTGTGCACCGGTGACTACCACTACAACTGAAGTCACCACCACGGAAGCAGATAATACCACCACGCCAAGCTCGACCCCGACTTCAGGTAGTGAGAGTCTTGAGAAATGATCAAATCAAGAAATGCATCAGTGAGCCAGTGTCAAAGTAGCTGTAATTCACAATAAACCTTATTTGATTTTTCACAATCATACACCTCCGCCTGCAGTGGGCGCTTGAAGTAAAATGACATCTGAGGAACCTCGTGAAATGTCATGTAAATGTGGTGATCTCCTTGTGAACAGAAGAGTCTTTATGATTCTCCTCATATTGTATTCTCTGAATTGTGCTCTAGCTTATTTCAACTAATTGTCATCACACACAGCAAAATTTTTCCAACTGCAAACAACATCTCCAAGTGTTTGACACTTTTTAAGTAGGGTATTACTGTAAACATCAATGATGCTATTGCAAGATTAATTTTTCATGCTGAGTGGCTCCAAAACATATATCTGTGGGTTCTTGAATTTTGCACTGCGCAATTGTCTACATGTTCAAATGTGCAGAGAAACTTGTGAAGATATTTATGCAGTGTTTGAATTCGCGCTAGCTAAAAGTTTTTGTGAAACATGCCAAAATTAATGTACCGCAAATATTTCTGCGTTTACAGTGGTCAGTTTCAAGTTGGTATCCATCAGAAAGTAAAAATGCTTGGGATCCAACTCCCTAGAGTTCCTGTCTTCAGATCCAAAGTTTTAACTGGCATAATTTGCATAATCTGACTCATATGAATGTTGTAGTACATGTGTGGAAAAGTGATGAGTGATCTGAAAATGTACATTGCAAACAAGAAGTACTGAGATGAATAAGGCTTTATGGTACCCTTTTCTTCACATTCAATCCTCATGCCACAAACTATCACTTTGCCGGCCAAATCTAGTCCAGCCTGATTTCTTGGCGGTCTCCTTGTCATGATGTGTTAATGCATTTTCATCGTACTTGTTGCTTTGCCATGTGAAATGTCCATACAATTTCTCTTTCCTTTTGATACGTTACTTGTTGCTTGTTGAAATAATCCCAGGGCTGCCAACTCTCATGCATTGAGCATGAGACTCGCGCATTTTGGTCCTTTCTCACTCTAAAACTTTATTTCATTTACATGCATTTCTATTGATCTCACGCATTTTGACTCCTAAATTATAGCATTGGCCTATGGGAGTCTCACTCTCAACTAATTTCCAGTGTTGGCAGCCCTGTAATCCCAAAACTGCAGCTCTGTTGAAGCTTTGTGAAGAGGACAAATTTAAAGGGGAAACACAAACTTGGTGATAGTGAAAGTCCCAGAAATGAAGGTTTAAACTAAGAAATCACCATGTGTAGTGAGATAGTTAGTTGTGGTACATGCAAATCAGTGTGTGTGGGAGAAGGAGACTACATGTAAAGCAAGTGTCTTTTCATGAGATAGACATTGCATACCTTCTTTAATATGCAGGGCCCAACATAAGCAGTTGCCCCAAAGTCCACTAAAAAATTGAAATTAGGCCACCAAATTTCCAAAAAGCTTATCTTTTATGATTCGGTTGGGCAGTTAAATGTTGAAATGCATTTTTTCTCTTTTATATCAGGCTACCACATTTCTTTTGGGGGCCACATAAATTTCAGATTCATTTTCAGCTGCCCAAACAGGCCCTCTGAGAAATAGTGTTGAGCCCTGCATATATACATGTATGTGTATGTGTGTGTGTGTGCGTGTGTATGTGTCACTGTGTCACTGCAGTACTTTAGCTCATACCATACTGATATGTATTACATGTATAGTGTGTACTGCTTGCAGATAAATGCATGAGAATTTGTGGTTACTGTTACAAATACATTAATTGATACGTCTTGTTATACATGTAGAAAAACACTACCTTTTACCTTAGAACTTTGTGCTTCTGAACTCATCCTTGTTTTTTTTTTTTTTTTTTGTATCATCTAGGCATTCCTACTCCAGTAACACCTTCTGAGACAGGTAGAGAAGACGATACAAGAATAGACTGGAAAATCATCGTTTCTGTTGTTTTATCTTGCATTGTTGGTAAGGCCACCCTCAGTCCTGGAAATACCGTCGGTTGAAAAAGATGAGGGTGTTAAGGTGTCACTATTAAAACCATGGGGTTAGTGGCACTAATGCCCTTATCTTTCTCAACCAACTTTATGTCCACTTGCCATACAGGAGGATTAGTTATACATCAGATAATTGTATACCTTAGAGAGATGTGTTTAACATCAGCATTCAAACCAGACTACTTCAGAGGCTTGCAAAGTTTTTTGTAAGGTTGAAAATAATTTTTTCTTTTCTTGCAAGGTGAAAATATTTCTACATTTTTTGTAGAAATCCTAATGTCAACCAATCCTTCAAACTGTGCCTGATTAGAAGTAACTACTTTAGTAATATACTCTTTTTTAGTAGAGGGGGAAAAAAAATAGAATTATCTTTAATTTGATATATGTAGGTGAGAGCAAGCTTCAGTTGATGACCTAGATGCAGTGGCTGCTACTATGAAAATATATGTGTGAATTGGAGTATGTAAATAAAGTGGATTTTCATGTAATGTTTATCTAGCATCTTTATCAATGAGTCGTGATGACATTCAGTGCCTTGCCCATAATCCTGTCAAGTGATATTTTGTTTGTTAGACATTTATAATTACTCTCTAAGTATGAGTAATAGAATTGTAATTGTCTCTTTGTTACAGTTGCAGCTTTGATAGGTGCAGTCTTCTTGTACTGCAGAACAAGGCAGGTCAACTGTTCTGGTAAGGAGTTCTCATATATTTTACAAATTTTAGTATTGACAAAAAATTGACACAATGAATACTGAAAGTGCCCCAAGTTGCAGAGAATTTCATCCATGTAACCTGATATTGTGTTCCCTTCACTGCCTTGGTAGACTTTTTTCAAATCTACTACTCTAAAAGTGTAAATTTTTGTTGTGTTTTAGGGGGTTTTTGCCCGATTCGCGACACCAGAAACTAGCTTAAAAATATGTGCAATGTTCTTGAACTGTTTTTGACTTCTTGATTCTGGTGAATTAAAAACGCACAAACCCTGTCTCACCTGGCTGAGCACGGAAAATCACTTACACTGGAACAGCCCCTTTTACAGTGTACTTCTAGCAAATTCTGATAGGAATTGACCGACATACGCAGTCACCTTTTCCACTATTTTTCACATGGATACAATTCTTCAACCATGACTCCTGTGAAGATGATATATGATTCTATCCAACAGCTAATCACTAAGAGTAAATTGTCTTTGTTGTCCTAGCGTCCTTATATCCTTACCAGGGTATACAAAATCTTGAGTTCAAATGCCAGCATGTTTGTTTTATTTGAACTATTGACTTCATTCCGTTCATGTTTTGTGTTTAAATGCTCCCCTTCCACTGGCCATCAGAGGCTCATCTGATTCCAAAAATGCAAAAATGTCAGTGTTCAATGAGTTCACTAATGAGCTCTGAGCCGACAAGCTTCAGAGACTCACATCAATACTCTCCAAGGGTGATACCAATGCCAGAAGAACCCACGACAATGCTCTTGTCCTTTTTTTTTTTAGTCTGTATGGGCCTCTCATGTCGCCCTCGTTTGTTCACTATCCGCATAAGCTCACAAAAAAAAAGGGCAAGGCAACTTTGGCACCCCCCCCCCCCCCCCCCCCCCCCCCCCCCCCCCCGCTGGTTCTAATGAGGTTCATTGTCCTCGTCCACTGGCCTGTCACTTACAGGCATAGGGTCCAAATTTGGCTTATGCGTTAATGCACTCTTCATGCTTACACATGCAGGTCACACTTGTTACTGTTGACAGGCACTTCAGAGAGCCAATGGTAAATGTTCTCTTTGAAGTTGTAGCCGCCCATGCATATTATCTACGCTGCGATCTTGATGCAAATCGTCCAAAACATACTGGGCAGTATTCATGAAAATGCCGCCCTGGCAGCGGGCTAGAAGAGCACTAGAACCTGGACACATATTAGCCTGTCACTGACACTTGGCAGACTGTTATAATAATAATGATAATAATAATAACTAGAAAAGCACTCTGAGAGTGCAGACCTCCAGCAAGCATGCAGCTCATTTCTACCACTGATCTTGTTCTTCCATAGAGATATCAGTGATTTTCACCCATATGTATACTAATAGCATTGTATGCTGAAAGTCGCCCGATTTTCCAATGTAGAAGCCTTTGTTACGTCATAAACCCTCAACTTCACGGCGCGCCTTGCCCTAGCAGAAACTAGAGCACGCGCTTTAGTGTGCGCATGCAAACCTCAATACACGCAGCCTGAATTCCCAAGTTCATTGACCCAACCTTTAATTTAACCATCTGTTACTAGTATCATTCTAAACCTTTCCTGCAAGTTTCATTCAGATGCGTTAACTGCTTTTTGAGTTATTTTGCACACAGACAAAGTAACTAACTAAAAAACGAACACACAAATCATTGGTAACGAAAACATAACCTCCTCCCTTGGCGGAGGTAATTAGCATTTATATCCCGCTTAATACATAGTTTCTAAGCGCCTTACATATACTATAATCATACCAAAACATAATCTTGAATTCTACATAACTACGAAACTCTACAATAATTTACATCGCAAAATATACTTCAGCAATAATCAAATACTAAAATTAACCAGGGAGGTGATCACCTCCCTGAATTAACATACTTGATAGACACAAAAAGAAGAAAACATAACATACAGGAACATGACATCATAGTACTTTTAACTTATATCGACTTCATTAAATGTGTCTTCAGGAGGGTCTTAAACGTATCTAGCGAGGGTGAAGATCTGATGTGCAGGGGGAGCTTGTTCCATTGTGTGGGCGCAGCGACGGCGAAAGCACGACTTCCATAGCGGGTACGTGGTATGGGTCCAGGGCTAAGTTGGACATCAGCTGGATATGCCTGATATTACACTGCCTGTATCATCATGTCTTTTCCCCTTTCCCTCTTCCTGTCTCCCTCTCTCCTCCTATTGCTGTTGCTACTGCAGGACAAGATGGATGTACAGCTTGTTCCATGGCATTTTGTGTTTGCAACTGCGGTGGAAGAAACAACGAAGTGGGTAAGTAAGGCTGATGCTGCTTTGTTGCCACTCATTCATATTTTCAAGGCGCACATCTGCGATTGTTCAAAGTACATTTCCAAAGGATTGAGGCCTCAGACAGAGAGAAATCTTTTTCATTTAAAAACTTTGGCAGAAAGAACAACATTGCTGCCCCCTTTCTCGCTCTCCTCCTGTCAGAAAACCTAAAATGTGATGATGATGATGATGATGATGATGATGGTGATGATGATGTCCAATAAGTTGTGTTCTAGTCTGTTATCCGAAGAGCAAGCAGCCCTGCCCGAGAGAGCCAACAGCTTCGTGAGCATCTGAAGTGTATGCGAATGTCTTGCAGAGGGTACAACAGCTTTCTTGCACCCGATCAAGTTCAACTGAGCATAATAATGACACGCATCTTAAATTTTGATGTGTTGGTTTACAGTGACAAGAGTAGAAATAGTTCTGAGTGATACTGTTTAATGTTCGTTTTGTTTTTCTTTAAAAATTTTCCATGTTGAATCTAGTGAGTATTTAGCTGTGCTATATACTAGGCCCTCCCATGTCTGGTTTATGTTGTGCCTTGTGTTTGCTCCTCAGTTGTTAATGGACAACTCCCATTGCGGCAGGTGTCAACCATCAGCTCACAGACCCAAAGTCCCACAACCTTGATTCCCAATGGGAACCATCATGAACAGGACCCTTTTATACCAAGAAATGGAGTGGCTGCCAACGGGTGGGCCAACGGGTGGGCCAACGGGGGACTACATGCACCCAACAGTCCAGTGAATGGACATGGAGCACCTCCCACGGCACCTGAACAGGTAAGCCATCAGATGGTTAGTGTGGAAGCACAAATTTTCGTGCAATTTTTTGTTCTTGACAGGGTAAGTTAACTGTCACAATTCGCATATTTTTCTTGTCACCAATAATTGAGCAAACACTTACAGTACAATTCACCGCATGCCTTGGCAGTTACAGCTGTAAAGTTTTCGACAGCATATTAGACCATCCAGCTCAGAACCCACAAAAAGTGGGCAAAATTGAATTTTCACTCTTCTACATTAGTTAAAAGACGTAGCTCTAAGCTTTAAAATGATGAGTGTTACCGGTACAATTATAAGAGGAATCTAAGTATGTTTGATGAAAATTGGTTTTGAAATGGCTGAGATATCCAAAATCAAATGATGCGTAAGACTCTGAGCTCAAAAGTCATGAAAGGCTGAGGCACAACCTTTGACTGTTTTAAAATTATTGTGGAAAAAAAAAAATCCGGGGGGGGGGGGGGGGAGGGGAGGATTTGATTCAGACCCATTCGGACCCTCCCCTCCTGAGCCATTTTAGCGTTGAATTAACTTGTGCGAAGCAAATGACCAAGTTTGTGTCTGGTGTCTCTTCACAGGAGGAAGTCTTCCCAGCAAGAATACGCAATGATCTGATTACAGCACTCAATGCAGAGGACACTGATCATAGAGATTGGAGAGTGATAGCTCAAGACTGCCTGGGGATGACTACTCAGGAGTGCAGTTCATGGGAACAATCCAATCCCGGTGAACGTCTTCTGCACGAGTGGGAGTCGGCTGGCAAAACACGCCAAGAGTTCATGAACAAGCTGCACCATATGCACAGAGATGATATCATGGAAATTTGTGAGAGAGTAGAAGGTGAGTTTGTGGTGTACAGATATGGACTGCTTTGTGGGGGCATTGCTAGTATTACAATAAACACAGATTTTTTTGTGTGCGTGAAACTGTGTGAATTTTGCGAGGAGCCAAGATTCATGAAAGTCAAATGCACGCGAATGTTTTTGTCTGCACTATTCGTTTAATGCCAGTGGCAATATTCACAAAAGTGTCATGCTGCCAAGATTTGTAATATTGAAAGTACATTGCACACAAGAAATGTTTTGATCTACATAATTCATTGAATGCCAGTGGCAACTTTTATAAAAGTTTCATGCCGCCAAAAAGGCGTTCGCCTCCAATTTGCAAAAGTTTCATTCCACAAATGTTTCTGGTTTTACAGTATTGCCCAGAGAGTCATACAATAGCATTAAGGTGAGAGCCCATGGTGTAACGATATTAAAAGCACCCAAAATAAATGCAGTCCATGTTTGTTTTATGTTTACTGTAAAACGAGGAATGTTTGCGTGCATTCTAATTTCACGAATTTCGCGAGAGCCAGGATTCGCGAAATTAAAGTGCACACGAAAGTTCTCGTCTATGCTACTGTAAAACAAGGAATGTTCGCGTGCATTTTAATTTTGCGAATTTCGCGAGAGCCAGGATTTGCGAAATTAAAATGCACATGAAAGTTCTTGTCTACGCTAGTTGCATTGAACGTTAAAGGCAACTCGTGAAAATTTCATGCCGCGAAAAAGTCTGTCGGCTCCAATTCGCGAAAATTTCATGCCATGCAAATATTGTGTTTTACAGTATATGCATTGAACGTTACAGGCAACTCGCGAAAATTTCATGCTGTGAAAAAGGCCATCGGCTCCATTTGGCAAAAATTTCATGCCATGAAAATATTGTGTTTTACAGTTTACAAAAAATGAATTATATTTTACTTCATTCATCACAACTGCACAGCCACTTCACACACCTGCACTGCCATAAACATTTGCGTTGCATTAGCATCGGACAAGAGTCATCTCCTAAACTAAGGGGAGCCAAGTGTTTACATCAGATGTACATACGTGTGCATCAAACTGAAATAGGGTAGATTGATACTATGGGGCACTTTGGGTACTGTGGTGCTGAAGCCAGTTGTTGAATCTATGCCCCTAATTTCAACCAGTCAGAATTGAGGAGTCATCAAATGAATTATACAAATTGAAAATGTGGCAAAAAAAAAAAAAAAAACCTTCCTCAGCATGCCCTCTCCACTTCCCTCTCTGCTACTCTTTGTTCCCCATCCCCTCCACTCCACTCTAGACAGCTCAGCTTGGGACAAATAACTTTCCAAAAGTCACTCAAATTGTGACCAAAGTTGGGTCAGAGGTGCACCTGGGGATTTCCTAGACCGATAAATCCGCCTCCTGTTTGGTAGCCTCTTGTTTAAAAATCTACGGTCTGCAATACGGTTGGCCCCAAACAACAGACAGATATCTTCTATTCACTTCGCTATGCAGATTGTGCGATCAATCTGCGCACATGTATTTACAGGCAGGTTCAGCAGTTTCGCGGTGATGTAAATGAGCAGAGTTTCAAGGCTGTTCTACACGATAAAGCACGCAAAATGGTGTATAAGAGGGATAAATCATAAAATTGGAGAGCTTGACTGGTTTCTTGAGTACATATAGGTGTGTATTCCCATTTTTTGTGCTCTCTTATAGCGGAAAAAGGGAAATTCTACCCTGTTTCCTACTTGCTGCTTTTGGTAAGTCCGCACAGCAGAGTGAATGAAAAACATCAATGTGTTCAGGGCCGACCGTATTACCAACCGCATTGTTAACAAGAGGCAGATTTATCGGTCTAGGGATCTCCATGTTATAGTGCTGTCTAAAAGTCATGCTAAGGTCAAAAGGAATTTCTTGTGCCGTGTTAACTTCCAACACTTGGTAGGCGTGTGTTCATCAGACCAAAGTTCAATCTAGCGGTCTATTTTGCACTATGGGAAAATAGCCCAATATTGTGAAATGTGTGTCTTCATCAATAGCTCAAAAACATGCCCACGTGGGAAATTACCCCCAAATTGACACATATGTACTTTACATCAACACTCAGCTCAGTATGCGGTTCAAAAGTAGTTTCTCCAGTATGATGGGATTGAGAAAATTATGGGCTGATGGAGACACAACCAAAATATATCCTAGACCAAGATTTGTGGGGAAATTTTCCTTATTACATAGCGCACTGTTTGCATCTTCATTGCACATCTCTTGGGTTAGTTTGACATCGGACTAATTTCCTACGCACAAAAAAAAAAACAAACAAACAAAACGTGCTGTTTCTAAACTTCGGTCTGACAAAGACTGGCTTAATGGTAGCAAATGATTATACAACCTGGGAACAGTTACCCCAGGTGTGATGAAATTTGCATCAGAGATGCATGTGGGATCATCACGTTATGGTGGTATCCATGGTCAGATGCTTGGGTCAAAGGTCAATAAAGTTCACCTGCAAGATTCTCTTGCTTTTAACTTTTTAATGCAGTAACCAGTGGCAACAATATATGTGTTATAACATTCCCTCACAGTGGGTATTAATGAATGTAATTTTCCTGCATTAATTCAAGATTTTGTGTACAAGTCAGAACTTATACCTTGTTTCACTGTTTGTATTGTTCATCTTTTTCTTTTTCTTTTTTTGCATATGTCATTCATTTATATTACTTTCCTGTGTGATTAAAGAATTGTCTCAAATGGGCAAGACACAATGTTCCCAAAGACCTATGAAGGAAGTGGAAAGAAATCAGACACCAAACGAGTGTTGTGGGAAAAAAAAGACAAGAACAAAACCAGACAAGTCAAAACATGGCTGGATAATTTACACCATGCTTTTTTAAGATCATGATTTTATGCATTGTGTAGTCACTGAATGAAAGAATTAACACCTCTCCCACCAGTATAAGCACCACATTAACTCATTCTCTTTGTGATTGCTTTCACAAGGCCATCGGCACTTAAACGGAAATGTCGTCGTCTGAACAGAGGGAATGGGTCATCTTGGTTCTTCCAGAGAGAACTTTGAATTGAACTGATGCAACCTGTTCTTTTGCGCATCCCTGCCATTTTGAAACAGACTGTTGGCCGTGCAGCAGCACTAACTTCACATTTTCTTCAGGAGATGCAGGTGATAAACGCAACGGCAGTAACTGTATTGCGACCATGTCGTGCCAAGGTTGGCTCAGGCTGCAACAGCATTGCGTTTCCCATCTGCAGAGGCTAGAAATGGGTTTCCTGCCCATAAGAACAACGGAATAAACCTCAGTGATGCATCAGCCATGCATCAGCCTTGCATGCGATTTGCAGCGATGCGTTCTCATAAAGGAGGGAATCCTTTGCAAGTTGGGTCAAATCATGCAGGATGCCAATCTCAATGCTTGTGCTTGACTTTTCAAGACACTCCATAAACCTTGTGGCCAGTAACGTGCAAAAAGAGAACAGAAAAAGAAAAGAGGAGAGCATTCAGTATGGGTTGGTCCTGTTCCTGAAGCTTGAGTTGAGATGGATCCACACAGACATGGCAGGAGGACACCGTCGTGCCTACCTGGAGATTGAAGAGGCACTTGTCAGGACCCCAACACAGCAAAGAGACTGCCTGCAGTCCAGACAACTTTGCTGAGTGTCACTGGGATGGACCCCCAGGGATTGGGTGCCAGATGCCAAGGAGTGGAGCCCTGTGGAAGAATGTTTGGTACACTCGTCCAGGTAGTGACCGGAGTGTTTAGTCTCCATCCTCCATGCGCAGCTGATGGCGGTGCGCTAGTCCTGTTGCCACGAGTCCACTGACGGTCAAGCCGAACTTTCTGGCCGCTAAGATAGAACTCACTGCCAGAATCAGACTGAGCATACTGCAATAATTTTGGGGTTGGCAACAATGAAATATCGAATATATCATGTCAGTGATTCACAAAGTGTGGTTATTTTTATCTTTAATTTTTTTGAATGAAAACCACTTTGTTTTGTTCATGTGACTTCTTTTATTTTTCAATGTAATTTTCATGTATGTTGATTTACTGGGATGAAAAGATGTAAATCTGTACTGCTGTATCCATACCTGTGGCAGCGTGTGATAGTGGTATGATTCTGATGGCTGGTAGGGAGATACCGCACTGGATGACCCTGTCAGCTGTGGCTATGGGATGTTGCCATGTCCGAGGAAGGGGCGAATCCCTTTACTGTAATTTTGCAACATTCTTTTCCGCCCGTTGCAGCATGGTAGATGCTTGACCTGTCAAATCCTGTGGTAATTTCGCAGCAAAAAATGTTCACCTTTTCCTGTTTTGATGGGCAACTCTGAATTTTGTGGCATATCCCGCATTGAAGAGAAATTTAATGGAACTGCTTAAAGGAATGATATAGTTTTGATGAAATTAGGCTTCAGGTTTCCAACTTTTTGTGAGATTATGAGAAACCTATAATGCAATATGAAAGAGCATACAATTTTAAGAGTAATTCAAAGTTTATTAGATGAAAACAGGTTTTGAAATGGCTGAGATATCCTAAAACAAAAGATGAGACCCACCTTATTAGGACCATCTTGTTTTATTTTGTTTTTTGATATCTCAGCTCTTTGTAAGCCAGTTTTTATCAAATAACTTTGAATTCCTCTTAGTGCTGTATGCTCTTTAACATTTCATAAAGTGGTTTCTAAGTATACAAGTCAAAAGCTAAATCCTCATCAGTACTATACTATCCCTTTAAGTCATGAAACATGCACAAATGAGGAAAAAGAAAATATCTTTAAAAATCTGCCAATTTAGAAAACAAATATTGGCTGTAATATTCTCAAATGTGATGCCAATTTGAAGGTCAGCTATGCAATTAGAAGGTTTTGATAATTCTGCAATGAAAAAAAGACACTGGAATATGACCAAAATAAGACAAATTCATATGTCAGCTTCTGAAATACTACAGTGAATGATAGCAATTACGAAAGAAAGATACATAAATATGTGGGGAGGTTTTCTTTCTCTCTCTCTCTTTTATTATTTTATTTCATACACGTACCTCTACATAAATCTCCTACAATAGATCTGAGAAGGGGTACAATGATATATAAAACCTGCAATGAATTGGTGAATCAAATCATATACATGTATTTCCTTTTATATATTCACCAACTCCTGTACAAAGCCTAAGTATAGCATTATGTTATCATATTCTTTGTATGACAATAACACTTGCAGTATACTACTTTCTCATATGCATTTAGAAGTGAGTGCATGTATATTTTCATACTTTTGAGATAGATTTCTTATCATAGGTTTCATGATCCTTTTGTTGTGGACAGCTCAGTGTGAGTTTTGTGCGAGGGAATTTTCATGGCAAAGAGCATGGTGCATTCTCTGGACAGTGGTCGATACAACACAAAGAAACACACTCACACAGGGAAAGATAGACCCTAAGATGTGCGTGATAGTGAACCCCACTTGGATTACATAAGATGGTTACTGGTATGAAGTAACAGGCATCAACCATCACACATTGTGCCATGGGGGAGAAGAATATAATTTCAAAAGTTCTTCCACAAAGGGGCTTTCAATTTTCTTAGAATTACAAAAGTTTGCATACTGTCTGTCTGTCTGTCTGTCTCTCTCTTTCTCTTTCTCTCTCATGTACTCATACACATATTATTCACACGTGTGCATATTTTTCTGTAGAATTTTGACGTCTGGCTTGTATATCGTGCAAACTATCCTTCTGGGCATTTGTGTAAAACTCTTTAACTGGTGCTGTCCTTTACTCTTTTGTGTCTTAACTCATTGTAAAATGTAGTAACTGCTATCAACTTTTTTTTCCCTCCCTTTACGTTCATCTTTTCCTTATGCTTTGGTTTGTTATCACTGTCAACATTTCATCATTATCCACATTAAGATTGATTAATCATGTGTTGTATTTACAATAGCATTGCTTGTTCCAGTATTTTATAATAACTTGACAGTCTGGAGCATAGAATGTAATAGATCCACTATCACCACAGGGTGATTGAAATTTCAAGAATTTGCTGTGTTGCCATGGTGACCAAGTGATCACCTTGCTGCTGTTGGTTCTGTTGCTTATGGGTCGAGTGTTGCAAGACAAGCATGAATGGAATTGCATAATGTTTAGATTGTACCAACAGTAGTTAGATGTTCAGTCCAACTATTACTACTTGAACTGAGGCAGCTGTCTAGTCAGACCCTATTGTACAGAGTCAAAGAGCTGACTGTATTGTGCGTACTCTCATAAAATCTTTCTAATGCCAATTTAAATCTTTTCCTATGTTTTTTTTTTTAATAATTTTTGTACATGCTTGTGCAAGTGTATCCACAAATTAATTTGTGATATAGTTAGCAAGTATATATTTACAAACAGAGGCTATTTGTACATTTGCCCATCGCAGACTAGACACGAGTAGTCCAGATAGTCCAAAACCTGTAGACCAGCATGACATAATAAACTCTGTGAAATAATTGTTTTTACTAAAGGAGCATTAGAGCAAATTTGTGTGACATGCTGGTGTTTGCAGGACACCCAAACTTTTCTTGGGGTTGCAGTTTGTTGCATTGTTTGTTTGTCAGTGCTTGTTTGCTTTAGATTTCATTTAAAAATACTTTAGGGGAAATTCTTTTTGAAGAGGTCCTTGATGCTGGGGAATTGTTTTCTTTATGAGAGGAATTTTTGACAGCAGTAGCCAAAGACAAGTTTTGAATAAAGAAAAAAGATACATTGGGCATGCAAATGGTTTACAGAAGAGGCTATTTTCTATTCTCCATGTTCTGGTCTGCAGATCATGTGCAAAGAGCTATCATACAGGAAAATGCTGTGTATTTTCAGTTGCTAGTCATCAGGAATTTCTAATTAGTTGTCTTTACATTTGGTAATGCAGGAATTCATCAGATTGTGAATGTTGTAAATCAAAGTGTACATATCTATATCAAAGATTAGCCAGTTATTGACCTTGATGGCAAATGGTTGAGCAGAGAAATGGTATAGCAGAGAAATGGTATTTGATAATACAACTGTATGTGCCAACAAATCAAATTTCGTACATTGCTCATTGTGGTCTCTGTGTACATGTACATTGTACATCTGATACACTTTGACCTCATACTCAATTTTGTATCTTTTTAAAGCTTGACAGAAACTAGTTTTCTACCCATATATGACATTCTAAAGCTTCCACCTTTTGTCGTTTGGAGGACTCATGTTGTAACAGTCATCTGCCCTTGCTGAAGATCTTTTTTCTTCCTTGATTGCTTAATAGGGAATTCCACTCCAATTAGTCTGATAAGGGAGAGTAATATCTCACAAGCACATCGGTGAAAATTTGATCAAAATGGATGCAAACTACTGGTAGAAAAGTTACAACATTATAAAATGAAATTTTGCTAAATTCTGTGGAACAGTTCTCATACTGTTGACATGAATATGCAAAAACAGTGCAGCTGAATGATTCAGCAACTCTCAAGGTAACGGCACTTCTAATCTGTCTGAAAATGTTTCTACATGTTCAAATTACTCTTGTGTGATATTTGTATAACTGTTATCAAATTTAAACAAATCTGCTGTTCTTTGCTGAAGAAGGAGGAAAAAAAGAGCATTAAGTGTGATCAAAAGCCTGCCTTTGGACTGCCTTTTGCTTTCTTTCTCTTTGTGTGTGTGTGTGTGTGTGTGTGTGTGTGTGAATGGAAAATAAGATAGCAGTCCAGTATTCTCTTTCATGTCAGAGGTACCAAGGTCAGCTAGTTCATGGGTGTTAAATGTGGGTCCTAGATGGGGGGGGGGGGGGGGGTATATATATCACCTTCTATAATCTGAGAGCTTTGAGAAAAATAATGACATAGGTTGACTTATAATATCATACATAAATAGCAAATTGTTAGCTCACCTGAGCCAAAGGCTCAAGTGAGCTATTGCGATCGCCCTTCGTCCGGCGTCCGGCGTGCGTCGTCCGTTGTCCGTCGTGTGTAAACTTTTTACATTTTCATCTTCTTCTTGAAAACCCCAAGACCGATTTTCATCAAACTTGGCAGGTAGCATCCCTAGGGGGTTAGGAACTCTATTTGTTAAAATGGGCACCATGCCCCACCCAGGGGGCCCCAAGGGGGCCCAATCCCCCCAAAAATTAAGGAATCTCTAAAAATCTTCTTCTATAAAACCAGAAGTGATAGAGCTAAGTTAATACTATGAGTTAGTACATTGATGACTGTAGTTTCAAGTTTGTACATGGCAGAATCAGGGGTGCCCCCCTTGGGACCCAGGGGTGGGGGGATGGGGAGGGGTCCTCATGGGGCCTAAATTGTACATTTTCATCTTCTTCTTGAGAACCCCATGACCCGTTTTCACCAAACTTGGCAGGTAGCATCCCTAGGGGGTTAGGATCTCAATTTGTTAAAATGGGCACCATGCTCCACCCAGGGGGCCCCATGGGGGCCCAAACACCCCAAAATGAAGGAATCTTTAAAAATCTTCTCTAGAATCAGAAGTACTGTTATAGAGCTAAGATGATACTATGAGTGAGTACATTAATGACTGTAGTTTCAAGTTTGTTCAAAGCAGATCCAGGGGTGCCCCTCTTGGGGGGGGGGGGGGGGTTGGGAAGGTCCAAATGGGGGCCTGAATTGTACATTTTCATCTTCTTCTTGAGAACCCCATGACCCATTTTCACCAAACTTGGCAGGTAGCATCCCTAGGGGGTCAGGATCTCAATTTATCAAACTGGGCACCATGCCCCACCCAGAGGGCCCCAGGGGGCCCCAATCCCCCCAAATTAAGGAATCTTAAAAAATATGGGCCCATATTTTACATTTTCATCTTCTACTTGAGAATGCCTGGTCAAATTTTAGTAGAGCTGTGAATAATTTAGATAGTGACTGCATGAAAGGTGAACTTGCGATACTCAGGTGAGCGCTAGACCCGCGGGTCTCTTGTTGCATTTAGCTATGAAAACATCGTATTTCAGGGGATTTGGGACAAGAATGATGATAGAGGTAGACTGCTACATAAATGGCAAACTGTATGCATATGTTGCATTTAGCTATGAAAACTTATCAAATGCTTCACAATTGTCCAAAGATTGAAACAAAATGAGTGCACCCGATCATGTTATTTCAATTACAAATAAGGGATGAGAAGGACTCTAAAGGCATGAGACTTGGCAGGTCTGTTATGTGACTGTGTACTTAGTTGCCTTTGTGATCCTCGGCAAGTTTTTAATGATGCCACTAGTTTGCTTCAATGCATGCAAATAATTAATTTGCACAGTCATTTTTGCCCCTCTCTCTTAAAATGTAGCCAGATTCTGTGTGAGATAGACTTTGTCACAAGGGTATGTTCAGCTTTAATAAAGTTGACACAGTTTAGCAGAGTGCACTCCTGTTGTAATGAAGTCCCTGGGACCAGCGTTTTTGTTTGTTTGTTTGTTTGTTTTTGGTTTTTGTTGTATCCCAATTTTGTTATAACAGGATATGAAGATGTGTAGACAATGATTTTTGAACCTGAATTTTTACTTTGTTGTAGCAAGAATTTTGTTGGTAACTGCGTTCATTATAATGGAAGTGCGCTTTACTTTGTCTACTCTCTTGCCTTGTGGGTTTTCCCAAGTTCAATGCAAAGTGAAGCATGGGCCCAATGATGGTGTGAAAGATGCATTGTAATTAAATGGAAACTGTGTGAGGAAACTATGATAGGGTGTTCATATTGATTATGGTCTCGCTGTCCATGTGTGTGCAGCATTAGACTATTGATGTGTCATGGTGATGGATCTTCTAACCATAGATTGACATTTATCTGTGCACCTGCATGGACACATTTTTTTTTTTTTTTTTTTTTAAGAAGCACTATTTTGATAATATTGAATTTCCTGTCAATAATCAGCTGAGGAGAGTTTGTGAAATAATAAATCTGGCAGAGAGCATGTGCTGCTCATAAAAATAATGTTACTGTGGATTACTTGTGTCCTGTCAGTTTGTGTATGTCTGTGTGCACTTAAAAGAAACAAAAAACCCAAATATAAACTTGGATTTGGTGAAAACAGCAAATATCAGTAAAACACATTAACACAGGTTTGAGGAAATCAAAAGTTATGAATTTGTAAAATTTTAGTGGCGTAGTTTGTGGATTAAGACTACTACAGTTCATGACATCATTATGGACAATATTATAAAAGAAAATATAAAGAACATTTTACATATTTTCACTTTGGTAGCATAATTAAGGATCACTTGACTTATCTCTTGCAGAAATCAGGGGAAATATCAGTACTCTTATAACATTATGTCAGCAATAAGTTGATGGAATGTGTATTTTCTGTGAAAAAAAGGTAAACTTTGGATTGCTCTAGACATCACTGTGTATCCTGAAATTATTCAAATTCAATTCAAATCATTCAATTCAATTCAATTCAATTCAATTCATTCAATTCATTCAATTCAATTCAATTCAATGCAATTCAAGTCAATACAATTTATTTTTTCATATTTCTCAAGAAGGAATGGACATCAAATATAATTAAAGGAAGTGAATCACAATATCCGGCTAGGATGCACAGTAAATCAATGTAAACATATAAAACATGGCGGTCAATCTTCGTAAGTTTGGCTCCATGTATCGATGCTAAAGAAATATGGCTGAAAATCCTGCGTTATTATTCAGCCACAGTTCAATAATCTCTGATATTAATTTTTTACCATGAGGGCGTGAATTGGAGCGGATGTTCCTCAAATTTTACAGAGTGCTATCCCACGAGTCTTTTGTGTGTGTGTGTGTGTGTGTGTATGTGTTCGCTCAATATAAATTGGGTGAAATCAGGACATTGGAGGCTAAATACCGGTAGCTCAGCTGGCAGTGCAGTCATCGATCTGCGCTCTATCGGCAAGCGAGCAAATCGCGCGAAACTGAGTCGAGGTCTTGGAGATATCAAGGTATATCAGTCAGAAACAAGCCCCTGTGATGCTCCCCTCAGGTTCTCTCGCAATTATTGTCGACGATTACTTAAGTGAGAGGGCCAAAAAAAAAAAAAAAAAAAAAGGCTATCCGGTAGGGTGCACTATACGTGAAGAGTTCAAACCCCAGAATGATTCGTCCTTGTCACTTTGTCTTTAATGCTGATCGAACAGTGCAACTTTCCGTAACACTTGAATCAGAATCACGGCAGAGACATGATGACTGTAAGATCCTGACATTGATGATGCCAATAGAAGAAAATAAAATAGAAGGCACATATAATTTTATGACTGTGATTTCATTTTTCAACACTGCTTCTTAATCTATGACAACTGCTGGTCCTTTCTAAACTGCCAAGTCCTTCTACAGTCAGATTACGGCTTCAGTCACAGTCACAGTCAGTCACATTACAACATGGCAATATCAACACAAGAGAGGTTTTTTGTTTTTTTTTTCTTTTGAGCAAAAATTAGAGGGACATCGTTTGGCTGATATTACAATGTATTTGAGAGAGACATGTCAGTCGGAATTCTCAAAGGTAGTTCAAATCAGATCTATTGCAGAGGATTTATAGACCATGGACACTAACAGAAAATAATCTATTAGTTTTGTCATGCGACACCTGGGTATTCTTCAATGCCCCCCCCCCCCCCCCATTTTGCTTTCTCAAAAGAAGACGAAGAAGAAGAAGAAGAAAGCCCCACCCAATTTCATACTGAAGATTCATTCATCACTATAAACTCATTTTGATATTTCTTGAGACATCAACGAGAGAGTGATACAAATTTTGCTGTGATGTTGCATGTAGTAGCCTACAGATGTAATCTTTAATGTATTAACTAAGAAAAGAATGTTGTTTATATAGTAACATTTAATATTATACTACAGTGTATCAATCAAAGCATGTTTTGTATGTTTCAGAGTTTTTGTTGTTGTTTTTTTTTTTGGGGGGGGGGGATGAAGTTATTGCAAAAGATATCGCAGTTTGGCTTAATTGGCTCCAACCTCATTGTTTGAATTTCATTCGACGCAACAAAATTGACTGAAATATCCTCGATCCAACAGTACGATAGATTTTCGGCACAAAAATCTTCAGTAAAGTGACGTGAGGAACAAGAGCAGGAAAGGGGAAAACCTTCAAAGTTACGTATTACAAACGAAAAAGTGTCACCCCCACTGACTTATAAGTGCGTTTAAGGACACGAGATTTATTTTTCCCTTTTAGTTGGATTAAGGGGGTTGTTAAATATTACGTGAAATTCCGTGTAGATAGAAAGGTCATCATCTTCAGCACCTTACACTAAGTAAAACGTTCTCTCTCATCATTTCTCAGCTATGTAACTACGCTCTAGACAATGCTGGACGCAGAACAGTAATTGGAATAATTGCTCCGTAAGTGGGCAACAGTGATTATTCCATGAGAAAAAAGAAAAGAAAAGAAAGAACCAAAGTGGTTGCGGGACACGGAAGTGACAGTTTCAGTTGAACCCGGCGGTTAATTTTGACGACGTAATCGCGATGGGGGAGAAAAAAACAAAACAAAACCACAACGAACAAGAAGAAAAAGAAGCAAGGATCAGTGGGATGTAAGACGAAATGATAACCTTCAGAACAATTTACGTAAGCTGAAAGACCCAGCGAAGTTTGAGTATAAAAGATCATTGCACTTCAAATCTCACTCCGTGTCATGCCTGCCTGCATCCACTCGACTGCGCCTGTACCGTCCTCTGCCGCGAAAATCCGAGACGATCCCTTGATCCCTTCCTCGCGACGCCACGCCACATCTTAGGACACGCGTGAAATCGTTACCTAAGGCGCCGCGTGTGTCAGGTTGCCCGCCCTCTCTGCACCGGAGGAGAAGAAAAAGGAAGAGGAAGAAATCACGGCAGTTGAATTCCGTGAAGTCCCCACAGGCTGTCTCAAACCTAACATCCGTCCAAAATGCTGCAGTACTTGACTATGTTACTCTGCGGTCTCCTCGTGTGTCAACAAGGTACGTGACAGTTCATGTTGCTTTGCATGATATTTCAGTGTTGTTGATGTTGTTTTATCTTTTTTATCTGCACACATATTTCCTCTCATCCCATTTGTTTGTTTTTCTTATTCCTTAAAGATTTCTAAAGTTCTTCATGAAATAAAGCAAATGATTTGTGTGCACATTAATGTATAGGCGGCAAATGCCTACTTTACACACCTCTAGTTTTTCTATGACAGACTATTATGACCAATGAACATGAAGAAGAAGAATAATGGTCCCTTGTAAATCTTTCATCCAAGGTTTAGATTAAGCAGAAAGTATATCTTTTTTTTTTTCTCAACTTCCAAGAAAATCTTAGTCTTTGCCTGTTCCATGGTCAGCGGCATGGCTTGAGAGGGAAAAAAAAAACTGTGACAAACAATAAATAAAGAAAAAGAAAACGATTTCTTACGCCACCTCCGATGACGTCAAGATTCTTTGTTTCTCTAACGCCGCCATCTTGGAGATCAATACACAGTTACTGAAATTAACAGAGCTCTTTCATGCGTACTTATGCGAAACAATAAACGAAAGAAAATTGATTGATGTACAAAGTTTGAACTTTTATATATGTCACGCTGAGTTTTAGAAATTTCACTCAAAAAGAAAATAGAATTGCGACAACTATCACTTCGATCACCTCGAGTTTGAAATCAAATCCTGAATTTATCATCTATACTATTTGAAAGATAATAACTTCACTTTAGCGCGATTACAAAGGAGAATGAGTGAATGTTCCTTGTGTTATTTCTGGATTGCATATCATTATCCGGAATGAAAATTTCATCAAAATGATGCATTATCGAGGCTTTTAATTTGAATGCGTTTCGATTTAAGAATTTCTGACAATTATCCTGCTGTAAAACATTGCGATTTGCATCAGATCCAAAGCGACATCTTTTTTTCCTTTTTTTTTTTTTTTTTTTTTTTTAGAATTACCTTCGAGTCATTTTTCGAGTCCTCATTTTCTGCAATGTATTTTAGGGGGAAGTTTTCTCAAAAGATATTGAGTGAATGCAGTAATAATAATCAGGTAGTATACACATCAGTAAAGTTTGAGGACAATCCGTAGGAAAAGTTATTAATTCTGAAAGTTTTTGGTGCCTCAGTCGCTTGATAACAAGACTGCAACAATTCCTGACGTCACTGCAGAACAACGCTATAAAGAAAATATAGAGAGAATTTCACGAAATCTATTCTTTTTAAAGAAAACTACACTTTCCTTTGGTTTAATGTACTGACATAATGTTAACGATGATATTATTCCCCTGCTTTCTAAAAGAGGTAAGTCGATAGGTCTTTCATTATGGGAGAAACACACACACACACACACACACACACACACACACAAAAGAAATTTTGTGAAACTCTTTTTGTTTTCTTTATATCGTTTTTCTGTTGTGATGTGACAAACTGTTGCAGTCTTCTCATCTAGCAATGGTGGCATCGACACTTTAAAAATTAATAACCTCTGAACAGATTGTTCGATATTTCTCAGAGAAATGATAAGTATTCTACAGGATATATTTATTGCTTTCATTCAATCCACACGTACATTTGGGAAAATCTCGATTCTCCCCTAAAAAAAGAGAAAAAAATATCCAGATAAGCCTACTGAGATGGTGCCATTAACGTAATAGTGAAAGTTGTCTTTTTTTCGCATTTTTATGTGTTTCATGGTCAGTAAACGTTATTATTGGCATTTTCCATCGCTCTATTAGTCTTTGATACTCTTGCAAAGTGTACATTGCTTTCCCGTTGAACAATATTGTCTTGTATATGCATGGTAGTTTGTATTATGTTTCCTGACTTTCAAATTGCTCAACAATACAAGTTGACAAATTTGTATACTCTGTATTTTCCATTATACATTTCTTTCAAGGAAATAATGTGTAATTGAATTGAACTGAATTCAATTCAATTCAATTGGATTGAATAATTTTGGTACATTGGCAATAAGTATCAATGAATATCGCGTTCTATTTTACGGAAATTCTCCGTTTGTTGGGTGTATTTTGGTATCATTTCAAAGGTGATTTGTGATGTAAATAATGTCTTGATGATCATAATAATAAATGGAAAAGAAACATAATCATTTCTCTTCCGACAAGAACTACAACGAAACAAAGACCTCAGTGATGATAATGATCATAAGATAAGATGATAACGGAGACAGCGTAAGTCATAAAGGCAGGGCTCGACATTTTGACCTTAGCAGTGGCCAGGGCCACTAAAGTATTGGTGTCGGGCCACCAAATTCATTTTTGGGTGTCCCGATCGGGCAATCAGGATTCAAAGTTGATTGTTACTTTTACTTTTATTTCGGGTCATAATAAGATTTCAGATTTTAAAATTTTAGTTGTCCCTATAAGCAGCGGGCCACAAGACAAAAAAAAAAAAAAAAAAAATGACGAGCCCTGCGTAAAATTTTCTTTGAAAGTGCATAGAGTGTAAGGAATGTTTGCTCATGTAGATTGCTTACGT
Source organism: Diadema setosum (assembly GCA_033980235.1). Classification (NCBI taxonomy): domain Eukaryota; kingdom Metazoa; phylum Echinodermata; class Echinoidea; order Diadematoida; family Diadematidae; genus Diadema; species Diadema setosum. The sequence continues at coordinate 32,367,758 of CM067060.1, forward strand.
CTGATCAGATAATCGCACTATAAAGGCTTTGTTCCCCCCCCCCTTTTTTTTTTCATGTGATATGGAAGAAAGAAAGTCGTCGTAGGGACCATGGACTGTGTTTTCTCAATCACAGTCGTCTTCGGTTGTAGAGTACTCCTTTATTGTCGTAGACGTATTTCTATCAACAAAAAAGGATGGCTCTGTTTTAATATTCGTGATAGAGCCTACAGTGTGATAGTAAAATGTATTTATCTTACAGAGGTCTCTGGTGTCAGGTTCTCGGATCCAAAATTGAGTTAGTTTCAAACACGTTTTCAGTGATAATTTCATTTTAGTGCACATTTTGATTTTATCCAATTACTTCACAGGAACCTAAGTGCCTCAATATCATTTCCATTCCCGAGTTCCTTTGTTTTTCTTTCTTCGACCTTGTAAAGTGCTTTCATCTCCTGGAAATTGGTTACGTCGGGAAAACTGCATCTAATGGATTAACAAGGACGGGGTAAAAGAAAGGCGAATTACTTAGTACTCTTAATTCATCGGGAGGGGGTACAAGAATATAACAAGCGCAGTCGTTGAGTTCTCCTGATTTTTCTGTTGTTGTTTTTTTTTTCTCTCTCTCCTTTCAAGTCACAGTTTGAGATCTTCACTATAATCGATTGCTTGCCGAGTGAGCGTGTAGTTGTGATCAATCTAATAAAACATTTTTTTTTCTACAGGCATGATTATTTCACATTTTGGTTACAGCTCTAGACACAACTAATGTTAACCGCGTCTTGTTAATCCACTAAATATCACTTAATGTCATTGTTGTTGTTATGTTCGCTTCTTAGCGTGTATTAGTCTGATTTTGCGTGTATACTCAAGTTTGTTGTACATACACTGTTTTTGCGCCATTGTGCAGGATACGCCAATCAGCTCCAGCAATACACGCGGAACACATACGGTTACGACATCTTAAAGGTACATGCACTATATTTGTGATCTTTCTGTGTATAAAGTGTTTATACTTGCTATACCCTTTTGATACTAGTGTGATTTTAACAGCTCGGATACTTCATAACATTACCTGCTTCCCTTAAGATATAATGTGATTTTAACAGCTCGTATACTTTTATAAAAGTTGTTAGCTTGTTAGGATGACATCTTCATGCATGTAGTAACAGAGAAAAAGAAAGCTGAATTTTTGTCCTTGTCATTACGATAACTTGTCTTTGCAGTAAGAGTTACTATCATATTCAACTTTTCAAGAACGGGGAGAAAACTTACACTACATATACATTGGAAGTATAAAAATGAATATATTTCTTTAAAAAAAAAACCCAGACCAATAGTAAAAATATTACATTGGAATACAAGATATGAAAGTTTAAATAATACTCCGATTTTTCAAATGTTTTACATAACGAACCTCATTAAAATTTCACCTTCATTCAATTTAATAGAAACAAATTATAAATTGCGCAACAATTCGATCATAGTAAGATGCAGAAAAAGGAGAATATTTTGTCAAGTTCAACGTTTACAAAATAAGTATATTGTAGGGAAAATCACAAACCATGAGGAGAATTGTGTATATATTGATATCATAACCTCAGATAATTAAATTTTGGGCAGGACATCAGTTACGTGGTTGTGACCAAAATGAATACTGTGCATTTCAAAAATATACAATCTTCAGCCTACACTCCACCACTTTCTTGTAAACTTCATTATGATATCGATGAAACGTTCATAAAGGAGGGGTGCGTCTGCACGTGAGAGATCACAAATTAAAAAGACAAGGGAAAGGAGAAAAAGTGAGAGAGCGAAAGAGATAAGAAAATGTATTATAGATAGAAAGGAAGTGAAGACATTTAGTGTGATACAGAATGCATACAGCAACATCAGCTGCAGGTGTTTTGGGATCACTAATTATGACAACAAACTAGAAAGTTTTGGAATTCAGGTAGTAAGTAAGGGAGAGTGAAAATATTGTAGCGATTGTTTTCACGTCTTATAAATGTCAAATAAATAAATTGCACATCTAGTGTTAAGAACCGACAAGATTATGTGATTGAAAGACCCAATTTCTTCAAGGAATTAAAGGCGAATTATTTAACTTTCACTTCAAGGTACATTGCAGGATCGACTTATATAAACCGTCGATGAGGTAACATGATGATGCTGGCATCTCCAAGGCACAAAACTATGCTAAAGTTCCGGTGATTTACGTTGAAGAAACAGCAATAAACAACAACAACAACAACAACAACAACAACACACACACACACACACACACACACACACACACACGAAATGTTGGTGCCACAAACCCTTAGTTAGGGAATCTCTTGCAAGTTCGTTGGAGAGGTTGGCTTTTCCTGTGATGCTTGTTCATTCCATTGCCTTTGTTTCTTCTTTGTCGTTGTTGCCCCCCCCCCCTCCCCCTCCCTCCAGTATCTAGCCGAAACACTTGGTGATCAGACGCGGAAACTGGAGTCCATCCCCGAGGAGGGGGAATCCCTGAACGATGTAGTGAAGGACACCGAGCTGGAGTCCAGTAACGATAGCAACAGAAAGGTATACATTATGATATTTACCATAAAAATGATATTCTTCTATGTAGCAACGGTCCTATTCTTTCTTTGTTTAAATCAAAGGCTGGATGATTGGCATGGTCCTTTGCATAGCGTAACTTCTATTAAGAGCTCTTTGATCCATACAGGCCTACAACTCCTACATTGCGTTTTGCCACATGCCACTTGCAGCCAGGAACGCAGGTGAGGTGAACGTGACAAATAACTGGTTAATCAGTGGTTATGATGTACATGTATTACACAGTGTATAACATTAATCAGGTCAACATCGGATGTGCTTTTTACATGCATAGTGGGGATATCTGACATATGGTAGTTGACGTATTTTCATGAAGTCGTACATCCAAAATTAGAAGATGAAATCATAGTGATGTGGCCGCCGTGCGTGCTATCTACAGAAGATATCAAAATAACATCTTATCATAATGACTTGATTGTCCTGTATTGTCATTCAGACTGGAGTTTCATTCAGACTGGAGATATTTAATGTAAGAGTATATGCACGACACTGTTTCAAAATCACAAAGTTATGCACGACAAGAGTCCTCATAACATAACATTTCGTACTAGAATTTTATTAATAAGTGTGATTTCACAAACACATGTCACAATTACAATAACATGCAAATATAATGAGGAAATTACGTCAAGGCCTCACGACTTTCCCAGCGCACATTCCTTTGCTCATAAACAAAAGAAAATAAGCTCTTGTTGATCCAACTAGACGGCGGCCCTCGCTTTTGAAAAAGTCATTGCTAACTCTTTGCTCATAATGTAAAAGATGGAAGCATATATCAGTAGAGGATGCTTAAGGAATACAATACTTGGGATTGAATTGAATTTGTAACTTTTCTGTTTGATTTGATTTCATGATATTTGTGTCAATTGATGGCACAGCATCGCGGAACTTTACGTTAAGACTGCAAAGACTGCGGGGCTTCTCTCTTTAAAACTAGTAAACTCCGAGCAGTCGGTGAAGGATAATAGAAATGTGAGGAGTACACATGCACACATTCACTTCCTGTATGTCCGTATGTTTGTCTGTCTTTGGTTGTTTTTTTTTTCTCTCTCCCATTGATTCAAAGTCCGTAATTACCTACGCATTGACGCGAATGCTATTCTTTTGAAGGTTTTGCAGGAATTCGTGAACGAGAAGCGAACGGGTGACGCCGCGCTGGCCGACCCCTGCGTGGAGGTCATCGACCACGGGCGGCTGGTCAACATCCGCAACAAGGAAAACCAGCTCAGGGACTTCGCGCCCGATTTCAGAACGGACGTCCACCGCTGCTTGTCTGTCGGATCGCCCTGCAATCACTTGCAAGGCAAGTTTTTGACACGATTTTGTAATTCCTCTCCCTCTCTCTACTCGAGAGTATAGAAGAAAGCAGTATTGATGCTGAAGGTATCACTAGAGATCAGTAATGTAATCGATGATTTCATTAGCGAAAAAAAAAAAACCTACGTCTCTCTCCGTCTACTTTTGTAACTGTTATAATTATGATAGGGATAAATCGTCAGTTTATATATATATATATATATATATATATATATATATATATATATATATATACATTATATATAAATATATATATACATATATATATATATATATATATATATATATATATATGTATACGTTGTACATTATATATATATATATATATATATATATATAGAGAGAGAGAGAGAGAGAGAGAGAGAGAGAGAGAGAGAGAGAGAGAAATTTATTGATGACAAGAATACTAAATCATAAAATCATATACGTGAAGTGAACATGTTGTGCTGGGCCATGCTAACTTCAGGAGAGTCATCCAGCATCCTATATTATCTGCTTAATCTAGGGAGCTTTAATCTCATCACCTCTCGATTCTCAAATCCAATTTCCTCCTAATTCCTCCCCTCTATGGTTTGATTTAATCTCATCGTATAGTCGCACCTGGCGCCCCGTTTTTCATGGCCGAATGTCAGCAGCGTCAGTCCTGGATCTTGGCGCGGGTCGTTCCGGCGGCTTCGACCCTCAAGAAGGGTGCTCTGAAGACGGTGTCCTACGAGATGGTAGGGGTACCACGTGGGTGTTTCTGCAGCCTTCGACCCCTTTACAGGCCCGCCTCCAGGCTATAGTAGGTGATATCACCACCGCCTGAGCCCCTCCACCCAAGAAGTACCGGATGCACTGACTGCCGCTGATGAATTTGACGTAATAGGGAAGAAGTGCGTTCCCCTCTGGTGAACACCTGAACTACTTTCAATCTTAAGAACTGTGCACGAATGCGAATGCACAAAGTTACAGCTCAACTGACGCACCGATTGAGGGATGCCTATGCGAGGTAGTGAAAATAGTGCAACAGCAACGTTGTATTTCTAAAACTAATTATAGCGAATAGCCTTTTTTTTAAATTATTTAACGTTCCCCATGAAATATTCGTCACTGGTTGATTTTTTTTTCTTCTGCCTTATATGGAAGTACTGTACCATAATCAAACATGCAACACTGTTCCACTGCTGTACAGACAGAATTATATTATTGGTGGAACGATAGTTTTGGGGGACACTTTATTTGAATGAATAAAAAAAAAAGTGCTCATCACGAAATCATTCCTTTGATCTCTCTCTATATATCTCTCTCCGTGTTGTGTGAACAGTAGTGAGTACACTAAAGTTTGATGTTGTGCAGTGTGTGGACAAGTACATGTGTATTTTTTCATATCTATCTCTTTTTTTTTTTTTGGGGGGGGGGGAGGGGGATAAACCCGGGAGTGCAATCATCTGTAGAACTCTTCATTTACACAAATACTATTGCCAGCAAATAGTAGATGAAGCCTGTATTGTCAATATATGGTTTAAAAAAAAAAGAATCATATTTTGTTTCAGTGGAAAAAGGAACCAATGAAATATCAAAGCAACATCAGATTTTTTTTTAAAATCTTCTGGACATGTCAAAATGGTCATACAAAGTACTACCAAAATGCAAAAGCACACATTTCCAAATGTAAGTGTGCCATTAATGTTCTCTGACAATTATTCACTTCATTGACTGAATAATCTGCTCAGTGAACTGATGTTCTACTTGCGCTCAACAACCATGAGTAAAATCGCTTCATTTAGAAAGATATATATAAACACATATCACTGAAAAATACTGTTACATGTGCTGCTGCTGAAACTCTACCACAAGATACAAAACATCCAGAGATGTCTCTCCTCTTAAATCACGATGGACTCAGTAGGCGTATGTGCTGAATTCTGAATTCTACTGAAAATGGATAGACTGACATTGTCAATAGATTAATGTACTTTATCATCAAAGTCTACGTATCTCAATGAAATACATGTACACACTAGAAGTAAGGCCAAACAATGAGATGAGATGCTATTCAAGTCCAATACACTGCACTCCCGTTTTAACGACCACAGTTATAACAAAATTCCAGTTATAATGAAGTAAAAATCCAGGCTGCAACGATAACCACTCTGTGTGTTTTTATTGTTTATAATGTTCAGTTATAACAAAATTTCCATACAATGAAAGAAAACTGCCAGTCCCGAGGACTTCGCTTTAACGGGAGTCCACTGTACTCCTTAGTTTCATCAGCTGGTGCTGCTGGAAATGCACAAGGAAATGTGCATTAAAAGAACTATGTAATGCAAGTACATGTTGTCTTGTGTTGATATATGATACCCTTAACAACACTTATATGGCCAAATGAATATCTAAAGATGTGCAATATATTCTATGATATTTCTACTATCTTTCTTCACATTACTTGGATACACCCCCCCCCCTAAAAAAAAAAAAATAAAAAATAAAAAATAAACCTTCCACATCAAGATTCTGCAAGTGGCATCTTCTGCCAGTCATTGCTAAAGTACTACATGTCATATGATTAATGAGCAGCATGGGAACCAGGGAGGTGAGAGTCACCTCCCTGATGGGAACGCACCTTTCCCTAGACTGAGAAACTATTGCATGTTTCCATGTTACAAAACATGACAGGGCATTGCTGGGAAACATGCAGGTAATTTTTTTTTTTTTTTTTGTGGACATATCCAAATATTCTTAAGGAAAAAAAAAAAGAAATATCAAAAAATGTCACATATTTAGATATTCTTTTGCCTACAAAATTGATGATTAGGGTAATATGAATCAATACAAATCAACATGCATTTGCACTGCATACGGTAGTTCTATGACCTGGGGCCCGTTTCATAAAACTTGTCATCATTGACAACTGCCACATTTCTACGACAAATTTGCTCTCAGCCAATCAGATGCAAGGATTTCAGTAGCTTGTCACATCTATGACAACTTGTCACTGATGACAAGTTTTATGAAACGGGCCCCTGATTTACAGGTGGAAGGGACTGAAAAATTATTTCTTTGAAAATCCACCTTTTTCTCTGAAATTTAAAATCTTGAACTCAATCTTTCTCTACACACACTCAAACACACTCTCTATATACATTATATGTATGCATGTATGTATAACTCTTCACACATGTATGCATACATGCTTTATAGAGAATACAACATTGATGTAAATATACAGTCTAAGCTTTGGTGTATTAAAACAGTATCAGTCTGAGTTACAGATTGATTTTAGTACATTTATTTCCTCAATAATCACATACATTGTATTGTAAAAAGGTTTGATATGAGAAAATCTATGACAATAATTTGATAACTTTTGTGCTGAATATACATGTTCACCGTACACCAGAAATTTTCCGATGCATTTCAATTTTGCGAATTCAGTGAGAGCCAAGATTCGTGAAATTACAGTGCACTCAAAAGTTTTTTGTCTACACTAAAATGCCTTGGATGCCAGTGGCAATTTGCAAAAATTTCATGCCGCAAGAAAGGCTGTTCACTCCAACTGGCTAAAGAAAAAAAAAAAGTCATGCCACTAATATTTCTCGCTTAAAAGTAAATAGAAGTGGCTTACAAGCTGAGTTTTGCAGGATTCATGAAGAAGCTCTTATAAAAGATCACTGAAATAATACCATACTTAATTAGTGTGCATTCAAAAATCTTGGTCAACAAGATCAGTCCCATTTCTTCTCCCCTGCATTTCATCCACCGAGATTCTTTCTGTCTTGCAACAGATGTAGACATTCTGACCGCACTCTTTCTCATTCCTGAACGCATCAACTCTTCATAAGAGACTTTGTGGTTTTGTGTCAAACTCCGTGCTGACATGACAAATGCAGGAAACGCATTCACACTGAAGGCGTGACAGAGAATGAACTTCCACCACGGACTCCGCCGGAGATCACTAGTTCCGGCTGCCAACAGCTGAGTTTAGGCTTCCGTGGAAGAGAAGCTGCCATTGTGGCTGTCTGATACGTAGTACATTGAAGCTTTGCCTTTCAGCACCATCAGGTGTAGGACAGTAGATTGACCTCATAGCTTCCATCGACCTGGCATGCAGAAATGCGAAGGAAGCATAAAGTTGAGAACAGTACAGAATAGGAATATTTTACTGCAAATTTGTCCAAGTACATTATCTAGGTCACCTTCAAGCATTGACATACATATAATTATTTACATAAAGCTTACAATGATATAGACAAATTAAAATACATGTATATATATATATATATATATATATACATACACACACATATTTACTCTTAAGATGAAAATAATCAACTTAATAGAAATAAATAAATAGATAATCAATCACTGATTTCTATCCCTTGATAAGAACTCCTATATTTCCCAAAGCAGAAAAATGGGGCTGAAATGAAGGATGATTTTTTTATTCCACTTCATTAAATACTATCATTTTGTAAAAGATATACATGTAATAAAAAGAGACAGAATCAAACTGCAAAAATGTATTTTTGAACGACTAAATTGGTTAAGCCTCTAAAGAAATGTGCCACAGTAATGTAACTCCAACGCATGAATCAATAGTCATAATACATGTGTACACCAGATGTTTATCATGAAGACAGACTTATTTTTTGGAAATCTCTGCATTGGTGCAAAAGATAAGAAAATACACAGATACAGTGGACTCCCGTTATACCGAAGTCCTCGGGACCGGCAGTTTTCTTTCGTTATATCGAAATTTCGTAATAACCGAACAAATAAACAATAAAAATACATAGAGCCGATAATGTTGCGGCCTGAATTTTTATTTCGTTGTAATTGAAATTTTGTTATAACTGTGTTCGTTAAAACGGGAGTGCACTGTCCAGGGGTATGCATTTTCTTGCTATTTTGGGGCAGAGTACGATTTAACCACTGGTAGGAGAGAGGACCTTTAGATCAGACAAGCCATTGGATGTCTTTGGATTAAAAAAACAACAAATAAACAAATCCACCATATCCCACAAGCATTCCCTTGTTAATGGTGTTTCTATTAATCATAATTTGTATTATTTACTACTAGTATTTCATAAAGTAGAATAAAAACTTCTCATTCATTTCAGCCCCATTTTGGTCATTTACAATTGAGTATCTGAATATAAGAACAACCCAAGTCCATGGAAGACCATTTCGAGTAAACTTAAAAAAAAACTTCACACCTTTTTTTATTTGTCTAATAATATTCTATTTAACTGTGATGGGAAGGCAACGGGCGATATACAAATTAAAACATATATTATTGTGACAGTTAACATCTACATTAATTGTGGAGAGGCCATTTTGTGTGATGGACTTGGGTCGTTCTTTGAATCATATACATGATATTCTGCTATAGAGATGAGAGGATGAGAGAGGGCGCTATAATATGAATGTAAAAATGACCCAAGTCCTTCATTTTTACATTCATATAAGATTTAACTCATTTATTTCAGGCACTTCCGGGGGTAATTAGGATTTATCATTTATACACAAGATGAGTCCATGCATAAGATACAATTCCCCATGTCAAACTGAATTTGGCCAAAAATTGGACTTGGGTCGTTCTTACATTCAGGTCTTCAATTGCTTATCTCAAGGGCAGAATTATCTAAAGCCTGACTACATCTCTCAATCTACAGATGATTCTGAAACTGGTAACACATTTTAGATGAATAAAGTTTATGTTTCTGTCTCTAATTTGCTATTTTTTTTTTACTTTTTTTTTCTAATTTTGTGGTGATTCAATGAATTAAACAATATCCATCTAATTTTTCTCTACTATACAGCATGCAGTAAACTTGCCAATTTAATAAGGAGTTAATAAGGAGTTGCCAATTTAATAGGGATTAATAAGGAGTTGATAATCAGTTGCCAATTTAATAAAGATTGTATTCACAGCAAAATTAACCCAGGAATTGATGGGTTGCGAGGCACCTCCACACTTTGTTCACAATGACATTACTAAAGAGAGTAAACTTTAAGCCAAAAACCTTTGATACAATAGCACTAAAATATGAAGTGTTGGAATTTTGAAGCTTCACATGTTTCAAACAACACAGTATTACTGATCAGTATCATAACACATATGCAAATCAGATTGACGTATGATATTATCAACCCCCCCCCCCCTTGTCTCCCAGTTGTATGCACAGAAATCTTCAATAAACTTCCCTCTTTGACATACACTTCAGAAAAGAAATTGCAAGTGTACACCTTCCATTAAATTCTACAACATGTATGTATTTGGCAGTGACTTGTTCGGTGGGATTATACTGGCCATTTTTTTTTTTTCAAAACAAATAAACTTTGTAATAATTTGTAAATGATGTTTATGCAAACCACAGAGTCGTAACTTTCTAATTTGCATAATATGTGATTGCAATTCACATCAAATATTTCACACACACACAAAATGAAAAGATCTTCTATGTTCAATAGCTTTCTTATTCCTTGTGTCACCTCAGTGGATTTTACAGTGCTGCATGCCTTACTTTAAAATTAGTAATCCTGTCAAAGTCAGCTTAGGAAATAAGAGTTGTATTTCATGTCCCACATGATTCTTAACTTACATCAAATCTGCCGAGAGAGGTCTCCGTCTGCTCTCCTTGAACCTTGGTGGTCAGGGCCCACAGTCTCTGCAGGCCTGCTGCTATCTCATCTGCTGGTAGGGAGCTCTGCGGCAAAAAAATAAAATGTAATAAGTAGATAAATAGATAGATAGATAGATAAATAAATACATAAATAGATAGATAAACAAACAAATAATAATGATAATAATAACAATAATAAAATGATAGCAATAATAATAATTATCATATTTAATAAATAGATAAAAAGATAAATAATAAATAAATAAATAAACAAATGAAATAAAATAAAGGGCATGCCTTCATTCAATGAATACAGGATTTTTCAACCCAGAGCTTGTGCTATCAACTTACAAACTTATTAGTTATGACCAGCTTTCAGTTTTGACTCGACTTGTCTTGTGCACTGGATGTGCGATCCAACTGCTATTTGGATTTCTTTGGTTTATTGCTATTGGATGCAACCAGCCAGCAAAAAACAATGGCAAAGCTGGAATATTCAGAGTTTGCACAAACTACTGCATATGTTGTATATTACTTTTTATTTGTCTCTATTTTTAAAAAGTTTGCAAGTTGAACAGTATTGGCAAAATTAACAACTGGCAAGTTGTTATACCAGTTGGATTATTTCATTACTTGGATGCCCCTAGCACAGCCAGATGTTCCCACTTACAAGAGACACACTTCAAAACCAATTCCACTTTTTGAATACCAGGTCACTCACCTGGGCCCCAGGTTGCAGTCTCTCTGCCATTTTATGTTGGTGCTTTTCGAGCCATTCTACCACAGGCGGTACGGCAACTTTCTGCGTGACAGAAGACCAGCAGCAAGAGTCATATAACAGACAAAAATAAAGGATCCATTCTTGAGGTACAATATTGAGGCAAACACAATCATAACAACACAAATGAACATACTGTAAAAGTGGATATTTCGCGCGACTAATTTTGTGCGCTTGGCGGGGTAAGAAGAGTTTCGCGTGTGTTTAATCCCGCGGAATCAAGATATCAACTACTGGAACATATGGTAAGCAAAAATATTTGCGTGCTTTTATTTTGGGGCTAGTTTCGGGTTGCGCGAAATGCGCGAAAATTTTAACACCGCAAAAATTTCCACTTTTACAGTAGTCAAGACATACATTGTATGATCACTGCCACAACCACACTATCCTATTTTATACACACTATACAGTATGTATGCAGATTACACTCGCAAAGAATATTTAAATGACATATTGAAATCAAACTGCATGATTTAAGATATATCATCAATATTACCATCTGTACGTTTGGGCAGTGAAACAAGATTCAATATTACCTTTTGTGCATTGCTCCTTTTGAAAACAGGGGGAATATTCCAAGATTTTAATTGCTTTTTATTCTTATGGCATCCTGCAAATTGGCTTTCAAACATTCTAGCATCAGTTTGACAGCATTTGAATAAGTATTCCTTTACCAATTAACCTTTCACTCATTGTCTCAATGAGCACTCAGGTTCTGCATTTGTCCAAAGCACATACATAGCAAGCCCGTGCAGTCAAGCAAACACTGAAAAATATGCCGGTCTATGAATACACAAAAAACTGATATTTGTATAATTGTATTAAAATCATAGATTCATGGACAGGGTCACTGACATTATAAATAATCTAACTTTTTTATGGATGGGAATTCAATTCCACTCAAGGGTATTATAATTTATGACTTGGAGTAAACAATCCTGCCCAAGTAAGACTCTTAAAGATTGGCAATCATTTCAGAGAGAAACTACAAGCAAACTGCCTTTCTTGGCTCTCCTCTGGCTTCTGTAATGTGACGAATAATGTGAGAAGACTTGCCATTCAAATGCTAACGGTCTATATCTATGGACAAAATTTCAAATTCACTCACAGGAATTCATAACTTTCAATAAAATCACATTGACAAGATATGCCTCAAAATTCAAAAATTCTGTTCTTGACCATTTTCAAGAGTTAAGAGGGAGAGAAAGAGGAAGAAACAAGAGGCAGAGAGAGAGAGAGAGAGAATACAGTTCAAGCCAAGCAGCCATCTTGCCTCTTCATTGTACTCTTTGATTATGATATTGTCCACCCCGAAGCTTGCCCACACCGTCGATGGCTGCTGGAGAATCAGACGCAAAGCTGTCACTCGGTCTGGAGTCACCAGCATCTGTAGGTTGTCACGACAATATTGGGGTTGAGGAGAGAAAAGCAGGTCACATGTATTACATATTGTATGCACATTCACCTTGTTTGGATCATGCTTTTCGCATAAAGTGGACCAATTGAATATCTGTGTTCCATCATCCACTTCCTAATTCCTACAGCTGTCCTGGTTTCTCAGTACGTCTTGCAATCATGCATGATACCATCAATTTTTAGCAAACAGTGGTGAGTCAACTTCTTGACATTAAAAAAAAGAATGTTTTTATGTCAAACTTTTCACAAAACGTTCAAATAAAACTTACCAGTATATTTACTGTTTCTAAGCATTAAATGCTCATAAACTTTTACCCACAAACTAGGCATGACTTTCTCTGCCTAACAAGTGCAGAATACCAATATCAGGAATTCCATGTGGTAATTCTTAGGGCAGATTTCAAATTCATGCAAACAGATTCATTCATTCAAGCGTATAGCACAGTGTGCCTGGTTGATACCGTTTGCTGACTATCGCTAGTCACCTGGGGCAAACCACGAGGGGTTGGCATCATTTGCCCGTTTTCTTGTGTGGGAGGGTAGGGGGACCACTTCACCGGGTTGGCACCCTGCTCTTTGCTATGAATGAATGAAGTGGGATCTTTTATGTGGGGGTGTCGTTGCTAACACACACACAGGACTTCCATTTAATGTCCTATCCAAGGGACAGAGTGTTTTGCCACTTACTAGAGGGGATGGGACGTTCACACACAACATTTCTCAATGAGACTCGCGACTCGCACCTGGATGCTCTTGGATGTGAAGGTAGATGCACTACTGACAGAGCCATATCCTTGATTCTAAATTAGCTGGATTACAGGCACACAGCACAATGCCCCGCCGCATGTAAACTGAGAACTCGGGGGATGAGTGGGTAGATAGCTTGGGGTTGGGACTGAGATTACATTTATAGACCCTTTTACAAGCAATTGTCTTACCTGTTCCCTGGAGATAGTGAAGTAGTCTTGAGAACATACATCACAATGGACATCTGGCATCAACTGCGCAGGTTTGACACAGGTCAGCCATTTTGATTCTCCTTTTAGTTGTACACGTTTGTACGAAGATAGAAATTTTTTGGGGAAAAAAATCAACATTTTGTGCAACAACACAAACATGAATTAACAAGGAATTTAATTTGATTATCAACTTCTGCAGCAGTTAAGGTCCCATTGCATTTGATTCAGTGGCCAGTTGCCATTTCCCGACTGTTTAGCTCAAACTGGTAAAATAAGGGCTACCACGGGTCTGCAAAATGGCAGGAAATCAGTGTTGCTGACTTTACTACTTCATGAACTGGAACTAAGCCCTCCAGACATTGCCGTACATTACATACTGTCACAATAACAGCTAGCATTCAGTTACATGCATACAGATGCATCTGATCTGAACAAGATTTCTTCTGACAGTTTTCATGATATTTCCCATCTTTAGTACATCTACAATGAAGAAATCAACATCCTCACGTTTTTGTAAATGTAGGAGAATATAGTCTTGATACCGTACTTGATGATATTTAGTTATTAATCACTATGACATAAGTTACCAATAACGAAATTGAAAAGGCAATCCATTTAGGACAATTGTTGCCAAAGAAAACAAGAATTGGTTTTTGGAGTTCCCCTTTACTCATGCATTATAGCCTAAATATTAACCCGTTGAGGACGAGTCCCAAGTATACTCTGGCAGGTGTCTATGGGAAATGCATGTTGTAGCAAACTCAGTCTGTCCTCAATGGGTTGATTATTGTACCTTGTGTCTCCTTGGAACATTTCAGCTTCATGGACAGAAAGCCAGTGTAATTGTTCCTAAAGGTAATTTCTCCAATCTGCACACAAAGACAGTGAAGAGGAGAAATCAAAATTTGAAAGTAACTGGTACCTCTAAAATGAAGGAAACAATTGTCATTGATTTTGATTGTTTATTTGTTTTTGTTTTGTTTTGTTTTTCTCAAAAGATTAATTGTTACCAGTCATCTCTACAAACATTTTTCATGCACAAAAATGTTACCAGTTTTGACATGTAATCAGCATTTGTGTGTGTGTGTGTGTGTGTGTGGGGGGGGGGGGTGGAATAGCTGATTCCAGCAAATTACACTGGTACTATAAATTGCAGTCATTAACACAAACAATCAATGAACAATATATTGGTCAAACGCTTGAATCTGGAACCTGAAAAAAACAAGTCTATCAATTACTTTTAAGGGAAGCACCAGCATAACAAAACTACTTACCAAATTCAATTTCAGGATATCAATACATAGAGATGCCAAGATCTTTACCAAAAATTTGTCTGTTGTTAATAGGAGGAATGTAGTTGTTACTCAAAACATTCTGTACATGAAAATATTGATAATTCTCATTAACATGACATCTTCTTTTGCACTGGATTACAAAATAAATAAATAAATAAATAAATGATAGCAATAATATTAACAATAATGAATTATGTGGATGCAAACTGTTAAAAAGGCTTTTCAGCTACCATGTGGTTGCCTAGCATTCTTGATTATTACTAGCAAGAGAGAACATTCTTTTGACACCTATTAAATTATTTATTTTTCATTATTAATATAATTTTCTTTTTTGTGCTGATGATCAGTGTGTTTGGAAACTGTAAGAAGAAAATTTCAGACTTGAACACATCCCTTTCAAGAGTACAAGGACACATCAGAGAACTTAGGTACACATTGAAACCATGTCAGAGACAAATGACAATGGATAATGATAAGAGATGGTATGATGACATTGATCACATAGACCAATGCAATAGATCACTTCAGTTTGTGCTACAATATCAACTCTTATTGCTGCACATGGATTATCTATACAGTACAGTTTATATACTATATACCGAAATGGCATTTACATTATCAAAATATAAATTGAATGATGGGGTTATTGCTGATTATAGATTTTTTTCATGTTATTTTCTGTCCAAACTCAAAGACTCATCATAAAATCAGAGCACTGACAGTAAGACCAAGCTCTATATTTGTCACTGTATGTGTTGTCATATGACAGTGACCAGTGTACTACCAGTGCCATCAACAAGACACAGCTATCATGAACATTCAACCAATATCAGTTCTCCCGTGTGTTGACATTTGTTGCCAATACTTCATCTCTGGCTTTACTGAAAAATATGTAGATATGGAGGAGCTTCTTTTTTTTTAACTCCTCTAGCCTTCAACCATAAGGCAATTCTAATGTAAATGACAGGTATCAATTGAGGTAGGATGGGAGGTTGGGTGTCCTCTCGCGTACCGACTTGCTTATTTTACTTTGAATACGCATTAATACGCACAGCTCCTTCCTGACAAACAACTGTTTACGTAGGCAAGTCTATTGTCAAACTAGACGCACTTTACAGTACGCGTCCGGTCCCACATCCACAACCTGTCCGGACAACCAATGATTGGGTATACTTTTGTCTAGACTAACGTTAGAGCATCTAGATTCAAATTCAATTCCTTCATCATCACGTAACAATCTCATTCACAATGATGTAAATTAAATACCCTTTTCAGACGATATCAATATCTCATACATGGATTCCATCAAGTACCAGTCAAAAGAAAGAAAAAAAAAAGAGCTTCAAAGATGTAGACCATGGACAGTCTTGTTTAACTACATGACCATGTCGCTGCATTGCACACAGCATCTGGTTGGGCTGGTTCTCGTTCAAGCACAGTATGCCTGCAAATGCATGACCAGTGATGACACTTACATCAACACTGTTGAAGTTAGGGAAGGTGATGTCAACCACCGAAACACCACATGTTGCTGATGATGAATTTCTGTCAGATGGCGGTTTTGCGATCAGATCAACTGGTTTCTTCACTGTGCAACTGAGCGTAGTTCCAGAGGCACTTCTATTTGGACTTGTTCGATGCTTCATAAACATTGTTGTGTCTGTCTGTCCTGCCCTCTGAGCTGAGCTCTGTAAGACTGTGGCAATTTTGTCAATCTTAGTAGTAATACAACTGCATCTGCTCCTACATATAGGCGACTGTGGTAGCAGCAAGGAGGTTCTAGATGTTACTTCTACCTGCTAGACTCCAGCTTCAGCAAGAGTCATGCAGCTACGAGAGCTCCCGAGCCGAGAGAGTGGGTAGTGTGGAATGACCCAAGATTGAACGTTCAAGCAAGAATAAGACCGCCACATGCCAGTCTGCTAGTTTTACTACTGTACTCGAGTTTCAATCGGCAGCTCTACTTTCAAATAGCAGTTAACGTTAAACGATACAGAAGCTATGTAGTGCAGGCCTATCTGTGAGGCGGCGTCATGTTCACGGTGTCGCGGGGGATGGCCCCAGCTGGAGGACCGGGAGGAGCTCGAGCAGCAGCGGTGACGCGCCGGCGGTGAAGGCGCTGTAAATACCACCAAATTCCACCGCCACTGGGTAAGTGTGCCACACTGTCATCCCATCGGATCCGAGGAGGTTGACGGACTGATTCTACTCAACGGACTTCGTGAAAGTAAAAATAGATATAAAATACAGATTGTCATCATAAAGGGAATATTAAAATGCATATAAGTTGATAATTATATGTTTATTCATTTTGTACAAGACTGAATTATCTTGCATTCAGTTTTACAATATCATTACAAATATACTTGTCATCATCGCTATCTATTGTATTTAGATTGGCAATGCGGCACTAACTGGCGCTACGCTGTGCTTGCTTCCGGCTTTTGCAGAATGTGGACGGGTGCTTAGCAACAAGGAAAACTCCCTATTGTCGTTAATTGTCAATATCACCGTCCCGCTTCTCTCTAGCTCTCAGTGTTATATCACTAGCACATCTACGTCGCAGCGCAGCATAAATAAACTGTGTATCACATCGCATCGAACTGGCGTGTCGACCGGACCGAATCTTGCTCATTCAATCTAGTCTATCTAGTCAGCATTTGAACATTTGTCACAAGGCCAAGTGACTACAAGGTACTACCGAGTCACTTCAGGGAAACAGACGATAGCTTACTTCTTTCTACTCTGTAGTAGACCCTAGAAATTCGAGATCTACAATGGAAAACCAAACGTCAACTCAAGCCCAGCAGGCCCAGGTATGTTATGTTACACTGTCACTGGAACTTGAATCTGGAGTATAAGTGTAGATTAGAGGTTCTACTCTAACTTAGAACGGGCCTAAGTACACGTGTACTAACAAAAGTTAGTGTATTTTTAGTCTATACCTCCATCTAATGTAGTTTTCTACCACAACATGATAACCTTTCTAACCTTTTTGCAACACACGCTAAAAACAGAATAGGGCCTAGTTAAGGACTTTATAATCATGGTAGCCTATCACCAGGCTATATTCTAACTCGGCCCATATAAACACCGTCTCCTGTCGGGGATTACAGCTGAGTTGTGTAGTTTCTGCAACCAGCCTGTGACAAGACCTTGTGTATGGTTGACACTGAGAGTAATAGTCAATAGACTACACCCTAAGCTGAACACCCTTAGACCTATGTTTGTTTGTTTTTTTTAATCAATAGAAACTTAAAATGTCACACAATTTGCCTGAAATTTTGCTCGCATGTGGAGAAAACATTCCGAATTCACAAGTGCATTAGAAATGGGCTGATTTGACATAATGTGCTTGAACTTGAAGTTTAATGCATCGAATGCATTTGGTGTTCAGTTATTTTCCCGCATTCAGTGGCGCTGTACTTATAACTTTGAAACCGCCACCCCTACCCTCTATTGCCAATACGTGTGGAGTGCGCGTGTGTAAATGCTAATGTAATAGGGTTCTAGACGGTAGAAGATCTAGAACTACACAGGCTTTCTTTTTTTTTTTTTTTTTTGCTTTTGCTATTATTAATTTTTTTTTTTTCATTAATCAAATGTGTGGACATCTCCTCTCTGTTAATAACATGTTACATTGTATATTTAAATCCCCAGTAAAAATTGTGACTCTATATAGTGTGAGTACCACGGTACTGTAGTTATGGGTAAACTCGGTCCCCAGTGCGTGCAGCATCACAAGTGGCCGAGTTTACCCATATATAAACTGTGGACATGGACCATGGTAGTAGTCTCATGCTCGTATAGATTCTACATACAACTGTATATTTGTTGTGAGCGCTCAATGCTATATAAATTATGCAATATTTGGTACCCTGGGGTAAAATGAAAATTTACCATTTTGTAGAATGATTTTTTTTTTCAGTGCTGTACCCTGGGTTACCAAAATTGTGTAAAAATAAGTATTATTACATGTATGCACAGAAAATAAGAATGTTTTCTTGTTTGTGATTATGCAACAATTAATGCATGCAAATAATAATTTACATGCTCTATTATACTCTTTGCTGTTTAAAAGTTAACATGGAAGGAAATCGGCGTTGCGATCGTTATCGCCACGGCGATTTATGCTGGCGTTGATGATGAGAAAATAGTCGCCATGACAACATTGTACAACTGTGTGCTAATGGACATGAGATGGCACTACACAGTGCCGTACCCCGTGTTAGGATGGTAACCCGGTGCATTACAGTGTGACAAATCAAATAGAGGGGTGTTAATTTCAATGTACAGTCACTACAGTGTCAATATGTTGGAATGGGGCGCCCTGGGCCCTGTGGTTAGTCTAGAAAAATTGTCTAGACTTGGGGGGAAAATAAGCCTAACTGTTAGAAAGTTGTTCACATGTAGGGTCTAGAATCTAGAACTTTTCTAGACTCTAGACTTCTGGAGTCAAGAGGAAGATCATTTGTATAACTAGCCCATACAATATGTTGGAGCTTTTCTAGGAAAATATTGAAGTGCAGCCTGATCTGAAAACGGATCTTTGTTTTTTCCCATAACCAACAGATGGCCACAGAGAGGACAGAGCCCAGTCAGCTTCTTGCCACATCGACCCTAGAGAAAACTTCAGGAGAAAAAACATCAGAGTTCTACCGTACTGAAAATCTTCCTCATAGATTTGAAAACCCTGGTAAGTTGGCAATGATGGTAGAGTTTCTACTTGGCAATGAGTGCAGAATCAGAATGATTAAAAAACAAAAACAACACCACAAGAGTAAAGTTGCACCTTGTTGAGGGCCTGCCAGAGTTACACAAACTGTAGGCCCTACTTTGTAAAATTTGTTTTATTTAGATGAGGTATAGGTATAGGTACATGTACTGTATCTCTATACCTAGCTAGAAACTGTACTACAGTCCACAGTGACAGTGTTTTTATTTTCAACAAGTTTGCACATCAACAACTATTTGTTGTGACAATGAATTAAAAAAAAAAAATGTCTAAGGAAATATAGCCTCCCAATTATCAAATGAAAAATGTGTTGTAAACCCAGACCTCTATTATGTACCCAAGATGGAAATTCCATACTTACAATAGATGTCTATGTCGTTCTTACTCCAATATTTGCAAAATTGTTTTACAACTCCTGATTTACACATTATACTTGCAAAAGAGACTCTGTATCATTAGGTCTGCATGACATATATATGCAATTGTTGACAGGTGACTTTCTTTTGATAAAACTGAAAATAATTCTCGCCTTAATTCCTTCTTTTTATAGGAAAATAAAATAATAATACATGTCCATTGTAACAGCAAAAAGGAAGCAACAAACCACATAATTAGAGAATATTGTATGCCTCAGATAGGTTAACTCTGAGGATGGTATAACACCAGGGTAAAAGAAAAGTGCAGCATGGTTCATTGGGGGAGAGTGGTATTTTATCTGCATGATTATTATTGATATGAGAAGGCTGAATATTGTTTGTAAAATTACAAGTGGAGCCAATTATATGCTGTTACTTACCCTCTTACCTGTATAGCAAAGGAAAACTTAGAAAGATTCTTATACCTTTTCAGTTCTCCCAAGTTTTCTGAGGGTGAAATAACATTTGAACTGTTTTGTACTTCACCTTTTGTTTATTCAGATGTCTTTGAAGGCTACAACTCCAAGCCCCAGAATCCATTGTACTACACCACAAACATGAGCTACGGAAGCATACCACCTTCTGTCCATACAGTACCAACATGCTTTCATGCAAGAACCAACAAATTCACAGAGGTGAGTAAGTTCATGGCAACTGATCTTCAGTCAGAGTACTCATATGATGTTTTCAATTTCTTTTCTTTCATCCCTGGCTTTTAATTTGTAGAATTCGTAAGCGAGGCATACCACTGTACAAATGTAATTGTATTTTGAGATTTGTCTGATTTCATACGGAGATGGAAAAAAGTATTGTGAAAATTCAAGGATGTGATTTCCATACAACTGTATGATAAGTGTTTTCCATATCATGTTTTGTTCTGCTAGCTCTTAGTTTTGATAAAGTGATGGTCACAAGGACAAGCTATGGGTAACTTTGATAATGTGTACAATGTACCAACTATGCATACACAAGCGGCCAGAGTTCTCTGCAGTATGACATTGCCAAGCTCGATGCATTCATTCCTGATTCTTTTTGCTATGTTTTGTAATGCAACGATAAAGAATACAAATACCGAACTGAAGAATATTAATATATACAAACTCTATTTATTTCCTTTACTTGCAGCCACTGCTTAAGGTTGGCATGGTCCGATACGAGGGTGTCAACACCAGCACAAACCCAAGCTGTTTATGATGCAACAAAAAGGAACGACGCTGCTGCCAGCATCAAAGAAACAAGACCCGCATCCTGTCCAGTTCAGCTGCAGACATCCTCCTCAGGTGCATGATTTCTTCAAGCCAGATGTCCTTCACACAGCATCCACAGTGACGCGGGGCGGTTCTAACAATTATTCACAGTTTTTCACATGGCAGGAAATCTTTATCATCTACCACAGGGATAGATATGCAGTGTAGACAGCTGCTGTTCTGAAACATGAACTGGAAGTTGTTGGCAATATTTGAGTGTTTTGTAAAATTGATTCCATGTAAATTTGTACATAGCCAAAATATATTAGAAATGTTCAAATTGAAAGTGGACATTATTCTCTTATCTTGATATTGAGTGTTGACGTCATATTCATACATGTATTTTTTTTTTTTTGTACATGGAAACCACTCCAAGGACATTCATACAATGTACTTGTATTGCATTGTATTATTTTTAAGACTTTTATGACATGCAAAATCTTGGTGATTTAATAAATACTTAAGGTCAAAGGAGAACGTTCATCACCTGCATGTGCTTGTGTAACATGGTCTGTAATCGTTTTAGATTTTGTAGGTAAAGCTTGAGTCTTGTAGGTTCTATGCATTGAGACAGGATCAATGACCGCAGAAATGATTGAAGTGAAGAATGTTTTCACAGTTTCCTCAAGATCTTTGTAACTATATCTGCTTGAGAAAGAAGTTAGGGGCATTAATTTTAATTGCATACATACCTGGTAATAGAATTCGGTGTTATGTAATGCTCTTGTCTGGTTGCACACAATATGTTATACTACATGTAGAAACAGTGTGTGAATTATTTTGCCAATAAGAGTCGTCATCATTTAAAGCTCTCAAAGGTTCTTTGACTACTTTAACACATGCTAACCTGATGTGTTTCAATAATTACTGAAGTCTAAAGGATCTGATAACAGGAGAAAACCACCCAAGACTGAATATCAATTGTTATCTACAGTCTACAGCTTTTTAATTACACGGTATTCAAACCAACTGAGAAACAAAAAGCACTAAAAGTGTTATGATATGACTGCAACTTACATGTATCTTCTATTGTGCCTGCAATGTTTTGCATTAATCCAAACATCAGAACTCATTGGGTCATGTGTATGTCTCATGCACATGATTGATTCATGTTTTCTCTTATTGCGCACACCTTAAATTTTGTGAAGTAATAAAACTTGTATGCATGTATGAATTGCAATGAACTGGTGTGATGCACTTAAGTGTTTAGACTGATGTACAATGTACACATACACTTGTATGAATCATTGTGTGGTCAGAAGTGTGTACTGGAAATGTGTTTATGGCTCAGACCAGTGACATACCCGGTAGTCATGTGTGGAATGTGCATGTAACTGGTATTTAGAAACTTATTGAGTAGTGATAATACATTTAC
This sequence comes from Diadema setosum, assembly GCA_033980235.1. Lineage (NCBI taxonomy): Eukaryota > Metazoa > Echinodermata > Echinoidea > Diadematoida > Diadematidae > Diadema > Diadema setosum. The sequence continues at coordinate 32,390,484 of CM067060.1, forward strand.
ATAGCTCATTGTACACTGAAGTGTGAAACAAGGGGTGAAACATGGCAAATCTTTTCACATAGTCAAGACATTCACATACATTTGTACTTGTAGTAATTTGTGTCTTACGAGTCTTGGTCATTGATATACAGTATGTACACACACTGGACAGTATACATTGCTACATGTATACACACAACGTTGAAGCCACGAGAAGTAGCCAAAAGTACATGGACACACTACTGTACGCATGTGTTGGAAATCAACAAATTTATTAACATAACGCACAAATAACACACATTGACACACATGCATTTCTATAAAGACAGCTAGATTTATCAGTTGATTATTACATGAGTGTATGTACACATGTGTGTGTGTGTGTGTGTGTGTGTGCCTGTAAATATTTTTTTGAGAAAGACTAATGTGGTTCATGGAAAAAAAAAAGTGATTGCTAAGGATTTGCCTGCAACCACGGGAAGTACTTGTACAGAAACCAAAACAAAGGGACAATGAACTTTCAAAGGACATGTGTACACTAGGCTATCAGAAATATATACGAACTAGAAATGTCGCTTTGGCGACTGGTATGCCTCCGCCATAATGCATGATTTTCCCAATAGGTCTAGATAGTACGTGTGGACACTGTGTGATTACATTTTCACAAAATTGGCAAAATATTGGAACGACAAGTTTGTCACAAATGTGTTGAATGTTCACCTTCCTTGACGTAGGTTTAATTGGATGAATAGGAGAGCATGTATCTAGGGATTTAAGGACTTTAACTTGACTTTGACCCATTCATACATTTAGGCATTGAGTAATTTTCAAGGTACAGGTGTGGAGAAAAAGTGCAATTTCTGAATTGAATAGTAAATTGTTACCATTTTCATCTGGCCCTTGACCCTAAAATTCATAAGATAATTACTTTCAGGTAGAACATGCATAATATGTACTAAGTTTCAAGGTAACTTGAGCCACTTCCGAGATATGGAGGAAAAAGTTAGTTCAGCACTTTCACTTGATCTTTGACCTTTTGACCTTTGAGGCAAAAAGAGAAAAAAAAAAACTTTCCAGAGAATTTCTATTAGGTTACACACGCATACACCAAGTGTAAAAAAAAATAACCCTGCTGGCATTGCATAAATATGAGGGTAATAGTAAAATTTTGAAGTCTTGCACTTGACCTTTGACCCCATGAACCCTACATTCTCTAGATAATCACTTCCAGTCAGTACATGTATATACTATGTTCCATGAAGATACCTTGAACAATTTACCAAGGTACGGAGAAAAAAAAAAGTTTTAATATTTTTACTTGACCTTTTGACCTTTGACCTTTGACCTCATGACCCAAACTTTCACCAGAGAATCTTAATTGGGTAATACATGTATACACTAAGTTTCAAGAAAATCTCTTCAGGCATTCAATAGATATGGTGGAAATAGTAAAATTTTATGTATTTGACCCTGACCTTTTGACCTTTGACCTTTGACCTCATGACCCAAACTTTCACCAGAGAATGTTAATTGGGTAAAACATGTATACACTAAGTTTCAAGAAAATATCTTCAGGCATTCAATAGATATGGTGGAAATAGTGAAATTTTATGTGTTTGACCTTGACCTTTTGACCTTTGACCTTGAGCATGTGCACCCAAAAGTTGATAGGCACAACTTCACCCCCTAATACACATACATGCCAAGTTTCATTAGGATACCTCAACAGGTTTTGATAGTTACCTTGTCCACACAATTCATTACGGACGGACGGATGGACGGACGGAAGGACGGACGGACGGAAGGACGGACGGACGGACGGACGGACGGACGGACAACCCGAAAACATAATGCCTCCGGCACCACTTCGTGGCGGAGGCATAAAAATCTGCAAGGGAGTGGGTAACACACTTGGTTATAGTCTGTTAAAGGGGAATAGTCCCGGTAGTATAGATGGCGCTGTTCATGGTACTGCCGATCACCATCAGCATTGATACGAAGGTTACCGAAGTTGAGCTGTCATCAAGAGTAAAGTGCGCAGGTGTTGCTAAGCAACGTTGCCTTTGTTGTCTTCTTTGCGCATCGCGCAGTCTGTAGTAATGCCAGGGTGCGTGCATATGTGCTTGTTATTATGACATCACAACAGAAGTTTGCTTAAGCTGTCATCCTCCTCAGCCGAATTATGAGCCGAACTGTGATCGAACCACTGACTACAGTGAATCGGACTTCTTCGGACTCGGGGAAAGTGGGCCAAAGCGTAAGCGCCAAAGAGAAGTCGATAGCGTAGGTCTCTATAGGAAACTTGCGCTGTGCGCCCGCGTACACAATTGACTAAAACATCGGGACCATGCACCTGTAAGTCTCATGCTTAGTGTGTTGAGATTAGTTGTGAAGGATTTTTGTGAAAATATCCCTGGGCCCCGTCTTATAAAGCCTTCAAATCAATCACAAGTCCCCAAATCAATCGCAACTTGCATTGCAGCACACAAAAAACTTGTGATTGATTTCTGTCACAAGTCTTTATAAGACAGGCCCCTGATATGTCATGTATAATGATTGATCAAACTGACGCTGCACACATCACTGCAACAGTACACTTCTTTTAGTGCCGACCACATCCCATTCTGAAATGGCTTTATTGCACAAATAATATTCATAGATACAATGATGGACAGAGCTCATACAGGCAGTACATCAATAAATGCTGTCCATGGAAAAATAGCACTTGACAATTACTATGAACGCCTCATGCAGTGATAATTCACCATGTGTACACTGACATGGATACAAGTACACGTCGTACATTTGATATTTCATACTCTGCTTTAATACATACATGTATAGGAGTTACTGTTTGTTACATATCCATTTCAACTTTATTGTACTGTTTACAATTATCTTTATATATTTCACCCAATATCTCAATAAATAAATATACTTTACACACATACACAGATAAATCAATAACAATTAAAGCCCTTGCTGTACATGTTTGCAATGAAATAGATTCTTGAGGTTCACTCACATGCTGGTATGCCTTACTGACTTCAGAAATGGCAGGATAATGCACAGATAAACAAAAAACTGCACATACCTGATAATGCCCAGTACTGGGCATTGAAAAAAGTGAATAAATGGTGATCTATGTGGGATTTAATTACATCAGTAAATCCACATAACCCAACACTTTTCATATTACTGTGACTAAACATGATCCATCACGGATAAAGTTTGATCAGTTTGCAACATGACAGACTTGTCACACCACATATTGGACAACTAGACGCTGGAATAAAATACAGATGTATGCAGCCATGAAGAATTCACTACTACAGATATGACACAGGTTTTGATTCTTAGACTAAATGAGTATACCTTGTGTACTGTTATATTCATGAGGGTTTAATTTTCATGAATTTTGCAAATCACCGGTTGGTCTGTGAATTTAGCCACATGCAAAAATGTTGCCATACACTAGGGGGAATAGTGCACTTATGATAGTCTCGGTGTCAATTCGCGAAAAACAACATCTCACAAAAATGTCTATGACCTGGTCATTTGCGAAAATAACAGCTTATACAGTATCATGGCAGCAGACCTGTGACGAAAGAATATGTACAGTCAAACTGAAGTATGCCAACCACTAAAAGGATACAAACAGGGTGGCCTTTACATGCAGGTGGCCACTACAGACAGGTTGGCAGTCCATTTAGCTTTGTTGCACATTCTCACAGATATTTGTCCACATCACAAATGTCAACAACACAAATGGCAGAGGAAATTTACACAGACTACAAGTAGTTCTATATCAAAAGTATTACAGTGAGTGTAAGAAGATATTTTCATGTATTCATGGTTTACCATTTTAGTTGGCCCTCATAAGGCTGCATTATGAGATTCAGAAACACTGGCAGAATGAAAGGCAAAATGTACTTTAATTGAAGACACTAGCAGGTAGCGTTAAACTTGGAATCTGTGGCTGCTATACAAACTGAAATACATGTACTATCCACAGGTGAGAAAGTAGATGGCTGATAAATGCTTAACATTGGTGGCCATATCCAGGCAGAATTTTCTGCAAATCATTCATGTCTGGGGAAGTTTGTACTGGCTGCATAAAGCTAGTGGCTGCTACAGCAGGTTTAACTGTATCAAGACTTTGATTTACATACTAACTTAATAAAGTACAATGAGTAATATCCATCCAGTGAACATCAGGGCTGCCAACCTTGAGTGAGAGTTTGGCGTGAGACACTGTGAGGGAGCGGAGCGACCTCCTGGCTAGCGCCTGGCGGCCTGCTGTGCGGCCGTACGTACGTACTACGTACATAGTCAGTGTATGTAAAGCGATGTAAAGCACACGTCATAGCCATACATGTAGGCCCTACTGCAATTTGCCAAAAGTACAAGTTACGTAATCCAATAGCTCGTCTTTACGCGCGAACCGAAAACGATTATTATTGGTTAAGCTTTACACCCGCGTGGGAAAATCTCGAAATTTTGGGCTTGGGCATACCGATATTCGGAATATCACAGAATTTAGAGATATATTTATTTTTGTAGTCATGTAAATTCCATTTTGGGGGTTTAGCGTGAGATTTCGTTTATCAGAGTGAGACAGTCAAAATTGGTTGAATTGCGTGAGTCTCACGCTCAATGCGTGAGAGTTGGCAGCCCTGGAACATGTTGGAATAACCCTTTTATTGCCTCCTAGTTGATAACTATATCACTCAAACACACAAGCACACACACAAAACAAAACAAAGATAAGTTATGAAAGGAAAAACTTCAGGAATTTCACAAGAATATTACCGCTATTTCCAAAGGAAAATAGCAAATCAAAAAGAAGATGGTGGAAAAATGTTGTGACTTTTGGTCATAAAACAAAAAAACATCACCAGAAGTGTTAGGTTTGTGTGGCTATACATCCCGTCACCTTATATCTGATAATATGTAATGCAAGATTTATGCTCTAATCTATCCAAAACACCCTCTAAAAAAGAAAATGGAACATATAGTACGTAAATACTATTTAAAAAAAATAGATACAGTATGTGCCCTTAAAAGTGTTTCTTGTTCATTTTACCAATTTCCAGACTAAGCTAGGTGAATGTGTTGGCAATCTTGCTTCATCTGTTTTCAGCATACAGTGCCCAAAATACACATGGAAATACGCATACAGTATTCATCGCATAATCGGGCATCTGATAATCGGGAACCTCACTTAAATGACATACGCTTCCCAGAAACATTTCCAATGCACGTTATTTTCACTGGATAATCGGGCGGGGACCTCTGATAAACGGGACAATTTTTCTTCAAGCGATCTTTGATTTTGTTGATATTTTACACAAAAAATCTACCAAAATACCACAACAATATTTCAGAGATTCCCTATCAGTTGTCGTTTACATCGAACTTACAAAGCAAGCTTCGGACTGGTGTGTTTTGACCTCCGTCCATCCAGGAAACGTACATTTCAATCGCTGCCCGCCTTCGCTTTTCTGTACATGCACGTGTATGGCGAGCTAGATCGCTACATATTGACAACACATGTACATGCACAGTGCAGTGATCGCGGCAAGTAAACAATCAAGCCGTGATGATTGAATGATTGAAGGACTTTTCATTGGCATTCCCACATCAGTTCTGGGTAATCATTTCCCATGGTTGTGGATATGTATTTATACGGAACGCCCTACGTGTTCAAGAATTCTACGAATGTTTAAGAAAGTGCTAGCTTTTAATCCACATATTTTGTGTTCGGAGAGAGGTGACAGAAGAAGAACCCGGTTGTGATTACTCTACATCATTGCGAGAATGCAGGGAGAGCTAGAGGGTCGCGCCGAGGGGTAGCGTGGTTGTGTATTCATGTACATGTACAGTACGTCAGTATTCGTGTGTGTGTGTGTGTGTGTGTGTGTGTGTGCACTACATGTACATGTCGTATGCCGTTAGTGTATGGTGAGTGCTCATCGCGAAATCGGGCACCCCGCTTAAAGGGACCGTGTTTGCTACTCCCAACCTGTCCCGATTATGCGATGAATACTGTACTGAAAATGGAATTCTCTTAACACTTGGGGTTGCCAAACATTGTCAAAAGGCAATTCCTGAAAAGGGGTACACTTTGTTAGTTTGTCTATTGCTAGAGACAAAAATGATTTATTCCCTATATTTGTGCCATACATTTCACCATGAAAGGGAAAAATCTACTTCTGCATACACACTAAATCAAAACATTTGGCACTTCATACATAGGATTGTGCTGCAGATGTCTTTTTTCTTCTTTTTTTTTCTAAGGCAAATTTCCACACGGACATTATACCATCAATAAAACATTCCTTAACTTAGCAGTAATACTAGTAGTAGTACAACTATAGAAGCAATCATAGCTTCAGCTGAGCTTGTTAAAACAGAGGAAAAGCACACTTGCATGGGATTATTTTGTCAATAGACTGTCTTACAGACAAGTTTAGGCAACTATAAAAGAAATTCAAATTTTGAAGTTATAAGATTTGCCTTCATCCCCCCCCCCCTTTCTCTTATTTTCAGTCTACTTATCTTGATCCTTCTGATCTATTTTCAATTCCTTTTAGTTCATATGACATCTTGTCATATTTTCACCTTTAATTCTGTCCTTGAACCAGTACTGGGAGAGTAAGACTCATATTTGCTAAGTGATTTATCTCTTCCTCTATCATAATGATGCTTTTACTGACTCAAATTGGATCTGCCTAAGTTTTTTTTTTTTTTTTTTTCAGCATCTTTCGTACAACACATAAGAGCGATATGGCTTGAATAGTATCATTTTATTTACAGCGGATGAGGCAATGTAGAAAGCATTTGTCACTTTTTTTTTTGTTTACAAATGAGAAGGTTTGAAGGAAAAACAGATACTTACGAGAAGTTCACGCTAATCATTAAGAGTTACGTTTTTGACCTAAACTTAAGGTTTAAGAACCAGTGGCGAATCCAGAGGGGGCGCATCGGGCACGCACCCCTCTTTATTTTTTTGTTAAAACAGAAGAAACAAAAAGAAAAAAGGGGGGTTGCATGCACCCCCCATAATTTTGTAAAGATACCTCCCCTTTATGGAATTCCTGGATCCGCCCCTGGGAACAGCGTGTGAACATAACTATTGTACCAACTTTCTCTAAGAGGCCAGATGGGGAGGGCAGGGAAGGAGGGTCAATGTAGTACTTTGTGATTTATCACATTATCATATACAATCAGGCTTCAAAAATATGGACTACAAATACTCTACTTAGCACTACTGAAGTGCTTACAAGTGCGCATTCCTATAAAACAAAAGACATGTCATGAATACAAACAGCGATATTTCATATACAAAATAAATTTAAATGTATACATAACATTCACCACTACTTTAACACTTTTGTCTTGTTAATCCGTGACATTTTCAAGATTCATCACACAGACACCATAAACAAGGGATCTCATAAACACTGGATGTCATAAACACCAGTAATACCGGTACACTCTATCGGCTATGAAGAATACCGATACAAGTTTGCCTGAAACATGCATTTATACTACAGCACAGCCATTTTGCACATTTGTGCTATCAAATGAATGATACTTGGATGAATATCACACATGTCCATGTACATCCTGTGAGAGGGTCACTACTTGTGTCGGAGCTCACCTTTAATACACAGTTTGCATTGCACTGATTTGCAACCTTACCCACGGCAGTTAATCACCCAACATTACACATGGTGTATACTGATGATAGAACAGTGCTTTGCAGCCCTATGCTGACTTATACATGTCATATATTTCATGGAAAGGGTTTTGTAATGCCCTACACACATCCGCCAAACTTCATGCTAATTGTACAATGTGAAAAATGTGCATTCAATGTAAAGAGGCTGGTAAGAATGAGTTTGACAAGAATATATTGATGTTGATAAATTGGTCTCCTCTTACCGTTCCTTTTCTATCCATTTATTTTGAAACGTCTGGTTCTGCCTGTATTCAAAAGCCTCGACCAAACCAAGAAAGTCTCGACCAAACCAAGAAAGTATTGTCCATTGCACCTTTTTTTTTCAATTTGATCTACTTTGAGCCAGCAAACCTCAAATGCAAGCATTTTCAGTGTTCCTGGTTTTCAATGTTGTGTTATAAAGCCATTAATGTTGACAAGTATCATCCATAGGCAGATCCTACCACGGCCACACACAGTGGCAATGACTTGAATTCACTCGTATATCAAAGCCATACTATCATAACATACTGACTTGCAAAAATATGACTTAAAAAAAAAAAAACTGTCACACTTGGGCAATTAATTTGGTAACTAAGTGTAATTCTAGCAGGCTGACTGTATCTCAAGGACAAACTTTCACGATTCATTAGGAATTCATTTGCGAATTACATTAACAAAGCTGTGTGTGTGTGTGTGTGGGGGGGGGGGGTGGGGGGATGGGATTAGTACTAAATTACAGCATTGCATTGATTCCCCCCCCCCCCCCCCCCCCCGAACTCTAATGCAAACGCAACAAACAAAGTCATTTTCTGCCACAGGTAGTTGAAAGTATTTGATAACATAGGGCTTGTAGGGTGCAGGCCTGGCAGTGTAGGGCATACATACTGTTTTCCCATAAAATAGCCTCACAATCGAGTACCCGCTAATCACAGTATCGTAGGTGATCAGTTCCGGTGAATTAGAATTTCACATACATAAGCTTACTAACTATTTACTAACTAAAGGTCCATCTGGTAATATCAATCATGTTGGGGGGGGGGGTGGGATGACACAAGAATTGGCATTTGCACATAAATGTATTTGTTTTACATGTTTTCATAGACAGAATGCCATGTGACATTATCACAATAGTGGCCTGACACTGTTTAAAAGGAATGAAAATAAAAACAAAAACAAAAAAACCTTAGCAAGACAACACTGCACTTGTCTGACTGTGACTGGTGCAATACATTCCTAACTCAGGCAATAATTTTGAATGTCCCCCCCACTACAAGCTAATATCATGTTCCACAGTACTTGTCTGAATATTTCACATGATGTTCCTGGTGCAGGCAATATATTTCTATATCCCTCTCACAACCAGCCAATATCATATTAATATCAATATTGACATCATGCTATGTGAAAAATCTATTTGTTTTTTTATGGCTTAGGCTAAATAACATGAACACCACACTCACTTAAGTAAAAGGAGCACTTTCAATTATGAACGCCAAGTGATATGCTCAACATAACACAACCCACCCCACATTTTACAAGATACTATATAGCTGAGAGCAATGTGATCATATTTGCTCAAGAACTGTCTATACCATAGTACCATCAGCCCTGTTTGCAATCTTTGATATCATATTACTATTTAAATTTTCTTTGAAGACTGGATAAAGAGTATAAATTCTTATCTGACAACAGGAAAAGTTCGAATTTGCATTTTAGGTTTTGGGCATGTTCAAAAGGATCAAATATCCAATATAACTCAACATGGGTACAATTTGTCTGCAGTCGTTCCGCTACCAGGTGGAAAGTTGTGTGTAAGCCGAGTTGTGGCTAATGACATCACATATCTTTTTTAATATACAGTTATTGTATGTCAATCTATGATAACTATAGTGCTTCAAGCATGTAACAGATAACTGATGAAACAAGATCCCACTGAATCATAACTTAACAAAAACAAAGAACTGCAAAAATATCCACACTTTAAACCGGAAAGAGAAAACATCTAACAGACGGTCCAGTTGCAAAACCATAATCATATCTAAACTTGTTTGCTCAATAAACATTCACAATGCTTCCACATGTAAATACAATGTCAGTTCTTTTATACAAAATCCACTGAGAAACAATACATCTATAGGGTGAAAGCAATGCACTTTGCCTCAGTAGATACATTATCTAGGCTGAATACATACAATATCAACACATCTATACAGTTCACTGGTGTCTGCTTAGTCCCACATATACACTCTCTAAGGATGGGAGAGGGGACACTGGGCATGCAGACAAACCATGACAACTTTTTCTCTATCACAACAAGAGACAGAGAAAAAAAAGTGGTACAGCTATCATGATAATAATAAAAGGGTGAAATATGAATGGCAATGGCAGTGTTAACTATGTGCTTCTGCATCCATGGCAAGATGTAAATACAACAATTTTATCACTTTTGAGGAAAAGACCTATTACTGGTTACTTAAAAAGTAGCCTATTATGTATGTGTTGTCAGTCAATGACAACCATTATGAGTTTGCTTTTCTGGGGAGGGGGTGCCGGTAGAAATGATCAAAACATGGTGCAAACAAGCTAGCAACACCAAAATGAGGATGATGACACAGCTCCTCCCATCCCCCCCCCCCCATGTGCTGCTCATCAATCCTGAAGGAAATGGAATGTACAGCTGAATGCAATCTTTTTTTAAATAAAAATCTATGATAATGATGGAGAAATGGCACATGATATCTTTAGTCCAAAACCACAAGGGTGTCAATACTGTTTGTTCAAGTGAGTTATCCCATCCATCTGCTAATAACCTGACACTTTCCAATCCCCACCCCTGATGTTACATAACTAAACAATCTCTGTCAGGAAAGTTGAGCAGTTTTACAAAAAACCCCAACAAAACAAAAAAAAAAAACAAATAATCAAAGAAAGAAAGAAACAAATAAGAAACCCAATTTACCCTGAACATAAAAGCAAATGTCACTACAGCAATTGCGCATCACTATGTCTGCTTCAGCTATATCCAGTTCAGCACAAGTGTTAAAAATGTAAACCTAAACCTAAAAAAAAAAAAAAATAACACCACGATGACACATTTGGCAAAAGACAGAAGGAGTGGAACAGCTGTGCAACCACCAGCGTTGGCTGATCACAAAGCGGAGAATCTCTAGCCAGTCACGTGCTCAAATGGAATGCAGATCAATAACATTGAATTACTATCCAGCAAAGGATTATCATCATACACGCTTGCTGTGCATGTGCTAAAAGTGCAGTGGGTTTTTTTCCCCCTCTTTCTCATTCTTTCTTGTCAGCATGCAATACTCAATGATATGATCATACCAGCATTTATTCCCAAACCACATGATTTAGGGAATATGCAAGTTGTTTGTGTACATTTTCTGCTCTGACAGCCAGCCATAAAGAATTATGGCACTACACTTTCAATATGAGTAGTCTTACATCACAAATGAAAAAAAAAAAGCATGTACATGAAATGCAGTAAGCTATAGACCGTTACAGTTATTCTAATATATCGGGGAGGTTCATCTCTACAGGGGCCTTTGCACATACAATACTGTACCAGACAGCGTGTCACAGCCAAAAGAAAATCACTTGAGTTTTCAGGGAGGATTTCACATAAGCCAGGGGCTGTAAAACTTGTTGTACTAAAAGGACAGAGTGAATCTGCATCATTCTACTATCCTGCATTCAAAATGTAGACTTCAGAAATCTGGTCACTGCCCATGCCTGGAGTGTAAATAATGTAGTACTGAAATGATCGATGCTGCTTTTAAATCATTCGTTAGTACTATTTCCTGTAGGACTGTACATATATATGTGCATATACATATACATACACATACGGTATATTATGTCATCAGTTGATACAACAATGAATTATAACAGTACCAGTCACGTGACTTTCGACCTCGCAGCAGAACACAACTGAGCTAATCACTATACAACATGTATCTAATTTAAAATGTCCGCAATTCAGCCTGCGGGCTGCAATGGATGTTATCCAATAAATACCTTTGAATTCAAAATCTGCAGTGTGCAGGTGAGAAAAAAAAATGTAATCTGTCACGACGTAAACATCACTGAACACCAAACTGAACAAAAGTTCTTGTATTATGTAAGGAGGCCCCCACTTACAAGAATTGTGATGTCAAAAAAGCGGGCTCACAATGAATGTTTTGCAACCATATTATGAATCCATACAAAGCAGACCCACTTGCATGGCACTAATTGGAGGCATAGCATGAAAAGATTTTACTATTTGCAGATAATGCCCAATCACTGCACCATTTGGAAAGAAGTGCACAGTCATTACAGATGCCTAAGCACCCTATGTGGTGCATCAACTCGTATTGTATTACAGTCATCTCTTCTATACATGTTATAGGTTCTTGTATTGGTTATATTTCATCTACAGGAGTTAGTTTCATGTTGTTCTTCTACCTACGCTCCTCTTTACAACATAGCCCTCTCAAAATTACAGCAAACAGGAATTGTTAAGAACCACATTGAAGCAAATGACGGGAAACAGATGACTTAGCATGTAACAAAATTTAAACCGTACACTTTACAACCAGAAATAATACTTTTAATGAGAAGGTTGGCTTTATTACATGGAACAAAACATTATCAGACGAGTCGGGACAAAAAGTATTACAGACAGCGAGATACATGCCGCGATCAGCTTGAGAATACTTAGCAGGAGCCTTGGAAAGTGGCAGCAGCTGACCCATTGAGACCTGACACCCCTCCAGGACCATCCTTGCCCATGTCCTTGGTACCTACAACTTGGACCTGGGGCTTTGCCGCCTCTGAGAGCAGGTACTCTAAGTAGAGTGCCCTGGAGTGATGGAGAACCTTGCCCAGGTGGTGTTTCCGAACCATGCGGTCAAACAGCATGGCCATTTCATTGTAGTCCATCCGGTTGGCCATGATTCGCCTGCTCTGTCCCAGCAAGAGGGCTGCACACACAAACATCATGAAAGGATTCCCTCCCCCAAAGTCCTGCGGTGCGGGTAAACCCCGATAGGGACTGTGAGAGGGGGAGGTAGGGGACTTTCCAGGAGACTTGATGGGTGACGATATGGGTCGAGCTTTCTGGGGAGACTTGGGAGGGGGAGACAATGGGTGAGAAGACAAAAGAGGCGAACTCTCACTTCCGGGAGACGTCATCTCATCACTGGATTTCTGGTAAAAGGCAAGGCTTGTCGGGGGGCTCTTTCTCGCTGTGTCCAAAGGGTGCTCAGAAGCATGCTGGTCTGGACAGTTCGCATTCCTGCAAATCTTGCTGCTCTCTGAATTCTGGCCTATTTCAATGTGGAGTTCAGTTCTATAACCTTTGGGCTGTGATGGCTTAGCCTTCTTTTCAGCCGGTTCTGATTTTCCCCCAGACTGGCTTCCTGGGTTATCCTCATCATGGTGATTACCATCAGATCCCGAGTGCTCCCTCTCTGTGTGCTTCACTTCTGATCCTTTGTCTTGATCCTCTTCCTTGAGGTGGTCCATGGAACTGCTATCAGTGCGTCCTGCCAGCGAGTGCTGAGATTTGTTCAGGCTACTCTGGCTGCCAAGACTGTCTTTAGAGGAGCTTCTCAGGCGTGAGAAACGGAAGCGGACTCTATCTATAGCATATGCAGATGGTGAGTTCCCCGTGGAAGGACCATTAAGACAAACGCCATCAGCCGGGGGATCTGGTGGAAGAGAGCTCCACATGATCTCCAACATCCTAAGGGCATCCTGGAAAGCAAATTCTCTCTTCAGTTCCAGGAGCAGCCACCTGTAGCAGAAGTACAGGTCATCAGCATTCTGCTCCTTGAGGTACTCGTAGAAGTCCGGAGCCAGACACCGGATGAGCTCTGTCAGGTGCAGGAACTTGACTGACATGGCGTGGCCATCTGGCATGAAATTTCCTTTCACACGTTTCATCAGACTGCAGAAACAGATGTAGGCCTGTGCCTCGTCTTTCATAACATAGAGAATGGGTGAGGCTAAGTCACTCATCCCCTGGCAGTAAGACACATCAGGATGTGCAAGAGAGTAAGTCGTCAACACATTGAACAGCTTTTTCCCATTTGGGTTCTCATCGCCGTCAGCGTAGAACTTTTCGAGGCGGTCAGTCCGAACAACGTCCTTGCGAACCATATTCTTGATGTTCTTGAAGTCGTCACGGGGGTCATTGAGAAGCCTGTCTCGGAGCCTCTCATACTCCTGTGACTTAGTGCGAATGTACTCCAGCCTCTCATTGCCCGTCATGCCCTCAGGGTATATATTCAGCAAATGGCGCCAGACAACCTTGCGCAGCGATGACTCCACTCCTCCCTTATACACCCTGATGCGGAGCTCATGGGGCCTCTCTAGACGGCCCAGGGGGTCGAGGAATGACCAGAACTCCTGGTCGTCCAGGGGTCGCATAGGCATCTCATACTTCTCCTCGGGAGTGTCGTCATTGGTGGTGAAGATACGCTGAAATCGATTGAATGTCTTCCCCACCTGATCCATGAATGCGCCGACGAGCGGCACAGAGTGGCTGCGATCGTTGGAGTTGTGCATTGGTGCTTCCATCCCCGTGATGACATCCCAGTCCTCTAGAAGTCCTGCCAACCAAATGACAATAGCATTATCATTAATCATTACCATTAATCTCCTAGGCTGGCATGGCAGCAAAAAGTCAACATAATGACTGTGACCCGTCGTTCACATCACTCACGTATTTCAAAATTTCGCCAACACACTGACTACAACAAAGGTCTTTGATGTAAATAGTGGCATTACAGGTAGATGTTGGCATTTCACTGTCATTGTACAATGTAGCTGGTATCACTTACAAAAATGTATTTGACAAACCCCCATTTTTATACCACAGTACCGTACATTTCTATACTGGTGACTACTGTATACACCAAATATATTGTGAGAGTTTTATTTTCGTGAATTTCACAAGAATTTAAAAACACATGAAAATATTAACTCTGATTACGACATGAATGTGGCGAGCAAGGAGTACATTTCATCATACAAACTGTACTCCACAATCGCGAATTTAACCACTCACCAAATTGTTGAGAAGTTCTGTTTTGCAAAAAAAATTAGACTCACTAAATATATGGCATATTCTGCACATTGACAGTTTGTATAGATACCTGGAAAGCATTGCTCTTGCTATAGTTAGATCACAGGAAAGATAAGATACTGTAAAACGAGGAATGTTCGCGTGCATTTTAATTTCGCGAATTTCGCGAGCACCAAGATTCGCGAAATTAACATGCACGCGAAAGTTCTTGTCTACACTATATGCATTGAATGCCAGTGGTAGTTCGCGAATATTTCATGCCGCAAAAAAGGCTGTCAGCTCCAATTCGCGAAAAAATTCATGCCGCGAATACATCGTGTTTTACAGTAAGCATTTTTAATGAAAATCTGAACATGACTAATGCTACAGAAGTAGCTGCTCCTACATACAAGTACCAGAAGCTTCAAGCATATAAACTTCTTAGATTTGGTGAACGGTTAGAACAGAACCGCATGATAGCACATCAAAACATTTGCTACAATAATCCCATATGAAATGCACAACCCGTTTTCCTTGGCACATTATTTTTGAAGGTGGGCTTGCATAATATTTCATAGTAATCAGATCTTTCTACAAATTATCTTGCTTTGAAGTGAGTGAAGCAAACTTGGCAACAAGCACAGTATTGAAATAGAAAGAGAACATGTACTTGATGACAGGAAGTGGTCCCATCCCACGAAGTTATCCTGGTTGCAGTGGTCTCATTGCACTCAAGCAAAACAAGGAAGTAGTATATTGTTTTATGTGACTATTGCGGACAAGCCCTAACCTGTGGGTATCTTACCTGGTCCCTCGAATGGCTTGGCATCCACCTTAAGTCTCAGGCAGGGGTCGGAAGCCCCACAGATGGCTGCATCTAGGTCCCAGTCAGACAGCATAGAAAGGTAGACCTCATGACCGCTATCATCATGGGACAGATACGTGATGGTGAAACCCCTGCAAGAGAATAGTATCGAGATACATCGAAACAGTGTATCTCTCTGCAAGAAAACAAACTAACAAAAAAAAAAAAAAAAAACACACAACAAAATAAATACTACCTGCATCCTTCTGGTAATTCTCTCAGATCAGTCACAGAGGTAAGTTTTCATCCATGACCATGGACCATCTGTGTACAATTCCTTTTGGATTTTGGCATTTTCTTGACAGCTAAAGCTCCTCTCAACACGATGTGGCACAAGCTATGATAACATGCATTGGATAAAGCGTAGGATCTGTGGTACAATGTACCTAGTCTCCAATCGACAAGAGATAGCCCCTAGAGACCTTCCTAACTGTTTGTTATCTTCCTGGGGTCCTCCTGAACCAAGCCACTTCCAATACTTCCTGCTCAGGCACTTCCTGTAAAAGGATGTGCCACAGTGTCTATAAACAACACAGCATCAAAACTGTTTATTTTGATACAGAATGTGGTAATAGAATAGCAGCACTAACATCATTGCAATGCTATATCAAGGAAATAGTATTCATATACTTCCCCCTAATCTTGATCTGCTCATATCAAGCTCTCATACACATATTACCACTCCCTGAAATCAAAATTCTTACCACAATGAAAAGATGAGAACCACCGGTCTTTTAACAACTCATAAATCACAATAATATATCAAGTTTAACGGAGGTGTCATAGCACAATGAAATTGTCACAACTGATCAATGACCAGTCTGGCAAATTAGAAACTCAAGCTTCCTGTAACGGTATACATGGCAGAGCCTTAATATTGAACAACAATGGCATAGAGTCACACATGCCTGGCACACAAATCAAACACAGCAATATTTGAAATTTTAATGGTTGCTGCAAACATAATCAGTAAAAGGTGAAACACATGCTCAAACAGACAAACATGCAACACCTGTATTATGCAACTTACATCTTGAGTTGGAAGGCTTGCATGAGGAGCAGCTGCAGCATATCAAAGCTGGTGATTTCTGGGTCAATGCTAAAGCTCTTGTACTCTGGCTGATGGAGCCCTGAGCATTTCTGTTAACAAGACCGAAAAGAAAAAAACAGAACAAAACAAAAACAATAATATCCATGTTCCATGTGCAGTGTTGTACTGCATGGTAAACCTAATGCAAGCGGTCATGCAAAAAGAAATTAAAGAAGAGACCGACAACAGCAACACTTGAGTCACATTTGCCTTGCACTGGTGTTGTGGGGAAATATAGTGCATGTTGCATGCATATTACATATTCCATAATAAGCAGTTTAACTGTTTCCAAAAGTCTGCCAAGAAACAAAGACTGCCCCTCCCCCACTCTTCCCTACCTCCTCTCCCCCAAAGTCTGACATTCCTGAGAAAAATATTTGAATATATCAAAATGTTGCTCTTCCTCATACCACCCTACACCTAACCTTCACATTTTGAGGTACTACATTCCACATTTTGTCGATCACTTTGACTAAAATTCTAATCTATAACATCCAAGTCAAATATTTCCTTTATCTCATGATTTGACCCTGTCTTTTCAATCCTACCCTCACACACATGAAGCTTAAAGGACAAGTTCACCTTCATATACATGTGGATTGTGTGATTACAGCAATATTAGTAGAACACATCAGTGAAAGTTTGGGGAAAATTGGACAACCTGTTCAAAAGTTATGAATTTTAAACATATATGTGCAGTCATGGCTGGATGAGAAGACTACTACAGTGTATGATATCACATGCGTAGAACCATATAAAGAAAATATAAAGAGAATTTCACAAAATTTTACTTTTTGAAAAAAGTGCACATTTCCTCGACTTGTCAATAATGCGAGATACAATATAAGTGAAAATATGATAAATTTTCTCTATATTTTCTTTATATAGTTGTACACATGTGACATCACAAGCTGTAGTGGTCTTCTCATCCAGCAGTGACTGAGCAGAAGCTTCAAAAAAATTTGAACGGATTGTCCAATTTTCCTCAAACTCTCACTGATGTGTTTTACTAATACTGCTGCATTCACTCAACCCACATGTCTATGAAGGTGAACTTGTCCTTTAAGATTACCTTCAAGCACTCTGTTGTTTATCAATGCAGCTTATACAATGTATTTGTGCATATTGTGTAAAAATCGTAATAGCATTTACAAAGTTTACCCTTGACTGCTAACTGCCATAAGATTTTTTTGATATACAGTGTACAGTGTATGTACACATGTACATCCGTATGGAATGACCATACACATATCTTTGACTCTGTCTTTGTATGGACTTTGATTCCATTTCACTATTTAGTCCCAAACTTTTATGAATAAATTGTATAATTTCAGAATATTACCTGTAATCTTCAATGAAACAAGAAAAAAAAATTACCATAAATCCAAAAGGTAATTAGATTATTCACAACCTACTACTCAAAATCTAAGTCTGTTCAGTTTCCTTACATGATAAGTGACATTTTTACATGTATGACAAGGTATTAGAAAACTACAAAATCACTCTGGATTTTTTTAAATAAAAAAAGCTAATTATTATTTACAAACACATGATATATGTACAGTGCAGATTGCATGATCTGATTTACAGCATGCTACATATCCACTACCATGCTTGACAGGGCAAACTAGAACTCCGTTTTTGGGCACATGAAATGAATACACCTGTAGGTGCTTGCCTGTCAACAGTACAATGTTGTAAGTGGGTTCATACCCACACCCATTCAAGCAAGTTAATAAAGAAAACATAATTACCTCCGCCAAGGGAGGAGGTTATGTTTTCATTACCGTTGGTTTGTTTGTTTGTCTGTCTGTGTGCAAAATAACTCAAAAAATTGAGCACGGATTAAGATTATCCTTGCAGAAAAGGTTGAGAATGACACAAGGAACAGATGATTAAATTTTGGTAGTGATCTGGAAATTTTAATGGATTTTATGAAGGCTTTTTGACATTTTGGCAGGTAGGGTCAATGAACTTGGGAGTTCAAGCTGTGCATTTTTGAGGTTTTTATCATGTGCACTAAAGTGCATGCTCTAGTTTCTGTTAGGGTAAGGCGCGCCGCGCAGCTAGAGGTTTGTGACGTAACAAAGGCTTCTATACTGGGGAATTGGGCAATTTTTCAGCATGCATACTAATATGTATGGGTGGAAATCACTGATCTCTGTGAAAGAGCAAGATCATCGGTGGAAATGTAGTAGCTGCTTGGCGGAGGTCTGCGCTCTCAGAATGCTTTTCTAGTTTGTAAAGTCATGATAATGCCTTTACGCCTTTTGTGTCAGTACCCTTGATACAAACAGGGTCATATACACGGTGTAATGTTTAAAAAGTGCACTCATGCTTCATACTCAACAGGGAGACCATGTTTTGCATACCAGCGGAGGACATTTGCCCGAGCCTGAATTTTAAACGATCAGGAGGGAGCGGGCTGCCCATCCATCTGGAACTGATGTGATGGCCTGCATTTGATCATCGCACAGGTACTAATAGCCAGTCATTAGTTGTTTGGCGAGTGTCAAGTTTCACACACTCCCAGGGTCTGGGCCCTGTATGGGCAGCTGATGGCTAAAAAAAAGGTACGAGTGTACAGTAGATTCTTTTTTCTTTACTTTCTCATGACAAAGGCGATTGCTACACAATCAATTGGTACCTGTACACTCCCAGCACAGTATAGCATGAGAGTGCATCACACTCTTAAAAACCTCTCCATCCAGATTACTCAAACATCAATTTACATGCACATCCACTATTTTCAGCCTGGCCATTTCTCATGATAATAAACATGTCACGGAATTGTGAGTTATAAATGCATGATATAATGCATGGGGCAAGAGTACAATGACCTTTGATGTTGCTCTTTTATCACTATCATTTCATGGAAATAATTGTCTACATGTAATATATTTCTATTCGCTGAGAAAATTATTTTACCACTGGACATTCCTACATGAAGTGAAAGCTGAAAATAGGGAGCTCTCGATTGAGGATGCGGACGTGAATTGTTTGCGTGTCATGTGCAAATTTCTGCCATTGGCATACAATTACAAGCTTTAAGTCCTGCATTCTCTTCATTCTACAATGTTAGTAAGCCAAATAATGTCATTCTAGAATCACTGACGTACAATGTAGCTGAAGGAAACAATGCTGTTTAGGACATACATTGTAAACAGAAATGCACATTTGACAATAGCAGACAGTGCGCTCACAGTCCGCAAAACTACACGTATGTACAATGTACGTGTAGTTTCGTCCCCGATACACACTTCAAACTTTGAGCTTGCAGTCACACTACAGACAAAACTGCACAGGGTTTCACAGATTGCATGCGCATAAACTCTTGTTGTCAGTCACACATTTCCCATAACCATGTTGAAGGAATAATGTACCGGTACATCATATGCACAGAACAGCACATTTACACCTGGGCCTGGGACAAGTCCACTTGGCTGAGCTGCCGTGCCGAACGCTTTCGAAAGCGCTTGTAAGGCACAACAGACAGAAGGCCACTACAGGGCACGGACGTTCCAGGTTGGTTGTTTCTTGCGTCGCAGACTTCACTGCATCCTCAATTGAAAGCCCCCCAGTGCCATCTTTAGTCACAGTTCAGTGACCTCTGACCATTGACTTTGTATATCTGTACCTCATACAAAAGTAGAAGCATACACACAGTACCTGGGCCTAGGGTCAAGTAAATCCTGTTCGCTGTTTATGACATGGCCGGCGGAACCATGGGGGCCATGTGGGCTCGAGCCCCCATACTTTTTGTGTACCATACAAAGGAATACATAAGGTGTCATCACTTAGGGCCCCCACACTTTTTAACCCGGAAGTACGTAAGTGGCAATAAATAGAAATAGATAGAGATTTTGAAGTGTGAGCGTGGTAAGGTTATGTTTTTCCACTGAAGACCTTTTTTGTTTGTTTGTTGTTTGTTTGTTTTTTTGCTTGTCAGCTGAAAAAAACCCGGAATGGAAGGGGAGAGATGAGCTGAGGACCTTTTTTTGTTTTTGTTTTTTGCTTGTCAGCTAAAGAAACCCAGAAGTGGGCCCCCACACTTTTGAAAACGCTCCACCGGCCCTGTATGAGATGTGGGACAAGTGGAAAGATTGATTACCCTAGAACATCATGCCTCCAGCATCCTTTAGGGTTGAAACATACATTTTTGAAAAGTACCAGTAATCTTAGTAAAGATACAATGTATGTCCACTTAAAATATCAGTGACTAGTGAGACTGTGAAATTATCTCCTCCAATATACACATACAGTATGTTATTGCGACTGATACTTCTGTGTTGTGGAATTCCATTACTTTCATAGTTTAGGTCAAAGTTTCATGAACCTGTATCATTCTGTTTATCTAATTTTACTCTAGATACTTCTTGAAGCCAACTTCAAGATGGTGTGCATTGCACTCCTAGGCCACTAAATGCCTATCAACTGGTCAATTTTCTTTTCAGATCACTGGTGAATTCAATTTAAATCCCATACAGCACAATTTAGATTTACATGTCTGTATCTAGCAACTCAAAAGAACAATTGAAAGAGACCTTGTATCTGGCTGATTAAATCTGCAGGTTTTCATGTACAAGAATATTTTTCGGAAACATGTACAACCTCTTAGATTATTGCACGCTCTTAAACATCTCATAAAGAGGTTTCTGAGTATCTTGCAAAAAATTAAAAGCTAAATTCCCAGCTCAACCAATACTCTACCATGGTACCAGCGCCTTAAATTCTCGTGTTCACAAAATTACACATTTACAGCTGTACATGCTTGTACTCAACTCGTTGATGAGATTTGTTATTATTTAAAGATAGCAATCTCCATGCCTTAAGAGGAAGCTACGGCAAATCCTTTTGGTGTCCTGGAAAAATTATTCATTTTATGAAATTCTGATTTGAAAATGTCTTCTGAGTAGCACTACATGTAACCTACTGTGTCCGCATTCATACAATTGTATATGCTGAGGACAACTTCTCTGTTCAGTGACATCTGTCACTCACGGAATATGTTCACACCGAGTATTAAGAATGTACCTACAGTACTAGAAGTGCTAAATACCAACAGCTACAAGTTGCCGGCAAACCTGCTTTTGTTGTAAGACTTACAGCTGAGCGACTTGTTATTTCACAGGTGAATAACACATTTTGTTATTCATAAACTAAAGCCCATTGGGGAATTCTTCCATGCTGCCGTATGATAATGTTTACATATATCCCCAAGTGTACACACTTCCGAAGGCCATTCTTTATTTGATAAAAATAATATGATAAAAACAGTGGTGCCATTGGACTAACAATAATCAGTGATAAAGCGTAAGTAAACATACATTGTACATGTATATGCCAGCAATCATAGCACAAGTACCACTGGTGACGTGAGTAAATAAGAAACCCACATGCTGCCAACAGTCTGCTGCCAGGGATTTTACTACCCAGCTGGCCAGACTGTTCAGTACCATATGACAACCACTTGTTACAAAGTACTACCGGAATGATAACACAGAGAAGCAGCACACAGTGCACTGTACATGGGAAGAACCTATTTCTGAAGAGACATGATGTGCTGAATGCAAGCAGGTAGAGCATTTATAAATAATTTGTGGAAATCCCATTTCCTTTGCTCATTTTTCCACTAATAAATTACATTCATTTCTGGTCGGCTTTCCTGTTTGCGTTTGTTACATATAAATAAGAAACACATACAATGTACAAATGTCAGTGAATGTCAAGGAAAATCAAAATTAGTGTAAAAAAAAACACACACACACTTTCACATTAGGGCCTAAAGAATATCATGGAAAAGCCTTCTTCATGTGATGTCACATTTCTGGGAATGTTCTTCTTTTGCATGAATTGTAGGAGGCTACTAACTTCACATGTGTTATGTTGAATGTACCTGTATGTGTACATGTATTCATACACATGTACACTGTACATTGTTATAACCTATTCTATTGATACATTTACATTTATACTATAGTGTATATGTATACATGACATTGTTATGCAAAATACACATGTATCATCCACATTCCAGAAATTACTCACTCACACATGAATACATGGACAATCCCACCTTTTTTTTTATCATGAAGCATACCCTTGTATAATTGTACAGTAAATGGTGATATGATGCAAAAGGGCTACGTTATTATCTGATACATATGTGTGCTACATTTTAATTTTTATTTCATTTTCTTTCTTTTTTTTTGGTGCCTCTACACCTGGCTATACAGATAACCTACTGTAACTACATGTATATCTACAGGTGTAGAAGATTAACTTCACACTATGTACACTTTGTACCTAGCCTCCCACTGCTCAATCTGATTGATTATCATTGACGCTTTTATAATTTTAGAACACCAGACATTGAAATAAGGCAACAATGTTCTGAGAGGGAATTTGGCTCAATTACGTTGATTAACAGTGAATGCAGTTCAAAAGATTTGTTAAACAGGTCAGTGATGTTTGAGAAAAGTATGACAATTTATACTAAACCTGTGATTTCAAGAACTCTGGTTGTAAATTTAATGTGAGATATTTTTGGCTGAAGAGGCTACATCAGTCTGTGGTACAATGTATGTCACAGGGAAATGATACACCTGAAATATAATGATTCACAAAATTGAATGTTTATTTTACACAACATTGTAAACATTTTCTTCATTTGTTAACTGACATACATTGTACAATGTGTATGAGGGTAATATCCTTCTCTCTACCTAATGAGGGAGGTAAGACAAGCACTGTAAATTTTATCAAATGACTTTGACACAATGTTCATATTTACAATGAAAATATGTACATATGTACGCTAGAATGCTCCATCAATTTTCCTTATTGTTGTGTGCCACTAAATAATTGTGACATCGCAAACTGTTGTAGCCTTCTCTTTCAACGCAGCAAGGTTGAAGCAGCAGTCTTTATTTACATACAGTGTAAATGTAAAAATCTGTACAAATGTTGCATTCACAAGGACAACATAAACACATTTCATCAACCAGCGTTCAGCTCTTGCGCCGACCAGCCAAACTCAAACAAAAAGTTTGAAGTGCATACTTTGAATGGTTACTTTAAATATGAAAATTACAAGGGTAAAAAGGGAGAGTCCAATAAATCAATGGGATTGACAAGAGCTCGACCCGAGGCCAAGGCTGTTGCTAGAATCTCACAAGTACAAAATAGTTTTGACTGCATTTCTATTTCATTATGTGTGGTCTGTGAATAAGACACTGCTAGATGCCAAGTCCTGATCAATACATGTACAGTACGTGTACATGTACATGTATGCCTTAAAGTAGACTGCAAGCACACCCCTAAAGCTAAACAAGGAAAATGAAAGCAAATGAGGAAATGATGAAGATGAATGTAAAGGGGTACTAGAGGTAGTAAAAGAAAAAGCAAAAAAGACGTAGGAAAGTAGGAAAAGGAGAACATTCAGATGAAGAGGGAATGAGGGGGAGAAGCAAAGGAGGAAGATGAAAAGAAAGGAAAATGAATCTAATGAGAAAAAGATGGAGAAGACTTACAGTAAGTTGATATGAAGTTTAAAGGGACTGTACAGCTCTGGTTGAGGTGAGGATTAAGCTTTAGTACAACGTTTTGCAAGATATTCAGAAACCACTCTATGAAATGTCAAAGGGCATGCAATTCTAAGGGATATCAAAAGTTTATTTGATGAGAATTGGTGAAACAAGGTGAAACAAAGAGATCCTAATAAAAGGTGTGGCCTGTCGCTTTTTATTATCATCACTTTTTTTTGATATCTCAGCCATTTGAAAACCAATTTTCATCAAATAAACATTGAATCCTTTTTAAATTTACATGCTCTTCTACTGTAGAATACAAAATTTGAGCCTCATTTGCTGTTTTCTCATTGTTGTCCGCTCAGTACAAATGTGTATACTTGTATGGCCATACTGTTAATTGTGCATACGAATAGTGATTCCGGTATATGAATATAATGTGAAAGACATTGATTACACATTATACAATGTATTCCATTACGAAAACTGTGTCCGGGATTAAGTATGTACAATTGTACAAGTAATAATAGTGTGATTTTGCAACACACTCAATGATACATTTTTGAAGAGCGGTTACAAAGTACATTTTCCAAAAATCAGACTGAATAATTCCTACATAATTTTGCAAAATTCGTAATTTTCAGGACTTTGTGAATAACCAGAAAGTACAATGAATATATTCAGCTCTCCTACTAACAGACTAACATTTTTATCATCCTTATCTCTGCTTCATTCCCTGTCGAGGTCAAAATAGCTTAATTCCTGCACTATGACAGTTTCAAATCACTGTGTGAGCCACTGATAGCATGACAGCTATCCAGTAAGTGGCTAAACTACATTCAAATCAGGAGAAAGGGGGGCATTTCGTGAAGCATTTTGTCCAACAAAGTTGTCGGACAAATTTGCTTTCAGCCTATCAGATGCAAGGATTCCAGTAACTGCGACCAGCAGCCCCAACGTACAACGTACAGTGTTGGGGCTGCGCCGTTTTGGCCTCGATATTTTAATGTTGTACCAAACGGGTGCCGTTCCGGCGCTGTATTTCCTTAATTTTTCAACAAAAACTACTGGGAATACTTACATGGGTGGACTAAACCTAAATGATTCACATCGGCGACTGTTTGATGCATTTCATTGCTTATGATGCAGAAAATGCTGTCTTATAAGGCAAATATCTTCAGCTCACCGATGCTCACTAAAACTCACAATCACTTGCACATGCGCACACAATGCATTCAGTGCAGTGCATTGACAGCTTATTACTCGCTACATGATGCATATTCACCGTGCGATGATGCATTATTCATAATCCTTTTGCGTCCGTAACGTTGACGTCATTGTTTACGCATGCGTAGATGCGTACTGATGGATATACACGTTCAAAATAGCAGCAAAGCTCTCCACTAGGGCAGTCCGCCTACTCCTAAAAAATGTGGAAAATTATGCAGTTTTCAGATAAATTGGTGAGAAGGACCAAGGCAATGGGGTAGTGTATATTTCATTTTATATTGTCACTGTGTTTATGATGGACATTTAGCCATGGTTTATTTGTGAAGTTGCCGTATATGTGGCAATAGGGAGTTGTTCGTGATTCTCACTTGAACGAAACTGCGGGGTAGCCGCCAGGACCCCGCCGCAGAGCGGCGGCCGGCGGGTCTCCGGGGCTAGGATTCCAGTAGCATAGATGTATCAAACAGTTTGTCAGAAAAATATCCAACCAAAACGCTTCATGAAATGCCCCCTGATCAGCGACGTTGACGGGTAAAACCTGCAGCATGATCATAGCTAGCCAAGTAGCTATCTGCTGCTATTTTAAAAACAGAGCCTGTCGTAGCTGTCACTGTACACACGAGTTGGATAACCTGCTGGCAGTGACCAGTGATAGATCTAGTGACAGTAGTGTTACAATTTTACATGATCACAAAACCCTGTCTCTAGTCTTCCTTATCTTTTCTGTTCTTTGCTTTTGTTTACTCTGTTGGTTCTTGTCTGTAGTCTCTGGCTCGACTCCTGACCACATTAGTAAATGACGATTAGTGTATCGTTAAATTTCTTTTTGCGAATCAACCGCAGTTCTCCAGGGCCCTGTTGCATAAAACCCTTACCGCTGGACTTACCGCTCCTTTCTAGCGGTAAGTCTTCAAATCAGCGGTAAATTTTATAATCCTTGATGCTGATTGGCTGTGATGCCTAATTTTGACGGTAGTTACCATTGAAATTCAATGGTAAGTTTTATGCAACGGGCCCCAGGACTGCGGAGGTCAACTAAAGAAGGTAGGCCTGGCTACATTGAACATTACGGCAACTTCAAGACATGGGACTACAGAAAATCCACAGGCACCAACGCTGCCAACGCGCGTACTGTACATGTATACGTAGAGCTCACTGAGCCTACATCACAGTTCCCTTACCATGACTTGTACTCTAATCGCATCTCTCCGTCGTATACCCATCTTTCCACCAATACCTGCCATCTTAGCCACGACATTCATTTTTCCTTTCCTCGTCTTCAGAAGGTCGTCAATCACCGTTGATATAAAGTGAAACCATGTGAAAAATGGTCAATTCCATTACATCTTGAAAGCACTCTTACAGAGTCCTCCGTAAGCTTCGCCTTCGAAAACCGATCGTTCTGTAGCGCATACATAGCTAGCATGCATGCAAGTACATGTACTCTAATCTAGTAAGTGTGTACTGTACCCATACAAAATAGACACGTTACACACACACACTACTCTGCAGGGCCGCCTCGGAGGAGATATCACAGCCACGTCACACAACGTAGAGCTGAAGTTTAGGGACAGCGAAATATCATAATGAACATCCAATGAACATAACATCAATGAAACGCCTACACATCTGTCTTCAAACTATTGTACTTGATAGTACTCAGTTACTCTACACAACTGTACTACTGACTAGTACCACCGTATACTCGGTACAAATACACACATGTACTGGCAAGAAGTTTTGATATCGGAATATTGAGATTAACTCTAATCAACCAAGCAGATTTCTACGAATATCTTCTCATGGATGTTTAGAGTCCTTGGAGTTTTTGAGTTTGTTTCATTGTTTGTTTGCTTGCAGAGAAATTCCGCAGGTGTAGTATTTAAACAATTAATTCAGCAAATAAGATAAACATATCAACGGATATGAACGTGCCTACAGTTACATTTATATAGACCAACCACATCTTTAAAATGTTTTTAAAAGTGGAGGGCCCAGTTAAATATTTCCGGTGCCCCTCCTGGGTTCCTTCATCTAACAATAAATTAATAAGCAAAGAAAAAAGAAAAGAAAAAAGGAGGGATTGATGGGGGTCTTCAGCGCAACTTTCTAGTGCCACTTCCGGGGTTAAAAAAGTGTGCGTGTGTGAGTGTGTGTGTGTGTGGGTGGGGGGGGGGGGGCAAAGTGGTTATATACCCCAAATGTTCCTATATCTTCTGCAAAAAAAAAAGTGGGCCTTGAACCATAGGTATTACTATAATTTATGCCCTAGGTACGAGCTTTATTAGAATCAGACGTTTAGTAAAATGCCCATGCAGAATCACTATATGGGCTGAATATAGAAAATTCAGGCAGAGGAGAAACAACAATATCCAGGTCTTACTGAGCTGCCCGTCTGATCCGATAGACCTACGTAGGCCTATAGGCCTACAGTTAAACCTACCCCCTCCCACATTTTTTTTTTTATATTACAGATACTCTATCCAACATTGACAATATCCCTAAGCATTATCTTCAAGACCAGATAAATTATACACTACCGTTTATAGGTAAAATGGTTCTAAAAAAAAAGAAAAAAAAGAAAAAAAAAAAACCTATAAACAAAAGACCCTTGAAAGATCTTTGAAAGACCAAAAATGTAGTATTTTTCCAAGAAATTTCTCAGTGATCTTGCCGAACGTTTTACTATTTCTTTGACATGTCGGAAAAATCCTAAAAACATTATAGTGGACACGATATCCAGGATTGTGTAATATCCAAGAGTATAATACTATCTATACGAGTTGTTGAAATCCTACACTTTGTTTTTGACGGTTCATTGACAATGCTCTAGTCCAGTAGACTTTTTAGATCAGTTGAGAGACTAATGTGTAAACCAAAACGCCACTGAGGGTCTGAGTGTGAAAGAAAAATAAATGCAAGGAGTTAAGATTAGTTTTGAATGAAGTTGATATAAAGAATGAATATAACAATGGGCCAAGTAAGCTACCCTGCATGGGAGACACCTCAAACTACATCTTGTTGGCAAAAGCAGCGGCCATATTCTTTTAAAGTAATCGAGACAAATTGTATGCTGTTCTTGATCTACCCGAAGACCTTTCATTGTATACCATAATGATACAATTTATTTTTGTAAAGAAGCATGTTGAGATCGATAGTGTCGAAGGTCTGAAGAAGTCCAGGAATACACCTGCCGTATGTTGAAATTTGTATAAAGCTTTCGCAACTTTTTAAATAAATGTATAAAGAAATGCATGAGAAGTGCAATGTCTTTTTTTTTTCGGAAAGCGAATAATTGTGCGTTGGAAATAATAATCATCAATATTCAAAGATTCTAAAAGTGTATAAGATGACTTGAACTGTTTTTAGCAATTTAGAAATAGATTGGTCTATGATATAATTACAAATATTTTCCTTATCTCCTTTTAGTTAGGTCGCTTAGTGAAATTACCGTTACACGGCGAATAAAAGCACCAAATTTGCAGAGATGATCCTTCAGGACCTACTCATTGATATTTGAGTAGGAGCCCTCTGTAAAATTTTTATTTTCATGGTATAACTGCTGCATTTCATTTTGAAGAAAATTTCGCAAATTTCGCGAGGAGCTAATATTCGCGAACTCAAAATGCGCACGATTCTAAACAATGCATTTGCAGCCAGTGGCAATTCGCGGAATTTTCATGCTGCAAGACCGTCGGCTCTAAGTCACGAAAGTTTCATGTCGCGAAAATAACACCGTATTTATGTATCTGAGGGAATAAAGTAACAAAAAAGAGGTTCAGATTTGTTGTACTTTTTTTTTTTTATTTTCATGGAACTGGAAAACATGAACCCATTCTTGAATTTCTAGATCAACAAAGCATTTGAAACATGGAGGTGGTTGAATAATTAATTACCGATTTATGAAGAGAAAATGCTGTTGAGGTGTCACAGTGTGATGTAGGTCCCTATCAGTTTAAGTACAATATCAAAGGGGCTTGGAACGTTTTCAAATGTCAAGGGGGGGGGGGATCACTGACCCTTGAACACCCCCTCGATGGTTCGCAGCTCCCCCCCCCCCCAACATTAGAAAGCGTTTTGCAGCCCCTTATCGGGTCTATATTTTTTATCACACTGTGACACCTCAACATGAGTAGGTCCTGAAGGATCATCTCTGCAAATTTGGTGCTTTTATCCGCCGTGTAACGGTAATCTCAAAATTTGACGTTAAGCGACCTGACTATTTTCTTTTATATAAATAAGAACTACCTTAGATATTTTCAAACCATTCGGGACAACCCCATGTTGTAAAGATAATAATGATAAGATAAATAAAGGTTCAACAATCTATTATACTTTTCAACAGAATATTACCAGTACCATCATCTATGTAACTACATCATCTTTTTTATGTCTTGCTTATCATTACATCTATTTGCAACACTATTGATAATTTATTTTCCATGTATTTTTCATATTACAATTAACACACAATGATATCTGATCATTGAAATATATTTTTTTGCTGCACGCAGTATCTTGGTAAGAGTGCGTTTGTACGTAGTATTGTATACACTCACAATAAGACTGTTTAGTCCGATTTATTTTATATGTAATAATGATAATAATAGTCAGTTCTTAGAACGCATAATACCATAAGATAGTCTCTATGCGTGTACAAAATTAATGAAAACAAAATCTATCACATATTTCTCTACTCAAACATATAATCAACAATTATCAAAAAGGTGAGTTTTTAACACAGATTTGAATTTATCAAAATCTGTAATGCATCTAACACTGAGAGGAAGATTATTCCATAATGACGGTGCCGTTTTCCTTTTTCTAATGTCATTTACCGTTTTTTAATGTCAAAGGGGGGGGGGGGAGATCATTGACCCTTGAACACCTCCTCGATGATATAGATTGTTTTGCGATCAATCGAAAGGAAAAGAGACTTGGAAATCCAGGGTCACCGATCTTGGTTTCACCCAAGGAAAATGTTTTACTAAGTATATGAGGTCAGGGTATGTACAGTCGGTTACAGTCCGTTATTCCGAAGGTTTTTTAGTCCGAAGGTTCGTTATTCAGAAGATTCGTCATTCCGAAGGTTCGTTATTCAGAAGATTCCTTATTCCGAAGGTTAGTTAATCCGAAAATGAAATAAGATTCGTTATTCCGAAGGTTCGTTCATCCGAAAATGAAACAAAGCTCATTATTCCGAAGGTTCGTTACGGACCCTATTTCATTGTCGGATCAACGAACCTTCGGAATAACGAACCCTATTTCATTTTCGGATAAACGAACCTTCGGAATAACGCCACAAATGTTCGGATTAACGAACCCTTTTTCATTTTCGGATTAACGAACCTCTAGGTAGGGGAATTTGTGTGTTTCGGATTAACGAACCTTCGGAATAACGAACATTCGGAATAACGAACAGCACCCGTATAGTCATTGGATAGGATAAATTTGTATCCTGGGAATTCTGAACTACAGACCAGTCTACTGTTCTGAGGCCATCTTTAAGGATTTTTAAGGGATATAGATGACATAGAGTCGAGAAGCTCTTGAGGAACGCTTTGGCTGTGGCATTTAGCAATATTGAAATCCCCTACAAGAAAACAATCCTCAAATACTGAAAAAAGCATTAAGCGCTAAGTTTTGAATAATGAATTGTGTGCTATTAATAACTTTGTGCAACTCGAATTAGGCAGTCTATATGACCATTATTCGATTTCAACCGCGGATGATTCAATATCCTCATTCATAACACTGAGTTTGCTGTGAATTAAGTAATCTACTGCAACCAAGCTCAGATTAGTAAAATGTTACGTGCATTCAACTCTCCTTTACTGTTGTGAGACATGGACATTGTACTTGGATGATATGAAAAGGCTGGCGGCATTCGAGATGTGGATATTCAGACGCCTGGGCCGTATATCATTGACAGACAGGAAAACAAATCAGTATGTTCTAGATCATCTGAATGTCACAAAAACCTTGATGAAAGACATTCAATCAAGAAAACTCAGATATTTTGGCCATGTTAAAAGACATCAGAACATCCAAAAAAGTGTACTGGAAGGGATGATAGAAGGCAGGAGATGCAGAGGACGCCAGCGCAGTGTGTGGTGTAACAACATAAAGGAGTGGACAGGAAAGAGTGCGGCCGCATGTAGTAAGGCAGCCATGAACAGAACAGAGTGGAGGTCCATAGTCGCCAACCTTCGGACTGAAGACGGCACTTAAGAAGAATGAAGTAATCTAAATCTTCTTTGATATTAAAAAGGCAACTCCACCGCCAATCCGATTTCTTCTACTATTTTCAATCAAATAACAATCCGGTGCAGAATAGGAAAATGTATTTCCGAATTCTCTATGAGCCAAGTTTCTGTAAATCCTATCACCGAAAATGTAGATTGAAGTGGATTATATTAAGCCATATTATAATGTCAAATTATCAAAACTACATCTAAGACTTCTTATGTTTATTAAGTTCATTTGTGAAAAATTGTCATTTACATTGCATAATATTTGAACTGGTTTATTGTAAATTATGTGAACTGGGATAATGAAAAATTCACAGTGCTAGCGAGAAAACGAAATTTTTGTCCTAAGCGGTTTTCATAATTTGCGAATCGAAATCGTTCACTTAGAGAGCGTTCCTATATCGGAGACATATCAGACATCGAAGCGGTTGTCAAAATATTCAGG
Organism: Diadema setosum; assembly: GCA_033980235.1. Classification (NCBI taxonomy): domain Eukaryota; kingdom Metazoa; phylum Echinodermata; class Echinoidea; order Diadematoida; family Diadematidae; genus Diadema; species Diadema setosum. The sequence goes on from CM067060.1 coordinate 32,422,668, forward strand.
AGAAAAAGTAAAATGATCTGCCATCTAGACATTAAATATCAAAAGTGGAACATGGTGATGCACTTCCGCGACGCTATCAAGAGAAGAATACGCCATTATGTCAACAGAACAAACGGACTGCATCCATGCATAACTCCCGTGACGTGTCGATTGACATTCCCCCAAGGATTTGTCATATCCAATTTGAGGAAGCACGTTAAATGATTGGCTGTGGCGGATCCAGAGGGGGGCGCAACCGGCGCACGCCCCCCCCCCCCCTTTATTTTTCGTTAAAAACAAAAGAAATAAAAGAAAAAAAAATGAAATGAAACCCGGAAGTGGCACCAGAAATAATTAGTGACGCCCCCCCCCCCCCTTTTACAGAATTCCTGGATCCGCCCCTGATTTGTGTTTGATTTTGTCACGGTTGGCTCAGTCACTTATGAACAGTCGTAACGTCGTTGAAGACTGCATTTGCGGGGTGAGGAAAGGCACGACGTGTGTACAACGCGAGGGCTCTGAAGAATCACAACTCTTTTCCAAACCAGATTTATTTTGTTTGACTGGCAATAATATTATGACGTCGTTGATTCCCAAAGATCGTACTCATTACTCTCCCACACGAGACAAACTTGGATATCAAGCTTCCACCGCCTCTTTGATACACTTCGACTGCGCATTCTTGTATGTTACATATACACTTATAGTATACGATCCGGTATAATAATTGCAGACGAACTGTGGAAAGTTGTACATATTATATAGTGCGTAGTCGTTCGATTGCTGTATAAGATGGTGACTCTGTTCGACAATCTCGAACGTAAGTGTCAAGAATGTGGGGACAGCGAAGAAGGCGCCACTCAAGGCTACAAAGTAGTCGAGCAACGTCATCTTTGCAAGACCTGCGCCGAGCGCATTGCTCACGCCATTCTCGGGGACGTGTTGGCAGGAAAAGTAAAGTGGCCTTGTCCGGAGCATGACAAGAAGGGAGTAGAACTGTATTGCAAAGACTGTCAGGTTCCTATGTGCCACACCTGTGCCATGACTACTCATGTGCGACATGAACTAGCTGATATTTTGAAGTTTTTTCGCCCAGAAGAAGCAGACAGTTAAGCAAGATTTGACGAAAATATCCGACCTAAAATCTGAAAAATCTAAGCTTTTTGGAAATGTTGACGAAAAGTTCCAAAGATATCGATGAACATTTCGATGCTCTCGAGAGTAAATTGTCAACGACATTTACCACAAAGTTGATGGATGCTGAGAAGAAAAGGAAATCAGAGATCGAAGAGGCCAGAAAGCGAGCTAAAGAAGAAATCGACAAGATTAAAGAGAAGAGAGAATCATCGATTGTAGAGATTAATGCTCGTGTCGACGACGTAAAGGTTGACTTAGAAAAGAAAAACAACTCTGTGTCATCAGAGCTACAGGACATAAAAAGTCGCCTTCATCTTAAGATATCAAAGGCGAGGGAAACAACCATCGTGTCTCTAAAAACAATCGATGCCGAGGATTCAGTCGCAAAGTCCCTGTTGGATGACTGTGACAGCAAAGTTTTCCATGATAGACTACAGAACCTAGACATGTCAACCATTGCAAAGATTCCTTCCACTGACAAAGATCTGCCAGCATTGTTGACATCCAGCGCTAAAAAGGTCAGTTATAACAGAGAAGACGGAGAGCGTAATGTGGGCTTCCTGACTGGAACCAAACGATCGTTCGAGATGGTGAAAACGATCAAAGTTTCTTCTGACATTGAAGAACCTTTCCTGGTGTGCCGTGTTAATCAGCAAGCGATTGCAATTCGCGACGGACCTGGTCAGGGCCTCTATAAAGTTGATGTGGAAAGTGGCACGATCGATCCTCTGATGATCGCCGACAAAAATCGAGGTATCTTTGACGCGGCATTTCTTGGCAATGACCAATTTGCATACAGCGATTATAAAAAAGGAATTATCTACATCTGCAGCATGGGCAACGAAAAAAATGAATTCCATGAAGACTTACCAAATGATGGCTCACGCTATACGCTTACCTAAGTGTTGATAGCAGAGGTATACAACGATATGTTGTACGATCAGCGACGTCGAAGCGACGACGGTACTAAGCTTTGAATCACTTGATAATGGGGAAGTTGTCATCAGATCGGGACCTGACGAGCTCTCCTTGGTCAATTTGTCGTCAGGAAAGATCAAGAAGATAATATCCCTGAAGGACTGGAATCAGAGAATTAACTGCCACGTTGGTGCAGACAACAGGATTTATGTTATTTATCGCGATGAACCAGAGCGGAGTTCTACAGGAAGGGTAGGCGTACTCTCCACGGATGGAACAACACGACAACCAAATCTGATAGAATTCCCCACATCATGGTTTTACCGATATCGGCCGAGATGCGTGATGCCAGTGCCTGGCACGTTGGTAATCTTGAACGGCAGTGTACTCCTTGTTTACAAAGAAACCCCCGGGGCTGCTGAACTATAAACCTCTTTGACAAACAAAACAAGAAGTCATGAAGATTTCAACATTCGCAGTTTTCTTGAGTTAGATAATAATTGCTGACAGCGTAGGCCTACATAACTGTCATAATTTTATTATACTGAACATGATTACTTGATGTTGTTTCAAAATGGAACATTTCATGAATTAGGTGTAATATTATTTTCCTCAAGGTAATTATTCAAACCTCAATGAAGAAAAAAGATAATATATGCAAATGTTAGAGTAATCGAGCTACTTTCCAACACGTTCTAGAATACGTGCGAAATTGGAAGAGTGTGAACTCACGAATCAGAATTTGTATTGATATGCTGTAATGTTTATACAGTGAGTAACTATATTGACGTATCTCCGAAGAACGATAAATGTGGATTCCTGTTTGCTTCGGTGGCCGCGTTCATTGCGTGTATATTCTGTCGAAAACATTCAAAATGACGTCGGTCCACAAAATCTATCTTTTGGTAGCCCAATCGGGCAACTTATGTTCAAAATGGATTGTCCCATTTGCTTCTATTTTGGGCCATAGTATTTTAGTACACTACGTTTCTATTCGGGTGACCAAAAAGTTAGTGTCGAGCACTGCATATATAGGTTCAAGTGCTCCACAGTGTTAGTGTGCTTGAATGAACATGTCTGTATAGCAAAAGGAACACTTGAACACAACGTGTGTGTTTGTGAGATGTGTTTTTTTTTGTTCCAAATCTATTTTCTTTTCCTTTGCTGATGATGTGACGACTGTGTATATGCTCATGAGACGCATTCGAAATGCCCTGAAAAGTGAGCGCTTGATAAAAAAAAAAAGATTTCTACATGATAACATTATTTGACGAATCACAAAGTTTTATTAATCTTCTTGTCTTTCGAAGAAGCAAAGCGATACAGTGCATGGACAAGGCCTCTCAGCATCTTCAAGTTGAGGCCCTGGGTTCGATCCCAAAAGGGGGTATCTCACTGAGCGGCGAACGTTTGCGAACGTAGCGAATTTGGGATTTCGCCAGGGTTCGTAAAGGGTTGCAAAAGGTTCGTTAACAGTCGCAAGAAAGTTCGCAAGCGGTTTTAATTGTCGAAAACAGTTTTTTTTTGTCGCAATGAAATTTTGAACATGTTCAAAATTTCTTTGAGAACCTTTGCGAATTTGTATTTTCGCTAACAGTTGCAAACATTCGCAAAACACTTGTAAGAATTCGCAAACGGTCGTAATACGGTGTCGCTACGCTTTTCCTGAGAAAAGATATTTTACTCACATTGTTACTAATGACAATGCAACGAATACACATGGGGCTAATGGGGGGGGGGGGGTGTCGTCTCCAGATTGCAATCTGGTAGGTTCGTGCAAAAACTGAAGCGGCTACCCGTACAAGACAATAATATTATCGCTATTCATGTCATTATCATCATTATTACGTTTTTAGTTCGCGGTATCATCATTGTGACCTGATGCATAATGAGGTAAATAATAATAATAAAAAAAAATACATTGCAGGAAATGTTACTGCTTCTTATTGTAAGACTCATGGTTATTGATATCATCTAATTCCATTCTAATTCATCTCTTCTTTGCTGTCCCAAAGCCATCTATTTTCAAGAGAAATATTCAACTTAGATGTTAGACACCACGGCTGTGTAGTCCAGGATTTTGCCGTTCATTATCTATGTAGCAGCCTTTAAGCGCACTCTAAAGTAGCTGAGAGGTATCTACCCGATAAACTCTTGTTATTACAGTTGCCATATTGTTTGAATATGAATTTTTGTGAGCAATATGACTGCTTCATAAAAACGTGTGAAACTTAAGAATCATCCAAATTTCATACATTTATCCGATTTTCAAGAAACCTCTACGGAGCTCTATACCATTCAGTTTATTAGGATTGCTCTGTTTGGTTGAGTCAATCTTTGCACATGAAGATGAAGTATGAAAGAACCCGCGATTGTCAAGTTGATCTGTGTTTGAAGGTTGGAATCAATAGTCAATGCGTTCACCCCTTTGTTCTTTTCATCTTGACGACCTGTTTGCTAAATGAATGAAATTGTAATGATCTACAGTCTTCTCTTCTTTCTCTTCTTCTTCTCTCGTTATTGATTATAGGAATAACATTTACGACGGAAAATAAATTATTTGGTTTTGGGGGTATTAACAATTCGGCATTGAATTGTATTACCATGCTTGTGAGATATGAAATTTATGTTTGTAAAATAAGAAAAATAAAACCTCGTTTTGATTTATGTAAATATAGTATAAGGGAATATTATGATAAAGAGAAATTTATTGCAAGAAATAATCATAAGTTGCAAGTGTTTCAGAAAAAATGGTGTCTCTTTAGACACCTTTTTTCTTGATGTATATTATATTGTATTGAATTCGAAAAAGTATGATGTTATTTGAAATATGATGTATTACGTGTACAGATGAAAGAGAATAATAAACATCCCAGTGAGGGGAAAAAAAAAGTCAGACGCAATGTTGTTTTGTTCAACCAGCTCACCTGGCTTCATTACTCGTATAATACGTCCATTGAACACCAACAGATATTGATCATAGGAACTTGGTGAAGCCATGAGATACAACTTTGTGTTTGTCTTTCTTTCCACTTTTCCTTCTTCCTACTTATTTCACTAACAAATACAGGCGACTTTTTATAATGTAAACCTCGGGACAGGGTATTTTCTTTCGTTATATTGCGATTTCGTCTTATAAACAAATGAGATATAATGAAAAAAACGCAATCATAGGTATACCTTTGTTAATTGTGCGCACAGCTTACGTGGAAAGGCAATGTTAGATGCGTAGCTATTTCAGTTGTGTTTAAATGCTGCAATTAAGGAGACAGCATAAAGCCTACTTATGTTGTTGATATAAAGATTGAATGACAATGGGCCAATTAGTAAGCTACCCTGGGAAACAACGCAGAAAACATCTTGTTGGGGGAGAAACAGCAGCCATCAATCGAAACAAATCCGGGTTCTTAAGGTACTTCCTGAGCTATACTCTCTCAAGGTCTCTTACAACGTATACCATAATGTTAAAATTTGTGAAGAAGATGTATGTTGTGATCGATAGTGTCGAAAGCTTCGAAGAGGTCCAGGAATACGCCTGTTGTGTGTTGAAATTTGTTTAAAGCTTTCCCAACTTTTTCAATAAAGATAAGAAGTACATAAAAAGTGCAATGTCTGTTTCGGAAGCCAAAGTATGTGTTGGAAATGATATCATAAATATTCAAAAATCCTAAAAGTTCTAAGATCAACTATTTTTCCAAGCTATATAGAAATAGATGTCAATAATGAAACTGATCTGTAATTACAAATATTTTCTTTCTCTCCTTTAGTATAACCAATAATTTCCTTAGATATTTTCAAAGCATTCGGGACAGCCCAATTTTATAAAGATAAATTGAAAATATAACTTAAAGTTCAACAGTAACATATATCATGCTTTTTGATAGAACATTATCAATGCAATCGTATCTGGCACTTCGTTTATCTTTTGATATTACCAAAAGGAATATACATTGATTCTTCCCGTATACGGGTAAGGAAAAGAAAGGAAGATAAATAAATTGAGGCTTAATCCCCAAAATTCATAAGATTCTCCATTATTAGAGGGGATACTTTTGTAAAGATTTCTTTTTCTATGCAGTCTGAGAAAAATAATCATAGCCATAGGTTTGCAGCCATTTGAGTAATATAACTCATTACTACCTCATTACATTTTTCTTCGTTGTATCTTGCTTATGATTACATCTATTTATAGCATAACTGATAATTTTCCATGCATCTTTCATGTCATTTTTTAAAATAAAATATCAGATCATTGAAATACTGTATTTTGCTGCAGTATCCTGGTAAGTATGTTTTTGTACGTAGTATACACTCACAATGAAACTGTTCAGTCCGATTTATTAAATGTATATATATATATATATATTTATATATATATATAATGGAGAGAGAGAGAGAGAGAGAGATTGTTTTTGCGATTAATCGAACGTAAAAGTGACTTGGAAATCCAGCTAGGGGAGCCGTGGTACTTTTCTATACTAAGATTATCGTTTCAATAAAGGAATATGTTTTTCTAAGTATGAAAGTTATTTTAGGATAAATTTCTATATTGGGAATTATGAACAACAGACCAGTCTAATCTTCTGAGGCCATCTTTAAGGATTTTTCAAGAAAATAGATGACAGAGAGTCAAGAAACTCTTGAGGAAAGCTTTGGCTGTGGCATTTAGAGACATTGAAATCCCCTACAAGAAAACAATCCTTATTGAAAATAGTGATATGCGCTATAACCAGGTTCCGAATATGTCCTAACAACTTTGTGCAACTCGAATGAGGAGGTCTATATGACCATGACTAATATATTCTTAGAATAAGAAACATCGATTTCAACCGTATGGATGATTCAATATCCTCATTCATAACACTGAGTTCGCTGTGAATTAAACAATCTAAATCTTCTTTGATATAAAAAGCAACTGCACGGCCAGTCCGATTTTTTTCTGCTATTTTCAATCAGATAATAACTAGGTTGAGAATATATACTATAAGTGTATCGAATTCTCTGTGAGCCAAGTTTCTGTAAGTCAGGCCCCTGGGAGCAACTTTTTTCACAGGGGTGCTGAACCCTTGACCCATCCCAGTTGCCGGACAATATTAGCAGCGTTTCAGTATATGGAGGAGGGGGGCAGGGGAGGTGAAGGGAGGGGATGGGGACATCGAAACGAGGGTGAGAAAGCCCTCTACCAACGTGTCTACCACACAAGGAAACTTTTGCACTCTTAGTGAAATTGAACACACTTTATGTGGTAAATTTTGAAATTCTTTAATCAAAGCCCCCCAAAAAACCAAACAAACAAGTGAATATTCGTGGACTATGTTCATCGATGGATGAATTGTTGAACGCCCCGCCTCTTGATTTGTGTGTGTGTCTTCACTTTGTATAAGTCCATGGAAGGGTACCTACGGGGGAGGGTGTGGGAGGGGGTATCCCCCTCCCACACTGGAGAGATTTTGAATTTTCATACCTGAAATTCAGCGATCTGGTGCACACTTTTGGTGAAATTTCTTAAAAAGTATTAAAAAAAATATTCACAGAAATGTGAATGACCATTAAATCGGGTTACAATCAACTCTTGTTCCGTGTGTGCGTCATCACTGTGAGGGGGTATCCCCTCCCACCCTGGAGAGATTCTGAATTTTCATACCTGAAATTCAGCGATCTGACTCACACTTTTGGTGAATATTTTTAAAAAGTATGAAAATGAAATATTCACAGAAATGTGAATGACCAATAAATTGGGTTACAATCAACTCTTGGTCCATGTGTGCGTCATCACTGTGAAATAACTGTATGGAAGTTGATGAGGCGGGGATGGGATGGGACGTGGCTACCATGCGCCGGAGCTTTTGCATTTGTAGAATTTAATTACAACGATATGATGCACAATCATGGTGGACTAACCCCATATATGTATCAGAGAATTGTTTGTTGGTCTTTACTTTGTATAAGTCCATGGAAGGGGACATAAGGGGGGAGGGGGAGTGAAAGGGGGTATCCCCCTCCCACACAAGGGAGATTTTGGATTTTCAGACCTGAAATTCAGCGATCTGGTGCACACTTTTGGTGATTTTAAAAAAAGTATGAAAGATAAATATTCACAGAAATGTGAATGACCATTAAATCGGGGTATAATCAGCTCTTGTTCTAGGTATGCATCATCACTGTGTGATAAATGTAAGGAAGTTGAGAAGGCGGGGTTGGGAGGGGTAGCCCCCTCCCAAATGACGGAGCTTTTGCATTTTTAGAATTGGAATACAATGTTTAATGATCTGATGCAAAATCTTTGTGTATCAGACAAGTGTATTAAGACATCCATGGAGGGAGACCAAAGGGCGGGGGAAGGATGTGGGAGGATGTATCCCCTTCCTACAAGAGAGAGCTTTTGCATCTTTTTGACTGTGATTCAAAGATGTGGAATTTCTGGCGCACACTTATGACTGAATATGTAATGTAATGTAGCCATAATCAATGCAAGGGGTGGAGGCTAATACAGCAAGGTGGAGGATTTTAGAAGGGGGTGTCCCCTAACCCCTCCCATTCGGGAGAGCCTTTGTATTTTAAGGATTGAAATGAAAATATAATGTCTCTACTCAATAGTCATTTATGATGGAGTATTTGAAAAGCTGTCAAACAAAGACGTATAAGCATACTAATGTAGTAGGGGAATAAAGGTAAACTGAAAGAGAATATCCCCTTCCCACATTTTTGAACTTTTGACAGATCTGGTGCGCACTTGTTGATGAAATATTCAAAAAGTGTCGATCTCAAAAGTCTACTAAGTGGATGGAAGTTGGCCTAACCCGGGGGGGGGGGGGGGGGTATCCCTCCCAGGGTCATTTTCCATTTTCAGAATTGAAATTAAATGATCTTGTGCACTTTTGGTGAAATATCTGGACAGTTTCTATTAAAAAAAAAAAAAAAAAAACAAGAAAATTTTCCACATCGTGGGTTTTTTTTTTTTTTGGGGGGGGGGGGGGGGGGATTGGGAGGGTGGGGGAAAAGTGATGAGTTTGCATTTTCCCACCCAATATTTTTATTCCAGGATTGATGCTATTTAATATGAGGAAACTGTGGCATTTTTAGAATCCAATTGACATTGTCTCGCAAACACATTTTGGTGGAATTAGGGAAATAATCAATCCACGAAGTGTACTACTACTACGTCTATGGAACGTATGGAGAGGAACTAAGCGGGGAAATGGTTAGGGCCTAAATGAAAGGAGGATATTATATTCCCACACGAGGAAACTTATCTTGCCCTTTTTGAACAGAAATGACAGATCTTTTGATGAAAGAAATCATTCGGAGATATGCCAGTCTTATGGGAAAGGACCAAAGGGGGAGGATGTGGAAGGGGGTATAAACCCATTATATTTTCAGAATTGAACTGCAACAATGCCTTGCACAGTTTCGGTAAAATATTTGGACAGTTTTCCATCACAAAAAGCAAGAAAATCTCCGACATCCCGAAAATCATTTGGAGGGGGGTAATATCATGGCAACTGCCTGCACCCTTGCATACGAGGGAGCTTTTGCATTACTCTAGAATAGAAAGGAAAATATCGTGAGAGGGGGTATTTCCCTCCAATACATGGGAGATTTCGCATTTCAGAATTGACTAGTGCACATGTTGTATGAAGATTGGGACAGTGTCGAATAAAAAAAAAAAATCCACATCTTGGAAATTACGGGGAGGGGGGGTCAAAATGATATACTACCCCTCCATCGATGCTCTCCTGAAGGGGGTACCCTCCCCCTACACTGTAAAAAATTTGTTTAGTTTCTAAACACCTAACTAAACACTTTTCTGTGACAGTTTAAAAACACTGCGACGCGTTTATATTTTGAACATGTTTAGGAGCTAAACACATGCTGTGTTTATTTTCAGCACACCCTAGGTGTTTATCACACACACATGTTTATGTTTTAAACGGTTCTGATGTTTAAAAACTAAACACCTGCTGTGTTTATAGCCTAAACACCAAACGTTTACACCATAATCACTCACAGTGTTTAAATACTAAACACCGCAGAGTCACATAATCACCCACAATGTTTAAGATCTTAACACTGAACAAAAAAATAAACATGACGCACTGTTTACGATGTAAACACTGCGACATGTTTATTCGCTGTGACAGATTAAAAACACTGCGACATGTTTATTTGCCATTTTAGTGTTTATTCTCAGAACACATGTCTGATTTTTAGATCGATCACGAAAATGCATACACTAAACATGTGACATGTTTACATACTAAACATCGCAATTTCTCAGTGTTTATATGATACATGTTTACACCTTAAACATGCTAAGTATTTATATGAGACATGTTTACACCTTATACATGCTAAGTGTTTAAATGAGACATGTTTACACATCATGCTAATTTCCACGTGTTTATATGATACATGTTTACACATCATACATTAATACATGCTAATTTCTACGTGTTTACATGAGACATATTACTCATCATACATGTTAATTCCCATGTATTTATTAATGCAGGGCTCGACACATTTTTTGAAAAGTATGTCAATAAATTCGTAACTTTTTGCGCCGGAAATTAGCAGTTAAATTTGTTCAAAGGATGGATGAAAAGGACTGAATGAATGCCTGAGAGTGAGTGTTGCAAGTTTGTTGAAGTTTAATTATGAGTACATATGTCCAACTTCTAATTCTTACTATCATAAATCTTAAATATTTGACTCATTTAAAAAAAAGGACTTTTAATGTTTTTTATTGTTGCTGTTTTTTCGGGACACCAAATTTTTCTCTCGGGCCACCAAAAATTTGAAATTTAGGATTTTGGTGGCCCATTCGGGCCACCAAACAAAAAAGTTAGTGTCGAGCCATGATTAATGTAAAGTGGATTGTTTCCATTTTTGCATGGAATGAGATAAACGCATAACATTTGTATATAGAATTTACCCAGTATGTACCAAATCATCAGCACACTTACATCGCATAATAACAGGGAGACCTGGGTTAGCTTTCACAAACATTTTGGCTACAAGAGTCACAGGCAATTCTCTGAATGCAAGTTATCAAAACAGCAGTCAAAGCTTGGGCAACATCTGATGAATAATATGTTAAAATCCTTTAAATATTACCATGTTCTGCTATATGACACCATACTGAGTTAAATGCAAGAGACCTGGGGGTCACAGGCCTGTACACGAAGACATAAATAAAATTCTCTCCTATACACACAGCAATGTTTGTATATGCAGGAAGTTGCACACAACTCACTTTTGGGGAACAAAAAATATTACATTTAAAACTTACTTTTCAGTCACATGTAATTCTTGGCCTACTTTCAAGAATTGCCTTCTTTCAACTGTTTTTATGAATAATTCTTAGTATTGTACAACAAACTAATAGACTTGTTGATTGTGGATTGCAACTCAATGCTTCGGAACAGGAACATAACTGCAGTCTGTGAACAAATCCATGCCGACCTTGAAGATTGCATCAATTATTGGTAAAGTGCTTTGGGATATCCGAACCAGATTAAGCTCACGGCAAATTCTACAATGCACAACATATGGGCGTATTGGTACTAATTAGGGAGTGTAGATGATGCACTCCACCATAAACAAAAAGAAAAAAAAATGTTTTCACAGCATTTAGCCTGTGCTGAACATCTGCGCTTCCTGCATGTGCTGATCAGTACCAATAATGGAATTTAAATACATGATATTGTTCTTTTCACTGCGACGATCACTGAAAGTACATGTAGGCTAACAGTACTGTATGGATTTTTCACTTTTGCTATTTTGAGAGATGTTAGTGGATTTCAAGGGGGTGAGCGAGAAAAAACTTCTACCTTGCTAGAACCTGGGAGAAAGAAGTTAAACTCAATGGGTATACATGAATACTAGTAGTCTATGAGAGTCTAATCAGTCTCATCATACTCCACATAATAATTGTAAGGAGGGCTAATTTCGATCTCGACACAGCTAGAATTTTTAGTAAAGACAAGAGGATATAAACAAAGAAAAAATAATTCATTGCAACTGGAGGCGGGAGGGTATGCAAGGCTGTCATGAATACACGATGTGATCAGAAGGACTCCTCCCTTGTCAATTTGTCAGTCAGTTGCAAGACTCCTCCCTTTTCTCCATACATGTTGTACTACATTTCTAATACATTGTACCTCTCTCCATGTGACCTATTTCAAGAATGTCTCAGACAGAAAATAACTACTGAATACTGCATTTCCTATCAGGTCTACAAGAAAATTGCAAAGAATTCCAAACAAATACAATTACTGGCCTCTTATGTGCGTCCAATATCTGCTGATTGTTTAGGAAGCACCTGAGGAAAAAAAAATGAAATGGCTGACATTTTGATTTGATTTGCTTTGATTTCTACATTTCTTTTTGTACAAGAATATAACAGAAAGTCAATCGAACAATGTTCTTGAGTAATATCTTAACAGTGAATTACAAGGACATTGGTTGATGAATAAAATGAAGTGAATAAAACTGTTTTTCTTAAAGATTGCAAAACGATTTCGAGCAAGTGTTTTTACATATTAGATGAAATTACAATTTTACATATCAACAGTTACTGTCAAAAAAGACAATTAAACAAATCTATGAGCAATAAGCATGCAAGTGACAATTATTGTACGCACATAGGACAATGGCCTGGCGTATGTAAAATAAAGCAATCTTTAAAAATGTGGGTCAGAACTTATTAGAATCGCTTTGTTTTGGATATCCCTGCCATTTCAAAACCGATTTTCATCAAATAAACATTGAATTCCTTTTCGAATTATACAGTGCGTATCGGAAAAAACGTTACACTTTTAGAAAAATTCTCTAAATTCCATTTCAAAATATTTGAAGATTTGTTCATATTTATGGATGCCCAGTAGTGTCATCTATCAAGTGCAGTCAACAAAACAAATTTTTGTTCTCGCTTGGCTGAACACTGACGCTCTTTGTCCAGAGTGTGAAAAATGACGTGCGCCAAAATGAAAGAAGATGGAAAATTCAGCCAGCAGTACAAATGAGTGTCCCCATTCAAACAAATTGCTCTTTTGCTCACAGTTTTGATTATGTTATGATAGTTTAGGAATTTTCTTGCGAATTTCTGTCACGTTTTAAATGATTCCATTGTGTTGTAAAAGGTTGATTAACAACATCAAGATCTTTAAGCAGTTATCACATGCACAAATCATGCACAGACATATCAAAACCACATGCCACTCACTCAGTCAAGAAGAAAAGTAAAAAATTAATGCATCCTCAGATCATTCAATCAATGCAATCAATCCAATCAATCAATTAATCAATCCATCAAGCAATCAAGCAATCAACCAATCAACCAATCATTCATTCATTCATCTAATCAAATCAATCAATCAGTCAGTCATAATTGTATGCATGTTTAAAGTGGCAGATCGACATAGGATATCACTTTCCCGGTCCCCCCCCCCCCCCACCTCCCCCCCACCCCCCCCCCCCCCCCCGGGGGGGTGGGGACGTGATTGATTGATTTGATTGATTGATTGATTAATTGGATCGATTGTATTGATTGAATGATCTGAGAATGCATTAATTTTGTACTTTTCTTCTTGACTGAGTGACTGGCATGTGGTTTGGCATGTTTGTGCATGATTTGTGATAACTGTGCCTAAAAGATCTTGATGTTGTTTATTAACCTTCCAAAACACAATGGAATAATTTAAAACGTGACAGAAAATCGCCAGAAAATTCCCAACCTGTTAGCTATCATAACATAATCAAAACTGTGAGCAAAAGAGCAATTTGTTTGAATGAGAACACTTTTGAACTGTTGGCTGAATTTTCCATTTTCTTTCAATTTGGCACAAATCATTTTTCACACTCTGGACAAAGAGCGTCAGTGTTCATCCAAGCATGAACAGAAAATTGTTTTGTTGATTGCACTTGATAGATGAGACTATTGAGCATCCACAGATATGAAAAAAAAAATCTTCGAAATATTTTGAAATGCAATTTAGACAATTTTTCTAAAAGTGTAACGTTTTTTTATTTTTTTTATACGCCCTGTATAGGCCCCCTACCTTCATACACACACACCGAGAAATGAAGCCCCATCGCATACAAATCTCTATCACCCCCAACATGATTACTTTATTCTAGGGTACAGGTTTAGGGTTTAGATGCACACTCTTGGTCAAGAAAAAAAAACTATAGAAAGGTTGCTCTAACAGCTTGGATGCCTCCTAATAGGTCTATAGTACATCATGACAATGTGAGACAACATGCACATGGTTAGCGGGAAAAAGATTATTAGCATTCCTAATTATTACCCATGGTTCAGGCATGTAGGCCTATAGAAATACATCAGTACTAGCATCATACTCTTTCGACGTCCTTGTAATCCTCAGATGTTTGCACTTTTAGACGGGTTGTATAGAAGTAAGCGCATGCATCTTTCATTCTAATCCACACAGGTTTGGCGTGATCCCTGATCAATTCTTCCATGACGTACTGGTGCTGGTAAAAAGAAATGATTAAACAAGGAAAACAAATCAGTTGGCTTTGCAATACAATGGACTTGACTGCTCCCATAGATTCCGAAAATAAATGAATAGCAAAGAAGATGACTGAATCCATAGCAAGTTCAAATTATAAGGGTAGAACAGAATCCCTTTTTCACATGAGCACTTAGTGTCTTGCATCAGTTTTTACTTACTTTGCTGAATTTTCTGAAAATAATTCAGGTCTTTTTTTGTTGTTGCTTCTTTCTTATTCATCATTATTATCAATTAGCAGAGTTACGACCATTACTGTATCCTTTGTCGATTGGGTGTAGATATTCACATCTGTAATTTACACTTTAAACAGTATTTGCAATAAATCAATTTTCCATATTTTTTCTCTTTTTTTTTAATGGATTGGATTCGGTTGTTGGGAGTAGGTCCTCTCCCCCTCCCCCTAAAAAAACAAACAAACAGAAGAACTTAAAGCATTTAAAATCTGCATTTTATAGAAAATCATTTACATGCCCTTTAAGTACATAATATTCATTGATTTGGCTCTGCAATTTTGAGTACTAACTTGATTTCCACTTTCCACATGGGTAGTAGACAGTGATGTATCACCAGTTGATTTAATCTGCTGACTGCACCATGCCTCGTTCTCTGCCAGCAGAGGTAATGTCTTAACTCTGGATTTATACAGTCGTCAGGACATCATCGTCATCCACTTTGGTGTCATCGCTTTTCAAGACATCCTAATTGGCTTTACATTCAACTTTCACCACCTGTTGAGTTATGAAGAATTTGCAGGGAATAAAACTGAATTTTCACTCAAAATATATTCACTAACCCATCGTCATTCACATAAAAGATACTTCATAACTTCGTAATATTAAAGATACAGTGAAATCAGAGTTTTCTTGTGATTATATAAGCTTTGCTTCTTTCTACACAGAGGAATAAAATCAGTGTGTTGCAATGTATCATTCCCAGTCTAATCAAGTAAATGCACTACCTAAATTTTGTAAGGAGAAAAAAAAATAATATGAGCTGTCTACCTGTTTTTTTTTTCTTTTTTCCCTGTAAACTCTCACTCTCTCTCTCTCTCTCTCTCTCTCTAAATTTAGTGGAGGTTCTGAGGTTCCAATGGGATGAGAAAATTAGACCAAAATAGGCCCTATTGTACCACCCCCCCCCCAAAAAAAAAAAAAAAATGCCATGAGGAAGATTTGCCATGAGCAAACTGAAATCAAAATCACCAATCTACCTGCTCATTATAATTTAGAACACTAATTAAAATAGCTTATCACCTAAATTTAAGATTTATGAGAGGTTTTAAAAAGAAGCATGATTTGGAAGATTCTGTCTCACCCCCACCCCCCCCCCCCCATTGTGTCCTTGTTTTGCTGTAGGCCTATCATGTGCACTCACACCAAAAGTAAATCCTTCCTTAATTACATGAAAGTGTTACTGTCTACTATATATCTTACTCCAAAACATGTACAAACACATTGTATAAGATTATTTGCAAATAAAATTTGGTGAGATATCTCATATGGTTTAGGACCTATTGTTAGTACATAAATCAACAATTGTAACATAAAGTGTTTCTAAACAGGAGACTTGTTACCTGTGTGGTGTCTCCCGATCTGCTTGCCCCAAATAACTCATCCCAACTGTATCTCGGATGACGATTGGTGATAATGATGATGATGACGGTCTAGACCCTAATCAACATTGTTGCTCTCCTGTTTATAGAATAATCAGGGAAATAAAACTTACTGGAAGGCATCAAAAATAAGGACGATGGTCTAGAAGAACCTAGTCGGTAGACACTAACGTTACACGGATAGGCTTGATACACTTTAACTGATGATGTTGAATTCAGGTAGAGTGGTCTCAGACTTTCACTGTTTTATAGTTACTGAATAACCCCATGAAAACACTAAAGTTACAATCAACAAAGTCACATTGTTTTAGTAAGTACAATCTGTAATACCAAAGGGACTTAGAAATTTATTGACGCAACATATCAAACGAAAGGTCCAGCCAATTAACGTTACATTACAAAATACCAGCTTTCAATGAAGACTTAACATGTTACCTCTTTAGCAGATTCTTGGGAAATGATATTTTCTCCTAAAGTGAGACGAAATTGAGGTAAATCTGTTGAATATTTTCGGTGAACTAGTGGTTACAAATAAAGGCGGTCGATGAGTAGTACAGACACTAGACAGTACGTCAGTACATAATGTAGGTCCAACCATACGTAGTAGGCCCTAACGTAGAACCATGTAACGTTTGGTCGTTAGGCCAAATCTGTAACGTTAGAGCGTTCAAATAACTGTTAGAAATAGAAAACTAAAACAAATAAAAATCTTCAAGGGCGTAGCCTATTTCTACGCCCACAGTTTTACATTAAACGAGGGCAATTTTGCAATAAATCTTGGTATTTACAGAGACAAAGAGCAGCAGACTCACCGCTTTCTTGCAGGCTGGCCAGGCTAGAACTCTATCGCTTCGACGCCATTAAGAATAATACACAGTGCTCTATGCAGTCGATACATAAGGCCCGGTGGACACGCGTACAGGCCTAGGCAGCGCAGGCATCACTAGCCAGCCAATCAGACAGATCCATGCATCCGTACAGGTACGCACAAATCTCCTTCCCGCCAATTGTGCGTGCATTATAGTCATATGCATAGAACGAGTGTGCGCTAGAAGCACACGCACAGGACACCACTGCGTGCGTTGTGGCCGCGGCCGTCACATGCGCTGCTGACTTGTAAAGTACGAGTATTACAGTGTTTATGTTAAACATGTGCGGTGTGTGAACGTGTTTATGAGGCGTTCTAAAAGTAAACGCGTCTGTTTACCCTGACAGTAGAAGTGTTTAGGCCTAACCAACAAACAATTGGGTATTGCCCTAGACCATGAACGAAATCATTAACAAAGACAACTCCCATTTTTTTCTAGCAGTTAAAATATAGGACTCTACATGCGAAACCAAAATATAAATTCATCACAGTTGCATTACATATTTTTAGGTTATCCTTTTTCTTTATTGATTAGGCATATAGTATATCCATGAAAGGCCTAAAACATGAATTATTTCATACGATGTCGTAACAGTTTTCACTTTCTCGTGATAAAAGGGAACTAGAAATTACAATTTACACACCATTTCCAACATTTCTCCATATATATGTGGACATATTGAGATTAACATAGCATGACCAGAATAAACACTCCAACTAAACACTCCAAGCTAAACACTTTAACTCTCAATACTTTACACGTGCTATACACACCGGGTGTTTAGATGTTAAACAAAGCGTTTAGATTTTCAACACTGTGTTTAGTTCATAAACATTTCGCATGTCGCATTTTTTACAGTGTAATAAGGGAACTTCTGCATTTTTAGATTTGAAATTCAGCAATCTAGTGAGCCCTTCAGGTAGCATATTAAAAAAAAAATCAATAGAAAAGTAGGAAAAGCAAAAATATCCAGGGACAATGAAAATGCTTTATGAGTGCTGTCTGCAATTATAAGCTTGTTCTGTGTGGCACGCTATGGAGATTCGCATTTTCAGAAGTGAAATTCAGCAATCTGATGCACACTTTGGGTGGGATATTTGGACAATTTTCTATTAAAAAAAAAACAATTTTCCCTGTAAAAAAAGATATAAGTGCAGAAGCACCCCCAACTTTTATTTTTCACAGGGGTGCTATGCCCCCCTGCTCAAAAAGTCAGGGGTGCTGCAGCACCCCCAGCACCCCCGGCTCCCAGGGGCTTGCTGTAAGTCCAATCACCGAAAATGTATTAAGACTGAAGTGGTTTCTCAAGCAATCGTTTTCAAATTATCAAAATCAAGCAATCGTTTTCAAATTATCAAAATTACAAATATTCTCATAATATTTAAGTTCATTATTGAAAAATTATCTTTTACATTGCGAAATGATTTGAACTCGTTTATTGTACAATAATCTGAACTGCTATAATGTATTATATAATTATCATTCCAATATGCAGTGCTAGCGAGAAAATTAACTCCTTCTCCAAAGTGGTTTCCATAATTAATAGAATCGAAGTAGTTTACATTGGAGGGCGTTCGTATATCGGAGACATCAAAGGGGTTGTCCAGACGTTAATGAGAAAAAAAGGAAATATGATCAGCCATCTAGGAATTAAACATCAAAAGTGGAACATGGTGATGCACTTCCGCGGCGCTATCAAGAGAAGAATACGTCATTATGTCAACAGAACAAAATGCAAGAGATTTTTCAGCAGACAGGCAGAGGGTGGAAGTTGTGATGAGAGTTTTCTTCATTTCGTCTCCATACGGATGAAATTTGTAAGATTGCAACTGCTGATCTATAATTTGCGTAAGAATCTCTTGCTTTGATGTCAATATGCCTTGTCCGCCTTGGACTACTAAGATAACAATGTCGGAATTTTGGAGCTTAGGTACCCCATTTATTCCAAGTTTCCATCGTGTCACGGCCCGCAACCAAGGATAGCCTGGTGGTAGTGTCGCTGCCCCGAAAGCATGGTAGAGGAGAGGTTCGATTCATGCTGCATGGTTCCCTCTTTTCCGACATGTTTTATAAAAATTACAGATTAGCGCAGTTGCGCTTTTACAAATTCATTTGTAGAGGAAGACGTAATCATAGAAAAATCACACCTCAATAAAAGTGTACTCTCATCAAGGTACGGCAAAATGGCTGAATGATCATACGTTTTGCCATGTTTTACTCATCAGTTTCATGCACGCGCTTTTATTTGTTTCTGTCAATTGATTCATTTCTGTAATTATCCTAACAGTTTTTTTTTTTCACAGACAATTAAAACCAAATTGTAGTGACCATTGATGATCATTGCCTTTGCTGACATTAAATCTATATCTTTTTTTTCAGCTTCTTCAGATCTTCATGACATTTCTCTGCTTGGAAGCAGTATCAAAACAACAAACCATATAGGCCCTACAAAGTGTGATATACAGGCGAGACATCTTTTGACTTGTATATATTTAATTGATTTACTGAAACTGACAGTTCCAGCACATTTGTTTTTCATATTGATGTGATATATATATATATATATATATATATATTGTGACGAACTCGCCTTCTCGTCGTGAAGTAATAGAGTGTATTCGACTGTTTGTACAAATGCCTCCGCGAGCCGTGTCAGGATGGCCGAGTAGGCGGGGTTCGTTTTGTTGCAGTTTACAACGATCCCTGTAAATTACTAAAACTACAAAGTCTGTAACGCTACCATGTATTATGTTGTGTCACAAGCAGCTCACTAACACAATCGGCACACATACCAAGTTCAGCATCACTTAGAGTATGTCACTCCCAAGCGTCACTTGTATAGAATGTTAAATTGGTAACACTTATTTTGTTACCAACTTTTGCTACCAAGTTCTGCTACCAAGTTTTGTTACCAACTCTTGCTACCAACTTTTGCTACCAACTCAATCACGCTAACGTGGAACACCTTTCACAACCATATGGTGGCACAGGTATCGTTGGCACGGGGTAAAGTGCGGTATCGCACCGTTACCAACTTCCTCAGGCGACGACTGGAACTTGGATTGGGCACGGACTATGCGACAAGTCACATTACCATTATACCCGATATCCAATGACGACGACTGGAACTTGGATTGGGCACGGACTATGCGACAAGTCACATTACCATTATGCCCGAAATCCAACAGGAACGTTGCTCCAGCTCAGGAACATGTACCACCAACTCTGCATACCGCTACTTGGTGATAGAACTCTCAAGAAGACACAGTGAGAGTCATTAGTTCAGGAACACATGTACAGTTTAATACACATAGAAGGGAACATGATCAACACATTAGAATATGTATCATACACGGGCTACTTGTTGCGGACTATGACACACAACGGCCACTTTATATGCCTCCCCTCCTATCGCGGATAAAGGAGACAATCCCGCACGGCCGTGAACAACGCGGAAAATACTCGCAGTAGTCGTTCAAATTATTTACAATGTTGGCGTGGTTATTAAATTCGAACAACGATTATACATTTTAGCAGTATTTCTTGTACATGGTTACTATAATTCGGCATGTATCATCGGTCTAAACCGGAGTTGGTATTAAGATAATCCAAACTTGCCCATGACAAACAAGTAACCACATATTTAATGATAAATGTTAAAACTCATAATAATGCACTACCACGTAAAAAAACGTTTGCCAAACGTTCTAATAATGCGCCCATTTCTATACTACAGGCACAATCGATTATGACAAATTATAATCGAAACGGTTAAATCGAATCGGTTCCACCGAATTTCGTTACAATATATATATATATATATATATATGCATAGTAAACAAAAAAGACAAATAAGAAACGAGATGTGATAAACAGTGGGTCATGATTAGAAAGTGTGTCAGCGTACTTACGATTACTCCCGAAAACAAGATGTGAAATACATTGTATGAAGGAACCGCAAAGTCATAGCTTGTAACAATTTGATTAAGCAAATACCAATGTGAAATACGTTAGTGCTAATGACATAACAATATAAAAGGTAAAATGACAAGGCAAAGGGCAAAAGAAATCAAAGAAGAAGGGAAAAAGAAAGAAAAATAGGAAAAAGAAGAAGAATGAGAACTAGGTGAAGAAAAAGCCGACGTAATAAGTACACAATTATATTATAATGGTATATCACAGAAAATGTATAGTTTATATAGAAAATATGTAGTTTGATTTAGCATGTATTGTGTGCACGATACATCAAAATTCAACTGAATATAACTTCTAATTCTTCAAAATTATCGTTCAAATTTCTTCAGTGTTCAGATAATAACGCCTGCAAGGTGGGATATCGCATAATATAGGACTACCGTATGCAGCGCTATATACGTTCACTTAATTGGTAGACCTACATTGGAATAGTTTCTGCATCGCACATAATCCTTAATCCTCTCTTTGCATACCAGAGTAAAGTTCTCACACTTAAAGAAGAAATCCACTCCAAATATAAGTTAGTGTGATAAAAAAGAGTAAAATCTTACAAGTTCAACAGTAAAAAATTTGACTGAAATCGGATGAAAAATAAGGAAGTTATGACATTTTGAAGTTTTGCTAATTTCTGCAAAACAGCTCTTGTACAGTGGATATGAATATGCAAATGAGTGAGCTAACCATGTCATACCCTCACAATTTTCCATTGATCATGTACAAAAAAAAAAAAAAAAAAACTGACGAAACTTCAATGTTTCTGTCATTGAAGTCTGAACCATAATGTCATTCCTGGTTGAATAACTTCAGAATAGTGATCAGTTAGATATACGAGGATCTGAGCCTAGGGCATAACTGCGTTTGAATGAAAAACTGAAAATTTCAAAATTTTATGTACAAACTATATGGTAAGTTGTGAGGGAATGACATGCTCATTTTGCCAATTGCATATTCATATTGACTGTTCAAGAACTCTTTCCCCCCAAAATAGCAAAACTTCAAAATGTCATAACTTCCTTATTTTTCATCTGATTTCGATCAAAATTATACTCTTGAACTCGTAATATTTTACTCTTTCTTATTAGACTAACTTATATTTCGACTGGATTTCCCCTTTAAGGATTCACATCCGATTCCAGGAATCACCTTAAAATTCGTGTTTGATTTTACCATAGTTGCCTCAGTCACTAATGAACTATTGTGACGAACAGTTTACTAACATGACCTCTGGACCCAGCAGTCATTCTGCACTGCAGGATGTGCTTGTTCTAGTTACGGAAGCGTTTGTCAATGTTTGTGCTTCGTTGAAGGCTGTGCGTAGGGAAGAGCACGTCGTGTATAACGTTGCGTGAGGGCTCTGAAAGAATCACAACTCTATTTCAAAGCAGATTTACGTGTTTGACTAGCGAATGTATACGACACCGTTGTTTCCCGAAGTTTGCACTCATTATACTCTCCCTTTCGTTGTACAAAAGACGAATTTGGATATCAAGCTTTCCGTAAGGTTGACCGCCTCATTGATACTTCGACGGTGCATTTTTAGTGCTACCACGATCCTCCACAAATTAGTTCTTTGCAGACGAACTGTATACAGAATCGAATTACGTTGCGGGAAGTTGTACTTAGCGCGTAGTCGTTCCATCGCTACATTGAGATGGCGGCCCTGTTTGACAGTCTAGGACTGAAGTGTCAAGAATGTGGGGACAGCGAAGAAGGCGCCACACAAGGCTACAAAGTGGTCGAGCAACGACATCTTTGCAAGACCTGCGCCGAGCGTATTGCTCACGCCATTCTCGGGGACGTGTCTGCGGGAAAAGTAAAATGGCCTTGTCCGGAGCATGACAAGAAGGAGGTAGAACTGTATTGCAAAGACTGTCAGGTTCCTTTGTGCCACACCTGTGCCGTGACTACTCATGTGCGACATGAACTGGCTGATATTTTGAAGTTTTTCGCCCAGAAGAAGAATACAATTGAGCAAGATTTGACGAAAATATCCGACCTAAAATCTGAAAATCTAAGCTTCTTGGAAATGTTGACGAAGTGTTCTGAAGATATCGACGAACATTTCGATGCTCTCGAGAGTAAATTGTCAACGACATTAACCACAAAGTTGATGGATGCTGAGAAGAAAAGGAATTCAGAGATCGAAGAGGCCAGAAAGCGAGCTAAAGAAGAAATCGACAAGATTATAGAAAAGAGAGAATCGTCGATTGCAGAAATTAATGCACGGGTCGATGATGTAAAGTTTGAATTAGAAAAGAAAAACAAATCTGTGTCAGCAGAGCTACAGAACATGAAAAGTCGCCTTCATCTTAAGATATCAAAGGCAAGGGAAACAACCAACGTGTCTCTAGAAACAATCGATGCCGAGGATTCAGTCGCAAAGTCCCTGTTGGATGACTGCGACAGCAAAGTTTTCCATGATAGACTACAGAACCTAGACATGTCAACATTTGAAAAAATTCCCTCCACTGATAAAGATCTTCCAGCATTGTTGACATCTGTCGCTAAAAAGGTCAGTTATAAAAGAGAAGACGGAGAGTGTAATGTGGGCTTCCTGGCTGGAACCAAACGATCGTTCGAGATGGTGAAAACGATCAAAGTTTCTTCTGACATTGAAGAACCTTTCCTGGTGTGTCGTGTTAATCAGCAAGCGGTTGCAATTCGCGATGGGGCTGGTCAGGGCCTGTACAAAGTTGATGTGGAAAGTGGCACGATTGATCCTCTGATGATTGCCGACAAAAAACGAGGCATCTGGGATGCAGCATTTCCAGGCAGTGATCGCTTTGCATACAGCGATTATAAAAAGGGAATGATCTATATCTGCAGGATGGACAACGATAAAATCGACTTCCATCAAGACTTACCAGACGATGGCTCACGCTACGCTTACCTAAGTGTTGATAGCAGAGATCGGCTCATAGCCGCCGACCATGTTCAAGGTGTGTTCTACGTGATCGATCCAAAAACGGGGACGATATGTCGTACGGTTAGCGATATCGAAGCGAGGACGATACAAAGTTTCGACTCACTTGAGAATGGAGAAATTGTCATCAAATCGGGACATGCCGAGATCTCCTGGGTTTATTTATCGTCAGGAAAGGTCAAGAAGATAATATCCCTGAAGGACTGGAATCAGAGAATTAATTGCCACGTTGGTGCAGACAACAGGATCTATGTTCTTTATCGCGATGAACAAGAGCAAAGCTTCACAGGAAAGGTTGGCGTACTCTCCTCGGATGGAACCACACGACAACCAAATCTGATCGAATTCCCCACATCGTGGTTATATCGATATCGCCCGAGATGCGTGATGCCCACGCCTGGCACGTTGGTAATCTTGAACGGCAGTGTACTCCTCGTTTACAAAGAGACACCCGGGGCTGGTGACCTATAGGTTAAGGATCTCTTTGAGAAATGGAACATGAAGTCATGAGTACCTTAACATTCGCAGTTTTCTTGAGTTTAATATCTGCTGAGAACGTACATAACTGTCATAATCATATCATAATCAATGTGATTGCATGATGTTGTTTCAAAATGTTACATTTTGCGGATGACATTATTTTCCACAAGGTAACAGCTTACATGATTATTCAAAACTCATTTATATAAACAAATGATACAGTAATTGAACTGTTTTCTAAGATGTATTTTATAGAGAGAATATATACGACATTGGATCTGAGGCAGTGTGACCGCATCCATTCTGTGTGTACTGTCGACCACATCTTATGGAGTTTACCTGGAAGTATAACATGGGAGAAGCTAGCCGCCTTGTGTTTTTGTTGGCAGGACTGTGACTGTTTTGACTTCCGTTACTACAAAAAAAAAAAAAAATAATAACTAGACCCGGAATTTGTCAAGACTGACAAATTAGGTGATCCGATCTCTTCGAAAATCAATGATTTGAGTCCTGATCCCAATAGGCATGACCATACCGGTTTCATTTGTGTCGAGGAGACATTGGCCGTGTGATGTTTGGATTCTCATTTAGAAAAGGAAGTCAGACTTGCCATCTTTGGTACCGAATTCCGTATCCACTAACGAAGATACAGAATGAAGTATATTTGACCTTTGACCCCACTTTGCACAGACAAGATGGCATCTGAGCAAAAAGTGGTTATTTAGTGAAATGATTATTGTAACATGCCCTTTGCCTGTGCAAAATATGGGAAAGACAGGACATGTATTCACCAAGATACAGGATGAACAATTTGTGACCTTTGACCCTAATTTACCTACCCAAGATGGTGTCCGATCAAGTAGTTGTTATTTTATGAAATAATGTAGGTGACATGAACTAAACATGTGCAAAATATGGGGGTGATAAAGGCTGTTTTTCTTGAGGTATTGCAAAGAAAGTTTCAGGAAAAAAAATCATAAAACATCAAAGATAAGCTTTAATTTCAACCAAGTTTTTTGACATGATGCCGACAATGTATGAAGAAACGAATTGCTTATTACGATAGCCCAAACTCTCAGCTACAACATATTAAAATTTGGGAGAAATTCACTGAAGGGTAAGTGAGCTAGTTCTCGATAAAGACAACCATGTCAATTTTCACGTCTAGAAAAATTCCCTCCCATAGAGATAACACGTCATAACGAAGATAGAGGGAAAAAAGTACATATGACCTTTGACCCCACTTTGCACAGACAAGATGGCATCTGAGCAAAAAGTGGTTATTTTGTTAAATGATTCTTGTAACATGGTCTTTGCGTGTGCAAAATATGGGAAAGATAGGACATGTATTCACCAAGATACAAGATAAAACATTTATGACCTTTGACCCTAATTTACATACCCAAGATGGTGTCTGATCAAGTAATTTTTATTTTATGAAATAATGTACGTGACATGAACTAAACATGTGCAAAATATTATGCTTATAGAGCTTGTTTTTCTTGAGTTATTGCAAAGAAAGTTGCAAAAAGAAAGGAATATCTCAATACATCGAAGATAAGCTTTAATTTCAACCACGTTTTTGGACGTGATCCCGACATCAAATGAAAAAATGGAGATCACAATTGCGATAGCCCAAAGTCTCAGCTAGAACATACTAAAATCTGGGAGAAATTCACCGAAGCATATTAGTGAGCTAGTGCTCGAAAAAGAGAGTCATGTCAATTTTCACTGCCAGAAAAACTGCTCTCCCATAGAGATAACACGTAAACTGGTCAAATTTGATAAGATTACTTTAAATCCATTTTTTCGAGGTAATGCCGTCATCCAATCAAAATGTTGTTATACATTAATGAAAGAGTATTTAATAAGCTACATCATACTGAAATCTGGGTGAAAATTGGCAAAGGATAAGTGAGATACGCTCGAGTGAACTTGAAACTTGATGACGTCATTTTGAAAATTTACTCTTTTTACTTTATTAAAAATTTGATATCTTTTAGTCATTTTTTTAGTATCGCCAACCCATGAAATGACATGTACAACTCATCAGCTTTCAGAATATAAAAAGAAAATGGGGGGTCACTATCCATCCTGACGAGTAATATCGGATTTAAAATTGGCGGTTTTTTGGCATTGTTGCACTGTATATCGCCATTGACGCGCGCGGGCCCGTATGACGTCATATTGAGTGGGATTGACTTGAAACTTGGTAGGAATATTCCTTGACATTTCAGGCATCCGATAAACGTAAAAAACGGGAAATTTCAGTTGCATATGAACTGTGCATGCGTATATGTGCGCGCGCGTACGCGTCCGTCCGATTTTTTCAATTTTTCAAAAAATGCTCCAAATGGTCTGAAACGTGTGCAAAAAAAAATTGAGCTCGATTTAAGCATACAAATATTTCAACGCGCGCGTACTTTACTTTACTTTACTTTAGAAGACCCTCTTTCCCCTCCTTGTGGACATGTAGGGTTGGAAACTGATGCAAATACAGACAACTTAACCCAAGTAGACGTCGCACAGGTAGAAATATTGGCTAAGTCGAAGAAAAAGTCTTGCCTGGATGGATACAAAAGATGTCTTTTTCCATTGTATAAGTCAATAGATTTATCACATGGATTTTATCAGATGTAGCTTAAGGGTTCAACTACCCCACAGTATTAACGTGTAGGCCACTTGACTGAACAACTATATCAATAAGAATATGTATTGACACTGAAGTACGTTATTCTAACATGATGCCTATGTTTAAATTCATTTTCCCCTAAATCTTTGTTGATGATGTGATGACTATGTATATCATGCGCATGAGAAGCTTTTCTATTCGAAACACCTTCTTTACCATATACGATTTTCTACATGATGACTTAAGGATATTATAACAAGTCGCAGAGTTTTCGGGGAAGCACCGCGGTACTGTGGACAAGGTTCTACATCTTAACAGAATTCCAGCCGAAGGTCCCGGTGACTGTCACGTTGATCTGTGTTTGAAGGTCGAAGTGAATGGTCAATGCGTTCATCCCTTTGTTCTTTTCGTCTTCACCATCTGTTTGCTATATGAATGAAATTGAAATGATATTCTGTTTTCTTTTCTTCTCTTCTTCTTCTCTCACTTCCGCTCTCTTTTGTCAACTTCTTATAGCCGGTTGTGGTGCTCTGAACGCTGTGTATCAAGTAAACTTTTGTTATAGCATGTCCCATGGATGGTGGCAAGAACTAAGCCTTTTTTTTCCCTCAATGTTATGGTTGAGAGCAATATCCCCTACTTCATGGAAACATGTGTAAAATGTAAATACGCAAATTTCATGTTCTATATCCCATTTTAAAGAAATCTCTACGATTCTGTATATTAGAAATACCCTATTAAAATTAATGGAGTCAAATGTTGAAAGTACGGGCGACTGTCAAGTCGGGCCTGAGTTTGAAGGTCGCAATTAATTGTCTATGTGTTCATTCCTTTGTTCTCTTTATCTTAACCACCTGTTTGTAAAATGGATGAAACTGTAATGATCTGTCCCCTTCTGTTCTTACTTCTCTCGTTCCCGCTTCTATCTGTCGCCTTATTGCCGGTTGTGGTGCGCTAAACATATCAATGATAATAATAATAAAAAAATTAAGTCAGATTGAATGTTTCTTAGCTCACCTGGCTTGATTATTTCATTATTCTATCTTAACAGATGTTGGAAGTAAGAAATTGGTGAAGATGTGAGATACAACTTTCTGTTTACCTATCTTCCACTTTCCCGTCGGTCCTCTATCCTTATCATTATACAGACAACTCCCATTCTCACGTATAGTTCTCGGGACTGGCAGTTTCTTACATTGTTTAGAAATTTTGTCATAGCCAAACAAATACAAATTATGTATTTTCTTTAAAGAAACTAAGCTACCTAGATTGATAGCCACGCCCTAACTCACAACTTCAATCTCTCAATTCAATCTGGTTATTTTCCATCGGACTTGCTAACATTGTTCCTATTCCAAAAAGTAAATCCTAAAACGACGTGAGCAACTTCCGTCCAATATCCCTTTTATCCGTGGTTTCGAAAGTGTTTGAAAGGCGATTCATACACAGCTACTTAGCTACTTGGACAAAGAAAAGCTGGGGTTGCTGTCTGATCGTCAGTCAGGCTTTAGGCCAAAGCATTCAACTTGTACGTGTTTAACCGAGTTCTGCGACCTATTTACGATAACCTCGATAAAGGGCAATTGACAGGTGCAGTCTTTTTAAATTTGAAAAAGGCTGTCGACACTATTCCACACGATCTTCTATTAACGAAGCTGACTTGTATTGGTATCAAAGGGGTGGAACTGGCATGGTGGAAGATAGGTAAACAGAAAGTCCTATAATAAAACAGGTTCACCCCCAAACAAATATATCCCTTTATGCAGATGATGCGGCGGTCTTTTCCTCAGGTTTTGGCATGAAGTCAGTGCAAAAACAACTTCAGACAGATATGCATGTTTTAAGCCATTGGTTTATGGAAAAAAGTATGGTGGTTAATACAGATAAAACAAAAGTAAGGTTATTTAAATCCGGTAACAAAAAGAATTTCTCTGAGTTAGAAATTACCATGAACGGGAGAACACTTGAAATGTAAAGTTTAAATACCTCGATGTGACGGTTGACCAAAACCTCGACTGGTCTCTCCAGGTTAATGAAGTAACAAGAAAAATATCTTATGTTATTATGTGTATACGTAGAATTAAACATTGTTTAACAAAAGATATGTTAATTCATTTATATTTTTCTTTCATTCTTCCTCACATTGACTAGTGTTCTACAGTATGGGGATCTTTAACGGAGAAGGATCTTAATAGACTTGAAAAAAAAAAACCGTTTTAGTTACTCTCGATTGGTACGAAATACAGACTATCGGGCATGAATTATTGATAGTATATTAGATACATTTAAATTGCAATCCACTGAAAAGAGATTAGAATATCGGTACTGTATATTGGCCCATAAAATAGTCAATGATATAGCCCCACCTTA
This sequence comes from Diadema setosum, assembly GCA_033980235.1. NCBI lineage: Eukaryota > Metazoa > Echinodermata > Echinoidea > Diadematoida > Diadematidae > Diadema > Diadema setosum. Next base: position 32,452,102 of record CM067060.1, read on the forward strand.
GATACCTTTGTACACTTGTTTCTCGACGTGACGTGATATATCTTACCAGACATGTCCTAACGAATCAGTTATACTTATATAAGCCAAAAACAAACAATTAAAAACGTTCTTTCTCATACTCCGACAGTAAAATGTTCCGTTTAATCACCCCTTTATAATAAATTTTCAAGAAACGCCTCCGGCTTCACCAGTCTATCTTTTAATTATTTCGTATGACTACCACTTGTATTATGTTGTGTGATTTCATATGTTTTTGATTTATTTTCCATTTGTATATCATGTTACTCGATATTATTTGTGAGTCCGTATTTGATTTTGAAACTTTTGTACTTGACGCAGGGCTCCCTTGTAAACTTGCAAAGCAGGCCTTTGTGGCTCTGAACGGGACAACCCTGCTTTTAAAGAAAACATGAATGAAATTAAAAGAAATAAAGAAATGAAAACACGCAAACCATGAGTATATTGTATCTTGTTTATTGTACACTCATCATACGCGGAAAGACAATGTTAAATGCGTTGATCTCTCATTAATTGTGTTTAATTTTGAATTTTGATTTTGTTTCAACTGTTTCGTGTTCTCTTGCCGCTTCCAATCCCAGGCGCTGAGGCCCTGCACAGGTCACACATCAGCGAAGAATGGTCGCCGACTATTCGATACGACTTCTGAAATCACCCGTCGGTAGTTGGTTGTCAAATGTCCTAAAGATTTTCCTTTTTCTGCTTCTTTTTCTTTTTCTTCTTCTTCTCCTTCTTTAAGGCGGCAAATGGATACCAGTGTTTGGTGACCGGTAGGACTTACACTTCGGCAATTAAGACAAACTGGGTTGGCAGACGCAGATCCGTCATTACATGTTTTGTTGAATACATGTAAATGCATTTATATACGTGCAAATATTCGGAGAAAGTGAGAGAGATACCAACAAACCATCCGAGGCCTGTACATCTAACTGGACTGACAGATTTATGCCCAGCAACAGCAGTCTGTTGTGAAAAGCAGAGACCATGCATGCCCTTTCGAATGGCAAATGCTTTCAGCTCATAATGAAGTCTACACATTTTGTGAGTTCAATCTTAAATCAACCTTGCAAAGAATTACGTCACGATTAGTTGGGTAACTTTGATACTCGCACTTCAACTGAACTAACATTTTTCTGTATACATATCCATTGTCTACATGGTCATGTGTACAACAGCTCAATATAGTCACTGTGCGCTTGGGGCACGACTTTCCAGTCGATTTGCGAGACTTCGTCAAAAGAGCCACATTTATTTTGGCAGAACTGAAAGAAACAATGATATCAGGTCAATCAGAAAGACTGAATAGTTTCACCCGCCCCGGCAATTTTGCATTGAGCTCAGAATACTGAAGAAAATACGGCTTTATTGACGAGAAATGGCATTGACCATCTGTAGCTCTTTGTATGTTTTTATGCTAGCGTCTGTGTATTCAGTACGTATGAATGTACATGAAATCCGTTTACTACATGTTTCCTAATATCAAAAATATATTGTTTGTACAGTGGACAACGACCAGCACTTTACACAGTTAGACTCTGTCAAGACAGTAACATACACTACAAAAGTCTCCCTCACTGGCGAGAAAAATCATACTTTTCGGTAAATATCGACGCTGACATTCATCTTGATGACGGGTGGATTCCGATCTCTATCATAGTACAATTATAGTGTTGTTATAAACGCTATACATGTACCTGAAGTTAACCTGATGCCGCCTGTTCTTAGTCGTCATTGTACATAGGCCTTATAGACCTAGGCTTACGCGACAATGTTATGGTATACATATGCATGATAATGTGCGTTTCCATATCAATTTAAAAGGAACTGAATTCTATATTGTGGTATTGATCACATTCTAAGTAAATTTCACTCGACGACCAATGAGAAATAGATGGCGATCGTGTTACCAGTTTACTCAGTAAATAAGAAAAAAAAGTAAACCGAGTCTTGATTTATCTTATCAAGCGAATCTCTTACATAGTTTAAGTCTACATACTTGTACATTTAGTTTGACTTGGCTTGGTTTCCTTTTAGTATTTTGATGGTATTTCTTTATTTGGCTAGAGGCGTTTGGATAACCTCTTGACTAGCACAGCAAGCCAGCTGTGTTCCTTAGGATCATCTCGAACGCGTTGCCGTGGTTACGACAGCGATGACCAGTTCCAACCTAGGACCGTCAACTGCTAATTCTGCAGTATTTATTGGCTGACTAAATTCATCACCAATGACAAAGGAATTTTAAAAACATAATCCATCAGCGTACTGGTAGATTATTTTCTACTATTACCACGTTCTTACGCGTTTATATCATAACACTTTTTTTTTTCTCACAGATCTTATCAACAAATTCAGCAATGTATCATAAATACCAGAAAATACAAATCATTTTTTTTTTTTAAATAGCAGTATTCTATCATTTAATGTATTAGAGTGTAAAGATTTGATCTCAGGTTACCTGAAACCGTATGTCTAAGTGTTTCTTCTACAACCTCTGATCAGCAAACCCCGTTGCAAATCTCTGGACTGGAGTGATGAAACAAATTGGTCTACTTACATGTGAAACACAAACGACGTTGAAACTTTCATGCAAATTTTGTTTATTATCTTTTTCATTACAGCACATAATATTGTCTATGGAGAATTTCCCACGTCTGCTAAAGTTTGTAAAAAGTGCATTATCTTCCTACAACAATTGCAGAAGCAAGTCACTGTAAAGTACATCTCTAGTGGTGAAAAAAAATCGTTACATCGCACATGTCAAATGCGGGAAAAAATGATATTCGAGAAGCATGTTAAATAGTCTATAGAAATTTGGTCGTGGTTGGCTGTCATCAATGAATTGATGAGACGAACGTCCCAGAATGATCCCTGGCTGAGTCATGGACTTTGGACCCTGGAGCCATTCTGCATGATAGTTCCAATTATCATGACTATGAGGGAACTTCGTGTTTGTTGAGGGACGCTTAGTCTATAGGACAGGCTCGATGAGGAAGGGCTCTGAACGATTACAGCTCTATTCCAAAGTAGATTTGTTCACTTTGTCGAGACGCCATTACTGACGAATATTCGATTCTCCGAGATGATAGAGGCCTATCAATAACTTCCTATTTTCTTTTACACAAGACGAGCCAGGACGAAGGCCTACCATCAAGTCGACTGCCTCATCAATAATACGTCTACGCATCTGTTATACTATCACGCTCGGTTAAAATTAGTTCTTTGAACAAAAAAGCAACAAACCCTACACTGAGTTTAGTTACATTTTAAATGTAAAAGCACTTGGGGCGTTGTTCTTCGATCGTTTTGAAAACATGGCGGCCCTGTTTGACAATCTAGGACTGAAGTGTCAAGAATGTGGAGATAGTGAAGAAGGCGCCACTCAAGGCTACGAAGTGGTCGAGCAACGACATCTTTGCAAGACCTGCGCCGAGAGAATTGCCCACGCCATTCTCGGGGACGTGTCGGCAGGAAAAGTAAAATGGCCTTGTCCGGAGCATGACAAGAAGGAGGTGGAACTGTATTGCAAAGACTGTCAGGTTGCGATGTGCCACACCTGTGCCGTGACTACTCATGTGCGACATGAGCTAGCTGATATTTTGAAGTTTTTCGCCCAAAAGAAGAAGACAGTTAAGCAAGATTTGACGAAAATTTCCGACCTAAAATTTGAAAATCTAAGCTTTTTGGAAATGTTGACGAAATGTTCCAAAGATATCGATGAACATTTCGATGCTCTCGAGAGTAAATTGTCAACGACATTTACCACAAAATTGATGGATGCTGAGAAGAAAAGGAAATCAGAGATCGAAGAGGCCAGAAAGCGAGCTAAAGAAGAAATCGACAAGATTATACAGGAGAGAGAATCATCGATTGTAGAGATTAATGCTCGTGTCGACGACGTAAAGGTTGTCTTAGAAAAGAAAAACAACTCTGTGTCATCAGAGCTACAGGACATAAAAAGTTGCCTTCATCTTAAGATATCAAAGGCAAGGGAAACAACCATCGTGTCTCTAAAATCAATCGATGCCGAGGATTCAGTCGCAAAGTCCCTGTTGGATGATTGTGACAGCAAAGTTTTCCATGATAGACTACAGAACCTAGACATGTCAACCATTGCAAAAATTCCTTCCACTGACAAAGATCTTCCAGCATTGTTGACATCTATCGCTAAAAAGGTCAGTTATAAGAGAGAAGACGGAGAGCGTAATGTGGGCTTCCTTGCTGGAACCAAACGATCGTTCGAGATGGTGAAAACGATCAAAGTTTCTTCTGACATTGAAGAACCTTTCCTGGTGTGTCGTGTTAATCAGCAAGCGATTGCAATTCGCGACGGACCTGGTCAGGGCCTCTATAAAGTTGATGTGGAAAGTGGCACGATTAATCCTCTGATGGTCGCCGACAAAAATCGAGGTATCTTTGACGCGGCATTTCTTGGCAATGACCGATTTGCATACAGCGATTATAAAAAAGGAATAATCTACATCCGCAGCATGGGCAACGAAAAAAATGAATTCCATGAAGACTTACCAAATGATGGCTCACGCTACGCTTACCTAAGTGTTGATAGCAGTGGTATGCTCCTAGCCGCCGACCACGTTCACGGCATGTTCTATGTGATCGATCCAACAACGGGGACGATATGTTGTACGATCAGCGACGTCGAAGCGACGACGGTACTAAGCTTTGAATCACTTGATAATGGGGAAGTTGTCATCAGATCGGGACCTGACGAGCTCTCCTTGGTCAATTTGTCGTCAGGAAAGATCAAGAAGATAATATCCCTGAAGGACTGGAATCAGAGAATTAACTGCCACGTTGGTGCAGACAACAGGATTTATGTTATTTATCGCGATGAACCAGAGCGGAGTTCTACAGGAAGGGTAGGCGTACTCTCCACGGATGGAACAACACGACAACCAAATCTGATAGAATTCCCCACATCATGTTTTTACCGATATCGGCCGAGATGCGTGATGCCAGTGCCTGGCACGTTGGTAATCTTGAACGGCAGTGTACTCCTTGTTTACAAAGAAACCCCCGGGGCTATATACTGAACTATAAACCTCTTTGACAAACAAAAGTCATGAAGATTTCAACATTCGCAGTTTTCTTGAGTTAGATTATTGCTGACAGCGTAGGCCTAAATAACTGTCATAATTTTATTATACTGAACATGATTACTTGATGTTGTTTCAAAATGGAACATTTCATGAATTAAGTGTAATATTATTTTCCACAAGGTAATTATTCAAACCTTCTCAATGAAGAAAATAGATATATATATATATATATATATATGCAAATGTTAGAGTAATCGAGCTACTTTCCAACACGTTCTAGAATACGTGCGAAATTGGAAGAGTGTGAACTCACGAATCAGAATTTGTATTGATATGCTGTGATTAATGTTTATATAGTGAGTAACTATATTGACGTATCTCCGAAGAACGATAAATGTGGATTCCTGTTTGCTTCGGTGGCCGCGTTCATTGCGTGTATATTCTGTCGACCACATTCAAAATGATGTCGGTCCACAAAATCTATCTTTTGGTGGCCCAATCGGGCAACTTATGTTCAAAATGGATTGTCCCTTTTGCTTCTATTTTGGGCCATAGTACTTTAGTACATTACGTTTCTATTCGGGTGACCAAAAAGTTAGTGTCGAGCACTGCATATATAGGTTCAAGTGCTCCACAGTGTTAGTGTGCTTGAATGAACATGTCTGTATAGCAAAAGGAACACTTGAACACAACGTGTGTGTTTGTGAGATGTATTTTTTTTTTGTTCCAAATCTTTTTTCTTTTCTTTTGCTGATGATGTGACGACTGTGTATATGCTCATGAGAAGCATTCGAAATGCCCTGAAAAGTGAGCGCTTGATAAAAAAAAAAGATTTCTACATGATAACATTATTTGACGAATCACAAAGTTTTATTAATCTTCTTGTCTTTCGAAGAAGCAAAGCGATACAGTGCATGGACAAGGCCTCTCAGCATCTTCAAGTTGAGGCCCTGGGTTCGATCCCAAACCGCTTTTCCTGAGAAAAGATATTTTACTCGCATTGTCACTAATGACAATGCAACGAATACACATGGGGCCAATGGGGTGGGGGGGGGGGTCGTCTCCACATTGCAATCTGGTAGGTTCGTGCAAAAACTGAAGCGGCTACCCGTACAAGACAATAATATTATCGCTATTCATGTCATTATCATCATTATTACGTTTTTAGTTCGCGGTATCATCATTGTGACCTGATGCATAATGAGGTAAAAAAAAAAAAAAAATCGCAGGAAATGTTACTGCTTCTTACTGTAAGACTCATGGTTACTGATATCATCTAATTCCATTCTAATTCATCTCTTCTTTGCTGTCCCAAAGCCATCTATTTTCAAGAGAAATATTCAACTTAGATGTTAGACACCATGGCTATGTAGTCCAGGATTTTGCCGTTCATTTTCTATATCTATGTAGCAGCCTTTAAGTGCACTCTAAAGTAGCTGAGAGGTATCTACTCGATAAACTCTTATTACAGTTGCCATATTGTTTGAATATGAATTTTTGTGAGCAATATGACTGCTTCATAAAAACGTGTGAAACTTAAGAATTATCCAAATTTCATACTATTTATCCGATTTTAAAGAAACCTCTACGGAGCTCTATACCATTCAGTTTATTAGGATTGCTCTGTTTGGTGGAGTCAATCTTTGCACTTGAAGATGAAGTATGAAAGAACCCGCGATTGTCAAGTTGATCTGTGTTTGAAGGTTGGAATCAATAGTCAATGCGTTCATCCCTTTGTTCTTTTCATCTTGACGACCTGTTTGCTAAATGAATGAAATTGTAATGATCTACAGTCTTCTCTTCTTTCTCTTTTTCTTCTCTCGTTATTGATTATAGGAATAACATTTACAACGGAAAATAAATTATTTGGTTTTGGGGGTATTAAAAATTCGGCATTGAATTGTATTACCATGCTTGTGAGATATGAAATTTATGTTTGTAAAATAAGAAAAATAAAACCTCGTTTTGATTTATGTAAATATAGTATAAGGGAATATTATGATAAAGAGAAATTTATTGCAAGAAATAATCATAAGTTGCAAGTGTTTCAGAAAAAATGGTGTCTCTTTAGACACCTTTTTTCTTGATGTATATTATATTGTATTGAATTCGAAAAAGTATGATGTTATTTGAAATATGATGTATTACGTGTACAGATGAAAGAGAATAATAAATATCCCAGTGAGGGGAAAAAAAGTCAGACGCAATGTTGTTTTGTTCAACCAGCTCACCTGGCTTCATTACTCGTATAATACGTCCATTGAACACCAACAGATATTGATCAAATGAACTTGGTGAAGCCTTGAGATACAACTTTGTGTTTGTCTTTCTTTCCACTTTTCCTTCTTCCTACTTACTTCACTAACATATACAGGCGACTTTTTGTAAACCTCGGGACAGGGTATTTTCTTTCGTTATATTGCGATTTCGTCTTATAAACAAATAAGATATAATGAAAAAACGCAATCATAGGTATACCTTTGTTTATTGTGCGCACAGCTTACGTGGAAAGGCAATGTTAGATGCGTAGCTATTTCAGTTGTGTTTAAATGCTGCAATTAAGGAGACAGCATAATGTCTACTTATGTTGTTGATATAAAGAATGAATAACAATGGGCCAATTAGTAAGCTACCCTGGGAAACAACGCAGATAACATCTTGTTGGGGGAGAAACAGCAGCCATCAATCGAAATAAATTGCTTGGGGTTCTTGAGGTACTTCCTGAGCTATAATCTCTCAAGGTCTCTTACAACGTATACCATAATGTTAAAATTTGTGAAGGAGATGTATGTTGTGAGCGATAGTGTCGAAAGCTTCGGAGAGGTCCAGGAATACGCCTGCTGTGTGTTGAAATTTGTCTAAAGCTTTCCCAACGTTTTCAATAAAGGTAAGAAGTACATAAAAAGTGCAATGTCTGTTTCGGAAGCCAAAGTATGTGTTGGAAATGATATCATAAATATTCAAAAATTCTAAAAGTTCTAAGATCAACTATTTTTCCAAGCTATATAGAAATAGATGTCAATAATGAAACTGATCTGTAATTACAAATATTTTCTTTCTCTCCTTTAGTATAACCAATGATTTCCTTAGATATTTTCAAAGTATTCGGGACAGCCCAATTTTGTAAAGATAAATTGAAAATATAACTTAAAGTTCAAGAGTAACATATATTATGCTTTTTGATAGAACATTATCAATGCAATTATATCCGTCACTTCGTTTATCTTTTGATATTACCAAAAGGTAATTAATATACATTGCTTCTTCCCGTATACGGATAAGAAAAAGAAAGGAAGATAGATAAATTGAAGCTTAATCCCCCAAATTCATAAGATTCTCCATTATTAGAGGGGATACTTTTGTAAAGATTTTTTTTTCTATGCAGTCTGAGAAAAATAATAATCGAAGGTTTGTAGCCATTTGAGTAATATAATGAATTACTACCTCATTACATTTTTCTTCGTTGTATCTTGCTAATGATTACATCTATTTATAGCATAACTGATAATTTTCCATGTATCTTTCATGTCATTTTTTAAAACAAAATATCAGATCATTGAAATACTGTATTTTTGCTGCAGTATCTTGGTAAGTATGCTTTTGTACGTAGTATACACTTACAATGAAACTGTTCAGTCCGATTTATTAAATATAAATTAATATATATATATATATATATATATATATATATATATAATGGAGGGAGAGAGAGAGAGAGATTGTTTTTGCGATTAATCGAACGTAAAAGTGACTTGGAAATCCATCTAGGGGAGCCGTGGTACTTTTCTATACTTAGATTTTGGTTTCAATAAAGGAATATGTTTTTCTAAGTATGAAAGTTATTATAGGATAAATTTCTATACTGGGAATTATGAACAACAGACCAGTCTAATCTTCTGAGGCCATCTTTAAGGATTTTTCAAGAAAATAGATGACAGAGAGTCAAGAAACTCTTGAGGAATGCTTTGGTTGTGGCATTTAGCGACATTGAAATCCCCTACAAGAAAACAATCCTTATTGAAAATAGTGATATGCGCTATAACCAGGTTCCGCATAACCATATGTCCTAACAACTTTGTGCAACTCGAATGAGGAGGTCTATATGACCATGACTAATATATTCTTAGAATAAGAAACATCGATTTCAACCGTATGGATGATTCAATATCCTCATTCATAACACTGAGTTCGCTGTGAATTAAACACTCTAAATCTTCTTTGATATAAAAAGCAACTGCACGGCCAGTCCGATTTTTTTTTTCCTGCTATTTTCAATCAGATAATAACCAGGTTGAGAATACTAGTGTATCGAATTCTCTGTGAGCCAAGTTTCTGTAAGTCCAATCACCGAAAATGTATAAAGACTGAGGTGGTTTATCAAGCAATAGTTTTCAAAGTATCAAAATTACATCGAAGATTTCTCATATTTAAATTCATTATTGAAAAATTATCTTTTACATTGCGAAATGATTTAAACACGTTTATTGTACAATAATCTGAACTGCTATAATGTATTATATAATTATCATTCCAATTTGCAGTGCTAGCGAGGAAATTAACTCCTTCTCCAAAGCGGTTTCCATAATTAATAGAATCGAAGTAGTTTACATTGGAGGGCGTTCTTATATCGGAGACATCAAAGGGGTTGTCCAGATGTTAATGAGGAAAAAAAAGTACATGTACTATGATCAGCCATCTATTAGGAATTAAATATCGAAAGTGGAACATGGTGATGCACTTCCGCGGCGCTATCAAGAGAAGAATACGTCATTATGTCAACAGAACACTGAAATGCAAGAGATTATTCAGCAGACAGGCAGAGGGGTGAAAGTTGTGATGTGAGTTTTCTTCATTTCGTCTCCATACAGATGCAATTTGTTAGATTGCAACTGCTGATCTATAATTTGCGTAAAAATCTCTTGCTTTCATGTCAGTATGCCTTGTCCGCCTTGGACTACTAAGATAACAATGTCGGAAGTTTGGAGCTTACCCCCTATTCCAAGTTTCCATCGTGTCACGGCCGGCAACCAGGGATAGCCTGGTGGTAGTGTCGCTGCCCCGAAAGCAGTAGAGGAGAGGTTCGATTCACGCTGCATGGTTCCCTTTTTTCCGACATGTTTGATAAAAATATGTTATCATAGATCAGCAGTTGCGATTTTATTTGTAGAGGAAGACATATTATAGAAGAATCACACCTCAATAAAAGTGTACTCTCATCAAGGTACGGCAAAAGGGCTGAATGATCATACTTTTTTCCATGTTTTAGTCATCAGTTTCATGCACGCGCTTTTATTTTGCTTCTGTCAATTGATTCATTTCTGTAATTATCCTAATAGGTTTTTCACGGACAATTAATACTAAATTGTAGTGACCACTGATGATCATTGCCTTTGCTGACATTAAATCTACATGTATATCATTTTTTTTTTTCAGCTTCAGATCTTCATGACATTTCCCTGCTTGGAAGCAGCATCAAGTCACCAAACCAGACGACCTACAAAGTGTGATATACAGGCGAGACATCTTTTGACTTGCATATATTGAATTGATTTACTGAATTCAACTGACAGTTCCAGCACATTTTGTTTTTCATATTTTAATAATATAATATATATGTAATATATATATAATAAACAAAAAAAGACAAACAAATAAGAAGCGAGATGTGATAAACAGTGGGTTATGATTAGAAAGTGTGTTAGCGTACTTAAGACTACTCCCGAAAACAAGATGTGAAATATGAAGGAACCGCAAAATCATAGCTTGTAACAGGGAAACAAATACCAATGTAAAATACGTTAATGCTAATGACATAATTATATAAAAGGTAAATGACAAGGCAAAAGAGCAAAAGAAATCAAAGAAAAATAGGAAAAAGAAGAAGAATGAGAACTATGGGTGAAGAAAAAGCTGACATATAAGTACACAACCACAGAAAGTACATAACGATTATGGTAGTTTGATTTAGCATATATTGTGTGCACAATACATCAAAATTCAACTGAATATAACTTTCAAGTAATTCTTCAAAATTTACGTTCAAATTCTTCAACGTTTGAATGATTAACGCCTGCAAGGTGGGAAAGCGCATAATATAGGACTACCGTACGCAGAACTGCGTTCCCTTTGTAGACCTACAATGGAATAGTTTCTCATACGCATACGAGAGTAAAGTCACATCCAATTCAAGGAATCACCTTAGAATAATTCGTGTTTGATTTTACCATAGTTGCCCCAGTCACCAATGAACTATTGTGACGAATAGTTTACTAACATGACCTCTGGACCCAGTAGTCACTCTGCGCTGCAGGACGTGCTTGTTCTAACTACGAAAGTGTTCATGGTGTTAGTGCTTCGTTGTTCAGGCCGTGCGTGAGGAAGAGCACGACGTGTATATCATACATAACGTTACGTGGGGGCTCTGAGAGAATCACAACTCTATATTATTATTCCAAAGGAGGATAATTTGTTTCACTAGCGAATATGACACCGTTGTTTCCCCAAGTTTGCGCTCATTATACTCTCCCTTTCGTTGTACACAAGACGAATTTGGATATCCAGCTTTACGATACTTCGACGGCTCATTTTTAGTGCTACCACGATCTGCCACAAATTAGTTTTTTGCAGACGAACTGCAGACTTGAATTACGCTGCGGGAAGTTGTACTTAGCGAGTAGTCGTTTCATCGCTATAGAAAATGGCGGCCCTGTTTGACAGTCTAGGACTAAAGTGTCAAGAATGTGGAGACAGCGAAGAAGGCGCCACTCAAGGCTACAAAGTGGTCGAGCAACGACATCTTTGCAAGACCTGCGCCGAGCGAATTGCACATGCTATTCTCGGGGACGTGTCGGCAGGAAAAGTGAAGTGGCCTTGTCCGGAGCATGACAAGAAGGAGGTGGAACTGTATTGCAAAGACTGTCAGGTTCCTATGTGCCACACCTGTGCCGTGACTACTCATGTGCGACATGAACTAGCTGATATTTTGAAGTTTTTCGCCCAGAAGAAGAAGACAATTGAGCAAGATTTGACCGAAATATCCGATATAAAATCTGAAAATCTATGCTTCTTGGAAATGTTGACGAAATGTTCCAAAGATATCGATGAACATTTCGATGCTCTTGAGAGTAAATTGTCAACGACATTAACCACAAAGTTGATGGACGCCGAGAAGAAAAGGAATTCAGAGATTGAAGAGGCCAGAAAGCGAGCTAAAGAAGAAATTGACAAGATTATAGAGAAGAGAGAATCGTCGATTGCAGAGATTAATGCCCAGATCGACGAGGTAAAGTTTGACTTAAAAAAGAAAAACAACTCTGTGTCAGCAGAGCTACAGGACATGAAAAGTCGTCTTCATCTTAAGATATCACATGCAAGGGAAACAACCAACGTGTCTCTAAAAACAATCGATGCCGAGGATTCAGTCGCAAAGTCTCTGTTGGATGACTGTGAGAGCAAAGTTTTCCGTGAAAGACTGCAAAACCTAGACATGTCAACTTTTGAAAAGATTCCTTCCACTGACAAAGGTCTTCCAGCATTGTTGACATCTGTCGCTAAAAAGGTCAGTTATAAGAGAGAAGACGGAGAGCGTAATGTGGGCTTCCTGACTGGAACCAAACGATCGTTCGAAATGGTGAAAACGATCAAAGTACCTGATGACATTGAAGAACCTTTCCTGGTGTGCCGTGTTAATCAGCAAGCGGTTGCAATTCGCGACGGGGCTGGTCAGGGCCTGTACAAAGTTGATGTGGAAAGTGGCACGATTGATCCTCTGATGATCGCCGACAAAAAACGAGGTATCTGGGATGCAGCATTTTTAGGCAGTGATCGCTTTGCATACAGCGATTATAAAAAGGGAATGATCTATATCTGCAGGATGGACAACGATAAAATCGAATTCCATCAAGACTTACCAGACGATGGCTCACGCTACGCTTACCTAAGTGCTGATAGCAGAGATAGGCTCCTTGCCGCCGACCATGTTCAAGGTGTGTTCTATGTGATCGATCCAAAAACGGGGACGATATGTCGTACGGTTAGCGATATCGAAGCGAGGACGATACAAAGTTTCGACTCACTTGAGAATGGAGAAATTGTCATCAAATCGGGACGTGCCGAGATCTCCTGGGTTTATTTGTCGTCAGGAAAGGTCAAGAAAATAATATCCCTGAAGGACTGGAATCAGAGAATTAATTGCCACGTTGGTGCAGACAACAGGATCTATGTTCTTTATCGCGATGAACAAGAGCAAAGCTTCACAGGAAAGGTTGGCGTACTCTCCTCGGATGGAACCACACGACAACCAAATCTGATCGAATTCCCCACATCGTGGTTATATCGATATCGCCCGAGATGCGTGATGCCCAGGCCTGGCACGTTGGTAATCTTGAACGGCAGTGTACTCCTCGTTTACAAAGAGACACCCGGGGCTGGTGACCTATAGGCTAAGGATCTCTTTGAGAAATGGAATACGAAGTCATGAATAACTCAACATTCGCAGTTTTCTTGAGTTTAATTACTGCTGACAACATACCTAACTGTCATAATCATATCATAATCAATGTGATTGCATGATGTTGTTTCAAAATGTTACATTTTGTGGATGACATTATTTTCCACAAGGTAACAGCTTACATGATTATTCAAAACTCATTTATGTGAACAAATGTTACAGTAATTGAACTGTTTTCTAAGATGTACTTTATAGAGAGAATATATACGACATTGGATCTGAGGCAGTGTGACCGCATCCATTCTGTGTGTACTGGCGACCACATTATGGAGTTTACCTGGAGGTATAACATGGGAGAAGCTAGCCGCCTTGTGTTTTTGTTGGCAGGACTGTGACTGTTTTGACTTCCATTACTAGAAAAAAAAAAAAAAACTTTAGAAGACCCTCTTTCCCCTCCTGGTGGACATGTTGGGTTGGAAACTGATGCAAATACAGACAACTTAACCCAAGTAGACGTCACACAGGTAGAAATATTGCTTAAGTCGAAGAAAAAGTCTAGCCTGGATGGATACAAAAGATGTGTTTTTCTATTGTATAAGTCAATAGATTTATCACATGTATTTTATCAGATGTAGTTTTAGGGTTCAACTACCCCACAGTATTAACGTGTAGGCCACTTGACTGAACAACTATATCAATAAGAATATGTAGTGACACTGAAGTACGTTATTCTAACATGATGCCTATGTTTAAATTCATTTTTCCCCTAAATCTTTGGTGATGATTTGATGACTATGTATATGTGCGCATGACAAGCTTTTCTATTCGAAACACCTTCTTTACCAGAAATTCCCTTAAAGTGAGCTCTTGATAAATAAGATTTTCTACATGATGACTTACAGATATTATAACAAGTCGCAGAGTTTTCGGGGAAGCACCGCGGTACAGTGGACAAGGTTCTACATCTTAACAGAATTCCAGCCGAAGGTCCCGGTGACTGTCACGTTGATCTGTGTTTGAAGGTCGAAGTTAATGGTCAATGCGTTCATCCCTCTGTTCTTTTCATCTTCACCATCTGTTTGCTATATGAATGAAATTGAAATGATATTCTGTTTTCTTTTCTTCTCTTATTCTTCTCTCACTTCCGCTCTCTTTTGTCAACTTCTTATAGCCGGTTGTGGTGCTCTGAACGCTATGTATCAAATAAATTTTTGTTATGGCATGTCCCATGGATGGTGGCAAGAACTAAGCTATTTCCCCCTTCAATATACGGTTGAGAGCAATATCCCCTACTTCATGGAAACATGTGTAAAATATAAATACGCAAATTTCATGTTCTATATCCCATTTTAAAGAAACCTCTACGGGGCTCTACCATTCTGTATATTAGAAATACCCTATTAAAGGTAATGGAGTCAAATTTTTTAAGTACCGGCGACTGTCAAGTCGGGTCTCAGTTTGAAGGTCCCAATTGATGTCCATGTGTTCATCCCTTTGTTCTCTTAATTTTAACCACCTGTTTGTAAAATGGATGAAACTGTAATGATCTGTCCCCTTCAGTTCTTACTTCTCTCGTTCCCGCTTCTATCTGTCGCCTTATTGCCGGTTGTGGTGCGCTAAACCTATCGATAAAAAAAAAATATTTTTTTAAAAGTCAGATTGAATGTTTCTTAGGTCACCTTGCTTGATTATTTCATTATTTCATCTTAACAAATGTTGGAAGTAAGAAATTTGTGAAGATGTGAGATACAACTTTCTGTTTGCCCATCTTCCACTTTCCCATCGGTCCTCTATCCTTATCATTATACACACAACTCCCATTCTCACGTATAGTTCTCGGGACTGGCAGTTTTCTTACATTGTTTAGAAATTTCGTTATAGCCAAACAAAAACAAATTATGTACCGTATTTTCTTTAAAGAAACTAAGCAATCTAGATTGATAGTCACGCCCTAACTCACATCTTCAATCACTCAATTCAATCTGGTTATTTTCCATCGGACTCTAAACTTTCTAACATTGTTCCTATTGCAAAAAGTAAATCCTAAAACGACGTGAACAATTTCCGTCCAATATTCCTTTTGACCATGGTTTCGAAAGTGTTTGAAAGGCGATTCATGCACAGCTGCTTAACTAATTAGTGGACAAAGAAAAGCTGATGTCTGATCGTCAGTCGGGCTTCAGGCCAAAGCATTCAACTTGTGCGACCTACTTACAATAACCTCGATAAATGGCGATTGACAGGTGCAGTCTTTTTAGATTTGAAAAAGGCTTTCGACACTATTCCACATGATCTTCTATTAATGAAGTTGACTTCTTTTGGTATTAAAGGGATGGAGCTGGCATGGTTTTAAGTCCTAATTTACAGGTTCACCCCCAAACAAATATATCCCTTTATGTAGATGATACGACGGTCTTTTCCTCAGGTTTTGGCGTGAAGTCAGTGTATAAAGAACTTCAAACAGATATACTTGTTTTTAGCCAATGGTTTATGGGAAAAAGAATGATGGTTAATACAGATAAAACAAAAATAATGTTATTTAAATCCGGTAATAAAAATAATTTCTCTGAGTTAGAAATTACCATGAACGGGAGAAGACTTGAAAATGCTACAAAGTTTAAGTACCTCGACGCGACGGTTGACCAAAACCTCGACTGGTCTCCTCAGGTTAATGAAGTAACAAGAAAAGTATCGTATGTTATTATGTGTATACGTAGAATTAAACACTGTTTAACAAAAGATATGTTAATTCAATTATATTTTTCTTTGCTTCTTCCTCATATTGACTATGTGTTGTACAGTATGGGGATTGTTGTGTGTTTTTTTTTGGACGCTTTTTATAGCCTTTATTCAGACCAATCAAATGAAATTGTTACATTGTAGTGACACAAAATATAACTATAATACACGTTGGTAATCTTGAACGGCAGTGTACTCCTCGTTTACAAAGAGACACCCGGTGCTAGTGAACTATAAACCTTTGAGAAATAGAATACGAGTAAAGTCATAAAACATTCGCAGTTTTCTTGAGTTGAATAATTGTTGACAGCGTATATAATTGTCATAATTTTATTATAATCAATATCATATCGTGATGCTGTTTAAAAATGTAACATTTTGTGAATGAGGGTGATATCATATTTCACAAGGTAGCAGCTAAAATGATCATTCAAACCTTCTCAATATATGCAAATGTTACAGTAACTGAGCTTTTTTCTTACATATGTACCTGCTAGAATACGTATGACGTTGGAAGCAGTGTAACGGATAAACGTTTTATATTCATTGCTGTGTAATGGATAATATCCATGCTTTTCCGGCAGCATCCATTGTGTGTGTTCTGTCGACCACATTAATGTTGCTGTTCGAGTTTATTAGGAGATGTAACATGAGAGCCGCCTTGTGTTTTTGTTGACAGGGCTCTCAGTGTTTGACTTCTGTTACCAAAAAAAGTAAATAAATAAATAAATAAATAGATAAATAAATAAATAAATAAATAAGGGAATTGTGGAAGACCTTCTCTCCCCTCCTGGTGGACATGTTCGGTTGGAAATTGATTCAAATGCAGACAACCCAGCCTAAGTCGACGTACGATCGCACTGGTTGAAATATCAGCTATCAACGTCGAACGTCATTGTATAAGTCGATAGATTATAAGAGGCACATCAGGGGTAGTCTTAGGTTCAACTACTCCATAGTGTTGACGTATACTTCACTGAATATCATCAGTATGAATAGGCAGTGACACTGAAGTACATTATTTTAACATAATTATTTATGTTTAATGTTTTTTTGTTAATATCTTTGTTTGGTGATGATGTGATGACTATGTTCTGTCTCCTCTCTCTCTCTCTCTCTCTCTCTCTCATGTCTATTTTCCCAATTTCTATTAGTTCCTTCCTTCAATGCGCATAGAGACATTAATCTCTTTCTCGTGATATGCGCTATACAAATACTGTGTATTATTATCCATACAGAGGATTTTTGGAGCCCAAATACAAGTGCTATTTTGTCGACGCACCTCATAACCTACGACCCACTTAGAAAGTTTGTTGAACTCGACCAATATTTTTTGCCGAGGCAACCAATATTTAAAATATTGGACGGCAAGAGGGGGATTTCCCAAAGTTTTTATAAACTGCACCGTGATTGGCAGAGATATATACGAGATGACCTGAAATATGAAGTAAAAACGTTTGTGATTGGTCAATCACGAATTAACTAAAATATCGTTTCTTCTAAATTTCTGTGTTTATACAGACACATTTCATATATCAATTAGTTGAAATTGTTTTGCATACAATTTTTCAAAATATCACTTTCATACCAGGAAATTAAATTTAGGTTTGATGAAAACAAGTTGCATTTTTTGTGCAGGCGACGATTGATCAGCTCAGCGCTACTGCTAGATAGCCCGCGCGCGATTTACAAATACAGTACATGTAGCCGGCCGCCGCCGCTTGCATTTACATGCATAATGTGTTACTAAGTACAGTATAGTAGGCCATACAGTACTACTAAAGTAAATCTTTCACGATCTACGGTAGATGAAACGTGAATTGTGTCTCAGATCTCGGATACAAGAACATCTAATTCTGGTCTAAATTAGCTAGATCTCGGCCTAACAGTAACATGACGGCTACCATGGATACATAGATCACTGTTTTATCAGGGAATGAAGTAGATTAACTTGCACTGAAGCGTGTACCGGTACCATACCCCATGTCAAGATCAAGTACAGTAGGAGACCATACAGCACTCGGAGACAGAAAGGGTAAGTGAAAATCTTCTTTGCTAAAATCCTCTGTAGGATAATAATGATAATATTGGATGTCCTATTTTCGATTAATACAAGGAAATATTGGACTCGCTAAGCAAAATATTGGACTCGTCTTCGACTCGTCCAATATTTGTGCATAGCTCGTCCAATATTTCCTTGTATTAATCTCAAGGCCATCCAATATTATATAATTATTATTATTATTATTATTATTGTCATTATGTTATAATGCAGAAGAGAGACTTTTTTATGCGAAACTCCCGCTTTTCAAGAAATTCCGTAAAAGTGAGTGTTTGATGCATAAGATTTTCTACGTGATAACTTGAAGACATTATGACTAGTCACAAAGTTTTCTGGGAAGCACCGCGATGTTCGAGTGGAGAAGGTTCTGCATCTTCAAGCTGAAGGTCTGTATGGATTCAATTCCAAACCACTTTTCCTTTAATAGAAATACGATGTTTGACTCACAATGTCACTAATGACCCAGATGAATCTGAGCATGCTCCGGAAAGCTTACTGCTTAATTAGAACACTTATGGTCATTGTTATAATCTAATCCCCTTCTCATTTATCCCTTCTTAAAGGGGCATTCTAAACGATTTTCATTATTTCACATCGTATTGTACATAAATCAACAGTTCCATGTATAGATTTATGGAATTTATTGCGGTCTTTGACTGAGCAGAGAAACCAATACTCTGAAAAATCGTAAACAAATTACGCTGAACATTCTTGATGACATAGAAGCTTCACGTACTGACGTATTTCAGAAATGTAGCAGTGTAATTCCATTGCAGTACCGCTTGATTGACAAGTTCACCTGTGTAAGTTGTATGCTTACCTTCTTCTTTTGTTCTGCTTCCTTGAGCCCCAACTCATGCATTCTTATGGTGAGGCTGCATGTCATTATTATTGTTCATTGCAATATGTCATCAATTTTGAAAACATTCCTATTCATCATCCCAATCACTATAAATTCTGAAACAAGTATTGTACTCAGTATAAGTAATTTATCGTTGTTCAAATGTAAAAATCTGAAAAAATCATCCGGAGGTCTCCTTTACGCTCTCCCAAACCCATCTATATTAAAGTGAAGTTTAAATTGTAGTCAGTGTAGACACCACGTTGACGTGTCCAGGATTTTGCCATTCATTCTCTTTTTATAGCAGCCATGTGCACTCAGTATATAGTGGCTATAAAGGGGTATCCGATGAACTTTTGTTATACAGCATGTCCCATGGTTGGCAACAACTAAGCTATTTTTTTTAAAGCTACTGTTTACCACTGGGAGCAATGATATGAAAACAATTCAAGTTTTCACATTTGATGTATAGTGTAGGTTAGTTGTATCACAAAACATCCTATATCATATAAATATTTTGCAATAAAGCCTATAAGGAAATATCGCTATTTTTTTTTCAATAGACCATAACTGTAGACCGTTTATTCTATAGATCTTATTATAACTATTGTTCACATTTTGTATATTTAACAGTACTTAACATTGACTATACTGATTGATATTTTTACAATGGTCGTTTCTACCCCTTACATTTTAGAACTATTTTGAAGCACTAAAGCAGGGTTTTTATTTCATCTGCAAATGGTGAATAATGCCTTTAATGATACGGTTGTGAGCGATTTTACCTACTTCATGGAAACGTGTGAAATTTTGATATTATACAAATTTCATATTCTATATCAAATTTTACATAAACGTCTACCGGGATATCATACCATTCTGTTCATCAGAAATACTCTATTCAATGGAGCCATCCTCTGCATTTAAATAAATAACGTTTGAAAGTACCGGCGACTGTCGAGTTGAATCTGTGTTTGAAGGTAACAGTTAATGGTCAATGTGTTCATGAGAATGTGTCTGAGACAGCTGGAGAAGGATCAATCTTAAATTGTTATAACATCGGTGACCAATATCTAATGGTCTTCACTGCAGGGGAAATCCACCCCAACAAATAGATTAACTGCAAAAGAAAGTGGGAAAAATCCCACAGAACGTTTAAAAAATGACAGAAATCTGATAAGAAAAAAAGGAAAATAATATGACATTTTCAAATTTCACATTTTTTGAAAGCATTTCACTAGTTCTTATGAATACTAAGTATTCAAATGAGCAAGTTGATGATGTCATGCCCTCACAATCTTTCACGTATGTTGTAAATGAGATTCGGGAAAATTCTTACTTTTATCTGATACAGGTAAAAGCATATTCCCATACCAAAATATATCAGAGGTAATTTTGTTCTTTTATGTTTTGGGTTCTTTTAAGTCAAGTTTCATATTCATACAGCTGAAATATGAGATTTTTTTTTGTCATTTCTGTGTATGAAATGAATGAGATATTGTGAGAGTATGGAATCATCGACTTGATAATTTGAATATTTATAACGAATGGTCAAGAAGTGCCTGTGCTCCGAAAAAAAAAGACCCACGAAATTTCAGATGTCATAGTTTCCTTATTTCTCATCCGATTTTGATCATTCTTTCACTGTTCTGCTGAGATTTTTCCTGTTTCACATGAAACTGATAACATTTCGGAGTGCATTTCTTCTGTAAGACAATTTGCAAACCTACCAATCACCAGGTGTTTTTTTTTTTTTTTTTTTTTTTGGGGGGGGGGGGGGGGTTGTAAGGCGCTTTTCGCAAGGCGCTTGCCAATCACATGCCAATCGATCGGCAACCGCTATAAAGGTTGCAACCAGTCGCCCATCGAAGATGTTGAGGTTTGTTTCCCAATTAGTTGTCGATGGTCTCCAGAAATATTTGGTAAGTAACAAAAGAATGGTGAAAAAACAAATCACAATAGTACAGTTGTACATAATGCACACATATGCGTGCATTTGCCCACCTCAGAGAAAAAACATAAAGACGCGACATCGTACAAAGAGGAGGGCATAACGGTATTACAAAACCAAGTATAAGAAGAGAGACGAAAAAGAAAAGGAAAATGAGCAGAGAAGAGTGTAGAGAGGTCTGTACGTCATTAGAATACGCCACTCCATCGTCGGGACAGGTGAAATCAGAAATGCTTTTACAAGAAAAAAAAAATCTAGTGTTAAATGCCGAAAGCAAATATTTCCTTACGTTTAAATGTGATAAGCTAACAAATTCTTTTAAGTTGATGTCAAGGTCATTCCAAAGTTTCGGTCCAGTATAAACGAATGTATTTTGTTCCTGAACACGGGAAGATTAAATTCATTTGATTAGCGCGTGAGATATTCAAGCATTTCGATGAAAAAAAAAAATCTTGGGAACATGATTACTGTTATAATTCTACATAAACCGACAAAGTTAAAATGCGTACAAATGAAACAAAACAAAACAAACAAACAAAAATCATCAATATGTGTTTGTGGGTGAACGTTGATAACAATTTTTGGGGTCTTCTTGTGCAATAATAGAAGTTTATCTAGTAGTGTCTGGTAATCATTGCCCCAAGCTACTATTCAGTAATTCAGATACGGTATTATCAAACTTGAATGCAACATCATTATTGCAGACAAAAGAAGTCAATATTTTAAAATCACTACACATGTATCACGTGAAAATAATGTTGCAAATACTATCAATGTTATATTTCCATGAAAGCTTATTATCTACACAACTACCTAAATTTTGATGGACAAAACTACTTCTACGGGAGTACTGTCAATGTTACCTGTAGAGAGTTATCTAATGAGTAGCTAAAAACATTCATTTTGTCTTTGTAATGATACCTTATGTCCCTGTCACACTTTGCTGGATAAGGTAAACGTATGAGAAACGAATATCGATTTTTGGCATTCGTTCATATCCATTAAAATGCGTTTCATGTCCATTTCATCCTTTGGTTCGACGTTTATCTTCCGGTGATTTCCGTCAGAGCTGCCAGAAAACTTTGGGCATGCACAATTTTTTTTTCTCGCCAAAAACGGATAACGCGATCCGACCCTTGTCCGATAGTTGCACGTTTTCTCCTGTAACTGTTCAACGTGTTTCCATCCGCTAGGCCTCCTTTAAAGTCCAAGAGATGGAAGGGATGGCTTGGCTATGCACAGCATATCAAACGCATACCCACGGTATAAGACTAGCGGGCAAAACGCATGTAGTTGCGGATGACAAACGAACAGGACGGCCATTAGTGATGGTGACAGCATATCTACAGGATGTCTACAGCACATCCACAGAACATGAACAGGACATGAAGCTGATGTTTAACGAATATGTACCCACCTTGTTGCAACTGACTCCTACAAGAGCATATAAAAACGTCGTAGGACCTCGCTCTTCTCATTTAATGCCTTTCTGTCGTGATCGCAACAGGTGCGTTGTTTCTTCGTTTTGTTCGGCCCCTAGACCGTGCATGTACGCTCCTCGAAAAGGGAAACTTTGCACTTTGTCCACCGTATATTGCCAATTTGAACAACGGATGAGCAAAATATTGCCCGTTTCTTGTACGGAGGACCTATCCGGCAAAGTGTGACAGGCAGTGACAGGGGCATTATTTGCGTAAATCCATTGTGTGACATCTTTTAATTGATCTTTCACTGTATAGGCCTACTTATCAAAATATTTGGGTCAGGATGAGAATGAAGAAAAATCAGAGTCATCTGCAATTATTTTTTTTTAAAGTTTGTCCGAGGACCTATGAATATCATTGATGCAAGTTATAGATAACAGTCATGATTTAGCAAGCTTCCTTGTTGGACACAACATTCGATTGTTTTCATATGGGAGTCAACGTCATAGACGTGCACATACCATGCATACTGAGATATGTTAGTTAATTAGCTCGTGAACCACTGCAAGGCCTTTCCGCGAATACCGTCATAATATAATCTGGCGAGAAGTATTTCGTGGTTAATAGTGTCAAAGACTTTTGACAAGTAAAAAAAAAAAAATATATATATATATGTATAATAATGCTTATTGTTCGTCAACATCATGAAAATGTATCACGTGCGTGTATGACTTTCTCAAGAAAGGTAAGAAGCGAGTACGTAGCAATGTGATCTTCCCTGAATCCAAATTGAATATAAGAAAAAATATCATTGGCTTTAAAAAAAAAAAAAAAAAAAAAAAAAAAAAAAAAAAAAACTTTACTTTTCGGATGTGCGTTATTCTTTCAAAAAAAAATGGAAATTGAAGTTAGCAAAGATATGGACCTGTCATTATTGACATTATTCTTCTCCTCTTTCTTGTGAATTTGAATAATTTTTCCGCTCTTCTTATATTGTTTGACACGAGGCCAGTTGTGGGAGACACGTTTATAGTGAGCATCAAAGGGTCTACTACAAAAGTAATAATATCTTTTATAGGTCATCATCAATTCCGTCATAACCTGAAATTTTTTCTTCTTTCAGATTGACATCACTCCTCATGATTTCTTCCTATTATGTGGGGTCTAAAAAACATATCGGCAATGCCAGCGGATGTACTGCTGATGGGGGCGTTGTTCAATCATATTGAAGCATTATTAGGTATATTCATAATATTTTGTTTATTTTTTCCAATTTTTTAAATACAATTTTTATATTTCTTATCTGATTCACATAGTATTTTTTCTAGTGCATACCCAGTTTTTTTCTTCTTGTTTTCTTCTTGATTTTTCAGTGAGGTTGCATCTGTATAGGCCTTACTTATACAACAAATTGTCCTATTGATCGATCGTAAAAGAGATTGGTGCCTCCACGGAAGTCCTGGAATTCATTTTTCTAATCTATTTAATATGCTACGCAAAGGAAGGTAATCATCTATTTTAGAAATATTAGAGGATATAATAATACAAAATATTTCTTTTAAACTGTTTTTCACAAAGGTTGAATTATCTGTCGTAGTTTTACTTGCTTTCTGATCAAAACTTTTCCTTAGTAAATGGATTTATTGGGATATGTGCAAAAAGATGGGACGTTGGTCAGATATGTCTAAAAGCATTATCTGTAAGAGTAGATGATTGATCGGCGACACGGGTCGGCTTTGAAATTAATGGTAAAAGAAGAAGTAGACATTTTTTGTACGAATTCTTGTGAGGTGTTTTAGGTTTTTAAAATCGCCCAACAAAAAGAAAAATGCATCAACATTCTTTAATTGTAAAGACTGGATTTTGTACTATATAGGTGTTGTACCATATCAAGAAGTCATTTAGATTCGACAAAAGGGATCTGTATATAATACATATACATATAAGTTCCATTTGGATTTATCAATTCAACAAGACGGGATTCCACTACATCAGTAATTACATTCAGCTCACCGTGGATAAAACATTCAGACTTAAAGGTAGGGGATACCTTTTACAGACCTCCCAAAATGCAGCAAAACGTTAAATATGAACCTCAGGGGACTTGTTTTGGCCACTGCTGAGAAATTTGGAAGTCAACAGTTATCTACAATTTGAATAATGCACAAAACTCAACTACTCAGTAGTTCTGTGTGTCAGCCACACTTAAGCCTTTTTGTTGCAGTCTTCTGTATTTTTTTAATCTATAAACACAAATCTAAAAGTATAAGAGCTGATGTAATAACATATAGAGTGTGTGGCAAGAATGTACATAGAAATGTTTGTAAGTTTTGATGAACTTTCTTCACAAAATATACATGATGGACACACATGCAGTGCATGGGTCTGCAAAGGTAGCCTAGTAATGTACTGGAATTTATGGTGAGCCCCGAAAAAAATTCAATTCAAAATCTAACGGTCAATAAAAATGTACTAAATGTTACCTTCCACTTTCAATACTTTATGGGAGTTTCTAAAATGATACTCTCTTCAACATACCACTGTGTTTATACAACTCTTCATTTAAGGCATGCAAATGGGATTCCCTACCTTTAAGATATACAAACTAACTCCACCACAAACCAGATAAAGTAAATAAATGACTAACGCTGAAGCCCAGCCATATTTCAGTTAGCCCTTAAGTAGATAGAGCACAGTTATTGATCAATGTTTTCTATCGGTAAACGCAACTTATCAACATTTCTGTTAATACTACGTATGCTGTATGTTGTGACGGTATTTAGTATTTCACGTATATTTTTGTTTGATTTGTGATACAAATAAGGTGAATGTTTTATTAAATGATTTTTCAATAAGCATTGTGTAAGTCTCAACTGGTTCACCTTTAGGAAACGTTTCTGTTCCCCAGCCGAGAAAATTAATTCGAAGTTACTCCTTTGTACCGCATTGAAGAAGCATACATGAAAGTTATTGAATACATGTATTTACAGTCGCGCGAATAGGCTTCCAAAGACTAACTTCTTGTCCATCAACTCTGCCAATTTGAAAATCGATGTCATAGACATGTCGTGCAATTTGGGGTTTTTGATTTAAGGGCACGTAACGTGTTGCTTTGCCCGTTTTGCATTGCCAGGGAAAAAATGTACAAAATGATTATTGACTGCACTATAAGCACCATTTGTGCAATAAACCTGGCACGTTTACACGGACAGTGTACAAACGATTTTAATTGTAATAGTAGGCAATAAATATATTGAAGAAAGCTCGGTCAGGTTTCAGGGAAATATGGCAGAATAAGGCAGTGTTTATTTTATTTTATCCAAACCAGAGTTGATATCATTATGATAATTGTATTCATGTTTTGTTGAAAATTACGTGATCGAAAGTTCCTTTTGATGTTATGTACTCATGTAAGCGTTATGTATATTACTTTGTATTACTTTATATGGAAATAAAATCATTTGAATTGAATTGAATTTGAATGAAAATATATATATATATATTATATATGTTTGGTTTTTCCACTGTTTTGCTACATAGGGCTATATACTGTTGATGAACACAAATGGCAAACGTCACAGAGCCATCGCCATCTGTAATTTGACCTTGTAGTCACATCAGCAGGGTATAGTATCACTTTCGATCAATGTCTGTGTTTCCATTAAAAGTTTTTGGGTTTCGTTGAAAACTGCCGGTCTAGATATGCGCAGTATCACGAGAGATCTGAGCAAGTCAGACCTCTCTTCTAAAATAGATCTGCTTCTTGCCGAGACGCATGTAGAGTGTGCATGCTATGACTGTGACAAATGCCATTGTGGTTTTACATTGATTGTTGTCACATTCGTCTCTTATAATGACATGCTTCATCTCTTACATTTTGTCTGCTCCCTTTTCCAATGCCTATCGCGTTGCCTGCAATTATGCAGGTCCCTGACATTCATGAAAGACTTTAAAACATAGTGGTATTTTATTCATGATTTTTAATTTCTTAGTCGACCTAAATATGAAATGACTATGAAGATGTGCAGATGTGCAGAAAAAGCTTTTTTAGCTTGATTTTGTATTCGAGACATCCGCTTTTCCAGAAATTTCCTGAAAAGTGAGCGCTTGATATACGAACTTTATACTACACGATGACTTGACGACACAATGACGAGTCATAGATTTTTGGTAAAGGCGATACAAGAGGCTATACCCTGGTTTGAAAAGACAAATTTTCCCTATCATTTTAATTATTGTTATCATTATCATAATTACTGTCATTATTACAATCATTTTATTGTCATATTTAATTATCATTTTATCGTTGTTATGATTATACACGCCATGACGTAAAAATAAGTAATGCTACTGAGTACCACGCCGCTGAGTACCACGCTGGCCAGCAACTTGACTGGCAGCCTACGAATGAAATATGGCTAAGAATGCGCATAATGAAATGGTTGACTACTGCTTCCTTGAAAGACTCATAATTACTGTTTTTATACCTCACCTCCCTCCCCCTCCTCATTCATCCTTCTCTGCTATCCCAAATCCAACTGTTTTGCCAGCAATGGTATTGTTGACATCACGCTTTGTCGTATAGGACTGAAACAACATGTATCAAGTAAGAATGTCATATTAGAAATAGAAATTGATTTGAACTTTGAAACTTGATTATATTGAACTTTGAAATTTAGGCGCTATGTGAGAAATGAAAATGCTTTGTCATGGGAGAGGACGAATATTCTATCTCGGGCATGGGATTGAGCAAAGGTATGGGGGGGGGGGGAGGCATTGTCCCCATTATCGTACTGGGTGCATGGACTTGCCTAAGTTACAAAGAGACACAGAAAAAGACAGAGACGAGATAATTTGAGGTCCTGCATTCCTCATTCAGACGGATGGATTCCGATCTCTGTCATGTATTCATACTAAACGCTATACCTGAAGTTAACCTGATACCCCTGTTCTCAGTCGTCATTCTCTGTAAGCCTTACATACCATGGATTACGCGACAATGTTATGGTGTATGCTGAAATGTGCGTTTCCATATCAATTAAAGAGGAACTGAATTCTATATTGTGGCACTGATTACATTCTAAGTAGATTTCATACGACGACCAATGGGAAATAGAGGACTATCATGTTATCAATATATTCAGTCAATAAGAAAACAAGTAAACCGAGACTTGATTTAGACAAATCTCGTATATTGTTTAAGTCTACACACTCGTACATTTAGTTTGATTTGGCTTGCTTTCATTTCACTATTTTGGTTGTATTTCCATTGGCTAGAGGCTTTTGGATAACTTTTTTGACTAGCTCAATACTGCTGACGGCAAGCCAGCTGTGTTGCTATGGTTACGGCAGCGATGTCCAGCTCCAACCTAGGACCGTCAACTGCTAATTCGACTGTTTGGTTGACTAAATTCATCACCAGAGACAAAAGATTTTTTTTTTTAAACATGATCCATCAGTGAACTAGTAGATTACTTGCTACTATTACGACGTTATATGCTCTTATATAGCACTTTTTTCTTACAGATCTTATCAGCAAATTCATTGATAAATGATATGTGCCAGAAAATACAAATCAGTTTTCATATATCAGTATTCTATCACTGGATGTTTTGGAGTGTAAAGATTCGATCTCAGGTTAGCTGAAAGGGTAATTTTCTTTCTTCTACGACCTCTGAGCAGCAACCCCCATTTCAAATCTCTGGAATGGAGTGTAAAATGTGCACAGTCTTCGTACAATAATATTGCAGAAACAAGGTCCTCATAGTAAAGTACATCTGTATTGGTGGATATTTCGTCACATCAAACATGTCGAATTCGAGAAGCATGTTCAATAGTCTATAGAAATTTGGTCATGGTTGACTGTCATCAATGAATTCATGAGACGAACGTCCCAGGATGATCCCTGGCAGAGTCATGGACTTTGGACCCTGGAGCCATTCTGCATGATAGGCCCTATAGTTCCAATTATCATGACTATTAGGGAATTTTGTGTTTTGTTGAGGAACGCTTGGTAAGACAGGCTCTGAGGAAAGGCTCTGAACACTTACAGCTCTATTCTAAAGCAGATCTATTCACTTTGTCGAGATGCCATAACTGACGAATATACGTTTCTCCGAGATGAAAGAGGCTTATCCATAACTTCCTCTTTTTCTTTTACACAAGACGAACCAGGACGAAGGCCTGCTATCACGTTGACCGCCTCACCAATGACACTTCTACGCATCTATAGGCCTACTACCTCGCTGTTAATATTAGTTCTTTGAAGACAAAAACAGACAAACCAAAAATCACTTAGCTGAGTTGAGTTGCATTGTGAATATATAACACTTGGTGTGTCATTCTTTGATCATTTTGAAAACATGGCGAACCTATCTGACAATCTGGGACTGAAGTGTGAAGAATGTGGAGATAGCGAAGAAGGCGCCACTCTCGGCTACAAAGTGGTTGAGCAACGACATCTTTGCAAGACCTGTGCCGAGCGCATTGACCACGCCATTGTCGGGGACGTGTCGGCAGGAAAAATAAAATGGCCTTGTCCAGAGCATGACAAGGAGGAGGTAAAATTGTATTGTAGAGACTGCCAGGTTATTATGTGCTACACCTGTGCCGTGACTACGCACAGGCGACATAAACTGGCTGATATTTTGAAGTTTTTCGCCAAGAAGAAGCAGATCATTAAGCGAGATTTGACGAAAACATCCGCGCTAAAATCTGAGAAATTATGCTTTCTGAAAACGCTGACAAAATGTTCCAAAGCCGTCGATGAGCATTTCGATAAACTTGGGAGTAAATTGTCAGCAACATTTACAACAAAGTTGATGGATGCCGAGGAGAAGAGGAAATCAGAGATTGAAGTGGCTCGCGCACGAGCCAAAGAAGAAATCGATAGAATCATACAGAAGAGAGATTCATTGATAACAAACATAAATGAACGCGTCAATGATGTCAAATCCGACTTAGTGAAGAAAAACAACGCTGTGTCAGCAGAACTTCAGGACATGAAAGGTCGTCTTCAACTAAAGATAGCACAGGCAAGAGACACAACCCACGTGTCACTGAGAACAATCGATGCCGAAGAGTCAGCGGCAAAGTCCCTGTTGGATGACTGTGACAACAAAGTTTTCCATGAAAGACTACAGAACCTAGACATGTCAACTTTTGAAAACATTTCTTCCACTGATAAAGATCTTCCAGCATTGTTGACATCTGTCGCTAAAAAGGTCAGTTATAAGAGAGAAGATGGAGAGCGTAATGTGGGCTTCCTGGCTGGAACCAAACGATCGTTCGAGAAAGAGAAAACTATCGAAGTGCCTGCTGACATTAAAGAACCCTTCCTTGTGTGCCGTGTTAATCAGCAAACGATCGCAATTCGCGACGGGGCTGGTCAGGGCCTCTACAAAGTTGATGTGGAAAGTGGCACGATCGATCCATTGATGGCGGCCGACAAAAACAGAGGTATTTTTGACGTGGCATTTCTAGGCAATGACCGATTTGCATACAACGATTGCAAACATGGAAAGATCCGTATATTCAGCATGGACAACAAAAAAGTTGAACTCTATCAAGACTTACTTAATGATGGCTTTCGTTTCGCCTACCTAACTGTTGATACCAGGGGTATGCTCGTAGCTGCTGACAGCGTTCATGGTGTGTTCTATGTGATCGATCCAACAACGGGGTCGATATGCCGTACGATCAATGATATTGAATCGAGGACAATACAGAGTTTCGACTCAATAGAAAATGAGGAAATTGTCATCAAATCTGGACATGCCGAGATCTCCTGGGTCTGTTTGTCGTCAGGAAAGATCAAGAAGATTATATCCCTGGAGGACTGGTGTCGGATAAGCAACTGCCACGTTGGTGCAGACAACATGATTTACGTTGTTTATCACGATGAAAAGGAGCCGAAAGTTACAAAGGTTGGGGTCATTTCCTCGGACGGAACAACACGAAAACCAAATCTGATCAAATTCCCCACTTCTTTGCTATATCGAAATCTCCCGAGATGCGTGATGCCAAAGCCTGGCACGTTGGTAATCTTGAACGGCAACATACTCCTTGTTTACAAAGAGACACCCGGGGCTAGTGACCTATAAGCCACTTTGACAAACGAAGTAGCGAGAAATAGAATAAGCAGTCAAGAAGACTTCGACAGTCATACTTTTCTTCGGTTGAACTACTGCTGATTTAACGTAACTGTCGTAATTTCATTATGATAAGTATGATTATGCGATGAAGTTTCGAAATTTTTCATTCTGTAAATGAGGTTGACAATAATTATGTTCCCGGTAGCAGCTTTAATTACTATGCAAGCATTCTCAATTTATGCAAATTTCAGGGAAATCGGGGTACATTCCAATAAAATTTACTGGAAGAAGGACAACGTTAGTAGGAACAGTGTGAAGTAAAAGTATTGTATGCCGTGGTTAGGATCCCCGGACAACGACATCTGCGAATTAACCCCCGATTAATCAGAGTTATACATCAAAGGTAGCAAGGCAGGGTTCAGCTACTCCACAGTGTCCATCTACTTGACAGCAGCATGATGGTAATCGCTATTGAATGTGTAACGGGAGAATGCACTTTGTTTTTGTTGGCAGCGCTCTCAGTATTTTGTCCAGAGCATGACAAGGAGGAGACTATTACCCAAGAAGAACGTTGCTAACTTGATGATCTTTTGAGAACCTACAGGAGGGCATAATGCCCATTTGTTTATTCTATCTCACTGTCAACAGTATCTGCCAAGTTTGTAGAAACTTTTAAAAAAAGTGAAAAAATGTAACAACTACCCTGTCTCTGCCATAAACAAACTTGAAAGTGCACTCACTGATTATTTCAGGTTTTCATTGCAACTGATTCAGGATTGACAATCAGTTGGAATAAAAACATCTCGACGGAAGAGTTTCCTGAGTTTGAATATTTCAGGTTTGCAAAAGAATGTTTGTAAAGATTCTCTTACTTGGGCGTTGTCTGCCCCATGCCCCCCCCCCCCCCCCCGAAGTGGGGCCGAGTGCCCATTACTTTGTACAAATATTTTATCATCCTAGCGAAAAGACATACCTAGTTTGGTGAACATTTGACCATGCATTTTCAAAAAAGAAGGTGACCAATGTGAAAATTGGGTTCAAACGTGGTCCCCCAACGGCATGAGGGGCAGGCCCACATCTGCCATGAACAAATTTAAAGCTGCAGCTCAGGAGAAGGGGACCTCTAAAGATTCTTTGAGGGGGGCACCGATCCCTATACTTATCACTCTCAGGTGAGCAAAAAGGGGGTGATTTTTGGGACAGTATATTATTATATTTTAAGAATTCCGTCAGATCCGTCTTTCTCCTAGCGCAAGATGATGTGTGTTGGTTTTAAACTGAGGCAAGCACTAATCATTCATATCAGCACGGACAGACGTAAAAAATATATCAGACGCATATTTTGTGAGAAGGAATAATTTTGGCTTCAGCATCTTCGCAGTGTTAATAAATTTGACGGCATAAATGACGTTTCACATTGTTAGGTTGTACTATTCAACATGATATGTATTTCAAATTACATTTCTTTTTTGTTCTATTTCATTCTGACATTTTGCTTACACCCCTGCATCATTTTCTTGGTTGTTAATCGCCTTCCATACAAACAGGTCGCCGATATTCGTGAAAGTCATCAAAACATTGTGGTATTGCATTCAGTGTTAAATTTGGTCGTGGAATTAATGATGTAATGAATATGTATAGATGCGCATAACATGCATAAAGAGCTTTTCTATTCAAAACGCTTTCCGAAATGCCCTAAGTGAGCTGTAGACACAGAAGAAAGTAACTTATAGTCACAATATGACGAATCACAGAGTTTTGTTAATCTCCTTGTCTTCTTCTTTTTTTTTTTGGGGGGGGGGATGGCATTGTGGTAGAGTGGACTCTACATCTTCAAACAGAAGGCACCGAGTTCGATTCCAGTAATTTTATTAATTGTTTATAATGTCACTGTATTTTCTCTTCGTTGTATAATACTTGATTTGCTTGTTATTCACAAAATGCCTATGCATAGGTGTTTTGTACATGGAAGTTAGAGTACTATGAGCACTAGAAGGCAGCTACCAAAAATTCCCATTCCACCATGGGGGGGGGGGGGGGGGGGGGGAAGCTGGCAGTCATTACACACACAAAAAAAAAAGTCTACGTCGAGAGCTGACAGAGCAGGCATCTACGTATTGACCTGCAACCTCCTGTATTTGGCAGCTATTATTCGTACTTTGATTAGTGTTTACAATATGCAGTTATACTCTAGCTGTTCAATAAGCCAGTTCGTAAATAGTTCACCGTGTTCACGTGCACATTGGTACGAATGACCTTTATACATACATACATATATACATATATATATATATATATATATATATATATATATATATGTATGTATATATATATATATTTCTTTTTTCCGGTTGGTAACGCACTTCACTCGTTTTAAAAGTGTCATAAATTTTGAGCTTACCCGACGTAACAGATTATGGCATTCATATTCAAACAAAGATTGAATTTGCGTAGATCAGAATGGTCCATAATTTTTGGGAAGCATCCCTTTCTTTCTGTTGCATCGCATGCTTTCACAAACTCTTTCTGTTAATCTTGCCAAAGTTCTAGGCCTTCTTCTGCTGGCGAGCAACATTCACAAAAATTATATGAATAATCATTGCAACACAGATGCTTATATAAAAGAATTGAAAACCCATCATGCCTGTTGATACAAAGACCTTTATCTGCTCATGCGCAAAGTGGAAATACAAATTGGCTTATTGTACAATATGAATGATGCGTTCTTTACAAGGGGCTAATGTACATAAGTGACCCACGTTTTACTCCCTTTTTAAGCGCGGCTTTTCAGCGGTCACTCTTTTTCTGTCACCGTATTTTCTGTCAACTCTGCAAACAATGCCCTTCTCTTTTTATGTAATTCATTAATTTGTACATAAGCATTTATTTTGTAAAGTACTTTGTATAAAGTACTTAATATAGGCTACTAAACTTGCAAATTTGCAAACTGAATATGATTTGTGTGAGTGTATGCTTTCTTTCTTATCTAAGGGCTTTTATTTCTGCACTCCCTGCATTTGATAATTGATAAACATGTTAAAAATCATTAATTATCAACAAGAAGAGACAAGGTAATATCAATCAATGATAAACTAAAAACAATAAGGCCTACAAATATATATACGTGAATTTCGTGTTTATCATATGGAACACCATGATAAGATACCGGAAACAAACATATCGAGATTACCGCCGTTTTAAGCATTGCTTGAAGAAATAATGGCCGGTATCATTAAACTAAAAGTGACGTACACGAGGTCTGTGCGAATCGAAGGAGAAAATTTCACATGTTTAGGGAAGACATTTCAAATATCTGGACCATCATGTCGAAGTGATTTTTGAAATTATGAGAGCTTTTGGTTTCTTAGCTGAAAAACGGTGAAGAACGGTGAGTGTGGTTTGGATGAAAATGTTTATTAGTAATCTAAATAAAAGTATGTTGAAAAGGGGCAGTAAATTATGATTGTGTTTATACATGGATATTGCCCATTAATGCAATGATATCTTTGGATATTTTTTAAGTTTATGTTTTAATTATGTAATATGTAACATTTGTTGTTGTTTTTTTTTTGTGCCTAAAATATTCAATTGTTATTTTATCTCATTACTGCAATACCAAAAATGCTCGAAATATCAATCCTCCATTGAATCGTACGTCAATATCACAATCTTCTATTTTGTACAACGGTTCAATCCTTTTGAATATTTTGTCAAACTCAGTTAAGTGGTTTAATCAATTCTATATGTTATAGAGACTTTATCAAAAAAAATGTATGATAAATTTGCATCCTCGGCGTAATTTACGAGATTGATAGTAGATATTTCCTTTTTTTTCCCCTGCACCCTCCGTAGTCAAATTGTATGTTTTAGCAGGGAGGTCCCACCTCTATTGTTTTAGGCATGATTTTGATTGATTAGGCCAAAAAAAAAATTGTTTGTTTGCCCTTAATTGTCAAAACCCAAGAGGGTCGGTCAGTCGTTTTTTTTTTTTTTTTTTTTTTTTTTTTTTTTTTTTTTTTTTAATACAGGGTACCCTTTTTTCCATGTCAATGCACTCAAAACTCCAAGAGATTCATTCAAATTTACGTCTTGCCAGGGCCCGGTACTCGAGGCAGCTGACAAACACTTATAACGTTCATCTTTGTTAAATTTTGCAAACAACTCCAAAAAAGTACCTTCCAGTGAGATGCTGGCAACTGAACTCCAAACAGTTTTGGTGCCATGACAGCTGGTAACGGATGCTGCAAAAGTAGCCATCTTGTGAAGGGCTGCCCACTAACCCATTTTTTTTCTGCCGGTCCGACCTGTCTCTGTGGGACCGGTAAATGCCCCGTTTTACCATTTTTACAGGTCCGAACAGAAAATTTACCGGTCAACAACAACAACAACATAAAAAACATTAAATGACTTGCAAACTTATTTTCTTGTTTTTTATGGATGTACCCCCCCCCTCGTGTACATTATACAGATTAATATTTTTTTTAACTTGCATTATGATTATTGCACAAGAAATTTAAAAATAAAGACAGGAAAAAATTAGAATGTTTGTTTGTGAATTACATGTAGTGTAAAATGATAATGAACAAAATCAGATTGTATCAAATGCGTTTGTGACTTTTTCTAAACATCAGCGCACGAACTTGCTGCGTAACCTGCTCTTGGTGGTCAGTTGGATTGCGATGATTTAATGAATTATTTTAGCTGTGATATTTTCTGATGCACGCGATACAAGGGGTTCTTTATTTTTCTCCCGATAATCTCTTCGCATTTGTGCATGCGTTCTTGAAAGGTACACGACATGCAGGGCCGAATTCGCAATCCTTTTTGCGCCCATTTCCACCTCAAATATTAGCGGGATTGTGACGATTTCATGAATTCATTCGGCTGTAATATTTTACGATGCACGCGCCAAAAGGGGTTGAAAATGCGTCCTTTATTTTTTCCCGATAAACTCTTCGAATTTCGTAAGTGCGTTCTTAAAAGATGCACCACACGGCCGAATTCATGATACTTTTTTGCGCCTATTTCTTCCTCAAATGTCAGCGGGATTGTCACGATTTCATAAATTACTTCGGATGTAATCTTTTGTGATGCACGCACCAGCTAGAATGGTTGAAAATGCGTTCTTTATTTTTCTCCCCAAAATCTCTTCGCATTCCGTAAATGCGTTCTTAAAAGATATACGACACGACCAAAAATCATGATTCTTTTTGCGCCTATTGTTTCCTCAAACTTCAACGGGATTGCGATGATTTTATGAATTATTATTCGGCTGTAATCTTTATGATGCACGGGCCAAAAGGGGTTGAAAATGTGTCCTGTATTTTTCTCCCTATAATCTCTTCGCATTTCTACATGCGTATACGACACGGCCGAATTTACGATCCTTTTAGCGCCTATTTCTACATCAAATATCAGCGGGATTGCGATATTTCGTTAATTATTCCGGCTGTAATCTTTTGTGATACATGCACAAGAAGGGTTGAAAATGCGTTCTTTATATTTCTCCCCGTTAATCTCTGCGCATTTGTGCATGCGTTTTCAAAACTATACACTGCATGCAGGGCCGAATTCGAGACTCTTTTTGCGTCTATTATTGTTTACTCAAATTTTAACGGGATTGCGATATTTTCATGAATTACTACTCGGCTGTAATCTATATGATGCAAGCGCCAAAAGGGGATGAAAATGTGTCCTTTATTTTACTCCCGCTAATCTCTTCCCATTTCGTACATGCGTGCTTAAAAGGTATACGACACGGCCGAATTCACATTCCTTTTTGCGCCTATTTCTACCTCAAATATCAGAGGGGTTTGTGGCGATTTCATTAATTACTTCGGATATAATCTTTGTAATGCACGCACCAGAAGGGTTAATGTGTTTTTTATTTTTCTCCCGATAATCTCGTCGCATTTGTGCATGCGTTTTGATAACCAACACGGCATGCAGGCCTGAATTCAAGATCCTTTTTGCGCCTATATTATTTCCTCAAATTTCAACGGGATTGCGTTGATTTCATGAATTTTTATTCGGCTGTAATCTTTTATGATGCACGTACCAAATGTGTCCTTTATTTTTTTTTCTCCTCTATAATCTCTTCGCATTTCGTACATTAGCTTTTGAAAGGTGTACGACGCGGCCGGCCGAATTCATGATCCTTTTTGGGACGATTTCTACCTCAAATATGTAAGCGGGACTGCGATGATTTCATGATTTTTTTTTCTCCCTAGTATTATCTCTTCACATTTTGTGCATGCGTTCTTAAAAAGTACACGGAAGGGCCGATTTCGTGATCCTTTTTGCGCCTATCTTCATTGTGAGATCATTCTGAACGAATGAAAATATTCATTTGTGAAATGACTGTGTAAAATGAAACTGAACGCAATCAGATCCATTTACTGTATCGCTGAATATCGAATATGTTTTTACTTTTCTAAAAATCGACACAAGTAAATTAGTTCTAACATGTCAACTGCCACGCTGCTGCGAAGCCGGGATCGGATCGTGAGTAAAATGACCCAGAAATGCGTGCGCTTCTAATTTCATCAATGCTTCTTGTCTGGCATGACCGCCGATTGCAAGCAAACGAAAAGCAGTTACTCTGTACATGCTTTGCATGTATTGCATGGCATGGCAGTGCGTGAGCAGCGCCAATGCGCAAGCTAGCGCGAATAACTGGGGTGGTATTCTGAGACTGTTTTATCTCTGTTGTAAGTCTGTTGTAACAAATCGGTATTCTCAACACCGTTTTATCTCTGTTGTAACTTCTGTTGTAACTTCTGTTGTAACTTGTGTTTTATCTTGCGCACCCTTCGCCTGCGCATACAATTGTCTTAGGGTATGCGCACGCGCGTAACAGTGGGCGCAAACCTGAACACCCATTAGATTACATGGTATTCTGAAAACTGTTTTATCTTCTGTTGTAAGTCGTGCCCCGTGCAAATTTATGCTTCTGAGATAAAACAGGGTGGAAGGTGTTTTAACTCCGTTGTAACTTTCGCTTTAACTTATGTTAGATAGTGAGATAATTCATTAACTCAATATTGTGGTATGCGAGTTCAAAGAAAGATATACAAAAAATCAAAACAATGTATGTACAGAAAGGCAAAAGATATAGCAGTTTGACAAGAAGTAAACTCATTCCACAATACAAAATTTGGTAACAGTAATATTGCAAGTACATACGCGTAGCATACTGTAATTATGCACATAGATAAAAACACAAACACATGAACAGAAAGGTTACCGGCACCGTCGGCAGTTTGTTTTAAGCACTATTCATTTCAAAAATATCTTTCAAAATATTAAACATTTTTTTTTATATGATTTCACTATCTTCACCAATAAGAATTCATTATCTGTACCTTTGGGTGTTTCAAAAATATTTATTACTGGGGATGGCGCGAATCCTGAGAAAAGTATTTAGAAGTCTAAGGCTCCATGATGGAATTTGACGTGATATTGATCTCCTAGAGATATCTTGTGAAGATAGTGACAACAACAACAACAACAATAATACTAATACTTCTACTTCTATTTATATACTACTAATAATAATAATACTAACATGGCATTGCAAGGGCTTAACTTAATTTAGAAGCGTCTAGTTCCCCATAACCCATGAAATTTGGGTTCCTCTCATAAACGCCAGATATCTTCTTATTTTTTAAACAAAATTTCAAATAAAAAGACTCAATCTGAGATAGCTTTGCGAATCCCCTACCGCACCAACTATACGGCAAAACCGGTAAGAAGGCATAATGATCAAGCTTCTGTTGTAACTTTACTTTATCTCTGGCTCTCTTTACCTGCGCATGCTGTCTTATTCGTGCGCACGCCAGAGAAAGAGCGCTTGTTAAAACGCGCGGAGTTAAGCAAGGCGCAGTTGCCCAAGGGAGCAATCTTATTGGTTGAAATGCCTTAGATGCTACTTCTAACAATATTTCCTATTGGATATGATTATTGCGATGGGCGTGGTTATCATGACTTACAACACCGTTAAAACAGTTCTCAGAATACCGATTTACAACTGTTTTAGCGGTGTTGTAACTCATGGACTTACAACACAAGTTACAACAGAAGTTACAACAGAGATAAAACGGTGTTCAGAATACCACCCCTGGTCGCCAGTGTGCAACCCTGTACTAAGTGCATATTTTGGTGCATATATGCATTGATTGGATTTCGTGTGCGTGCACGCATGTGAGCCAAAAAGGTAGCTACATTGTAGCATGCAATGCATGCTATAAAACGTAGCCTGTGGACCCGCGCGGCCCGAACACAATTACGACGGGTCGATGAGATGAAAAAAAAACAAACATTTTTAGACTTTTTGTAATTCTTTCTCTAGCTTAAAATGGATAATTTTGGGTTTAAAATCATTCACAAATTTGTAGAAGATGAAATTTGTGGAAAAAACATAAACTTGAAAGAGCAAAAAAAAAAAAAAAAAAAAAAAAAAAACGCGACCCGAAATTTCCGTGATTT
This sequence comes from Diadema setosum, assembly GCA_033980235.1. Lineage (NCBI taxonomy): Eukaryota > Metazoa > Echinodermata > Echinoidea > Diadematoida > Diadematidae > Diadema > Diadema setosum. Next base: position 32,491,223 of record CM067060.1, read on the forward strand.
TCGGTTGGTCGCGAAGGGCAAACAAACCATTTTTTTTTTTGGGCCTTATGCTTCTTTGTCAATCAGGTTCGTGTTATTTTATTTAGGGGATTACTAAAAATGTTGAACAAGCCTGTAATGTATGCCTTTTGTGGTTCCTTCACTATCATGTGTTTGTTCGTTGTTTGACTAATATAATAAAGTATGTACATTACAATCAATAATTAACTCAACACACACAAACACACACACACACACACAAAAATTTATGTATGTATATATATATATGTATATACATATGTATATATATATATGTATAGTATATACATATGTATATTGGCTCTTCGTGGAGGGAACCAGTCCATGGATGCGTCGTTGCTACGCCAAACGCGCACATACAAACTGCGCGGTTACCATGCACTGTGGCAACAACTACCACCAGTTTATAGACGCATTCCATCACATTAAGCAGGTTAGTTTTGAAATCCGTCCGACCAGGAGCAGACGTATACCCTTGTGTGTATGTTCTGCTTCAGAAACGGATTTTTAATCTAACATCACATCGCATCCTGGTCGCTGATGAAGAATGCGATGACTAACCTGTTTGGTGTCTTGTTTCAAAAACATGCGCTTTCCTCGCCAGGATAAAGCGTTTTAATGCCATTTTAGGTTTTAATCTCATTCACTTCTGTTTGTTATTGATCAGTGACTACCAGGAAAGGCTGGTTGACTATCAGGTAAAGTCTGATTGACTATCAGGAAAAGTCTGATTGACTACGGGAAAGACCGTTGACTATCAGGAAAGTCTGATGCAGTATTCCATCACGGACAAGGCACAACTACTGGCTGGGATGTCTCTATGGGGGCCGGAGGTGTGAGTTTGCGTCAGTGAAAGACAAGATGAGGTGGGTCTCTGAACCGTTTATCTTCGTGATAGTAAATCGGAGTATGACGTTGGCAATGTAAGTCCATTGAAAAGCTATCAGGGATTCATGTTTGTCATGTTTTTTAAACTGATTTCATCCTTTCATCTTTGGCTCTTCGTGGAGGGAACCAGTCCATGGATGCGTCGTTGCTACGCCAAACGCGCACATACAAACTGCGCGGTTACCATGCACTGTGGCAACAACTACCACCAGTTTATAGACGCATTCCATCACAAGCAGGTTAGTTATGAAATCCGTCCGACCAGGAGCAGACGTATACCCTTGTGTGTATGTTCTGCTTCAGAAACGGATTTTTAATCTAACATCACATCGCATCCTGGTCGCTGATGAAGAATGCGATGACTAACCTGTTTGGTGTCTTGTTTCAAAAACATGCGCTTTCCTCGCCAGGATAAAGCGTTTTAATGCCATTTTATGTTTTAATCTCATATGTATATATATGTATATATATACATATATATATATATATTTATACATATGTATACATATATATGTATATACATATGTATATATATATATATGTTTATATTATATATATATGTATATACACATGTATATATATATATGTTTATATTATATATATATATACATATGTATATACATATATATGTATACATATGTATAAATATATTCATTACTAATCAAAACGTCTTGGAAAAAATAAGGGGAGTATATTACGAAGGTGTTTATAGGTGAATAGAGCTATTTGGTACTAATGAATATCATGAGCAGTAATGCATTGATAGAACAAAGGATTAATGTGGGGAAAAAGAGGAGTGAGGGCAAATTCCAAGGACTTTTTTTTTCTTTTCTGAATGAGAGCAAAGAATTGATATTCATTTTTTGCTGTTTCCCAAACAATGAACAGTTTATAGATGGTCATAATAAAACATTAACATTCTCAACACCAGTTGCTTGATGTACTACTACTATTGTCTTCCTTCATCTGCATTCGTGACGTTATATTCGAGTATAATGCTACCGTATATTTGAATCATGGAATATTAATTTGGGGCAATACCTACCATACATTGCTAGATAAACCCCTTTTGCTGCCAAAGAAGACGCTCAAAATTGCTTTCCCATCCACAAAACACTTACCGATGCTTTGTGTTTCGATCGTAAAATTTTGCACACGGAAGATTTACACTTATTTCAGGTTGGCCAGTTCATGTCTGATTAAAAAAAAAAAAAAAAATCACCTTCCCAAAATATTTCACGATTTGTTTCATCGAAATGGTCACGTGCATTCTCAGGCGACGCTGGAACGAATTCAATCCTCGATTTTGTGGAAGGGTAGAATGAGACTGAAGGGTATTGAAATTATCGATTAGGAGTGCCTTTTTGGTATTCAATGAAAATACATTTAAACCATTAAAATATTTTTTGTTGTTGTTAAGGATGCCAATAAGGTAGTTAAAACTCTTGTGGGGAAATAGCGTATAATTAGCTCATGAAATGACATTGAAATGAGAGAATTAGTTAGTAATGTCATTTAACAAAAAGCTATAGTCCAAGAATGGATACGGGGGTGGGGGCATCGCATGACGTGGTTGAGTATAATGATTGTGGCTCTGCATAGAGGTAGCGGCCACATACAAGGACCTCACAGCAAAAAAAAAAAAGAAAAAGAAAAAAGGAAAAACAAACAAAAACGTCTGTCCTGGTGGTATATTCCTAACATTGAATATGTCGATTGCGGGGGAAGAAAAAGGAATGCATTCTTTCTTTTCATTCGAGAAACACCATATTCAATGTTATAATCTGTCGAGATTTGGTCACGGTTGGCTGTCATGAATGAATTGCTGATACAAATGGAAGCATTTGTGCCACGTTTAGGGATGCGTGGTAGGATAAACACAATACCGCAAGGACTCTGAACAACCACCACTCTATTCCAAAACAGATTTGTTCAGTTTGTCTAGACGTCATAACTGACGACTATATGTCCCCCATATGGTATCCATAATTTTTCTTTTCTTTTGCTCAAGACGAGCCTGGACGCAGACCTGCCATCACATTCACCATCTCATCGATACTACATCTACGCATCTATTATACTACCACGCTCGGTTAAAATCAGGTCTCTGGGGAAAAAAAAAAACCCGATCTGATTTGAGTAACATTGTGAATACAAAACACTTGGTGAGTAATTGTTCGTTCGTTGGAAAACATGGCGGCCCTGTTTGACAATCTAGGACTGAAGTGTCAAGAGTGTGGAGATAGTGAAGAAGGCGCCACCCAAGGCTACAGAGTGGTCGAGCAACGGCATCTTTGCAAGACCTGCTCCGAGCGCATTGCTCACGCCATTCTTGGGGACGGATCGCCAGGAAAAGTAAAACGGCCTTGTCCAGAGCATAACGAGAAGGAAGCAGATCTGTATTGCAAAGACTGTCAAGTTCCTATGTGCCACACCTGTGCCGTGACTACTCATGTGCGACATGAACTGGCTGATATTTTACAGCTTTTTGCTCAGAAGAAGCATACACTTAAGCAAGATTTGGCGAAAATATCCGAGTTAAAATCTGAAAATCTAAGCTTCCTGAAAATGCTGACGAAATGTTCCCAAGATGTCGACGAGCATTTCGATACCGTTAAAAAAGAATTGTCAAAGATATTTAACGCAAAGTGTCAGAATGCCCAGACGAAAGGGGATGCAGAGGTCACAGAGGCTTGCGAGCGAGCCGAAGAAGAAATAGAAAAAATTTTAAAGAAAAGAGAGTCATTGATTAAAAAAGTTGACGCACGGGTCTGCGGTGTAAAATCCGACTTAGCAAAGAAAAACGAAGCTGTGTCAGCAGAACTACAGGACATGAAAGAACGCTTTCAACTCAAGATATCAGAGGAAAAGGAAAAAATCCATGCCTCACTGAAAACGATCGATGAGGCGGATTTAGCCACAAAGTCCCTGTTGAAGGAGTGTGACAGCAAAGTTTTCCATGATAGACTACAGAACCTAGACAAGTCAACTGTTGCAAAGATTCCCTCTACTGACAAAGATCTTCCAGCATTGTTTACATTAATTGCTAAGAAGGTCAATTTGAAGAAAGAAGACGGAGAGCGTAATGTTGGCTACTTGGTTATGGAACTAAACGGTCGTTCAATATGGAAAAATCTGTCAAGGTACGCTCTTCCATTAAAGAACCCATCCTTGTGTGCCGTTTTAATCAGCAAGCGATTGCAATTCGCGACGGGGCTGGTCAGGGCCTCTACAAAGTGAATGTGGAAAGTGGAGCAATCAATCGACTGATGGTCGCCGACAAAAAGAGAGGTATTTTTGATGCGGCATTTCTCCGCGATGACCTCTTTGCATATAGCGACTACAAACGTGGAAAGATCTACGTCTGCAGTATGGATACCGAAGAAGTTGAAATCCACCAAGTAGTCCTACCAAATGATGGCTCCCGCTACGCTTACCTTACTTCTGATCGCACGGATAGGCTCCTAGCCGCCGATCACCGTCATCACGTATTTTACGTGATCGATCCAACAGCGGGAACGATAAACCAAGCAATCAGCGATATCCAAGCGAGGTCCATACAGAGTTTCGACTTACTTAATGATGGAGAAATTGTTATAAAATCGGGACATGCCGAGATCTCTTGGGTTAATTTGTCATCGGGAAAGATCAAGAGGATTATATTCTTGAAGGACTGGAGTCTGCAGAGAAGCAATATCCACGTCGGTTCAGACAACAGGATTTATGTTGTTTATCACGATGAACAAAAGCAGGTAGACATCACAGGAAAGGTTGGGGTAATTTCCTCGGGCGGATCAACGCGACAGCCAAATCTAATCGAATTCCCCATTTCTTTGTTATATGGATATTTCTCGAGATGCGTAATGCCCAAGTCTGGCACGTTGGTAATCTTGAACGCCAATATACTCCTTGTTCACATTTACAAAGAGACCCCCGGGGCTAGTGAACTATAAGTCACTTTGACAAACGAAGTAGCGAAGATTAGAATATTAGAGGAGTCACGAAGACTTCGACATTCATACATTTCTTGAGTTGAATTACTGCTGATAATACTGTAATTGTCCTAACTTATCATTTGCGTATCACAAAAAAAAAAATGCTGTTACAAAATTTGTCGTCCTGTATGAGAAAAAAAATAAGGAGGGCACAATTTCCAACGTAGCAGCTTTAATTACTACGAAAATCTTCCAAAAATTGGCAAATTTTTCGGTAGTCAGGCTATTTTCAAATAAGATGTAAGAGAACAATGTGATTTTAAGATACTTTTCACTGCTTTTGCAAATTAATGTTAAGTATCCCGGGAACACAACGTACGCATGCTAAAGCCTGATCTATGAGAAGTATACATCAGGGTGACACGATATCTGCTCCTGCGACAATTGCTCTGCTCTGACTTTTTCCAAGGACTATAGGTTTAAGGTTGTGATAGGGTTTTAGGTTAAGTTTAATGTGAGTTTTAGGATATAGGTTAGGTTATTTTGGGTGATGGAATTCGTGTTTGGCATTGCTTGCAAATATTTCATGGAAGCAATTGTCGCAGGAGCAATGTCATGGAACCCTGGTAACATATGCATGAATGATAATCTCTAATGGAGATAGAAGATGGAGACTGTAATCATCTTTTTGTTGACAACGCTCTCAGTATTTTGAGTTTTTCTATTACAAGGCTCCGGGGTCTCTTTCTTGAGCACATGGTAGGTGGCGAAACTGGGAAAGTTTAAAGGACCGACCTGAGGGTGTAATAATAATAATAATAATAATAATAATAATAATAATAATAATAATAATAATAATAATATATCAATTTATAAAGCGCCAAACCTATAGACATATATTCTTCTGCACTGCAAAAGCTTCTGAAGTGCTTGATAATAATGAACAGTTAAATGAAAAGAAGTGTTTTTAGTCGTGATTTAAAGACTGCTACAGTTGGGGATTTCTGGACTTCTAATGGTAGATCATTCCAGAGTTTGGGAGCTGCACAGGCAAATGCTCTGTCTCCCAATGTTACTTTTTTTTACATGTTGGAAATTTAAGAGAAAAGTGTCCTTAGAACTGCGCAAATTATGAGTTTGTCTATGAGATTTAGATACTAATAATTCGGATATGTAACTGAGGGCTTGACCGATAAGTGACTTATATACAATCAACAAAATCTTAAACAATATTCGTTTACGAATTGGAAACCAGTGTAAGTGTTTCAGAAGAGGAGTAATCCTTGAGAACCTGGGTGTGTTACAGATAAGCCTTGCGCAGCAGTTTTGGACTCGCTGCAGGCGCCCAACTTGACAATCAGGGAGTCCATAAAAATAACCCATTGCAATATTCCAATTTACTAACAATACATGCCTGGACGATCATTTTCAGACTGTTCTCATCAAAATATTTCCTGATACGTCTAAAACTTTACTTCATATGGTATGATGATTTACACACATTTGTGATGTGTGCTTCCATGTTCAGATGTTTGTCAAGCTGTCCGTTTGTTCATCTGTTTCACTGGTAATGAATAATGCCTGCTAAGTTTGCAGAAAATTTCCAAAAAGAGAGAAAATATCAAAATGTTGAAGCTATAGCTCCCAAATCGGCTTCGGCCGTAAGGGGACATTCCTGAATCTGCTATATGAACAAAATTAGTATACACTCAATTAAGTAGGTCCCTCCATTGTAATATTACTCAGAGTATTTCAAGTTTTATACAAGAAGATTCTTTAACTTGAGAGTTCTGGGGCACTCAAGAGGGTCATGGTTGTTCATTTGTACAAATATCAATTCTTTCAACCCCGCGAAAATACGTGCCAAGTTAGGTGAAAATTTGACCATGAACTTTTAAAAAGAAGATGAAAAATGTGAGAATTGGCATCAATTTGCCCCCCCCCCCGGCCCCTTAGCACTGAGGAGGGTTTCAAATTTTGCACTAATAAACTTGAAAATACAGTCAATAAGTTATGCTGAGTCGAGGGGAAGGTGCATTACAATGTGTTTGTTAAACATTTCAGTACTTTAGCATTGGTTGACAGATGAGGTCACAAGAGGAATATTGGTTTGGAAGGATTTTTTTTTTTTTTTTTTGTCGGCGTTCCCAAGTACTCTGACGAAAAATAGAAGAAAAATTGTTAGAATATATGGATTGTTTCTAGATATTCGTTTCATCGCAAAAGTGATATTGAGGGTATCATAAATCAACACAAATTAACATGCATTTGGATTTCAGGGGCCCCTTTAATAGTGAACAGGTTCTACATCTTAAAACACAAGGCCCTGAGTTCAATTCCATTAATAACATTACTCTTGTCATAACATTCGTGCTTTCATCTGTCCTGACAATGGTGTGGTGCGTTTTATCAAAGTGTACAGACATCTTCCAGTCCAAAAGCATTAGTTTTAACCTGGACATTTTTGGTAACAAGCTGATTTTTTTTTTCAGGATAGGTCCAGAAAAATGTCTAGAATAACATACTAAAAGTACTCATAAATCCTCCTTGAGCGTTTTCCGCAATCCAAGATGGCGTCCAAAATGGCCGCCATTTCCTCAAATTCTTATAACTTTCCAACCACTAAACACAAGTACAAAATTTCAAAGTCTAAATATATGTTATGAAGCATGACTAACGCAATAAAATACATATTAAGAGATTGCTGATGCACGCAAGTATCGTAATCCAAGATGACGTCCAAAATGGCCGCCATTTCCGAAAATGCTTATAACTTTTTAACCAGGTAACCAAAATACAAAATTTACATGTCTCAATATATTATGTTTTAAAGCATGAAGAACTCAATGAAATACATATTTAGAGTTGTTGAAGTATGCAAGTACCGTAATCCAAGATGGTGTCCGAAATGGCCGCTATTTCCTGATTTTTTTTTAAAGGATTTGCAAGTACATTTCACCTGCACACACTTGGAATGTTGAAATATATATAATTGAGTGACAAGGAACCAAATATCCAGAGATTTTGAAGTACACATTTTGTATGCACTTGAAAGATAATATAAAGTTTTGGTACCTCAAAAGTTTCCCTGAATTTCCTTGTCTTAGTTTGTATTTCAGGTTAAAGAACCTTTCATATAACTAACACTGTGAGACTTACTCACCTCAAAGTGCTCTCATGTCTTAGTAATCATGCAATTAACTGCGACCAGCAGCCCCATACGCATAGCGACCAGCAGTCCCATACGCATAGCGTAACGGGGCTTCGCATTGTAGCATTCAGGATCATGACAGACTAGTATCGCGGGTAATTATCAACTTAAAATCCAAAAATTTCTTCAATTTGAAGACTTACCAGTTAAGTTGAAGTATTGAAAACAGGCTTCGGGCAACGTTTGGTTCTGCCAAGTCCCTTTCTGTTCGAATATTGATGACTGAATGTGACTCGGTCGAGAGGACCTTGGGAGAGCTACACTGAATACTACGGCCAGCGCGTGCGCACACATCACATGCGCACAAATTTCAAATCCATGAACGGATAAGATGTCTGTGTGTGCATGCACTGGCCGTCAATTCAGTGTAGCTCGCCCGAGGTCCTCTCGACCGAGTCACATTCAGTTATCAATTCGAAAAGAAAGGGACTATTGGCAGAACAAAACGTTGCCCGAAACCTGTTTTCAATACTTCAACTTAACTGTTAAGTCTTCAAATTGAAGAAATTTTTGGACTTTAAGTTGATATTTACCCGCGATGCTAGTCTGTCATGATCCTGAATGCTATGTACAATGCGAAGCCCCATTTAGCTATGCGTATGGGGCTGCTGGTCGCAGTTATCATGCAATAATGGTTTCGTACAATACGTGTGCCTCGCGGTACCGCGTCGAGTCAAACTAACGGCTCTGGTACGAAACCATTATTGCATGATTACTAAGATATGAGAGCACTTTGGGGCGAGTTAGTCTCACAGTGTTAGTTATATGAAAGGTACTTTAACCTGAAACACAAACTAAGACAAGGAAATTCGGGGAAACTTATGAGGTACCAAAACTTTATATTATCTTTAAAACACTTTCAGAAATCTAAAATGGTGTCCAAAATCTCATCGAACCCTGCCACTAAGGAGCCTCGATACGCATTTAAATGTCTAAATATATTTTTAGACATAGGAACCCAGTGAAATATTTGTTAATAAAGCCACTTGAGTTCTTCCCGAAAAGCAAATGTTGCCCAAAAAGGCCGCTATTTCGTTTTAGCAAAACATTGCTGTCTTTATCCTGTTTCAAGAGACAAAGAAATTAAATATAACGTTAGAGATTCAACAACTCAGAAGGTCCAGTGGTGGAATATTTCCCTTAATGTGCACAACATTGGTAGGCCTGTAGATTGGTTTGGATGCACCCCCCCCCCCCCGCCTTGAGGAATGGGGGGGGGGGGGGTGGCCTGTACAATCATTTTTCCCCTTAATATTCAACCTGAAGTATATACACTTTGTCATTGAACTGCAATCATAAAAATGCAAAACATCCCTCGCTCGTTTAAATAGACTTTGTACACTTTTGAGATTGACAAATTTCCGAGTATGTCATTAAAAAGTCCGCACCACATCCTTCACTTACAAAATACAGAAGTTAATTCCATCATATTGGAGGGTGATTTGCCCTTCCTAGCCCTTCCACCGGTCACTTCACCTGATATAAATTAGATACCCCTTTGATTAACAATTCCTAAATATTACATCAACTTTGTGTAAATGATATGATTATTTTCATTTCAATTCAAGTGTAAAAGCTCCTTCGTGTTGGAGTGGTTGGGGATACTGAGGCTATGAATTGTCTACTCTTTGAGGATGGACAAAAGTTGCACTAGGCCGTTTAATGACGATCATAGAAATGCAAAAACTCCCACTAGTCGAAAGGGGTCCCTCCCCCACATCCTCCACTTACTCATTGCCTTGAATGTACTAGTTTTGATTCTATACTTACACTTTTGATAGAAACAAAAATCTACTATTTCAAAAACAGTGCGCACCATAAACCCCGACATTTTTAGATCTGAAAAAAAAAAAAATCTCCCTCTAGTGGGAGGGTGCTTCACCTCATACACCTCCCCCTCATATTTCCATAAATATATATTTTCTTACTTTTATGACAAAAAGAGATAAATGTTTCACCGAAAGGGTGCCCTAAATCTCTGAATTTCAAATGACTATGAGGAGTATTCTCCTCCCATACTCCCCCTCCCTGACACATCCATGAATATATATCTTTTTATTTCTTTTTTGATGGAAACAAAAATCGAATAATAGGGCATCAGATGTCTGAATATCAAGTCTGAAAATGCAAAATTTCACTCATGTGGGGGGGGGGGGGGGAAGGGATCCTCCTTCCACACCCTCCCGTTGCCCGTTTCCCTTGAATACTACTTAATATTTTTCTTACTCTTTGATGGAAATAATTCAATGCCTTACCAAACGTTTGCACCATACAGTTTGTTTCACTTTCAAGTAAAAAAAAAAATACCCGCGTGGGAATGGAATATCCCTCCTCTATGTACCAATAACTATACGAGGGTCATATTCTCTGATTCCTATCTATTATTAATTTTATCTTATCTACATGAATTGAATACGACAATAATCGAGACACTATGATTTTAGGTGGAGCAATAAACTGCACCGAAGAAATTCACTGTCATATGCGATGAATACACATTGTGTTGTAGCACATGTAGAAACTAATTTTAAATATATATATAGCACAGACAAGAAAAAGAATTGCTGTTACTTCCTAAGTGATAACTGACAGTTTCGAAAGGAACCCACATCATGGTAGACATCAAATGCGTTGGTAATAAAAAAGGCTAGCACTAAATTTTCATCTCATGTGCTTGAGGTGACGAAAATAAACCATGTCGTTAAAAAAAATTGCCTTGTAGTTGGCTGTCTGTTTAGCGACAAATCTAATGGTGAAATATTTCGCTCGTAACAATGGACACACTCCTCGATTTTAACGTTGAAATGTTTTTATTTGTATACGAACTATTTTTATAAAAAGTTTCTTATACACTACACTAATATCAATTTACATAATTGTGAGATAAAATTGTTACTGCTGGATATTTTGCACGCCAATTTGCATTTTGGGAAGAGCTTGAGCGGGTTAATCAGTACTTGTGTGCGTCAACATCTTTTAAAATGTAGTTATTTAAACATTATTTGTTTTTTATTTGGGTTACCTGTTTGAAAAGTTATAAGACTTTCAGGAAATGGCGGCCATTTTGGCAACATCTTGGATTACGATATTTGTGTGGATCAACATCTTTTGATATGCATTTTATTGAGTTCTTCATGCCTAAAAACATATATTTAGACATTTAATTTTTGTATTTGAGTTACCTGGTTGAAAAGTTATAAGCATTTCCGGAAATGGCGGCCATTTTGGACGCCATCTTGGATTACGGTACTTGTGTGCCTCAATATCTCTTAACATGTATTTTATTGAGTTCCTCATGCTTGAAAACATATATTTCGACACTGAAAGTTTGTTTTGGGGTTCTGTGGTTGAAAAGTTATAAGAATTTGAGGAAATGATGGCCATTTTGGACGCCATCTTGGATTGCGGAAAACGCTCGAGGAGGATTTATGAGGACTTTTAGTATGTTATTCTAGACATTTTTTTGGACGTATCCTGAAAAAAAAAATCAGCTTGTTACCAAAAATGTCCAGGTTTGAGCCTATTATGACCTAAAGCTCTTGGACTATACTCTTTCTTCTCGGCTTTTTCTCTCTTCTTGTTCTCCGCTTTTTCTCTCTTCTTGTTCTCCGCTATTTATATTGTCATTGACTGTGTTCTCTCAGTTTAATTGTTACAATACTTTATTCGCTTATCATTCGCAAAGCGACACACATTCATGTACGTTATATACTATGGTTTGTACTCGAGATAATCATTCACAAGTTATATGTGGATAGCAGTATGCTATTCAAAGCTTGACTGGGAGATCAAATAGGTATACTTATACATCTATGTCATTTTATGAGGTATACACAAACAGTGTACAAAGTGTTGTATCATGCGCGTTAATTAAGTAAGTACACGAAAACACTGAAGCTTAAGATAGAATTAATGGGGAACGACAAACTGGGTGATGTGAGGAATACGTTGTTCATGTTGGTAAGGCATGTAGTGAGTTCCCTGGAAAGGAATCTGTACATGGAGAGAGCACTTTGAGGAGATGGATGTCATATACACGAAATTGAAAGAACAACTCGATCTTATCTGTGACACGTAGTTATAGTTTGTGCAAAATATCGCGACTTTTGTTTAGTGTGCGTGTTTTAATACGTATGTAAGAAATCGACCGTGTATAATATATACATAATTATACACAGTTATGTATTGATTTTCATTGTTCCCACAGTTCAGTGAAAAGTGTCTAAGCCGTAGCTTAGTATCCCGATATCTTAATTCGTATTTCTTCTGTATGTTAAAATAATGATTGTTTGCAATACATGTATGTTTTTATATTACCTGCATTACATTCAACAGTTACACTCTAACTGTAGGCCTACAATATATACTAGTAGATTTTGGATGATAATATGTTCTTTACTGATGGATATACTATATTGAGTAAGTCACGTTTTACTCATTCAAGTTCTGGTTTTCAGTAGATCAGTCTTTTGCCTCATCGTATTTGCTTTAGTGTCAACTCTGCAAACCATGCCCTTGAATTCTCTTATTGTTCAATTCATTTATTTGTACATATTATTATACATTTATTTTGTAAAGCACTTTGTGATTCACCTTGTACAAAAGGTATTACTTAGAACTATATGATTGAGTGTGTTCGCTTCCTTATCTGACATCTCAGGAAGGACTTTATTTCTGCATGTAAAATATTGATATGTTACCCCCCCCCCAAAGAAAAAAAATAAAAAAAAATAATAATAAAGACATTATGGAATAGAATGAATTAACAGCAGGAAGAGACAAATATGATAAAGTGTATTATACATTATAATCAATAATTAGCTCAAAACAAACAAGAATATTATATGAATATGCGTGAATTGTGTTTACTTATGGAAAAACATTACATGGGACCGGTGTAATCACACAAAAAAAAAAAAAAAAAAAAACGGACGGCCGCCGTGTTTAGTATTGCTTAATTCGTTATTCCGAAGGTTCGTTAATCCGAAAATGTGATAAGGTTTGTTATTCCCAAGGTTCGTTAATCCGAAAATGAAACAAAGCTCGTCACTCCGAAGGTTCGTTACGGACCCTATTTCACTTCGGATCAACGAACCTTCGGAATATCGAACCCTATTTCATTTTCGGATTAACGAACCTTCGGAATAACGAACACTATTTCATTTTCGGATAAACGAGTCTTCGGAATAGCGAACAATATTTCATTTTCGGATCAACGATCCTTCTGAATAACGAACCTTCGGAATAACGCCACAAATGTTCGGATTAACGAATTCTTTTCCATTTTCGGATTAACGAACCTCTAGGTATAGGGAATTTGTATGTTTAGGATTAACAAACCTTCAGAATAACAAACCTTCGGAATAACTAACCTTCGGAGTAACGAACAGCACCCGCTTTCAACACAGTGTAGGGGGTGGGGTGGTTACGGTAACAGCATAAAGACCGCTACAAACAAGTTACCGCGAAGACGCTTGTGACTGTACTCTCTTTCGAAGACTTAACCTCTACTAGAACAGCGACCTCTACGTAGAATAGAGCCATAAAAATGGTAGAATTGGTTGCACATTGTAAGAAGTGCATGATATTATTTGAACAACAAAGTAAGGTCTCCTGACTGAAATTATAACTGTTCTGGTGACATACTTACCATATCCAGTATGCCCCCGTCAACATGTGCAAAAGCTGGTAACCAACATGCAGTGACCAAAAAGGACGTGTTTGACTTATGTCCTCTCTTTCTAAGTCTTGAAATCTACATGTAACAGTGCCACCAGTATGAATCGGACTAATTGCACATTGAAAGAAATACATAATCTTCGATCAAAGATCAAAGATCCTCATACAATACTAGGATCTGTTTGGTAGTATTTTAACTTTGATAAAGCTCACGTCAAAATCTGCACGAATTCTGGTCGCCAGCCTCCAGCAACAAGAAATCACTAGCAACCATCGACAACTAAGAGATGAACCCCCCTCCCCCAACGAAACTCTCCAAAACTTTTATTGACGACTACATGCTGATAGGTTACCGACCTAACCATTTGCAAAGTGTGTGCCAACCGGTTGCAAAAATTTTACGATCAGAAAAAATCTCTGATAATGAATAGGCAATTGCTTGCCAAAAAGTTTGGAAACGTATAGACAACTGTTCTAAAACTTAATATCGACCTTCAGGAATTTGTCGCCAATAGGTTCATGTTCTTCCTACTGCGCAGTGCAAAGTCAGCATAATTATGCCATTCAGCAAGAAATACAGGAAACTACGGTACTATCTCTTCTGTTCTTGTAGAAAATGGAAGATTGAGACCCATCATGAAGCACAGGTGAACGTACTAGGTGAGGCCATAATCACAGGAAAAGTGTTTTTAGAGACTACGAATGTCATGGCTGACCTATAGATAGAAAGAATCAAGTGAAGATTTTGTTACTCACGTTAAAATCAGTTAGTGGATCCTGCCATCTTCCATGAGCTGCTGCGGAGAGTAATCATTATCTTTATACTCGTATTCAACCCCGATTACATGTAATTTTCTTTTGTTAGTCTCATACAAGAAAGGTGAATTATATACAGTGATTTCTTTCCCATCCCCCCCCCCCAAAAAAAAAAAAAACCCGCAAGTATCACCTAGTTCGTCTATAATCAAACGATATGTCTGGTTACCATCCGAGAAACTTGACAGGTACTAAAAGGGTACTCCTTCTCACCGCATATAAAAAGAAACACATGTAAATGATTCCATCTTTGCAGTTCAGTTTAATGATATTTGTTTCCAGCAAACAATAAACATAGGTACAAATAACAATGTGATTCATTTGTACGTGCTTGGGGCACGTATCTAAAAGTTAAAAAAAAGAGAGAAAACAAACAAACTTGGTGAGTGCGTCGTATACATAAACAAACAGTGCCACGACTATATGCCTCCAACGATGAACTTCGTGTCCACCAATTCTGCGAATGTGGAAATCGGTGTCAAAGACATATTTTGCATTTTTGGGGGGTGGGGGTGGGGGTGGGGATTGATTTAGGATGGATCGTTCGCTTTGCCAAAGAAAAGATCTATGAGTGATTATCGACTATAGTATAAACACTAATGTTCTGTGTCCTGACAAGTAGACGCGGATATTTCACAAAAGAACATACTTGATATTTGTTCTAGTAGAAAGGTCTGCGGGCCCTATAGAAAAAGAAAATGAAATCTGGGAAGAGCATTGAATAGACTATCTTTAGTTTTGCTACGGATTTCCTCCAGTTGATAAACACTAGTAACAAACGTTTTAGAGCCATCGTCGGTTCTCAATACGTGATGAATACATGGCCCATGGACTCTGTAGCCACATCTGCACGACATATAAATTTCGATTTCGAAAGTCTCTGTATTTCGTTGAAAACTAACTGTGGGCTTGGATGAGCGCAGTATCACGAGGGGTCAGAGCAAGTCGGACCTCTATTCCTAACACAGATTTGCATACTTGTCGAGACGGGTGCAGGGTGTGCTGTTACCGAGAGACTTCTACCGTGGTTTTCCAGTTATGTATCTTCATAGCTTTTCCCCGTTTATACGCGACGAACTTGGACGTAGGCCCATACCATCACGTTGGACTGCTTCGAACTTAACTTACAGCAATTTCGCATTGAATATGACTGTAAAAGCCGTCAAAACGTATTCTTTCGTGAATTAAATTAAATGAGTTGAGTAACATATTAACTGACTAATAATTCGCACGTATTCGTTCTATCACTCTTCAACATGGCGGCCCTGTTTGACGGTCCAGGACTGAAGTGTCAAGAATGTGGAGACAGCGAAGAAGGCGCCACACAAGGCTACAAAATGGTCGAGCAACGACATCTTTGCAAGACCTGCGCCGAGCGCATTGCCCACGCTGTTCTCGGGGACGTGTCGGCAGGAAAAGTGAAATGGCATTGTCCGGAGCATGAAAAGAAGGAGGTAGAACTGTATTGCAAAGACTGTCAGGTTCCTTTGTGCCACATCTGTGCCGTAACTACTCATGTGCGACATGAACTGGCTGATATTTTGAAGTATTTCGTCCAGAAGAAGCAGACAATTAAACAAGATTTGACAAAATTATCCGAGTTAAAATCTGAGAAACTTAACTTCCTAAAAACGCTGAAGAAATGTTCCAAAGATGTGTACGAGCATTTCGAAGCTCTCGAGAGTAAACTGTCAACGACATTTACCACGAAGTTGATGGATGCTGAGAAGAAAAGGAAATCAGAGATCGAAGAGGCCAGAAAGCGAGCTAAAGAAGAAATCGACAAGATTATAGAGAAGAGAGAATCATCGATTGCAGAAATTAATGCCCGGGTCGACGAGGTAAAGTTTGATTTAGAGAAGAACAACGAAACTTTGTCAGCAGAAATACACAACATAAAAGGTCGCCTTCAACTCAAGATATCACAAGCATGTGAAACAACCGTCGTGTCTCTAAAAACAATCGACGCCGAGGATTCAGTCGCAAATTCCCTGTTGGATGACTGTGACAGCAAAGTTTTCCATGATAGACTACAGAACCTAGACATGTCAACCGTTGCAAAGATTCCTTCCATTGACAAAGATCTGCCAGCATTGTTGACATCTATCGCTAAAAAGGTCAGTTATAAGAGAGAAGACGGAGAGCGTAATGTGGGCTTCCTGACTGGAACCAAACGATCGTTCGAGATGGTGAAAACGATCAAAGTTTCTTCTGACATTGAAGAACCTTTCCTGGTGTGCCGTGTTAATCAGCAAGCGATTGCAATTCGCGACGGACCTGGTCAGGGCCTCTATAAAGTTGATGTGGAAAGTGGCACGATCGATCCTCTGATGATCGCCGACAAAAATCGAGGTATCTTTGACGCGGCATTTCTTGGCAATGACCAATTTGCATACAGCGATTATAAAAAAGGAATGATCTACATCTGCAGCATGGGCAACGAAAAAAATGAATTCCATGAAGACTTACCAAATGATGGCTCACGCTACGCTTACCTAAGTGTTGATAGCAGAGGTATGCTCCTAGCCGCCGACCACGTTCACGGCATGTTCTATGTGATCGATCCAACAACGGGGACGATATGTTGTACGATCAGCGACGTCGAAGCGACGACGGTACTAAGCTTTGAATCACTTGATAATGGGGAAGTTGTCATCAGATCGGGACCTCACGAGCTCTCCTTGGTCAATTTGTCGTCAGGAAAGATCAAGAAGATAATATCCCTGAAGGACTGGAATCAGAGAATTAACTGCCACGTTGGTGCAGACAACAGGATTTATGTTATTTATCGCGATGAACCAGAGCGGAGTTCTACAGGAAGGGTAGGCGTACTCTCCACGGATGGAACAACACGACAACCAAATCTGATAGAATTCCCCACATCATGGTTTTACCGATATCGGCCGAGATGCGTGATGCCAGTGCCTGGCACGTTGGTAATCTTGAACGGCAGTGTACTCCTTGTTTACAAAGAAACCCCCGGGGCTGCTGAACTATAAACCTCTTTGACAAACAAAACAAGAAGTCATGAAGATTTCAACATTCGCAGTTTTCTTGAGTTAGATAATAATTGCTGACAGCGTAGGCCTACATAACTGTCATAATTTTATTATACTGAACATGATTACTTGATGTTGTTTCAAAATGGAACATTTCATGAATTAGGTGTAATATTATTTTCCTCAAGGTAATTATTCAAACCTCAATGAAGAAAAAAGATAATATATGCAAATGTTAGAGTAATCGAGATACTTTCCAACACGTTCTAGAATACGTGCGAAATTGGAAGAGTGTGAACTCACGAATCAGAATTTGTATTGATATGCTGTAATGTTTATATAGTGAGTAACTATATTGACGTATCTCCGAAGAACGATAAATGTGGATTCCTGTTTGCTTCGGTGGCCGCGTTCATTGCGTGTATATTCTGTCGAAAACATTCAAAATGACGTCGGTCCACAAAATCTATCTTTTGGTGGCCCAAACGGGCAACTTATGTTCAAAATGGATTGTCCCTTTTGCTTCTATTTTGGGCCATAGTACTTTAGTACACTACGTTTCTATTCGGGTGACCAAAAAGTTAGTGTCGAGCACTGCATATATAGGTTCAAGTGCTCCGCAGTGTTAGTGTGCTTGAATGAACATGTCTGTATATCAAAAGGTAGTGACACTTGAACACATGTGTGTGTTTGTGAGATGTATTTTTTTTTTGTTCCCAATCTTTTTTCTTTTCTTTTGTTGATGATGTGACGACTGTGTATATGCTCATGAGACGCATTCGAAATGCCCTGAAAAGTGAGCGCTTGATAAAAAAAAAAAAGATTTCTACATGATAACATTATTTGACGAATCACAAAGTTTTAATAATCTTCTTGTCTTTCGAAGAAGCAAAGCGATACAGTGCATGGACAAGGCCTCTCAGCATCTTCAAGTTGAGGCCCTGGGTTCGATCCCAAAAGGGGGTATCTCACTGAGCGGCGAACGTTTGCGAACGTAGCGAATTTGGGATTTCGCCAGGATTCGTAAAGGGTTGCAAAAGGTTCGTTAACAGTCGCAAGAAAGTTCGCAAGCGGTTTTAATTGTCGCAAACAGTTTTTCTTGTCGCAATGAAATTTTGAACATGTTCAAAATTTCTTTGCGAACCTTTGCGAATTTGTATTTTCGCTAACAGTTGCAAACATTCGCAAAACACTTGTAAGAATTCGCAAACGGTCGTAATACGGTGTCGCTACGCTTTTCCTGAGAAAAGATATTTTACTCATATTGTCACTAATGACAATGCAACGAATACACATGGGGCTAATGGGGGGGGGGGGGTGTCGTCTCCAGATTGCAATCTGGTAGGTTCGTGCAAAAACTGAAGCGGCTACCCGTACAAGACAATAATATTATCGCTATTCATGTCATTATCATCATTATTACGTTTTTAGTTCGCGGTATCATCATTGTGACCTGATGCATATGAGGCAAAAAAATGATAATAAAAAAAACATCGCAGGAAATGTTACTGCTTCTTATTGTAAGACTCATGGTTATTGATATCATCAAATTTCATTCTAATTCATCTCTTCTTTGCTGTCCCAAAGCCATCTATTTTCAAGAGAAATATTCAACTTAGATGTTAGACACCATGGCTATGTAGTCCAGGATTTTGCCGTTCATTTTCTATATCTATGTAGCAGCCTTTAAGTGCACTCTAAAGTAGCTGAGAGGTATCTACTCGATAAACTCTTATTACAGTTGCCATATTGTTTGAATATGAATTTTTGTGAGCAATATGACTGCTTCATAAAAACGTGTGAAACTGTAGAATCATCCAAATTTCATACTATTTATCCGATTTTAAAGAAACCTCTACGGAGCGCTTTACCATTCAGTTTATTAGGATTGCTCTGTTTGATGGAGTCAATCTTTGCACTTGAAGATAAAGTATGAAAGAACCCGCGATTGTCAAGTTGATCTGTGTTTGAAGGTTGGAATCAATAGTCAATGCGTTCACCCCTTTGTTCTTTTCATCTTGACGACCTGTTTGCTAAATGAATGAAATTGTAATGATCTACAGTCTTCTCTTCTTTCTCTTCTTCTTCTCTCGTTATTGATTATAGGAATAACATTTACGACGGAAAATAAATTATTTGGTTTTGGGGGTATTAACAATTCGGCATTGAATTGTATTACCATGCTTGTGAGATATGAAATTTATGTTTGTAAAATAAGAAAAATAAAACCTCGTTTTGATTTATGTAAATATAGTATAAGGGAATATTATGATAAAGAGAAATTTATTGCAAGAAATAATCATAAGTTGCAAGTGTTTCAGAAAAAATGGTGTCTCTTTAGACACCTTTTTTCTTGATGTATATTATATTGTATTGAATTCGAAAAAGTATGATGTTATTTGAAATATGATGTATTACGTGTACAGATGAAAGAGAATAATAAATATCCCAGTGAGGGGAAAAAAAAAGTCAGACGCAATGTTGTTTTGTTCAACCAGCTCACCTGGCTTCATTACTCGTATAATACGTCCATTGAACACCAACAGATATTGATCAAATGAACTTGGTGAAGCCTTGAGATACAACTTTGTGTTTGTCTTTCTTTCCACTTTTCCTTCTTCCTACTTACTTCACTAACAAATACAGGCGACTTTTTGTAAACCTCGGGACAGGGTATTTTCTTTCGTTATATTGCGATTTCGTCTTATAAACAAATAAGATATAATGAAAAAACGCAATCATAGGTATACCTTTGTTAATTGTGCGCACAGCTTACGTGGAAAGGCAATGTTAGATGCGTAGCTATTTCAGTTGTGTTTAAATGCTGCAATTAAGGAGACAGCATAATGTCTACTTATGTTGTTGATATAAAGAATGAATAACAATGGGCCAATTAGTAAGCTACCCTGGGAAACAACGCAGATAACATCTTGTTGGGGGAGAAACAGCAGCCATCAATCGAAATAAATTGCTTGGGGTTCTTGAGGTACTCCCTGAGCTATACTCTCTCAAGGTCTCTTACAACGTATACCATAATGTTAAAATTTGTGAAGGAGATGTATGTTGTGAGCGATAGTGTCGAAAGCTTCGGAGAGGTCCAGGAATACGCCTGCTGTGTGTTGAAATTTGTCTAAAGCTTTCCCAACTTTTTCAATAAAGGTAAGAAGTACATAAAAAATGCAATGTCTGTTTCGGAAGCCAAAGTGTGTGTTGGAAATGATATCATAAATATTCAAAAATTCTAAAAGTTGTAAGAATAACTATATTTCCAAGCTATATAGAAATAGATGTCAATAATGAAACTGATCTGTAATTACAAATATTTTCTTTCTCTCCTTTAGTATAACCAATGATTTCCTTAGATATTTTCAAAGCATTCGGGACAGCCCAATTTTGTAAAGATAAATTGAAAATATAACTTAAAGTTCAAGAGTAACATATATTATGCTTTTTGATAGAACATTATCAATGCAATCATATCCGTCACTTCGTTTATCTTTTGATATTACCAAAAGGTAATTAATATACATTGCTTCTTCCCGTATACGGATAAGAAAAAGAAAGGAAGATAGATAAATTGAAGCTTAATCCCCAAAATTCATAAGATTCTCCATTATTAGAGGGGATAATTTTGTAAAGATTTTTTTTTCTATGCAGTCTGAGAAAAATAATAATCGAAGGTTTGTAGCCATTTGAGTAATATAATTAATTACTACCTCATTACATTTTTCTTCGTTGTATCTTGCTTATGATTACATCTATTTATAGCATAACTGATAATTTTCCATGTTTCTTTCATGTCATTTTTTAAAACAAAATATCAGATCATTGAAATACTGTATTTTTGCTGCAGTATCTTGGTAAGTATGCTTTTGTACGTAGTATACACTTACAATGAAACTGTTCAGTCCGATTTATTAAATATAAATTTATATATATATATATATATATATATATATATATATATATAATGGAGGGAGAGAGAGAGAGAGAGAGATTGTTTTTGCGATTAATCGAACGTAAAAGTGACTTGGAAATCCAGCTAGGGGAGCCGTGGTACTTTTCTATACTTAGATTTTGGTTTCAATATAGGAATATGTTTTTCTAAGTATGAAAGTTATTATAGGATAAATTTCTACACTGGGAATTATGAACAACAGACCAGTCTAATCTTCTGAGGCCATCTTTAAGGATTTTTCAAGGAAATAGATGACAGAGAGCCAAGAAACTCTTGAGGAATGCTTTGGCTGTGGCATTTAGCGATATTGAAATTTCCTACAAGAAAACAATCCTTATTGAAAATAGTGATATGCGCTATAACCGGGTTCCGAATATGTCCTAACAACTTTGTGCAACTCGAATGAGGAGGTCTATATGACCATGACTAATATATTCTTAGAATAAGAAACATCGATTTCAACCGTATGGATGATTCAATATCCTCATTCATAACAATGAGTTCGCTGTGAATTAAACAATCTAAATCTTCTTTGATATAAAACGCAACTGCACGGCCAATCCGATTTTTTTTCATGCTATTTTCAATCAAATGATAACAAGGTTAAGAATACTAGTGTATCGAATTCTCTGTGAGCCAAGTTTATGTAAGTCCAATCACCGAAAATGTATAAAGACTGAGGTGGTTTATCAAGCAATAGTTTTCAAATTATCAAAATTACATCGAAGATTTCTCATCATATTTAAATTCATTATTGAAAATTTATCTTTTACATTGCGAAATGATTTAAACACGTTTATTGTACAATAATCTGAACTGCGATAATGAAAAATATAATTATCATTCCAATTTGCAGTGCTAGCGAGGAAATGAACTCCTTCTCCAAAGCGGTTTCCATAATTAATAGAATCAAAGTAGTTTACATTGGAGGGCGTTCTTATATCGGAGACATAAAACGGGTTGTCCAGATGTTAATGAGAAAAACAAAAGTACTATGATCAGCCATCTATTAGGAATTAAATATCGAAAGTGGAACATGGTGATGCACTTCCGCGGCGCTATCAAGAGAAGAATACGTCATTATGTCAACAGAACAAATGCAAGAGATTATTCAGCAGACAGGCAGAGGGGTGAAAGTTGTGATGTGAGTTTTCTTCATTTCGTCTCCATACAGATGCAATTTGTTAGATTGCAACTGCTGATCTATAATTTGCGTAGAAATCTCTTGCTTTCATGTCAGTATGCCTTGTCCGCCTTGGACTACTAAGATAACAATGTCGGAAGTTTGGAGCTTAGCTACCCCATTTATTCCAAGTTTCCATCGTGTCACGGCCGGCAACCAGGGATAGCCTGGTGGTAGTGTCGCTGCCCCGAAAGCAGTAGAGGAGAGGTTCGATTCACGCTGCATGGTTCCCTTTTTTACGACATGTTTGATAAAAATATGTTATCATAGATCAGCAGTTGCGATTTTATTTGTAGAGGAAGGCATATTATAGAAAATCACACATCTATGAAAGTGTACTCTCATCAAGGTAGGGCAAAAGGGCTGAATGATCATACTTTTTTCCATGTTTTAGTCATCAGTTTCATGCACGCGCTTTTATTTTGCTTCTGTCAATTGATTCATTTCTGTAATTATCCTAATAGGTTTTTCACGGACAATTAATACTAAATTGTAGTGACCACTGATGGTCATTGCCTTTGCTGACATTAAATCTACATGTATATCATTTTTTTTTTCAGCTTCAGATCTTCATGACATTTCCCTGCTTGGAAGCAGCATCAAGTCACCAAACCAGAGGCCCTACAAAGTGTGATATACAGGCGAGACATCTTTTGACTTGCATATATTGAATTGATTTACTGAATTCAACTGACAGTTCCAGCACATTTTGTTTTTCATATTTTAATAATATAATATATATGTAATATATATATATAATAAACAAAAAAGACAAACAAATAAAAAGCGAGATGTGATAAACAGTGGGTTATGATTAGAAAGTGTGTTAGCGTACTTAAGACTACTCCCGAAAACAAGATGTGAAATATGAAGGAACCGCAAAATCATAGCTTGTAACAGGGAAACAAATACCAATGTGAAATACGTTAATGCTAATGACATAATTATATAAAAGGTAAATGACAAGGCAAAAGAGCAAAAGAAGTCAAAGAAAAAGGGAAAGATAAAGAAAAAGAGGAAAAAGAAGAAGAATGAGAACTATAGGTGAAGAAAAAGCTGACATATAAGTACACAACCACAGAAAATACAGATAGGGTAGTTTGATTTAGCATGTATTGTGTGCACAATACATCAAAATTCAACTGAATATAACTTTCAAGTAATACTTCAAAATTTACGTTCAAATTCTTCAACGTTTGAATGATTAACGCCTGCAAGGTGGGATAGCGCATAATATAGGACTACCGTACGCAGAACTGCGTTCCCTTTGTAGACCTACATTGGAATAGTTTCTCATACGCATACGAGAGTAAAGTCACATCCAATTCAAGGAATCACCTTAGAATAATTCGTGTTTGATTTTACCATAATTGCCCCAGTCACCAATGACCTATTGTGACGAATAGTTTACTAACATGACCTCTGGACCCAGTAGTCACTCTGCGCTGCAGGACGGGCTTGTTCTAACTACGGAAGTGTTCATGGTGTTTGTGCTTCGTTGTTCAGGCCGTGCGTGAGGAAGAGCACGACGTGTATATTATACATAACGTTACGTGGGGGCTCTGAGAGAATCACAACTCTATTATTCCAAAGGAGGATAATTTGTTTCACTAGCGAATATGACACCGTTGTTTCCCCAAGTTTGCGCTCATTATACTCTCCCTTTCGTTGTACACAAGACGAATTTGGATATCCAGCTTTACGATACTTCGACGGCTCATTTTTAGTGCTACCATGATCCGCCACAAATTAGTTTTTTTTTGCAGACGAACTGCAGACTTGAATTACGCTGCGGGAAGTTGTACTTAGCGAGTAGTCGTTTTATCGCTATAGAAAATGGCGGCCCTGTTTGACAGTCTAGGACTAAAGTGTCAAGAATGTGGAGACAGCGAAGAAGGCGCCACTCAAGGCTACAAAGTGGTCGAGCAACGACATCTTTGCAAGACCTGCGCCGAGCGAATTGCACATGCTATTCTCGGGGACGTGTCGGCAGGAAAAGTACAGTGGCCTTGTCCGGAGCATGACAAGAAGGAGGTAGAACTGTATTGCAAAGACTGTCAGGTTCCTATGTGCCACACCTGTGCCGTGACTACTCATGTGCGACATGAACTAGCTGATATTTTGAAGTTTTTCGCCCAGAAGAAGAAGACAATTATTGAGCAAGATTTGACGAAAATATCCGATATAAAATCTGAAAATCTATGCTTCTTAGAAATGTTGACGAAATGTTCCAAAGATATCGATGAACGTTTCGATGCTCTTGAGAGTAAATTGTCAACGACATTAACCACAAAGTTGATGGACGCCGAGAAGAAAAGGAATTCAGAGATTGAAGAGGCCAGAAAGCGAGCTAAAGAAGAAATTGACAAGATTATAGAGAAGAGAGAATCGTCGATTGCAGAGATTAATGCCCAGATCGACGAGGTAAAGTTTGACTTAAAAAAGAAAAACAACTCTGTGTCAGCAGAGCTACAGGACATGAAAAGTCGTCTTCATCTTAAGATATCACATGCAAGGGAAACAACAAACGTGTCTCTAAAAACAATCGATGCCGAGGATTCAGTCGCAAAGTCTCTGTTGGATGACTGTGAGAGCAAAGTTTTCCATGATAGACTACAGAACCTAGATATGTCAACTTTTGAAAACATTCCTTTCACTGATGAAGATCTTCCAGCATTGTTGACATCTGTCGCTAAAAAGGTCAGTTATTAGAGAGAAGACGGAGAGCGTAATGTGGGCTTCCTGACTGGAACCAAACGATCGTTCGAGATGGTGAAAACGATCAAAGTTTCTTCTTACATTGAAGAACCTTTCCTGGTGTGTCGTGTTAATCAGCAAGCGGTTGCAATTCGCGACGGGGCTGGTCAGGGCCTGTACAAAGTTGATGTGGAAAGTGGCACGATTACTGATGGTCGCCGACAAAAAATGAGGCATCTGGGAAGCGGTTTTCTAGGCAATGACCGCTTTGCGTACAGCGATTAATTACAGAAAGGGAATGATCAATATCTGCAGTGTGGACAACGCAGAAAATGAATTCCATCAAGACATACGAAATGATGGCTCACGCTACGCTTACCTAACTGTTGATAACAGAGATATGCTCATTATAGCCGCCGACCATGTTCAAGGTGTGTTCTATGTGATCGATCCAAAAACGGGGACGATATGTCGTACGATTAGCGATGTCGAAGCGAGGACGATACAAAGTTTCGACTCACTTGAAAATGGAGATATTGTCATCAAATCGGGACATGCCGAGATCTCCTGGGTTTATTTGTCGTCAGGAAAGGTCAAGAAGATAATATCCCTGAAGGACTGGAATCAGAGAATTAATTGCCACGTTGGTGCAGACAACAGGATCTATGTTCTTTATCGCGATGAACAAGAGCAAAGCTTCACAGGAAAGGTTGGCGTACTCTCCTCGGATGGAACCACACTACAACCAAATCTGATCAAATTCTCTACATCACGGTTATATCGATATCGCCCGAGATGCGTGATGCCCACGCCTGGCACGTTGGTAATCTTGAACGCAGTGGCGTATCTAGGGAAAACGGCGCCCGGGGCAAGCACGAAAATTGCGCCCCTAATTTCTGAAAAAGTGTTCAACCCCAACCCCATCCCGGTAGGGACTTTAAACAAAGTCCACATGATGTTTTTTTTAAGCACTTAAAAGGGATCTTTTGAGGGTTATTTAAATGTAATGCATTTTGATAGATTTTGGCGAGCGAGCGCAGCGAGCGAGCCTAAAATTGTTGTGTTTCAGCTTACAAAACATGGAATTCTTGTCATTTTTTGCTTACCAAATCTTACAATTCTACTCAAGATATAGTAACAGCCTTATAGATAAAGATTTATACCAAAAAACTGAGGACTTTAAAAAATACTCTAAATTAGTGCGCGCGAGTGAGCTGAAATTTGTATATGTCCTCGTCATCATCACGTATTGTTCTTATCTTTTTTTTATACAAATTTTGGCGAGCGAGCCGAAAATTT
Organism: Diadema setosum; assembly: GCA_033980235.1. NCBI lineage: Eukaryota > Metazoa > Echinodermata > Echinoidea > Diadematoida > Diadematidae > Diadema > Diadema setosum. The sequence continues at coordinate 32,517,906 of CM067060.1, forward strand.
TTGTATTTCAGCTTAGAACATGGAATTCTTGTTTTTTTTTGCTTATTAAATCTCACAATTATAGTGACGACCTTATAGATAACGATTTATACCAACAAACTGAGGACTTGAAAAAATACTTTAAATTAGTACGAGCGAGTGAGCCGAAATTTGTATATTTCTGCGTCATCATTACGTTTTTTTCTATCTTTTTTCATTTTTTTTCGCCCCCCCTCCCCCGTATGTTCGAAACCGTTGGCGTCCTCTTTTGATCCAATCGGCGATCGCTTCAGAACGAATGAAATTGCAGTCTCTGCTCCGTGTAACATTTTTTCCTGCTAAATATAAAATGACATGAGTGAACAAAATAGACATTATCATTTTGTCCGCGTCATCGTCACGTTTTGTTCTTATCTTCTTTTTTTTTATATACAAATTTTGGCGAGCGAGCGCAGCGAGCGAGCCGAAAATTTTTGTATTTCAGCTTACAAATCATGAAACTCCTGTCATTTTTTGCTTATTAAATCTTACAATTCCAATCAAGATATAATGACGGCCTTATAGGTAACGATTTATACCAACAAACTGAGGACTTGAAAAAATACTCGAAATTAGTACGAGCGAGTGAGCCGAAGTTTGCATGTTTCCGCGTCATCATTACGTTTTGTTATTATCTTGTTTGATTCGGGTTTTTTGCGCACCCCCCCCCCCGTATGTTCGAAACCGTTGGCGTCCTCCTTTGATTCAATTGGCGATCGCTTCAGAACGAAAGAAATTGAAGCCGCTGCTCCGTGTAACATTTTGCCTGCTAAATGACATGTGTGAACACAATAGACACTATCAATTTGTCATCATCATTTTTTGTTTTTATCTTGTTTGATTTGGTTTTCTGCCCCCCACCATTCCCCCCCCCTTTTCCGTTTTTTTTCCTTCTTCTTTTCTTTTTTTTTCTTCTTCTTCGTTTTTTTTTTCCGTTTTTTTTTTCGCCCCCAAGGAGTGGCGCCCGGGGCACGTGCCCCCCTTGCCCCCCCTAGATACGCCACTGCTTGAACGGCAGTGTACTCCTCGTTTACAAAGAGACACCCGGGGCTAGTGAACAATAAACCTTTGAGAAATAGAATACGAGTAAAGTCATAAAACATGCGCAGTTTTCTTGAGTTAATATTGTTGACAGCGTACATAATTGTCATAATTTTATTATAATCAATATCATATCGTGATGCTGTTTCAAAATGTAACATTTTGTGAATAAGGGTGATATTATATTTCACAAGGTAGCAGCTAAAATGATCATTCAAACCTTGTTGATATATGCAAATGTTACAGTAACTGAGCTATTTTCTTACATATGTACCTATTAGAATACGTATGACGTTGGAAGCAGTGTAACGGATCAACGTTTTATATTGTAACGGTTTTATATTTATACGTATATGATTAAGTATAGCGTTCAGTAATCTGTTGTGTTTTTGTTATGTAAGCTATGTAATATGCTCTGTGTGTTTCTGTTGTGTAAGCGAGGTACACTGCCAGCTCAGCGTCTTTTCTGTCTCTTCTCTTCTCTTCGTCTTAATTAGCTCGTCTATTGTCTCTTATGTTGTTCTTTGTCTCTCGCCTCGTCTCCCTCTCTCCCTCCCTTATGTTGTTCTTTGTTCTCGTCCAGTCCCTCTCTCTTCCCCTCTCCTATGTTGTTCTTTGTTTGTAATCCGGTCCTCCTCTCTCCCCCTCTCCTATGTTGTTCTTTGTTCCCCGTCTAGTCTCTCTCTCTCTCTCTCCTCTTCTCCCTTCTTGTTCTTAGGTTCAACTACTCCATAGTGTTGACGTATACTTCACTGAATATCTATATCAGTATGAATAGGCAGTGACACTGAAGTACATTATTTTAACATAATTATTTATGTTTAATGTTTTTTTTAAATATCTTTGTTTGGTGATGATGTGATGACTATGATCTGTCTCCTCTCTCTCTCTCATGTCTATTTTCCCAATTTCTATTAGTTCCTTCCTTCAATGCGCATAGAGGAATTAATCTCTTTTTCGTGATATGCGCTATACAAATACTGTGTTTCATTATTATTATTGTCATTATGTTATAATGCAGAAGAGAGAATTTTTTTCTTTATGCGAAACTCCCGCTTTTCAAGAAATTCCGTAAAAGTGAGTGTTTGATGCATAAGATTTTCTACGTGATAACTTGAAGACATTATGACTAGTCACAAAGTTTTCTGGGAAGCACCGCGATGTTCTAGTGGAGAAGGTTCTGCATCTTCAAGCTGAAGGTCTGTATGGATTCAATTCCAAACCACTTTTCCTTTAATAGAAATACGATGTTTGACTCACAATGTCACTAATGACCCAGATGAATCTGAGCATGCTCCGGAAAGCTTACTGCTTAATTAGAACACTTATGGTCATTGTTATAATCTAATCCCCTTCTCATTTATCCCTTCTTTAAGGGCATTCTAAACGATTTTCATAATTTCACATCGTATTGTACATATATCAACAGTTCCATGTATAGATTTGTGGAATTTATTGCGGTCTTTGACTGAGCAGAGAAACCAATACTCTGAAAACTCTTAAAGAAATTACACTGAACATTCTTGATGACATAGAAGCTTCACGTACTGACGTATTTCAGAAATGTAGCAGTGTAATTCCATTACAGTACCGCTTGATTGACAAGTTCACCTGTGTAAATTGTATGCTTACCTTCTTCTTTTGTTCTGCTTCCTTGAGCCCCAACTCATACATTCTTATGGTGAGGCCGCAAGTCATCATTATTGTTCATTGCAATATGTTATCAATTTTGAAAACATTCCTATTCATCATCCCAATCACTATAAATTCTGAAACAATTGTACTCAGTATAAGTAATTTATCGTTGTTCAAATGTAAAAATCTGAAAATCATCCGGAGGTCTCCTTTACGCTCTCCCAAACCCATCTATATTAAAATGAAGTTAAAATTGTAGTCAGTGTAGACACCATGTTGACGTGTCCAGGATTTTGCCATTCATTCTCATTTTATAGCAGCCATGTGCACTCAGTAGTGGCTATGGGGTATCCGATGAACCTTTGTTATACAGCATGTTCCATGGTTGGCAACAACTAAGCTATTCTTTTTTGTAAGCTACTGTTTACCACTGGGAGCAATGATATGAAAAAAAAAATCAAGTTTTCACATTTGGTGTATAGTGTAGGTTAGTTGTATCACAAAACATCCTATATCATATAAATATTTTGCAATAAAACCTAAAATATAAGAAAATATCACTATTTTTCTCAATAGACCATAACTGTAGACCGTTTATTCTATAGATCTTATTATAACTATTGTTCACATTTTGTATATTTAACAGTACTTAACATTGACTGTACTGATTGATATTTTTACAATGGTCGTTTCTACCCCTTACATTTTAGAACTATTTTAAAGCACTAAAGCAGGGTTTTTATTTCATCTGCAAATGGTGAATAATGCCTTAAATGATACGGTTGTGAGCGATTTTACCTACTTCATGGAAACGTGTGAAATTTGGATATTATACAAATTTCATATTCTATATCAAATTTTACAGAAACGTCTACCGGGCTATCATACCATTCTGTTAATCAGAAATACTCTATTCAATGGAGCCAACCTCTGCATTTAAATAAATAACGTTTGAAAGTACCGGCGACTGTCGAGTTGAATCTGTGTTTGAAGGTAACAGTTAATGGTCAATGTGTTCATGAGAATGTGTCTGAGACAGCTGGAGAAGGATCAATCTTAAATTGTTATAACATCGGTGACCAATATCTAATGGTCTTCACTGCAGAGGAAATCCACCCCAACAAATAAATTGACTGCAAAAGAAAGTAGGGAAAAATCCCAGAGAACGTTTCAAACATGACAAAAATCTGATAAGAAAGAAAAGGAAAATATATATGACATTTTCAAATTTCACATTTTCTGAAAGCATTTCACTAGTTCTTATGAATATTCAAATGAGCGAGTTGATGATGTCATGCCCTCACAATCTTTCACGTATGTTATAAATGAGATTCGGGAAAATTCTTACTTTTATCTAATACAGGTGTATTAGATAAAAGCATCTTGCCTCCCGTTCGGCAACCCCGCTGGGTTTGTGGTATACATGCAGTGCGTCCAGAGAAGATGAAGTTCACAACTAGAATAAGTCTTTACTTTTCCCGAATATTGTGCGTGCTGGTGTAAAGAAATATCTCCATGCTGTTGTGTAACTTTTGAAAAAGGGATCATGCCTGCTGGAGGGAGGAAAGGGCAAAAAACTGGTCGTCGAAAACTGAGGTCAGAACCTACCGAACGTGAACGGAGTGGGGCTGTTTCGACGCCGGCGGAGTCGGGGACAGACGAGCTTAGCTCCGGTACCGATGAGGAAGCGGGCCCTGCTGTTCACTCGGGTGCTCGTTCCAGGGGACCGAGTCTGGACAATACACTGCGGAATGCTATTGAAGAACAGATTGCCCTTTCACTTCGATCGTCGAGCCTTGTCAAACGCATAGCAGATGATGTTTATGACGTAATTGCTACAAAGCTTGAAGAGCGAGTTGTGGAGAAAGTGTATCAAGCTGTCAGTTTGGACTTGAAGAAATACACAGATGAAGTGGGAGCCATGAAACAGAAAATAGCTGAAATGAAGAAGGAAACAAAAGTACTACAGGATGAGAAAGACAATGCAGAACAATACAGTAGGAGAAATTGTCTCCGGATATATGGCATTCCCGAGGGACCAGATGAGAGGACAGATGAACTCGTTCTAGATATCTTCAACACGAAGCTCGGTCTCGCAGTTCAACCGGACGCGATAGATCGCAGTCACCGCATCTCTGCACGCCCGAAGAAAGACGCTGATCAGGGACGGGAGTCATCGACTTCGGCATCGAACGGGAGGCAAGATGCTGATCGGGGACGCGAGTCATCGGCTTCGACATCGTACGCGAGTGCTACGAGGAGGAACAAACCGAGACCTGTAATAGTGAAATTCAGCAGATACAATGTCCGACATGATGTGTACAGAGCCAGGACGAGATTGAAGAATGCAGATGGACCAAAACTCTGGATAAGGGAGGATCTCACAGCCAGGCGAGCAACTCTCTTTTGGGAACTTGTGAACAGTAACAAGTCGAAGTCCTGCTGGACCCAGGATGGAAACATCTTCGCACTAAGGACACGGGACTCAAAAAAGATCAGCATTAGGACTAAACAAGACTTTGAAAACTTGTAAGAACTCCCTTTTTTTGAAGTTTTATTTTTATTAGTTGTTTATGAATTATGTCTCGATTAACTCACGTGACTCATATTGAATTTCCATGCTTAAGTTGCCGTAAAGAAGTAAAAGAATACCATAATGCCTTATTATGTGTACAGTGTAACAAATGGGCTCATCTGAGATGTTCACGTGCATCTACTGATACTTTTAATTCTGATGGCGATTGGATGTGCGATTTTTGTATCTTTAAAGAACTCCCTCAGTACGTTGATGATCCTGTCACTTCTTCTCGAAATGCTGTTGCATATAATTATGAAAGTGTAGAAAAAAGCTTTGAAAAGCTGAATTTATTATCTGGTATTAATATTTGCCATTTAAATGTCTGCTCTTTGATGAAAAATTTTGATGAGATTCGTAATATTTTAGCCACAACAAACATTCATGTTTTCTCTTTGTGTGAAACTCGATTAGATAATTTTATTTCTGATGCCGAAATATTTATATCAGGTTATAAAAATGTCAGGTTAGATAGAAATAAAAATGGTGGTGGAATTATAACCTATATTAAAGACACCATACCATTCAGTATAAAAAATGAATTCTTTGTTGATGGCTTAGAACTGATGTGCTTGGAAATCTGCTTACCAAAGCAAAAACCCTTCTTAATTGTTTATTGGTACAGACCCCCAAATTCTCACAGTTCGCTTTTCGTGAAATTTGAAATTCTTTTACAACTTTTAGAGTCATCTTCGAACGAATTTGTTATCTTCGGGGATCTTAACTGTGATTTGATAAAAAGACCTTTGTCAAGTCAATCAAAATCTTTGAAGCGTCTAAGTGAAGATTATGATTTGAAACAATACATAAATAAGCCAACAAGAGTAACCTCTGTGACTGAGACATTAATTGATGTGTTTTATTCTTCCAGTCATGAGAAGGTTTCCTTCAGTGACGTCATCCCACTCAGTTTGAGCGATCATTTTATGACAGTTTGTAATCTTGGTAAAGTAAGAACCATGAAAATGCAACATAAATATACATATGGTCGTAACATGAAAAGATTTGATTTAACTCATTTCAAATTAGATCTCTGTCAAGTTCATTGGGATGATGTGCTTTCTGACCCTGATCCAACAAGTGCTTTTGAAAAATGGTGCTCTAAGTTCAAATTAGTTTTAAATAAACATGCCCCATTAAGAAGAAAAAGAGTCCGTCAAAAAGATACACCATGGATGAATAATGAAATCTTATGTAAAATGCGAGAAAGAGATCGAATGAAAAGAAAAGCTAAAGGATCAGGGTCAGAGAATGATTGGATAATGTATAAGAAACTTAGAAATTCTGTCACATCAATGATTAGGGGATCCAAAAAGAGATATGTTTCGGAAAGCATTTTGAACAATGAAGGTAAATCAAATGCAATGTGGAAATCTTTGAGACGTATCATGCCTAAAAATGTTACTGAAAGCGGTATTCAAAAGATAATTATTGATAATGAGGAAATTGCTGGGTCAAAACATATTGCATCTTGTTTGAATGATCACTTTGTTGATTTAGCAGCTAAGCGGAAATGTAATAAAATATTTGGTGGTAATATGGATCAGTATATGAGCCAAGTAAATTCAACGTTTCAGTTTAAGGTAGTAACAAACAATGATGTTTTGAAATGTATTCATGACATTGCAAGGAATAAGGCCACTGGCCTCGATCAAATACCAGCTAGCATTGTAAAGGATTCTATAGAGTACATTGTTGAACCGCTAACTCACATTATCAATGCGTCTTTAAGCAAAGGGAAAATTCCTGGTGCGTGGAAAAGAGCACGGGTAACGCCTATTCACAAAAGTGGCGATAGAGCAAATCCCTGCAACTACAGACCAATATCGGTCTTACCTGTCCTATCTAAAGTGTTAGAAAAACTTGTGTTTAATCAAGTGTATGACTACCTCTCTGAGAATGACCTATTATGTCATAACCAACATGGATTCCGTCCAAAACATTCCACTTTGACCGCACTTTTATCTCTCACTGAAGATGTCTGTAGAAATTTAGACAATAGGAAAGTAGTTGGTATTGTAACGCTGGACTTAGAAAAAGCGTTTGATCTGATATCATTTGAGATTTTGCTGAAAAAACTACGATACTATGGCTTTGATCAGAATTCACTATGCTGGTTTCAGGATTATTTTCATGATAGGGAACAATGCACTTCAGTTAACGGTACCATGTCACAGAGCAGACAAGTAACAAGCGGGGTGCCCCAAGGAAGTATCCTTGGGCCATTGCTGTTCATTATCACTTTGAATGATTTATGTAAGTCAGTAAAAAAATGCTCCCTTTCTCTGTATGCAGATGACACTTGTATGTACTTTGCTGCTAAAGATCCAAAAACTTTAGAGAAAGTAATCAATGAGGATCTGAAATCCGCTATGACATGGTTTTCAAATAATGAATTGCTGCTCAATGTTGACAAATGTCAGTTTATGTTAATCGGTTCAAAGTCAAACTTGAGTCGTTTCTGTAATGTTGATATTCGTCTAAATAACAAAAAATTATTTAGAGTCATGGAATGCAACTATCTTGGGGTCTTGCTGGATTGTAATCTCTCATGGATTCCACAAATTAACAATGTGAAGAAAAAAGTTTTAAAGATGTATTTTGCTTTAAAGCGAATAAGACAGTTCACTGATGAAAAGATAGCGTTAATACTTTACAAAACCTTAATCCAGCCTCACTTCACTTACTGCAGCACTATTTGGATGAATGGTCGACAAACTCGGTTAAAACAGCTGCAGACTTTACAAAATAGATGTTTAAGATCTGTACTTGGAGTGAATAGTAGATTTCACACTGAAGCTCTCTTTGAAACCCTCAAGATTGATCAGCTGAAAGAATACTGGGTCAAACAGGCTTTGGTTAATCTGTTTAACTTACTTCATAATCTCGGCCCACCTGTTTTATCTTCATTGATCGAATTCAATAGTGATGTTGGCTATGCCCTTCGTCATGCTAACTCACAAATTGCTCTTCCAAGACCTCACACAAATTTTCTTCAACTTAGCCCATTATATCATGCATCAAAGCTTTTTAATACATTGCCCAACAATCTCAGACTTATAACAGATTTGAAATTTTTTGGTAAAGAGATCTGTAAAATTGAAAATATCGGCTCTCTTCTTTCATCATGTAGATATTGAATATTAACCTATGTCCTCTTATGTCACTACATGGTTACTACGGTTTCTTTTTCTTGTTTTTTTTTTCCTTGTATTTTTCTTTCTTTCAATACTGTAAATGTGTTCAATCTTGTTTATGTTTTGTTTAATTGTATTTCATTGTTTTATCTATTGTTTTAATGTATATCACGGCCTCGCTGAAAAACAGCTATTAGCTGAATGCGGGCACACTCTGTATGTGTTTTTAACCGTGAATAAATAAAATAAACAAACAAACAAACAAAGCATATTCCCATACCAAAATATATCAGAGGTAACATTTGTTCTTTTATATTTTGGGTTCTTTGAAGGCAAGTTTCATATTCAAACAGCTGAAATATGAGATTTTTTTTTGTCATTTCTGTGTATGACATGAATGAGATATTGTGAGAATATGGAATCATCGACTTGATAATTTGAATATTTATAACGAATGGTCAAGAAGTGCCTGTGCTCCGAAAAAAACCCCACGAAATTTCAGATGTCATAGCTTCCTTATTTCTCATCCGACTTTGATCATTCTTTCACTGTTCTGCTGAGATTTTTCCTGTTTCACATGAAACTGATAAAATTTCGGAGTGCATTTCTTCTGTAAGACAATTTGCAAACCTACCAATCACCAGGTGTTTTTTTTTTTTTTTTTTTTTTTGGTGGGGGGGTTGTAAGGCGCTTTTCGCAAGGCGCTTGCCAATCGATCGGCAATCGCTATAAAGGTTGCAACCAGTCGCCCATCGAAGATGTTGAGGTTTGTTTCCTAATTAGTTGTCGATGGTCTCCAGAAATATTTGGTAAGTAACAAAAGAATGGTGAAAAAAACAAATCACAATAGTACAGTTGTACATAATACACACATATGCGTGCATTTGCCCACACACATGCGTGTATTTGCCCACACACATAGAAAAAGCATAAAGACGCGACATCGTACAAGGAGGAGGGCATAACGGTATTACAAAACCAAGTACAAGAAGAGTGACGAAAAAGAAAAGGAAAATGAGCAGAGAAGAGTGTAGAGACGTCTGTACGTCATTAGAATACGCCACTCCATCGTCGGGACAGGTGAAATCAGAAATGCTTTTACATGACAAAAAAAAAAATCTGGTGTTATATGCCGAAAGCAAATATTTCCTTATATTAAAATGTGATAAGCTAACACATTCTTTTAAGTTGATGTCAAGGCCATTCCAAAGTTTCGGTCCAGTATAAACAAATGTATTTTGTTCCTGAACACGGGAAGATTAAATTCATTTGATTAGCGCGTGAGATATTTAAGCATTTCGATGAAAAAAAAAATATTGGGAACATGATTACTGTTATAATTCTACATAAACGTTAAAATGCGTACAAATGAACCAAAACAAAACAAAATAAAAAAAAGCATCAATATGTGTTTGTGGGTGAACATTGAAAACAATTTTGGGGGTCTTCTTGTGCAATAATTGAAGTTTATCTAGTAGTGTCTGGTAATCATTGCCCCAAGCTACTATTCCGTAATTCAGATACGGTATTATCAAACTTGAATGCAACATCATTATTGCAGACAAAAGAAGTCAATATTTTGAAATCATTACACATGACACGTGAAAATAATGTTGCAAATACTATCAATGATACATTGCCATGAAAGCTTGTTATCTACACAACTACCTTAAATTTTGATGGACAAAACTACTTCTACGGGAGTACTGTCAATGTTACCTGTAGAGAGTTATCTAATGAGTAGCTAAAAACATTCATTTTGTCTTTGTAATGATATATTATGTCCCTGTCACACTTTGCTGGATAAGGTAAACGTATGAGAAACGAATTTCGATTTTTGGCATTCGTTGATATCCATTAAAATGCGTTTCATGTCCATTTCATCCTTTGGTTCGACGTTTATCTTCCGGTGATTTCCGTCAGAGCTGCCAGAAAACTTTGGGCATGCACAAAAACGGATAACGCGATCCGACCCTTGTCCGATAGTTGCACGTTTTCTCCTGTATCTGTTCAACTCGTTTCCATCCGTGTGGCTTCTTTAAAGTCCGTTGCTGCAAGAGATGGAACGGATGGCTTGGCTATGTACAGCACATCAAACGCATACCCACGGTATAAGGACTAGCGGGCAAAACGCATGTAATTGCGAATGACAAACGAACAGGACGGCTATTAGTGATGGTGACAGCATATCTACAGGATGTCTACAGCACATCCACAGAACATGAACAGGACATGAAGCTGATGTTTAACGAATATGTACCCACCTTGTTGCAACGGACTCCTGCAAGAGCATATAAAAACGTCGTAGGACCTCGCTCTTCTCATTTAATGCCTTTCTGTCATGATCGCCCCAGGTGCGTTGTTTCTTCGTTTTGTTCGGCCCCTAGACCGTGCATGTACGCTCCTCGAAAAGGGAAACTTTGCACTTTGTCCACCGTATATTGCCGATTTGAACAACGGATGAGCAAAATATTGCCCGTTTCTTGTACGGAGGGCCTATTTGGCAAAGTGTGACAGGCAGTGACAGGGGCATCATCTGCGTAAATCCATTGTGTGACATCTTTTAATTGATCTTTCACTGTATAGGCCTACTTTTCAAAATATTTGGGTCAGGATGAGAATGAAGAAAAATCAGAGTCATCTGCAATTAGTTTTTTTGAAAGTTTGTGCGAGGACCTATGAATATCATTGATGCAAGTTATAGATAACAGTCATGATTTAGCAAGCTTCCTTGTTGGACACAACATTCGATTGTTTTCATATGGGAGTCAACGTCATAGACGTGCACATACCATGCATACTGAGATATGTTAGTTAATTAGCTCGTGAACCACTGCAAGGCCTTTCCGCGAATACCGTCATAATATAATCTGGCGAGAAGTATTTCGTGGTTAATAGTGTCAAAGACTTTTGACAAGTAAAAAATATATATATATATATATATGTATAATAATGCTTATTGTTCGTCAACATCATGAATATGTATCACGTGCGTGTATGACTTTCTCAAGAAAGGTAAGAAGCGAGTACGTAGCAATGTGATCTTCCCTGAATCCAAATTGAATATAAGAAAAAATATCATTGGCTTTAAAAAAAAAAAAAAAAAAAAAAAAAAAAAACTTTACTTTTCGGATGTGCGTTATTCTTTCAAAAAAAAAAATGGAAATTGAAGTTAGCAAAGATATGGACCTGTCATTATTGACATTATTCTTCTCCTCTTTCTTGTGAATTTGAATAATTTTTCCGCTCTTCTTATATTGTTTGACACGAGGCCAGTTGTGGGAGACACGTTTATAGTGAGCATCAAAGGGTCTACTACAAAAGTAATAATATCTTTTATAGGTCATCATCAATTCCGTCATAACCTGAAATTTTTTCTTCTTTCAGATTGACATCACTCCTCATGATTTCTTCCTATTATGTGAGGTCTAAAAAACATATCGGCAATGCCAGCGGATGTACTGCTGATGGGGGCGTTGTTCAATCATATTGAAGCATTATTAGGTATATTCATAATATTTTGTTTATTTTTTCCAATTTTTTAAATACAATTTTTATATTTCTTATCTGATTCACATAGTATTTTTTCTAGTGCATACCCAGTTTTTTTCTTCTTATTTTCTTCTTGATTTTTCAGTGAGGTTGCATCTGTATAGGCCTTACTTATACAACAAATTGTCCTATTGATCGATCGTAAAAGAGATTGGTGCCTCCACGGAAGTCCTGGAATTCATTTTTCTAATCTATTTAATATGCTACGCAAAGGAAGGTAATCATCTATTTTAGAAATATTAGAGGATATAATAATACAAAATATTTCTTTTAAACTGTTTTTCACAAAGGTTGAATTATCTGTCGTAGTTTTACTTGCTTTCTGATCAAAACTTTTCCTTAGTAAATGGATTTATTGGGATATGTGCAAAAAGATGAGACGTTGGTCAGATATGTCTAAAAGCATTATCTGTAAGAGTAGATGATTGATTGGCGACACGGGTCGGCTTTGAAATTAATGGTAAAAGAAGAAGTAGACATTTTTTGTACGAATTCTTGTGAGGTGTTTTAGGTTTTTAAAATCGCCCAACAAAAAGAAAAATGCATCAACATTCTTTAATTGTAAAGACTGGATTTTGTACTATATAGGTGTTGTACCATATCAAGAAGTCATTTAGATTCGACAAAAGGGATCTGTATATAATACATATACATATAAGTTCCATTTGGATTTATCAATTCAACAAGACGGGATTCCACTACATCAGTAATTACATTCAGCTCACCGTGGATAAAACATTCAGACTTAAAGGTAGGGGATACCTTTTACAGACCTCCCAAAATGCAGCAAAACGTTAAATATGAACCTCAGGGGACTTGTTTTGGCCACTGCTGAGAAATTTGGAAGTCAACAGTTATCTACAATTTGAATAATGCACAAAACTCAACTACTCAGTAGTTCTGTGTGTCAGCCACACTTAAGCCTTTTTGTTGCAGTCTTCTGTATTTTTTTAATCTATAAACACAAATCTAAAAGTATAAGAGCTGATGTAATAACATATAGAGTGTGTGGCAAGAATGTACATAGAAATGTTTGTAAGTTTTGATGAACTTTCTTCACAAAATATACATGATGGACACACATGCAGTGCATGGGTCTGCAAAGGTAGCCTAGTAATGTACTGGAATTAATGGTGAGCCCCGAAAAAAATTCAATTCAAAATCTAACGGTCAATAAAAATGTACTAAATGTTACCTTCCACTTTCAATACTTTATGGGAGTTTCTAAAATGATACTCTCTTCAACATACCACTGTGTTTATACAACTCTTCATTTAAGGCATGCAAATGGGATTCCCTACCTTTAAGATATACAAACTAACTCCACCACAAACCAGATAAAGTAAATAAATGACTAACGCTGAAGCCCAGCCATATTTCAGTTAGCCCTTAAGTAGATAGAGCAAAGTTATTGATCAATGTTTTCTATCGGTAAACGCAACTTATCAACATTTCTGTTAATACTACGTATGCTGTATGTTGTGACGGTATTTAGTATTTCACGTATATTTTTGTTTGATTTGTGATACAAATAAGGTGAATGTTTTATTAAATGATTTTTCAATAAGCATTGTGTAAGTCTCAACTGGTTCACCTTTAGGAAACGTTTCTGTTCCCCAGCCGAGAAAATTAATTCGAAGTTACTCCTTTGTACCGCATTGAAGAAGCATACATGAAAGTTATTGAATACATGTATTTACAGTCGCGCGAATAGGCTTCCAAAGACTAACTTCATGTCCATCAACTCTGCCAATTTGAAAATCGATGTCATAGACATGTCGTGCAATTTGGGGTTTTTGATTTAAGGGCACGTAACGTGTTGCTTTGCCCGTTTTGCATTGCCAGGGGAAAAATGTACAAAATGATTATTGACTGCACTATAAGCACCATTTGTGCAATAAACCTGGCACGTTTACACGGACAGTGTACAAACGATTTTAATTGTAATAGTAGGCAATAAATATATTGAAGAAAGCTCGGTCAGGTTTCAGGGAAATATGGCAGAATAAGGCAGTGTTTATTTTATTTTATCCAAACCAGAGTTGATATCATTATGATAATTGTATTCATGTTTTGTTGAAAATTACGTGATCGAAAGTTCCTTTTGATGTTATGTACTCATGTAAGCGTTATGTATATTACTTTGTATTACTTTATATGGAAATAAAATCATTTGAATTGAATTGAATTTGAATGAAAATATATATATATATATATATATATATATATATATATATGTTTGGTTTTTCCACTGTTTTGCTACATAGGGCTATATACTGTTGATGAACACAAATGGCAAACGTCACAGAGCCATCGCCATCTGTAATTTGACCTTGTAGTCACATCAGCAGGGTATAGTATCACTTTCGATCAATGTCTGTGTTTCCATTAAAAGTTTTTGGGTTTCGTTGAAAACTGCCGGTCTAGATATGCGCAGTATCACGAGAGATCTGAGCAAGTCAGACCTCTCTTCTAAAATAGATCTGCTTCTTGCCGAGACGCATGTAGAGTGTGCATGCTATGACTATGACAAATGCCATTGTGGTTTTACATTGATTGTTGTCACATTCGTCTCTTATAATGACATGCTTCATCTCTTACATTTTGTCTGCTCCCTTTTCCAATGCCTATCGCGTTGCCTGCAATTATGCAGGTCCCTGACATTCATGAAAGACTTTAAAACATAGTGGTATTTTATTCATGATTTTTAATTTCTTAGTCGACCTAAATATGAAATGACTATGAAGATGTGCAGATGTGCAGAAAAAGCTTTTTTAGCTTGATTTTGTATTCGAGACATCCGCTTTTCCAGAAATTTCCTGAAAAGTGAGCGCTTGATATACGAACTTTATACTACACGATGACTTGACGACACAATGACGAGTCATAGATTTTTGGTAAAGGCGATACAAGAGGCTATACCCTGGTTTGAAAAGACAAATTTTCCCTATCATTTTAATTATTGTTATCATTATCATAATTACTGTCATTATTACAATCATTTTATTGTCATATTTAATCATCATTTTATCGTTGTTATGATTATACACGCCATGACGTAAAAATAAGTAATGCTACTGAGTACCACGCTGAGTACCACGCTGGCCAGCAACTTGACTGGCAGCCTACGAATGAAATATGGCTAAGAATGCGCATAATGAAATGGTTGACTACTGCTTCCTTGAAAGACTCATAATTACTGTTTTTATACCTCACCTCCCTCCCCCTCCTCATTCATCCTTCTCTGCTATCCCAAATCCAACTGTTTTGCCAGCAATGGTATTGTTGACATCACGCTTTGTCGTATAGGACTGAAACAACATGTATCAAGTAAGAATGTCATATTAGAAATAGAAATTGATTTGAACTTTGAAACTTGATTATATTGAACTTTGAAATTTAGGCGCTATGTGAGAAAGGAAAATGCTTTGTCATGGGAGAGGACGAATATTCTATCTCGGGCATGGGATTGAGCAAAGGTATGGGGGGGGGGGGCATTGTCCCCATTATCAATATATATATTCTGTACATGGTGCATGGAATTGCCTAAGTTACAAAGAGACACAGAAAAAGACAGAGACGAGATAATTTGAGGTCCTGTATTCCTCATTCAGACGGATGGATTCCGATCTCTGTCATGTATTCATACTAAACGCTATACCTGAATTTAACCTGATGCCCCTGTTCTCAGTCGTCATTCTATGTAAGCCTTACATACCATGGATTACGCGACAATGTTATGGTGTATGCTGAAATGTGCGTTTCCATATCAATTACAGAGGAACTGAATTCTATATTGTGGCATTGATTACATTCTAAGTAGATTTCATACGACGACCAATGGGAAATAGAGGACTATCATATTATCAATATATTTCAGTCAAGTAAACCGAGACTTGATTTAGACAAATCTCGTATATTGTTTAAGTCTACACACTCGTACATTTGGTTTGATTTGGCTTGCTTTCATTTCACTATTTTGGTTGTATTTCCATATTTGGCTAGAGGCTTTTGGATAACTTTTTTGACTAGCTCAATACTGCTGACTGCAAGCCAGCTGTGTTGCTATGGTTACGGCAGCGATGTCCAGCTCCAACCTAGGACCGTCAACTGCTAATTCGACTGTTTGGTTGACTAAATTCATCACCAGAGACAAAAGATCTTTTTTTTTTTTTAAACATGATCCATCAGTGAACTAGTAGATTACTTGCTACTATTACGACGTTATATGCTCTTATATAGCACTTTTTTCTTACAGATCTTATCAGCAAATTCATTAATAAATGATATGTGCCAGAAAATACAAATCAGTTTTCAGATATCAGTATTCTATCACTGGATGTTTTGGAGTGTAAAGATTCGATCTCAGGTTAGCTGAAAGGGTAATTTAGTCTTTCTTCTATATACGACCACTGAGCAGCAACCCCCATTTCAAATCTCTGGAATGGAGTGTAAAATGTGCACAGTCTTCGTACAATAATATTGCAGAAACAAGGTCCTCATAGTAAAGTACATCTGTATTGGTGGATATTTCGTCACATCAAACATGTCGAATTCGAGAAGCATGTTCAATAGTCTATAGAAATTTGGTCATGGTTGACTGTCATCAATGAATTCATGAGACGAACGTCCCAGGATGATCCCTGGCAGAGTCATGGACTTTGGACCCTGGAGCCATTCTGCATGATAGGCCCTATAGTTCCAATTATCATGACTATTAGGGAATTTTGTGTTTTGTTGAGGAACGCTTGGTAAGACAGGCTCTGAGGAAAGGCTCTGAACACTTACAGCTCTATTCTAAAGCAGATCTATTCACTTTGTCGAGACGCCATAACTGACGAATATTCGTTTCTCCGAGATGAAAGAGGCTTATCCATAACTTCCTCTTTTCCTTTTACACAAGACGAACCAGGACGAAGGCCTGCTATCACGTTGACCGCCTCACCAATGACACTTCTACGCATCTATAGGCCTACTACCTCGCTGTTAATATTAGTTCTTTGAAGAAAAAAAAAAGACAAACCAAAAATCACTTAGCTGAGTTGAGTTGCATTGTGAATATATAACACTTGGTGTGTCATTCTTTGATCATTTTGAAAACATGGCGAACCTATCTGACAATCTGGGACTGAAGTGTGAAGAATGTGGAGATAGCGAAGAAGGCGCCACTCTCGGCTACAAAGTGGTTGAGCAACGACATCTTTGCAAGACCTGTGCCGAGCGCATTGACCACGCCATTGTCGGGGACGTGTCGGCAGGAAAAATAAAATGGCCTTGTCCAGAGCATGACAAGGAGGAGGTAAAATTGTATTGTAGAGACTGCCAGGTTATTATGTGCTACACCTGTGCCGTGACTACGCACAGGCGACATAAACTGGCTGATATTTTGAAGTTTTTCGCCAAGAAGAAGCAGATCATTAAGCGAGATTTGACGAAAACATCCGCGCTAAAATCTGAGAAATTATGCTTTCTGAAAACGCTGACAAAATGTTCCAAAGCCGTCGATGAGCATTTCGATAAACTTGGGAGTAAATTGTCAGCAACATTTACAACAAAGTTGATGGATGCCGAGGAGAAGAGGAAATCAGAGATTGAAGTGGCTCGCGCACGAGCCAAAGAAGAAATCGATAGAATCATACAGAAGAGAGATTCATTGATAACAAACATAAATGAACGCGTCAATGATGTCAAATCCGACTTAGTGAAGAAAAACAACGCTGTGTCAGCAGAACTTCAGGACATGAAAGGTCGTCTTCAACTAAAGATAGCACAGGCAAGAGACACAACCCACGTGTCACTGAGAACAATCGATGCCGAAGAGTCAGCGGCAAAGTCCCTGTTGGATGACTGTGACAACAAAGTTTTCCATGAAAGACTACAGAACCTAGACATGTCAACTTTTGAAAACATTTCTTCCACTGATAAAGATCTTCCAGCATTGTTGACATCTGTCGCTAAAAAGGTCAGTTATAAGAGAGAAGATGGAGAGCGTAATGTGGGCTTCCTGGCTGGAACCAAACGATCGTTCGAGAAAGAGAAAACTATCGAAGTGCCTGCTGACATTAAAGAACCCTTCCTTGTGTGCCATGTTAATCAGCAAACGATCGCAATTCGCGACGGGGCTGGTCAGGGCCTCTACAAAGTTGATGTGGAAAGTGGCACGATCGATCCATTGATGGCGGCCGACAAAAACAGAGGTATTTTTGACGTGGCATTTCTAGGCAATGACCGATTTGCATACAACGATTGCAAACATGGAAAGATCCGTATATTCAGCATGGACAACAAAAAAGTTGAACTCTATCAAGACTTACTTAATGATGGCTTTCGTTTCGCCTACCTAACTGTTGATACCAGGGGTATGCTCGTAGCTGCTGACAGCGTTCATGGTGTGTTCTATGTGATCGATCCAACAACGGGGTCGATATGCCGTACGATCAATGATATTGAATCGAGGACAATACAGAGTTTCGACTCAATAGAAAATGAGGAAATTGTCATCAAATCTGGACATGCCGAGATCTCCTGGGTCTGTTTGTCGTCAGGAAAGATCAAGAAGATTATATCCCTGGAGGACTGGTGTCGGATAAGCAACTGCCACGTTGGTGCAGACAACATGATTTACGTTGTTTATCACGATGAAAAGGAGCCGAAAGTTACAAAGGTTGGGGTCATTTCCTCGGACGGAACAACGCGAAAACCAAATCTGATCAAATTCCCCACTTCTTTGCTATATCGAAATCTCCCGAGATGCGTGATGCCAAAGCCTGGCACGTTGGTAATCTTGAACGGCAACATACTCCTTGTTTACAAAGAGACACCCGGGGCTAGTGACCTATAAGCCACTTTGACAAACGAAGTAGCGAGAAATAGAATAAGCAGTCAAGAAGACTTCGACAGTCATACTTTTCTTCGGTTGAACTACTGCTGATTTAACGTAACTGTCGTAATTTCATTATGATAAGTATGATTATGCGATGAAGTTTCGAAATTTTTCATTCTGTAAATGAGGTTGACAATAATTATGTTCCCGGTAGCAGCTTTAATTACTATGCAAGCATTCTCAATTTATGCAAATTTCAGGGAAATCGGGGTACATTCCAATAAAATTTACTGGAAGAAGGACAACGTTAGTAGGAACAGTGTGAAGTAAAAGTATTGTATGCCGTGGTTAGGATCCCCGGACAACGACATCTGCGAATTAACCCCCGATTAATCAGAGTTATACATCAAAGGTAGCAAGGCAGGGTTCAGCTACTCCACAGTGTCAATCTACTTGGCAGCAGCATGATGGTAATCGCTATTGAATGTGTAACGGGAGAATGCACTTTGTTTTTGTTGGCAGCGCTCTCAGTATTTTGTCCAGAGCATGACAAGGAGGAGACTATTACCCAAGAAGAACGTTGCTAACTTGATGATCTTTTGAGAACCTACAGGAGGGCATAATGCCCATTTGTTTATTCTATCTCACTGTCAACAGTATCTGCCAAGTTTGTAGAAACTTTTAAAAAAAAAGTGAAAAAATGTAACAACTACCCTGTCTCTGCCATAAACAAACTTGAAAGTGCACTCACTGATTATTTCAGGTTTTCATTGCAACTGATTCAGGATTGACAATCAGTTGGAATAAAAACATCTCGACGGAAGAGTTTCCTGAGTTTGAATATTTCAGGTTTGCAAAAGAATGTTTGTAAAGATTCTCTTACTTGGGCGTTGTCTGCCCCATGCCCCCCTCCCCCCCCCCCCCACCCCACAAGTGGGGCCGAGTGCCCATCACTTTGTACAAATAGTTTATCATTCTAGCGAAAAGACATACCTAGTTTGGTGAACATTTGACCATGCATTTAAAAAAAAAAAGGTGACCAATGTGAAAATTGGGTTCAAACGTGGTCCCCCAACGGCATGAGGGGCAGGCCCACATCTGCCATGAACAAATTTAAAGCTGCAGCTCAGGAGAAGGGGACCTCTAAAGATTCTTTGAGGGAGGCACCGATCCCTATACCTATACTCTCAGGTGAGCAAAAAGGTGGTGATTTTTGGGACAGTATATTATTATATTTTAAGAATTCCGTCAGATCCGTCTTTCTCCTAGCGCAAGATGATGTGTGTTGGTTTTAAACTGAGGCAAGCACTAATCATTCATATCAGCACGGACAGACGTAAAAATTATATCAGACGCATATTTTGTGAGAAGGAATAATTTTGGCTTCAGCATCTCCGCAGTGTTAATAAATTTGACGGCATAAATGACGTTTCACATTGTTAGGTTGTACTATTCAACATGATATGTATTTCAAATTACATTTCTTTTTTGTTCTATTTCATTCTGACATTTTGCTTACACCCCTGCATCATTTTCTTGGTTGTTAATCGCCTTCCATACAAACAGGTCGCCGATATTCGTGAAATTCGTCAAAACATTGTGGTATTTCATTCAGTGTTAAATTTGGTCGTGGAATTAATGATGTAATGAATATGTATAGATGCGCATAACATGCATAAAGAGCTTTTCTATTCAAAACGCTTTCCGATATGCCCTAAGTGAGCTGTAGACACAGAAGAAAGTAACTTATAGTCACAATATGACGAATCACAGAGTTTTGTTAATCTCCTTGTCTTCTTCTTTTTTTTTGGGGGGGGGGGTGGGGATGGCATTGTGGTAGAGTGGACTCTACATCTTCAAACAGAAGGCACCGAGTTCGATTCCAGTAATTTTATTAATTGTTTATAATGTCACTGTATTTTCTCTTCGTTGTATAATACTTGATTTGCTTGTTATTCACAAAATGCCTATGCATAGGTGTTTTGTATATGGAAGTTAGAGTACTATGAGCACTAGAAGGCAGCTACCAAAAATTCCCATTCCGCCATGGGGGGGGGGGGGGGGGAGCTGGCAGCCATTACAAAAAAAAAAGTCTACGTCGAGAGCTGACAGAGCAGGCATCTACGTATTGACCTGCAACCTCCTGTATTTCGCAGCTATTATTCGTACTTTGATTAGTGTTTACAATATGCAGTTATACTCTAGCTGTTCAATAAGCCAGTTCGTAAATAGTTCACCGTGTTCACGTGCACATTGGTACGAATGACCTTTATACATACATACATATGTATATATGTATATATATATATATATATATATATATATATATATATATATATTTCTTTTTTCCGGTTGGTACCGCACTTCACTCGTTTTAAAAGTGTCATAAATTTTGAGCTTACCCGACGTAACAGATTATGGCATTCATATTCAAACAAAGATTGAATTTGCGTAGATCAGAATGGTCCATAATTTTGGGGAAGAATCCCTTTCTTTCTGTTGCATCGCATGCTTTCACAAACTCTTTCTGTTAATCTTGCCAAAGTTCTAGGCCTTCATCTGCTGGCGAGCAACATTCACAAAAATTATGTGAATAGTCATTGCAACACAGATGCTTATATAAAAGAATTGAAAACCCATCATGCCTGTTGATACAAAGACCTTTATCTGCTCATGCGCAAAGTGGAAATACGAACTGGCTTATTGTACAATATGAATGATGCGTTCTTTACAAGGGGCTAATGTACATAAGTGACCCACGTTTTACTCCCTTTTTAAGCGCGGCTTTTCAGCGGTCACTCTTTTTCTGTCACCGTACTTTCTGTCAACTCTGCAAACAATGCCCTTCTCTTTTTATGTAATTCATTAATTTGTACATAAGCATTTATTTTGTAAAGTACTTTGTATAAAGTACTTTAATATAGGCTACTAAACTTGCAAATTTGCAAACTGAATATGATTTGTGTGAGTGTATGCTTTCTTTCTTATCTAAGGGCTTTTATTTCTGCACTCCCTGCATTTGATAATTGATAAACATGTTAAATATCATTAATTATCAACAAGAAGAGACAAGGTAATATCAATCAATGATAAACTAAAAACAATAAGGCCTACAAATATATATACGTGAATTTCGTGTTTATCATATGGAACACCATGATAAGATACCGGAAACAAACATATCGAGATTACCGCCGTTTTAAGCATTGCTTGAAGAAATAATGGCCGGTATCATTAAACTAAAAGTGACGTACACGAGGTCTGTGCGAATCGAAGGAGAAAATTTCACATGTTTAGGGAAGACATTTCAAATATCTGGACCATCATGTCGAAGTGATTATTGAAATTATGAGAGCTTTTGGTTTCTTAGCTGAAAAACGGTGAAGAACGGTGAGTGTGGTTTGGATGAAAATGTTTATTAGTAATCTAAATAAAAGTATGTTGAAAAGGGGCAGTAAATTATGATTGTGTTTATACATGGATATTGCCCATTAATGCAATGATATCTTTGGATATTTTTTAAGTTTATGTTTTAATTATGTAATATGTAACATTTGTTGTTGTTTTTTTTGTGCCTAAAATATTCAATTGATATTTTATCTCATTACTGCAATACCAAAAATGCTCGAAAGATCAATCCTCCATTGAATCGTACGTCAATATCACAATCTTCTATTTTGTACAACGGTTCAATCCTTTTGAATATTTTGTCAAACTCAGTTAAGTGGTTTAATCAATTCTATATGTTATAGAGACTTTATCAAAAAAAAAATGTATGATAAATTTGCATCCTCGACGTAATTTACGAGATTGATAGTAGATATTTCCTTTTTTTCCCCTGCACCCTCCGTAGTCAAATTGTATGTTTTAGCAGGGAGGTCCCACCTCTATTGTTTTAGGCATGATTTTGATTGATTATGCTTCTTTGTCAATCAGGTTCGTGTTATTTTATTTAGGGGATTACTAAAAATGTTGAACAAGCCTGTAATGTATGCCTTTTGTGTTTCCTTCACTATCATGTGTTTGTTCGTTGTTTGACTAATATAATAAAGTATGTACATTACAATCAATAATTAACTCAACACACACAAACACACACACAAACACACAAATATTTATGTATGTATATATATATATATATACATATATATATGTATATATACATATGTATATATATATATGTATATACATATGTATATATATGTATATATATACATATATATATATTTATATATATACATATGTATACATATATATGTATATACATATATACATATGTATATATATATATATATGTATATACATATGTATATATACATATGTATACATACATATGTATATATATATGTATATATATATATATGTTTATGTTATATATATATATATATATATATATATATATAATATAAACGCGCATTGTTTTGCATTATAAAAGAATATAGGAATGAATATGAATATTTTATTCAAGCTACAAATTACAGACGACCGCCGTTTTAAGCATTGCTTGGAGAAACGCTTGAGCTGGTTTGATACTAAAGTACAACGTGACGTACATGAGGACTGTGTGAATCGAGGTCCGAAATGTTACATGTTCAAGGGAGGGCATTCCAGATATCTGTGTACCGTGCTGTCGAACTGATTTTTGAGCTCATAAGAGCTTTGGGTTGCTTACGTGAAAATCCAGAAAACGACGAGTTAGGTATATATATATCAATGCATGTGTTCATTACTAATCAAAACGTCTTGGAAAAAATAAGGGGGAGTATATTACGAAGGTGTTTATAGGTGAATAGAGCTGTTTGGTACTAATGAATATCATGAGCAGTAATGAATTGATAGAACAAAGGATTAATGTGGGGAAAAAGAGGAGTGAGGGCAAATTCCAAGGACTTTTTTTTTCTTTTCTGAATGAGCGCAAAGAATTGATATTCATTTTTTGCTGTTTCCCAAACAATGAACAGTTTATAGATGGTCATAATAAAACATTAACATTCTCAACACCAGTTCACGCATGGCCGGCTAACGAGACGGACGTGGGGCGCAGCTAGCTCCTTCAACACCCAGCTACTATGAACTGCATACCTTAATGCTACCTAAATCTTTATTGCAGCTACAGAAATATGAACACTGGATCAATTAAAGGAAGCTCTGCCTATAATTTCCGTAAATCTACCGTGCAAAAGGACAAAAATCCCCGCGGAACTTCTGTCAGCACACCCCCTCAACCTAGACCGGTGAGTGCTTCCTCGTCAATTGGCTGGCCTTCAGCGAGTAGACCCGGCATGCCCCACCAACCACACCCCACCAGCCGCCGAGGCGATTCTGAGCAGGCCCCCAACGTTCCATCAGATACTGGTCACGCCATCATTTCTGAACTACGAAACATGTTTGCTGATTTCAAGACGGAAATAAATAACAAACTGGACCACGTTATTTCTGATCTGAATGCCGTAAAAACCGATATTGCCACAGTGAAATCCACTATGCAGGACCTTGAAGGTTCGGTCGCCGACACGTCTGCGATTATCCAATCCGTTGAGGCCGAGAAAATCCCCGAACTTCAGCGGCAACTAGATCAAATGAAGGCCGAATTTGAAGACAAGCTCATTCAACAAGAGCTTCACCACCGCAAACAAAATTTGCTTTTCTACGGCATTGCATCCCACCCAAACGAGAATGTTTATCAAGAAGCAGCGAAGGCGTTCGCCCACCTTCTGGAAATTTCAACGGAGGAAGCGATGAAGATCCCGGTGGTTAACATCCATCGTCTCCCCACCAAGAGTACCCCCATTGGCGCTACCAACGCCCCTGAACCTCCGAACCCCATCATAGTCCGCTTTGCGAGGATGAGTGATCGTGACAACTTGCTTCGTGCTTTCGAGCAACCGCGACGCCCAAGGAACGCCACTGAGAAGTCCCCAGCACGGGTCCGCATCACGGTCCGCACCGACCTCCCCCCGCGGATGAAACGCGAACGCGGCCGTTTAGCATCCATCGCATACAATCTCCGCAAGACCAAGAATCTGAAAACAAAAATAGCAGTTCGTGGTGCCAAAGTAGTTCTCATGACCAAACATCCAAACGAGTCATCTTCCGCCTGGTCTACCTGGTCGGATTGACCGTTGCTCCATTGGTATCCGAATACCTATGATTGTAATATGAAGAGGTAAAGTCACAATTTTCTTCTGTTTTCGTAGGCCTAAATGTAATACCCTTTCCACATAAAAAAAAAAAAAATCAATTTATATCAACAAAATGTCATTGTAATTCAATTAAGTTGAATCAGTACTTTTCATTTGTCTTATACGTTTTCGTCTATTGTCGTTCATTTTGCATATATGTGTATTCCTATGATACGCATCACATGCAATAAGCAGATGAGTTCATTGGGTTTTTTTTTTCTCTATATAAAACTATGTGTGAATTTAGTAATGATAAGTTTATTGAATAACTCTGATAAACGTTGCTGTCCATTTGATAGATATACAAAGAGAAACACTGTAAACTTCTATCGACTACGCGTTTCTGCACACCACTACTTGTGAGCAACACAGTGTAATAGTATCACAAAGGATGGCCACATTCTTATTTCATTTTTATCAAATGTTATGACACCAAGCTAAGCAACCCTTTTCTCCTTTGAATGCCTTGTACTGAGTTTTTTTCCAATATTGAAATTATCATGAGTTATTATTTACACACGTAAAGACAAACGTTTTATAAAAAAAAAAAAACATATCTATTTTTAAAGGTAATAATCATAATTTCCCTCCTTATTCACCCCTCAATCAACGATATACCCAGTATTTATGATATATTATGGTTTACCCACGGTTTTGCCATTTTTCTTATGTTCAGAGATGTTGAATTATAAGTACACCTTGGTGTGATTTTTTAGGATTTCAGTCCATGCATTGTAAAAAATAAATAGATAAATAAATAATTTTGTTGTTTAAATTTTGTCCACCCTTCACCTAATCTACCCCAGGCATTATATATATATTTGTAATTCGTATATAAATAACAACCAATTATTTTCTAACGCCCAACAGGGTATCATATAGCACAAGTAATTTTTCAATTATAATAATTGTTTTTGACGTACTGGCCATGCCACGTACTATTCCTTTTACCCCGATACTTAAGATGCGGCGCAATTTGAATCACAACTTTAAATATTGATTATAAAACCGACATTTCTTTTTTTGTCCTACTATTCTTGTACCTGTGCTACATCTCCTCCTCTGAGGATTATGTTAATAGTTGTCTAACATCCCTCAGGACAATTTGAATTTTAGAATAGTCACATTGTTAGCATTTCCATCCAAAGGGTGGGGAGCTCACCGAAAAGAGAGAAACAAAACAAAACAAATGCTACTATCTGCATGGTATTTGCCGCATTCAGTGCTTACCATCATTTGACCGCTCTTTTTTTTTTCTTCTTTTTAAGGTGATATTTAGTTCACCGGCGTCTGTGTTCCTAACAGCAATATGCCCCTGGGCATTAAGTAGTTCAGCTGTTTCGTTTCTTTGGGCTCATAAGCTTGGTATTCACTTCTTTGACGTTCACTTCTATGACGTTATAGACAGACCAAGCCAGGCCTCTTACAATTTTTTTTTTTTTTTGTGGTCCCTATTATACTTTACTCAATCCGTTTTTCACTACGTTCCCACATAAATGGGCAACTCTAGTGAATTTTCTTGAACAGGACAGGCAAGAGTTTGGTTACACTGTTCAAAATGGTCTATTGAATTACATCCACATGTACCCCTATTTTCTTCACATTTTAAAACACCATGTTAGGCATTTTAGGGGTGTTCTTTGAAAATTTTAGAACAGTAACATTATCAGCACTTTTACCCGAAGTGTGCAGAGCCCACCGCAAAACCCGCCACTCTTTTTATGGTATTTTTGCAATTGTCATATTCAGAGTTTACCACCATTAGACCACTTTTTTAGGGTGGTATTTAGTTCATGGGTTTTAATAATCCAGCTGTTTCGTATCTTTTGCCTCTTCTGCTTGGAATTCACTTGTGTGATGTTATAGACGGGCCACGCCTCACAATGTTTTTTGGTTGCTATGGGCAACTTTTGTGAGCTTTGGTGAACAGGACATATGAATATGGTTACATTGCCGTAGTGGTCTATTGAATTTCAAGTACCCCAACTTTCTTTTTATTTTCAATTCCATAACAAGGCTGATGCCCGTGATCTGCATTTTAACACCTTATGTTCTATTGAACCACAACAATCCTAGGTAAGGCTTTCTGTAATGTCTTTTTTTTCTGTATATTTAAGCTTTGACTACGTACGGTATGTCAATTCTAAAACATTGTCTGATTATTTGCTTACGTAATGTGTTCAACCTCCTTCCGGACGTTACCCCCACACCCTTTCAAGGCGGTTAAAGGGCGGTCAGAGGCACTTGTTCATCACCGTCAGTGTATCTAGATGTTCTCTTTCAAGGTGTTATAATGTAACTATGTACCGCCACGAAATTCAGCTGTTTCGTTTCTTTCGGTTCTTAAGTCGGGAATTCATTTGGTTATCCTGACATCTGATAGGCCAAGCCCCCCCCCCCCCCATGTATTTTTTTCCTTTTGTTGCTACGGGCAACTCCTGTGAACCTCTGTGAACAGAACATGCATGAATCCCGTTACATTGCTAAGGGGTCTATTGTATTTACACATACCACTATTCTCGTTTATTTCCAATTCTATAGACACGGTGGCCGACCGTGATCTTCATTTCAATGACCAGATGTTTTATTGGACCACAATGAATTCTAGGTTCTTTTCTCTCTGTTTATGAAATGCCTACACTTGATTTGAATTGTTAAGCATTGACTGCGTATGGCATGTCTCTTCTAAACATTGTCTGATTATTTGCCTATGTAATGTGTGTGATGTGTTTTAAACGTCCTTCCGGACGCTACCCCCACCTCCTTTCAAAGCTTTTGAAGTGCAGACAAGGCACCTGTTCATATGAATTTATCAGTTTATCTTGATGTCCCTTTTGAAGGTGTCATGTGTCACCAGCCATTCTGATTCTTCCAGCCATTTCGCCATTTTGATTCCCTCGGTTCTTAAATCGGGAGTCCTTGTTGCTGATTTGTTTTTTTTTTTCTTATTTTCTGTTGTTGTTGTTGTTGTTGTTGCTATGGGCAACTCTAGTGAACTTCTGTGAACTGAACATGCACGACTCTGGGTACATCGCCAAAATCGTTTATTGAATTACACGTACCCTTATTTTCTCCTTATTTTCAATTCTAAGATACGATCGATGACCGTGACATGCATTTTAAAATCCGATGTTTCACTGAACCACATGAATCCTATGTTCTCTTCTCTGTATATTATGTAATGTCTACTCTCGATTTGCATTGTTAAGCATTGACCTCGTACAGCGTGTCATTTCTACAACAAAGTTCGATTATTTGCAAATGTGTTTAATGTCCTCCAGGACGCTACCCCAATCCCGCTTTCCAAGCGGTTGAAGAGCGGCTCAAAGGCTTCTGTTCATATGTATCTATAAGTTTATCTCGGTGCTCTTTTGGAAGGTGTCATTATATAACCATGCGTCACCATGTAATTCAACTGTTTCGTTTCTCTTTTTTTTTTTTTTTTCCTTGGATAGGTCAAGCCCTTAGGATCACCCCATGTTTGTTTGTTGTTGTCGTTTTTTGTCAGGGGTATTCTTTGTAAACATTTTCAAACTGTCATTTTATTATCAATGATTCCATCCAAAGTATGCGGGTGTCTTCAAAACACTTGCCACTCTTTCATTTCAAGCCGCAGTCATTCCCCTCTCCCTTTAGGGTGGTATAATAGTTCACGGGTCTTTTTTTTTTTTTTTTTCCCTCCCAGCCTAATAACCCACCATGAAATCTCAGCCTTTTTATTTCTTACTGTTCTTTTAATCGGGAATTCATTTGTTTGACGAAAGACAGGCCATGCCTGCCGCAAGGCGTTTCTCCTTATTTATTAAACCCTCTTTTTTTATTGTTACGGGCAGCGTTTGTTAACTATTATGAACAGAACATGCATGTACCTGGTTACATTGCTGAAGTGGTCCTACTATTGAATTCCAAATACCTCTATTTTCACTTTATATTTTCAATTCTATCATGTCTATGACATGGTTTAAGGCCTCATGTTCTATATTGAATCTCATGAATCTTAGGTAATATTTTCTGTATACGTATGGCTTCTCTTGATTTGCATTATTACTATTAAGCAACATCCACGTGACATCGTGTACAATGTACCATATGACAGTACCAATGGACTGTTGTTCCAATGAACCTGGTGATCAAGAATTTAAAGGTAACGTTGCAGGTGGCGAGTTCTTTTTTTTCTTTTTTTCTTCTTCTTCTTCTTCCTTTTATGTAACATTGGATATTTTGCTTTGCCAAAAATGTATGATTGGTACGGACAGCCATTCATGCTGTCGATATATATACTGCTTCCACTGAACTCTTACTGATTCTTTTTTTCCGTCAAAGTTTCAGTTGGTGTGTCTATGCTGCAATTCACAAGTTTACGTACTGTGCAGCACTTTGAATTCTTACGCTAGCGCAACTCACGTCTTTGTACTTCTCCTTTTTCGACAACAGCCGGTCGAGCTCGTTCTTTTACTTCCCTTCTCATCCCTGTCCTCCTCTTTCGGAAGCCCACAGAGACACTTGATTTATTCTTTTTATTGTGTTGTGTGTGTTCTATGTCTTTCTCTGACGATGCTTCTGAACGTTCTCACTTACCTTATTCTGCTCTTTCTCGTTCCACGTTCTTCTCCTCAGCGATCTCCTGCTTATCGTGATTTTGACGCCATTTATACTTGTAGATTACTCCAGTGTTTTGCCTCTTTCTGGCGACTGGTTATTTTCTTGTATCATCCACTTATTTATGACATCCTAGCTTTGTTGACATCGCAGACTTTTATAATCTCGTCTCGTACCTTTAATCATGGCTAATTTTTGTAATGCTCCATTTTATTCCGTATCGAATGATGACTTTTTTGAATTGTTTAGGAACACTAGGTTAGACTCTGACCCAGTTAGTGGGCTAACCAGTACAGGAATCACCCCTTATGATGATTTTGTTACCGATACCCTGAATACAGGAGCAAATGAATTGCCTCATGATTTTAGTAATGATTTCACTCAAAATATGTCATGCAATTATATTACAGTAAATCAATACAAAGATATGATTCATAACTTCTCTGAGGATACGTTTTCTTTGTTACACTTAAATATTAGGAGTTTGAATAAACATTTTGATGATTTAAAGTACTTATTAGAATCTGATGAAAGTCAATCGTTATCGGTTATTGGATTAAGTGAAACATGGTTAACTTCTAATGCAGAAAATTCCTTTGCAATTGATGGTTACGATTTATTTGTTAATAATAGGCCTGATAAGAATGGTGGGGGTGTTGCATTGTACATATCATGTTCCTTTGAAACTATTGTCCATCAAGATATTTCTAGAATGGACGAAACAGTTGAATCTTTGTTATAGAAATTCTCATCCCAGGATGTAAAAATCTTATGTTAGGCATTGTATACAGACCTCCTAATTCAAACGCTAATGATTTTTTAACCTATTATTCAGATTTGGCAAATTCACACGTTTTCCGAAATAAGGATTGCTTTTTACTCGGCGATTTCAATATTGATTTGCTGAAATCTGAGCATGATAATATCTCTAGTGATTTTCTTCACACACTTCTATCCTCATCCTTTCTTCCGCTCATTTCCAAACCCACACGTATTGCAGATCGTTCTGCCACCCTCATTGATAACCTTTTTTGTAATATTCTACCCCTCCCCGATTCTTTCATAATTCTTTCAGATATGACTGATCATTTTCCAATAATGACTTATTTTACTCTTAAAACTTCATCTAATATTAAACCTCCTTCATTTCCTTTGTTTAGTCGTAGAGTTTCACCCGAAAAGTTAGCTAGTTTTGATGTGGCTCTCGAGAATGCTGACTGGTCAGGAGTGTTTGGCAGCGATGATATCAATATATCTTTTCATAATTTTATGGAAATATTCAATCATCATTTAGATGATATAATTCCAAAACAAAAAAATAAAACAGATTACAAAAAAACACCCAGGTTACCTTGGATCTCAAAATCAATCCTTCGTTCAATTAATAGGAAAAATCGTTTGTATTATAAATATAAGTTGGAAAAAACTGAGCGATGGAAGAATAGATATACATCATACAAAAATACTTTGACAATGATTTTACGTTCTGAAAAGAAGAGATATTACTTTAAGCAATTCTCGAGATATAGGTTTGACATGAAAAATACTTGGAAAGTTTTAAAACAGGCCATGAATGTTCCGAATAAAAACTCTGACATTGACAAAATTAAAATGAATGATGAATTGATTAATGATTCTCTTCATATTGCAAATATTTTTAATTCCTATTTTTCAGAAATAGGTGAAAACTATGCTCAAACTATTCCTGCAACAGAAACTCATTTTACTGAATTTGTAGGCCAGCGCTACTCTGATTCCATATTTTTTACACCGACTAATAGATTTGAAATTATTGATATAGTTTCCTCTTTTGAGAACAAACGAAGTTCTGGTTATGATGAGATAGATAATTTTATACTTAAGGGTGTTATTTCCTCGATTGCTGATCCACTTGTTCATATATTTAATTTGTCAATTTTTAACGGTGTGTTTCCCGATAAAATGAAATTGGCTAAAGTAATACCAATATTTAAGAAAGGCGATAAACTTGTAGTCAGCAATTATCGCCCAATTTCATTATTGTCCTCACTGTCTAAGGTTTTAGAAAAACTTATTTATCAGAGAATGATCAATTTTTTGAAGGTACATGAAGTTTTTACGAACTCTCAGTTTGGTTTTCGTGAAAAACATAGTACTTCGCATGCTCTTTTATATTTCGTTGATAGAGCAGTTCATGCCATTGATAATCATTCCCATTTAGTTAGTATTTTCTTGGACTTCTCCAAGGCCTTCGACACCATCAATCATGACATTTTACTTTATAAATTATCGCATTATGGAGTACGTGGGAAGGCCTTAGAGTGGTTCAAGAGTTATTTAGTCGATAGAAAACAATTTGTTACAATTAAAAATAATGATTCAGTTATCAGAGAAGTTAAATGTGGCGTCCCACAGGGAAGTATTTTAGGGCCGTTATTGTTCATTATCTATATAAATGATTTTTGTCGCGTATCTGATGATCTCTCTTTTATTCATTTCGCAGATGATACAAATGTATTTTTCGCCCATAACGATATTGATTTTCTCGTTCACAAAATCAATATTGAATTGAATAAAGTGACAAACTGGGTCAGAGCTAACAAGTTATCACTCAATGCTCAAAAAACGAAATATATGATTTTTAGTAATACTGTTGATAGTTTAAACACAAATATAGTTTTAGATGATTCTCATCTACAAAGAGTATCAAATATTAAATTCTTGGGGGTCATTGTGGATGATAAACTTTCCTGGAAATCACATGTTGATAATATTTGTAACATAATATCGCGTAATATAGGTGTTATAAATAGATTGAAATTTTATATTCCACAAAAAATATTACTTATGTTATATTCGTCGTTAATATTGCCTCATTTGAATTATGGAGTTTTAGTTTGGGGCAACACGCATCAGAATTTACTTGAAAGAGTGTCCCTCTTGCAAAAGAAAGCCCTCCGCGTTATCTGCCATTCCCCTGTACGTTCTCATACAAACACGTTGTTTGCCTCTAGCAAGCTCTTAAAAATTAAAGATCTGTTTTTGTATAATTTAGGCCAATTTATGTACAATTATTGCAACAATTTGCTTCCATCTATTTTTGATTCTATGTTCCTCAAAAACCAATCATTTCATGAATATCCCACTAGGCGTTCCAATGAATTTCATTTACCCCTTTTACGCACGATCCTTGCTAAAAATACACTTATTTATATAGGCCCAAATTATTGGAACTCTTTGAATCATGATATAAAAAATGCCCCATCTATATATTCTTTCAAGAGGAGACTGAAGTCCTTTCTATTGCAATCGTATGACTCTACAGTACTGAACTAGCCATTTGGCCTTCTTTCTCACTTACTGACTTAATTACCTTTTTTCCTCTTTGAAGAATAAATTGTATTCTTTTTAGTGGATGTCTGCTGCCATCTACGCTATCGCCCAAAGCGTCAAAGACTTGAATTTCTATCTTACTCCTGTTCATACGTCCCTTCATTTCCTTGCTTTTCTCCTTTCAGGCGTTACAATATCACTTTTTTTTTTCTCCACAACTATCATCTGTTTCTCTTGACATGCTTCTGTCGGAGATCGCTGTCTCTGTTGTGCATTTTCGTTTGCTATTTTGTCTTCTGTTTGTTAGTCTTGTCCATTCCTTTTTGTCCCGTACAACCTTTTCTTCAGTAGTTGTTTCGTTGTCTATAGTCTTTTTCTATGTTTGTTCGCGTCTATGAAAGTAAATGTATTTATCTGTGAATCTAATTCTTAGTGGGCTTCCAGACTTCTTCTTCTTCTTTTTTCCTTTTGTATTTATGATGCTTCAATTAATCTTCCCACTGATGTTATTTTTCCAGAGGGGCCCACATTCTACAAGCTCTGTCTTTTTAGTGGGTCTCTCCATTTTTCGCACTTTAAGCAAAGTTATACATGTACTTCATTTCGATCACTTCTGTTTCTTTCTTTACAACAATGTATAATTACTATAAGGTCCTCAATTGTTGTACATTCTTTTCAATACATAATGTTCTGTTTACCTTATTCTCTGTTGTCAAAAGAAGTGTAACTTATGTTTTGTCGGAAAATGAAATAAACTTTGAATTGAATTGAATTGAATTGCTTGATGTACTACTACTATTGTCTTCCTTCATCTGCATTCGTGACGTTATATTCGAGTATAATGCTACCGTATATTTGAATCATGGAATATTAATTTGGGGCAATACCTACCATACATTGCTAGATAAACCCCTTTTGCTGCCAAAGAAGACGCTCATAATTGCTTTCCCATCCACAAAACGCTTACCGATGCTTTGTGTTTCGATCGTAAAATTTTGCACACGGAAGATTTACACTTATTTCAGGTTGGCCAGTTCATGTCTAATTTAAAAAAAAAAAAAATCACCTTCCCAAAATATTTCACGATTTATTTCATCGAAATGGTCACGTGCATTCTCAGGCGACGCTGGAACGAATTCAATCCTCGATTTTGTGGAAGGGTAGAATGAGACTGAAGGGTATTGAAATTATCGCTTAGGAGTGCCTTTTTGGTATTCAATGAAAATACATTTAAACCATTAAAATATTTTTTGTTGTTAAGGATGCCAATAAGGTAGTTAAAACTCTTGTGGGGAAATAGCGTATAATTAGCTCATGAAATGACATTGAAATGAGAGAATTAGTTAGTAATGTCATTATTTTAACAAAAAGCTATAGTCCAAGAATGGATACGGTTGTGGGGGCATCGCATGACGTGGTTGAGTATAATGATTGTGGCTCTGCATAGAGGTAGCGGCCACATACAAGGACCTCACAGCAAAAAAAAAAAAAAAGAAAAAGAAAAAAGGAAAAACAAACAAAAACGTCTGTACTGGTGTTATATTCCTAACATTGAATATGTCGATTGCGGGGGAGGAAAAAGGAATGCATTCTTTCTTTTCATTCGAGAAACACCATATTCAATGTTATAATCTGTCGAGATTTGGTCACGGTTGGCTGTCATGAATGAATTGCTGATACAAATGGAAGCATTTGTGCCACGTTTAGGGATGCGTGGTAGGATAAACACAATACCGCAAGGACTCTGAACAACCACCACTCTATTCCAAAACAGATTTGTTCAGTTTGTCTAGACGTCATAACTGACGACTATATGTCCCCCATATGGTATCCATAATTTTTTCTTTTCTTTTGCTCAAGACGAGCCTGGACGCAGGCCTGCCATCACATTCACCATCTCATCGATACTACATCTACGCATCTATTATACTACCACGCTCGGTTAAAATCAGGTCTCTGGGAAAAAAAAACCCGATCTGATTTGAGTAACATTGTGAATACAAAACACTTGGTGAGTAATTGTTCGTTCGTTGGAAAACATGGCGGCCCTGTTTGACAATCTAGGACTGAAGTGTCAAGAGTGTGGAGATAGTGAAGAAGGCGCCACCCAAGGCTACAGAGTGGTCGAGCAACGGCATCTTTGCAAGACCTGCTCCGAGCGCATTGCTCACGCCATTCTTGGGGATGGGTCGCCAGGAAAAGTAAAACGGCCTTGTCCAGAGCATAACGAGAAGGAAGCAGATCTGTATTGCAAAGACTGTCAGGTTCCTATGTGCCACACCTGTGCCGTGACTACTCATGTGCGACATGAACTGGCTGATATTTTACAGCTTTTTGCTCAGAAGAAGCATACACTTAAGCAAGATTTGGCGAAAATATCCGAGTTAAAATCTGAAAATCTAAGCTTCCTGAAAATGCTGACGAAATGTTCCCAAGATGTCGACGAGCATTTCGATACCGTTAAAAAAGAATTGTCAACTATATTTAACGCAAAGTGTCAGAATGCCCAGACGAAAGGGGATGCAGAGGTCACAGAGGCTTGCGAGCGAGCCGAAGAAGAAATAGAAAAAATTTTAAAGAAAAGAGAGTCATTGATTAAAAAAATTGACGCACGGGTCTGCGGTGTAAAATCCGACTTAGCAAAGAAAAACGAAGCTGTGTCAGCAGAACTACAGGACATGAAAGAACGCTTTCAACTCAAGATATCAGAGGAAAAGGAAAAAATCCATGCCTCACTGAAAACGATCGATGAGGCGGATTTAGCCACAAAGTCCCTGTTGAAGGAGTGTGACAGCAAAGTTTTCCATGATAGACTACAGAACCTAGACAAGTCAACTGTTGCAAAGATTCCCTCTACTGACAAAGATCTTCCAGCATTGTTTACATTAATTGCTAAGAAGGTCAATTTGAAGAAAGAAGACGGAGAGCGTAATGTTGGCTCCTTGGATGGAACTAAACGGTCGTTCAATATGGAAAAATCTGTCAAGGTACGCTCTTCCATTAAAGAACCCATCCTTGTGTGCCGTGTTAATCAGCAAGCGATTGCAATTCGCGACGGGGCTGGTCAGGGCCTCTACAAAGTGAATGTGGAAAGTGGAGCAATCAATCGACTGATGGTCGCCGACAAAAAGAGAGGTATTTTTGATGCGGCATTTCTCCGCGATGACCTCTTTGCATATAGCGATTACAAACGTGGAAAGATCTACGTCTGCAGTATGGATACCGAAGAAGTTGAAATCCACCAAATAGTCCTACCAAATGATGGCTCCCGCTACGCTTACCTTACTTCTGATCGCACGGATAGGCTCCTAGCCGCCGATCACCTTCATCACGTATTTTACGTGATCGATCCAACAGCGGGGACGATAAACCAAGCAATCAGCGATATCCAAGCGAGGTCCATACAGAGTTTCGACTTTCTTAATGATGGAGAAATTGTTATAAAATCGGGACATGCCGAGATCTCTTGGGTTAAGTCGTCATCGGGAAAGATCAAGAGGATTATATTCTTGAAGGACTGGAGTCTGCAGAGAAGCAATATCCACGTCGGTTCAGACAACAGGATTTATGTTGTTTATCACGATGAACAAGAGCAGGTAGACATCACAGGAAAGGTTGGGGTAATTTCCTCGGACGGAACAGCGCGACAGCCAAATCTAATCGAATTCCCCACTTCTTTGTTATATGGACATCTCCCGAGATGCGTAATGCCCCAGCCTGGCACGTTGGTAATCTTGAACGGCAATATACTTCTTGTTTACAAAGAGACCCCCGGGGCTAGTGAACTATAAGTCACTTTGACAAACGAAGTAGCGAAGATTAGAATATTAGAGGAGTCACAAAGACTTCGACATTCATGCATTTCTTGAGTTGAATTACTGCTGATAATACTGTAACTGTCCTAACTTATCATTTGCGTATCACAAGAAAATGCTGTTACAAAATTTGTCGTCCTCTATGAGAAAAAAAAAATGAGGGCACAATTTGCCACGTAGCAGCTTCAATTACAATGAAAATCTTCCCAAAATTTGCAAATTTTTCCGTAGTCAGGCTATTTTCAAATAAGATGTAAGAGAACGACGTGAATTTATTATATTTTCACTGCTTTTGCAAATGTTAAGTATCCCGGGAACACAACGTATGCATATTAAAGCCTGATCTATCAGAAGTATACATCAGGGTGACACGATATTTGCACCTGCGACAATTGCTCTGGTCTGACTTTTTCCAAGGACTATAGGTTTAAGGTTGTGATAGGGTGTTAGGTTAAGTTTGATGTGAGTTTTTGGATAAGGGTTAGGTTATTTTTGCGGATGGAATTCGTGTTGGGCATTGCTTGCAAATATTTCATGGAAGCAACTGTCGCAGGAGCAATGTCATGGAACCCTGGTAACATGTGCATGAATGATAATCTCTATTGGAGATACACTCAGCAAAAAAAAAAAAGAAAGAAAGTAAACACTTTTTCAAGTTTATATTTCTCTTAGAATATTTGGCTAAAAGTTAATGAATTATATACCATATTGAAGGTAATTTAATTGGCTATCAGCCTAGTAGGCCAATAAAAAGGGAAACTTTACGCATGAGTGAACATATTTGTTTTTATCTTCCAAGGCACAAAAGCAAGAATTGCAAAATTGAACAAGTTGTTATTCATGCGCAAGTGCTCTTCCATATAACAATAAGAACAAAAAAAAAAACAAATTTAACACAATTAGATACATGAATTAAGTTGCAAAAATAAACCTTTGATCTCTATAATATCTTTGAAGCCCAAAATATCAATAAAGTCCAAAAAATAAGGGAGAAAAATGAAGAATCTTAGGTCGAACCCATATTCAAATGAAATAAGAGAAGCAATATTCACAAAAATGGCAGAAATTTCAATTTGCTTTCAGATCAGCAAAACTGAAAATAATATTTCGTTCTGAAATTTATCTCATGAATCCTTTAATTACTAAATAGGAAGAGTAAAACAAAGAAATTTTGTTTATTTAATCATCTTTATGCCATTACTTCCTATGTCTTTTGAAGTTTTAAGCTGACAGAAAATTCTTATTCTCCCCCTTTTGTTTCCCATTTTCTTTTTATAAAGAAATAAAGAAAACAAAAACATGTTTTTGCCATTTCATTCATGTCTCTCATTGTGTTAAACTGGCTTTTTGCCACCATTGTTGTCTTGAAGGGCATTGCCAAATGAAAGACAACTTGTCAAATTTTGCAATTTTTACTTTTGTGCTTTGGCGGGCAAAAATGAATGTGTTCACTCATGCGTTAAGTTTCCTTTTGTATTAACCTACTAACTCGATGGCCAGTTAAATTACCTTTAATATGCTATATAATACATTGATTTTCACCGAAATCTTCTATGAGAAATATGATCTCGAAAAAGTGTTTACTTTCTTTTTTTGCTGAGTGTAGAAGGTGGAGACTGTAATCATCTTTTTGTTGACAGCGCTCTCAGTATTTTGAGTTTTTATATTACAAGGCTCCGGGGTCTCTTTCTTGAGGACATGGATGGTCGGTAGCAAAACTGGGAAAATCTAAAGGACCGTCCCGACGGCGTAATGATAACAATAATGATATATCAATTTATAAAGCGCAAAACGTAGAGACATATTATTCTTCTGCGCTGCAAAAGCTTCTGAT
Source organism: Diadema setosum (assembly GCA_033980235.1). Classification (NCBI taxonomy): domain Eukaryota; kingdom Metazoa; phylum Echinodermata; class Echinoidea; order Diadematoida; family Diadematidae; genus Diadema; species Diadema setosum. Next base: position 32,556,429 of record CM067060.1, read on the forward strand.
GTGCTTGATAATAGTGAACAGTAAAATGAAAAGATGTGTTTTGAGTCGTGATTTAAAGACTGCTACAGTTGGGGATTTCCGGACTTCTAATGGTAGATCATTCCAGAGTTTGGGAGCTGCACAGGCAAATGTTCTGTCTCCCAATGTTACTTTTTTTTTACATGTTGGAATTTGTAAGAGAAGAGTGTCCTTAGAACTGCGCAAATTATGAGTTTGTCTATGAGATTTAAATACTAATAATTCGGATATGTAACTGGGGGCTTGACCGATGAGTGACATATATACAATCTACAAAAATTTAGACAATATTCGTTTACGAATCGGAAGCCAGTGTAAGTGTTTCAGAAAAAGAGTAATCCTTGAGAACCTGGGTTTGTTACAGATAAGCCTTGCGCAGCAGTTTTGGACTCGCTGCAGGCGCCCAACTTGACAATCAGGGAGTCCATAAAAATAACCCATTGCAATATTCCAATTTACTAACAATACATGCCTGGACGATCATTTTCAGACTGTTCTCATCAAAATATTTCCTGATACGTCTAAAACTTTACTTCATATGGTATGATGATTTACACACATTTGTGATGTGTGCTTCCATGTTCAGATGTTTGTCAAGCTGTCCATTTGTACATCTGTTTCACTGGTAATAAATAATGCCTGCTAAGTTTGCAGAAAATTTCCAAAAAGAGCGAAAATATCAAAATGTTGAAGCTATAGCTCCCAAATCGGCCTCGTCCGGAAGGGGACACTCCTGGATCTGCTACTTGTATATGAACAAAATTAGTATACACTCGATTAAGTAGGTCCCTACATTGTAATATTACTCAGAGTATTTCAAATTTTATGCAGGAAGATTCTTTAACTTGAGAGTTCTGGGGCACTCAAGAGGGTCATGGTTGTTCATTTGTACAAATATCAATTCTTTCAACTCTGCGAAAATACGTGCCAATTTAGGTGAAAATTTGACCATGAACTTTTAAAAAGAAGGAAAAAAAATGTGAGAATTGGCATCAATTTGCACCCCCCCCGCCCCTTAGCCCTGAGGACTGTTTCAAATTTTGCACTAAATAAACTTGTAAATACAGTCAATAAGATATGCTGAGTCGAGGGGACGGTGCATTCCGATGTGTTTTGTTAAACATTTCAGTACTTGATATGACAGATGAGGTCACAAGAGGAATATTGGTTTGGAAGGTTTTTTTTTTTTTGGTTTTTTTTTGTTGTTTTTTTTGTCGGTGTTGCCAAGTACTCTGAAGAAAAATAGAAGAAAAATTGTTAAAACATGTGGATTGTTTCTAGATATTCGTTTCACCGCAAAAGTGATATTGAGGGTATCATAAATCAACACAAATCTACATGCATTTGGATTTCAGGGGCCCCTTTAATAGTTAACAGGTTCTACATCTTCAAACACAAGGCCCTGAGTTCGATTCCATTAATAACATTACTCTTGTCATAACATTCGTGCTTTCATCTGTCCTGACAATGGTGTGGTGCGTTTTATCAAAGTGTACAGACATCTACCAGTCCAAGAGCATCAGTTTTAACCTGGACATTTTTGGTAACAAGCTGATTTTTTTCAGGATAGGTCCAGAAAAATGTCTAGATTAAGTAGAATAACATACTAAAAGTCCTCATAAAGCCTCCTTGAGCGTTTTCCGCAATCAAAGATGGCGTCCAAAAGGGCCGCTATTTCCTGAAATTCTTATAACTTTCCAACCACAAAACACAAATACAAAATTTCAACGTCTAAATATATGTTATGAAGCATGACTAACTCAATAAAAATACATATTAAGAGATTGCTGATGCACGCAAGTATCGTAATCCAAGATGGCTTCCAAAATGGCCGCCATTTCCCGAAACGCTTATAACTTTTCAACCAGGCAACCCAAATACAACATTTTTATGTCTCAATATATGTTTTAAGGCATGAAGAACTTAATGAAATACATATTTAGAGTTGTTGAAGTATGCAGGTACCGTAATCCAAGATGGTGTCCAAAATGGCCGCTATTTCCTGATTTTTTTTAAAGGATTTGCAAGTACAAGTGCAAGTACACCTGTACACTCTTGGAATGTCGAAATATATATATTTAGTGACAAGGAACCAAATATCCAGATATTTTGAAGCACACATTTTTTATGCACTTTAAAACACTTTCAGAAATCTAAAATGGTGTCCAAAATCTCATAACCCTGCCACTAATGAGCCTCAATACGTATTTAAATGTCTAAATATATTTTGAGACATAGGAACCCAGTGAAATACTTATTCAGAGATCATGAAGCACGTAAGTACCAATAAAACCACTTGAGTTCTTCCCGAAAAGCAAATGTTGCCCAAAAAGGCCGCCATTTCGTTTTAGCAGAACATTGCTGTCTTTAGCCTGTTTTAAGAGACAAAGAAATTGAATATAACGTTAGAGAATCAATAACTCAGAAGGTCCAGTGGTGGAATATTTCCCTTAATGTGCACAACATGGGTAGGCCTATAGGTTGGTTTGGATGCATCCCCCCCCCCCCGCCGCCGCCTTGGGGAATGGGGGGGGGGGGGGTGGCCTGTACAATAATTTTTTCCAAATATTCAACGTGAAGTATATACACTTTGTCATTGAACTGCAATCATAAATATGCCTTGAATTGCCTCATTGCCTTGAATGTATACTTGTCTTTATTCTACTTACACTTTTAATAAAAACAAAAATCTACTGTTTCATAAACAGTGCGCACCATAAGGCCCGAGATTTTTAGGTCTGACAAAAAATCTCCCTTTAGTGGGAGGGTGCTTCACCTCATACACCTCCACCTCATATTTCCATAAATATATGTTTTCTTACTTTTATGACAAAAAGAGATAACAAATGTTTCACCGAAAGAGTGCCCTAATCTCTGAATGTCAACTTGGAAAATACCAAAATCTCCATCGTATGAGAAGGAGTATTCTCCTCCCACACTCCTCCCTCCCTGACACATCCATGAATATATATATTTTTATTTCTTTTTTGATGGAAACAAAAATCGAATATTTCACGAATAGGGCATCAGATGTTAGAATATAAAGTCTGAAAATGCAAAATCTCCCTCATGTTGGGGGGGGGGGGGAGGGGATCCGCCTTCCACACCCTCCCGTTGCCCGTTTCCCTTGAATACTACTTAATATTTTTCTTACTCTTTGATGGAAATATTCAATGCCTTACCAAACGTTTGCACCATACAGTTTGTTTCACTTTCAAGTAAAAAAAAAAAAAAAAAAAAAAACGCGTTGGAAGGGAATCAGGTGGATCCCTCCTCTATGTACCAATAACTATACGAGGGTCATATTCTCTGATTCCTATCTATTATATAATTTTGTCTCATCTACATGAATTGAATAAGACAATCGAGACTGATTTTAGGTGGAGCAATATACTGCACGGAAGAAATTCACTGTCATATGCGATGAATTATATACATTTAACGTTGTAGCACATGTAGACACTAATTTTAAATATGTATATAGCACAGACAAGAAATATTTCTCTCGTGACAATAGACACAATCCTCGATTTTAACTTTGAAATGTTTTTATTTGTATATTATAAAAAGTTGTACACTACACTAATATCAATTTACATAATTGTGAGATAAAATTGTTATCGCTGGATATTTTGCCCGCCAATTTGCATTTTGGGAAGAGCTCGAACGGGTTAATCAGTACTTGTGTGCGTCAACATCTTTCAAAATGTAGTTATCTAGACATTTTTTTTTTTATTAGGGTTACCTGTTTGAAAAGTTATAAAACTTTAAGGAAATGGCGGCCATTTTTGCGACATCTTGGATTACGGTACTTGTGTGGATCAACATCTCTTGATATGCAATTTATTGAGTTCTTCATCCCTAAAAACATATATTTAGACATTTAATTTTTCGTATTTGAGTTACCTGGTTGAAAAGTTGTAAGCATTTCCGGAAATTTTGGACGCCATCTTGGATTACGGTACTTGTGTGCCTCAATATCACTCAACATGTATTTTATTGAGTTTCCCATGCTTGAAAACATATATTTCGACATTGAAAGTTTGCTCTGCGATTCTGTGGTTGAAAAGTTATAAGAATTTCATGAAATGACGGCCATTTTGGACGCCATCTTGGATTGCGGAAAACGCTTAAGGAGGATTTATGAGGACTAAGTCTTATAGAATGTTATTCTAGACATTTTTCTGGACCTATCCTGAAAAAAAAAAAATCAGCTTGTTACCAAAAAATGTCCAGGATTGAGCCTATTTTGACCTAATGCTCTTGGACTATATACTCTTTCTTCTCGGCTTTTTCTCTCTTCTTGTTCTCCGCTATTTATATTGTCACTGACTCTGTTCTCTCAGCTTAATTGTTACAATACTTTATTCACTTATCATTCGCAAAGCGACACACATTCACGTACGTTATATACTATGGTTTGTACTCGAGATAATCATTCACAAGTTATATGTGGATAGCCGTATGCTATTCAAAGCTTGACTGGGAGATCAAGTAGGCATATAACTTATACATCTATGTCATTTTATGAGGTATACACAAACCGTGTACAAAGTGTTGTATCATGCACGTTAAGTAAGTGCACGAAAACACTGAGGCTTAAGATAGAAGGTAATGGGGAACGAGAAACTGGGTGATGTGAGGAATGCGTTGTTCATGTTGGTAGGGCATGTAGTGAGTTCGCTGGAAAGGAATCTGTACCTGGAGAGAGCACTTTGAGGAGATGAATGTCATATATACGAAATTGAAAGAACAACTTGTTCTCATCTGTGACATGTAGTCATAGTTTGTGCAAAATATCGCGACTTTTGTTTATGTGTGCATGTTTTAATACGTATGTACGAAATCGACCGTGTACATTACATAATATATACATAACATGTATACATATACTCATATGTATTGATTTTCATTGTAGCCACCTTCAGTGAAGTGTCTACGCCTTATAGCTTAGTATCCCGATATCTTAATTCGTATTCTTTTGTACGTTAAAATAATTAATACATGTATTTTTTTTTTTATTAGCTTCATTACATTCAACAATTACACTCTAACTGTAGGCCTACATTAGATTTTGGATGATATGTTCTTTACTGAGGGATTATGTACTATATTGAGTAAGTCACGTAATGCTCCCTTAAGTTCTGGTTTTCAGTAAATCAGTCTTTTGCGTCGTCGTATTTGCATTAGTGTCAACTCTGCAAACCATGCCCTTGAAATTTCTTATTGTTCAATTCATTTGTACATATTATTATACATTCATTTTGTAAAGCACTATATGATTCCCCTTATACTAAAGGTATTACTTAGAACTGTAAAGTAATATGATTGAGTGTGTTCGCTTCCTTATCTGACATCTCAGGAAGGACTTTATTTCTGCATGTAAAATATTGATATGTTACCCCTTCCAAAAAAAAAGAATAATAAAGATAGTGTGGAATAGAATGAATTAGCAGCAGGAAAAGACAATTGTAAGAGGGTGTATTATACATTACAATCAATAATTAGCTGTAAACAAAACAACAAAATATATTATATAAATATTGTTTTTGCGTTTGCTTATGGAAGAACATTACATCTGACCGGTATAATCAGACAGAAAAGACAGACGTCCGCCGTGTATACTATTGCCTGACGAAATAGCAGCCTTGTTTGATATTGACGCACAAGTGGACTGCGTGAATCGATGTTCAGGTAGGGCATTCTAGATATCCGGACCACGCTGTCTGATGATATTTTTCTCTCTGTGTGTGTGTGTGTGTGTGTGTGTGTGTGTGTGTGTGTATGTGTGTGTTTCGCTTGTGAGAGCTTTAGGTTGCGTAGATGATAATACGGAAAACTACGAGTTGAGTATGGATGAATGTTTGCATGAATGTATGCATGAATGTGTTCATCAGTAATCAAACTGTCTTGAAAAGACGAGGGGGGGGGAGGGCGATTAGCGTGTCTATACATGAATATAGCCGTATGGTACAAATAATGAATGACATGAGCATGATGAGCTTTGGAAATTTTGAATTGAAAGAACAAAAGATTAGTGTGAGAAAAAATAAAAGAGAGGAGTGCCTGCGTTCAAATCCGAAGAAAATCATTATATTATCTTTTTAACAGATTTGGTATTTGTCTTCTTGCAGTTTCCTCTGACAATGCACATTCATGTATTTGGTTTTGATAAAGCATTGTATAATAATCTCAAGATTGCTTATTATATATCCTTCAATGTCCGAAAAAAAAACACCAGTTGCTTTCTGTTAGATATCAAAAGTACCTGTACCGTTATTTTGTACATTGTTTATTCCATGCCATTTATTGGAAGCCCAGGCTTACTCCTAAAGACGTGGTCAATTGTTTATCTACACATATTGTGTAAGAATTGGATGAGATTTTAGGGTGCTGGTATTGATGAAATTGTGTCTTTTCAATATTCAGTGATAATTTATTACTTTAAACAATTTGATAACTCTATGCAAATCTTTAGCAAATATACTAATTAAAGAGTCCAAACTCATATTGGAGTACAATAGCGTAAGTGTCACCAGCGAATAAGATAAGAATAAGAGGTAATGACTTAGTGATTAACGTATAGAGGCCTTTATATAAATATATATGTATATATATATAAACAAAAACAACTGTCATAGAATGGATCCCTAGGGACACTACAAAACTATAATAGAGTATAAAGAATTCGTGGATTGGATGCTTACAGGTATCGTTAAATAGGTAGCTGATGAGCCATGATAGAACAGTGCTTCTGACGCCGTAATCAACACACAACATTAATTGTAGTAGAATATCAGGAGCAATCGTGTCAAAGGCTTTACTAAAATTTACAAAAAATGGTATACTTTATGTTCGCAAGTGTTTTAGTTATACCCTCAACACAATTTTGATTATTACATATTAATCCATAGAAAACACCTCTCCTGAAGTCAAAATGAATTTTAATTAATTGAGATTTTGAATTTGAAATGAAATCTTACTAAATTAAAATTTCACTGAATTGAATTTTCTTCGAAAAAAAAAAAAGAAAGACGAGTGTTTGGATATTCCAGGTTACAAAGACGTACAATCAAAATTTTCATCAATGTTTAGTCATATCCCATTTTTCTTTTCATAGGTATACTCTCAGCAGTAAGGGACTCTACAGAAATGTAATCAATATCTAGAGATACATTACAATTTGTAATATGAATGTTTTGTATACATTAAACGTTTTACCCTCTGATGGATTAAAAGACCACGATTGAATTGAAATGAAACTAACAAATAAAGACAGAATAAACTGACAAGAAAGAATATAAATTATTAGTGGAAAAGTGAGCAAAGAAAATGGGATTAAAAACTAAAACAGATTATTGTGAAATTATTCAATTTCTGTAGTTTCTGATGATGTGTATTGTTGTTATTATTGTTTGTATGTTATTATTATTATTGTTGTTGTTGTTGTTTTGCTGGCCCCAAGAGACACCGACCAGCAGATATACAACACTGTCTGGCATTGGTGGCTGCTGTTTATAAGCAATAGATAGCGACCACGGGACTATACTGAAATTTGGTGGCCGTTGTTCTGGTGGACGACATAGGCAAGCTTTCAACATATATAGTGTAGGGGTGGGGCGGTTACGGTAATAGCAAAAAGTAGAGACCGCTACAAACAAGTTGCCGCGATGACGCTTGTGACTGTGCTCTCTATCGAAGACTTAACCTCTACTACAACAGCGACATCTACGTAGAACAGCGCCATAAAAATGGTAGGATTGGTTGCACCAGGGGTGGGCCCACCTCCCTGGTTGCACATTGTAGGAAGTGCATGATATTATTTGAACAATAAAATAAGGTCTCCAGACTGTAATTATATCTGTTCTGGTCACATATACTTACCATATCCAGTATGCACCCGTCAACATGTGCAAAAGCTGGTAACCATACTAACCAACATGCAGTGACCAAAAAGGAAGTGTTTGACTGTCCTTTCTTTCGAAGTCTTAAAATCTACATGCAATAATGATTAATTTGTACGTGCTTGGGGCACGTATCTGAAAGTTTAAAAAAAGAGAAGAAAACAATCAAACTTTTGGTGAGTGCGTTGTATACATAAATAAAGAGTGACACGATTATATGCTTCCAACGATAAACTTCGTGGCCACCAACTCTGCGAATTTGGAAATCGGTGTAATAGACATATTTTGCTTTTTATTTTTTTTTGGGGGGGGGGGGCGGGTTGGTGATTTAGGATGGATCATTTCGCTTTGCCAAAGAAAATATTTATATGAATGATTTTCGACTACAGTATAAACTCTAATGTACTTATGTCCTGACAAGTAGACGGGGACATTGTATAAAAGATCATACTAGTGATATAAGTTCTTGTAGGAAGGTCTGCAGGTCCTAGCCGAAAGACAATAAATCTGAGAAGGATATTGGATAAGCTATCTCTAGTTTTGCCACTGTTTTCCTCCTGTTGATGAACACTAGTGACAAACGTCGTTGAGCCATCGCCTGCTTTCAATACAATACCATCTTGAATTACTTGACCTATGGACTCTGTAGCCACATCTGCACGACATACCACTTTCGATTTCGAAAGTCTTTGTATTTCGTTGAAAAAAGAAAACCTACTGCGAGCTTGGATAAGAGCGGTATCACGAGAGGTCTGAACAAGTCGGACCTCTATTCCTGAAACAGATTTGCATGACGAGACGGGTGCAAAGAGTGTTGTGATCGAGGGACTTCTATCGTGGTTTTCCATGTATCTTGAAAGCTTTTCTCTGTTTATATAGGCGAGGAACTTTGACGTAAGCCTATCATCACGTTGGACTGCTTCATCAAACTTAACTTACAGCAATTTCGCATTAAATAGGACTGTAAAAGCCGTCAAAATGTATTCTTTTGTGAATTAAATCAAATGAGTTGAGTAAGATATCAACGGACTAATGCTTCGCACGTATTTGTTCTATCACTGTTCAACATGGCGGCCCTATTTGACGGTCAAGGAATGAAGTGTGAAGAATGTGGAGACAGCGAAGAAGGCGCCACTCAAGGCTACAAAGTAGTCGAGCAACGACATCTTTGCAAGACCTGTGCCGAGCGCATTGACCACGCCATTCTCGGGGACGTGTCGGCGGGAAAAGTAAAATGGCCTTGTCCGGAGCATGACAAGAAAGAGGTAGAACTATATTGCAAAGACTGTCAGGTTTCTTTGTGCCACACCTGTGCCGTAACGAATCACGTGCGACATGACCTGGCTGATATTTTGAAGTTTTTCGCCCAGAAGAAGCAGGCAATTAAACAAGATCTGACAAAATTATCCGAGTTAAGATCTGAGAAACTAAGCTTCCTAAAAACGCTGGAGAAATGTTCCAAAGATGTGAACGAGCATTTCAATGCCCTCGAGAATAAATCATCAGCTACATTTACCGCAAAGTTGATGGATGTTGAAAGGAAAAGGAGTTTTGAGGTTGAAAAGGTAAGGAAGCAAGCCAAAGAAGAAATCGACAAGATTATAGAGAAGAGAGAATCATCGATTGCAGAAATTAATGCCCGAGTCGACGAGGTAAAGTTCGATTTAGAGAAGAAAAACGAAACTTTGTCAGCAGAAATACACGACATAAAAGGTCGCCTTCAACTCAAGATATCACAAGCAAGTGAAACAACCCACGTGTCTCTGAAATCAATCGATACCGAGGATTCAGTCGCAAAGTCCCTGTTGGATGACTGTGACAACAAAGTTTTCCATGATAGACTACAGAACCTAGACAAGTCAACATTTGAAAAAGTTCCTTCCACTGACATAGATCTTCCAGCATTGTTGACATCTATCGCTAAAAAGGTCAGTTATAAGAGAGAAGACGGAGAGCGTAATGTAGGCTTCCTTGCTGGAACCAAACGCTCGTTCGAGATGGTGAAAACAATCAAAGTACCTGATGACATTGAAGAACCCTTCCTTGTGTGCCGTGTTAATCAGCAAGCGATTGCAATTCGCGACGGACCTGGTCAGGGTCTGTACAAAGTTGATGTAGAAGGTGACACGATTGATCCTCTGTTGGTCGCCGACAAAAACCGAGGTATCTGGGATGCGGCTTTTCTAGGCAATGACCGATTTGCATACAGCGATTACAATCAAGAAAAAATATTTATCTGCAGTATTGACAACGAAGAAATTGAATACCAACAGAACTTACCAACTGATGGCTCTCGACACGTTTACCTTACTGTTGATGACAGGGGCAGGCTCCTGGCCGCCGACAATACCCATGGCGTCTTCTATGTGATCGATCCCTCGACGGATGTCATAAGCCGCACAATCAGCATCACAGCTAGGACATTACGGAGTTTCGATTCAATGGAGAATGAAGAAATTGTCATCAAATCGGGACATGCCGAGATCTCCTGGGTCTGTTCGTCGTCAGGAAAGATCAAGAACATTCTATCCCTGAAGGACTTCAGCCAGAAAGTGAATTGTCACGTTGGTGCGGACAACATGATTTATGTTGTCTATCATGCCGAACAAGAGCAAAAGGTAACGGGAAAGGTTGGCCTACTGTCCTCGGATGGAACCATGCTCCAACCAAATCTAATCGAATTCCCCATATCTTGGTTAGACCGATATCGTCTGAGATGTGTGATGCCCCGGCCTGACACGTTGGTAATCTTGAACGGTAGTACACTCCTTGTTTGCCGGGAGATCCCAGGAGTTGCCGATTTATAACCCTCTTTGAAAAGAGCAAATATAGAAGCATTATGTGAGAAGGCACGAAGAAAAAACATTCATATTTGTCTTGAATTACTGCTAAAACTCCAGTGACCGTCGTGATGTGATAACTATCTCCTCCAGTTAGGGAAAGATTTTGCCGGCGCTAGTTCGTTTGGTTGGTTGTCTGTCGAAATTATCACTGAAAGTTATATGAACGGATTGTGGTGAAATCTACGGATAGACTCGTTCCGGTTAAGGGGTCTAGTTGCTGGTCTTTTGATGGTGATCCAGATTCTGATTCGGAGCCAGAATATCTAAGAAAACCGTAATGCACAGTATATTTGAATATATTACCAGTTTTCTTATTGTTCTCCCGAAACGAGGTAGGCCTGCACTTAATTAAGTAAATATGGAAACACTGAAATCCAAAATGTGGCATAGTAAAGACCATTGCAGGTGCTTTTAGTTGGTATTATATACAAATGATGCACAGGATAGAGTGTGTTAGTGAAGGTGCGGCGCGCTCGAGAGTATTGACAATGGTGCGACATGCACGAGGCGCAGCCGAGTGCATGTTTGCAACCGTTGTCAATACTCGCGAGTGCGCCGCACCTTCACTAACGCCACGAAATAATCCTGTGCATCATTTGTTTTATAAAATGGGTCGAAAACTAACAGCATTATTCACGTACCTTTGTGGGTCAATACCAGTCAGCTACATGTAGCACTCGCTCAAAAGTCAAGATGTCCGAAGATGTTCGTCCCAAACATTTACGCACGTCGCAGTCGGAAATCCCGCACATAAGTACTGTACGTACGTATAAGAGTATACGTACGCCACGCACGTGTTATGCACAAGAAAGGCCGCCGGCTGTTGTGGCAGCCCGCGGCCCGAACTAGAAGTTGTTTACAGGATTGACAGCGCGTATAGTAGCGCGTGACGCACTTGTAACAACTGATTGAGTGCGCACTGCTAGTGTAAACATTGTGACGTACGTCAGGCCAGGGAGGTGGAAGAGAGACTCTTCTTAGTGCATACCTGAAGAAATTAATGCACGCACACGTGACTTATTTCAGCGCTTCCAATTGGCTACATTCTTGAACCCATTTTATAATCTGTATTAACAGTGCATATGCTTATTACTAATTGGAACATAGTAATACCTTTCATGAGCTTTGAAAGGAGGATGAGAGGAATACAAGTATGAGAATGGGCAAGTAACATCATGTATTGAAAAAGAGAATACAAACATTGTTACTTTAATCCTTTAAGTCCTTTAGAGTTTGGAAATTGCATTCAATTTGAACTTGCTATTTGAAATATTGATAATTATGACCTCCACTTATACGTATAAAGGTAATGCTTTAAATGTTTTTTAAATGAGGTTTTCCAGAATGTTGCAAATCAAATAAGAAGGACTCAGAGATGAATACAATATGTAATTAGAGTTGATCGAGGAAGCATACATTAGACCTTTCTTATTATTAAAACTTGATATACATTATTTAACTTTCATCTCAGCGCAATAAGCATTTCTCGTTAGTAATCAAGCTGCATCCTCTTCTTCTTCTTCCGGTTCAGTCTGACTCTTTACCTGTTTTCACAAACATACTAGAAAAGAATTATTCTATTGACTATTCTATTCAGTTAAAACTGAGATAGCACTGCTGGATGATACGTTACATTTTGGTTTATTTCAGGATATATTCAGTTTTAGTTTTCGTAACATTCATTTTCTACCACTGGGAAGTATGTCTGCGTTTATGATTGACTATGTGAAATGATAATCTATTCAAAAAGTTATTGATAAACATATATTTACAAAGATGTGGGTTTGGAAATGTCTATTCCCATTAGCCGTTAGATCACATTTTCTGCATAATGTTTAGGTTCATGGTATTTTATCCATAACTTCCTCTTTTCTTTTACACGAAACGAGCCAGGACGCAGGCCTACCAATCACGTTGATCGCCTCCTCGATACCATGACTTTTGATTATTTTGCTTCCACGATCGGTTAAAATCATTTCTTTACATCGAATTGGGTATCATTGTAATTATAAAATACCTGTGTTATTTGTTCGATCGTTTTGAAAAGATGGCGGACATTTCTGACAATCTAGGAGTGCAGTGTGAAGAATGTGGAAATAGTGAAGAAGGCGCCACTCTCGGCTACAAAGTAGTCGAACGAAGGCATCTCGGCCACGCCTTTGTCGGAGACGTGTCGACTGGAAGCGTAAAATGGCCTTGTCCAGCTCATGACGAGAAGGAGGTAGAACTGTAGTGCAAAGACTGTCGGTTTCCTATGTGCCACACCTGTGCAATGACTACTCATGTGCGGCATGAACTGGCCGATATTTTACAGCTTTTCGCACTTAAGAAGCAGACAATAGAGAGAGATTTGAGGAAAACATCCGAGTTAAAATCTCAGGAACTAAGCTTCTTAGAAACCCTGACGAAATTTTCCAATGATGTCGATGAGCATTTCGATAATCTTGAAAATGAATTGTCAAATACATTTGCTGCAAAATTGATGGATGCCGAGACTAAAATGAAAGCAGAGATTGAAAAAGCCTGCGAACGAGCAGAAGAGGAAATTGATAAAATCATACAGAAGAGAGAGTTAGTGATTGCAAACATTAATACACGGCTGAACAGTGTTAAGTCCCAATTACACAAGAAAAACAACGCTGTGTCAGCTGAAGTGCTGGACATGAAATGCCGTCTTCACCGCAGGATATCACAGGCCCGGGAAGCAACCGAGTTCACACTAAACATAATCGATGCTGAAGATTCAGACGCAAAGTCCCTATTGACCTACTGTGACAGCAAAGTTTTCCATGATATGCTGCAGAAGCCAGACTCGTCATTGATCGCAATGAGTCCATCCACTGACGAAGATCTTCCAGCATTGTTTACATCTCTGGCTGAAAAGGTCCATTTGAAGAAAGAAGATGGAGAGTGTACCGTGGGCTCTCTGGATGGAACCAAACTATCGTTCGAGATGGTAAAAGCGATCAAAGTACCTGATGATATTGGAGAACCTTTCCTGATGTGCCGTGTTAATCAGCAAACGATTGCAATTCGCGACGGACCTGGTCAGGGCCTCTACAAAGTTGATGTGGAAAGTGGCGCAATCAATCCACTGATGGTCGCCGTCAAAAGCTGAGGTATCTTTGACGCAACATTTCTAGGCAGTGACCTCTTTGCATATAGCGATTACAAACGTGGAAAGATCTATAATTATCTGCAGCATGGATAACGAAAAAGTTGAACTCCAAGATTTACCTAATGATGGCTCACGCTACGCTTACCTATGTGTTGATGACAGAGGGAGACTCCTAGCCGCCGACCACGTTCATGGTGTGATCTACGTAATTGATGCCAAGACGGGGGCGATATGCCGTACGATCAACGATATCGAGGCGAGGATGATACAGAATTTCGACTCACTTGAGAATGGGGAAATTGTCATCAAATCGGGGCATGCCGAGATCTCCTGGTTCTATCAGTCATCGGGAGTGATCAAGAGGATTCTATCCCGTACGAGTTGGAATCGGAATATCAACTGTCACGTCGGTACAGACAACATGATTTATGTCGTTTATGCAGGTGAACAAGAGCAGGGCTCCACAGGAAAGGTTGCATGGTGTAGTCTCCTCGGATGGAACCGTAGTCCAATCAAATCTCATCGAATTCTCCGCATCTTGGTTACATCGATATCGCCCGTGATGCGTGTTGCCGAGGCCTGGCATGTTGGTAATCTTTAACGGTACCAAATTTCATATTTGCAGGGAGATCCCTGGGACTTGTGATCTGCAACCCTCTTGGACAAGAGCAAAAACAGAACAAAATACGGAAGCACGACATTTATAGTTGTTTGGGGTTGAACTACTGCTGATAACGTCATGACCGTGTTACATGTAATACTATCTATGCCTCCAAGAGGTTTTGTTTGTTTGTGTTTTTTTAAGGATGATTTTGCCGATGACTGTAAGTTTGATTGTCTGTCTATCGACAATATACTTGGAAAGTCACCAACGAATTTTGATGAAATTTAAGGATAGATCAGTTTTGGTAAATGGAAAGGTTTTTAATCGTTTTATAGTGATCCAGGTCATGAGCCATAGGCTGAGTATTCAAAAAAGAATAAATGCATTTTTACTTTGAGTCAATCTCTAGTTCGTTGTTTTCTCTCCAAATTACACATTCAATTAAACAAATACTGGAATATTAACATTGGAAGTATTGCAAGAGTAGACTATTGGGAAGGAGCTCTCACTGCGTGTACTTCTTATAAAGTGAAACAAGAAATACTACGAATATTACTAATGGGACTATTGTGATTCATGCGCTTGATACGAAGATGTCGAAGAAATGGAGATACGTAACAGAATTGAAAACGGAATTGCATTAAAAATGGGAATACAAACTTTTTTCTTTTTTTTTAATTCTGTTAAAGTACTAAGTTAACTCAATTTTCTTTTCAAAGTTGTGAACTTTATGGCTTCTTGATGCTCCTATCGAGCGCAGAATGGGCATCGTGGTGAAAGTTTTGTTAGCAAATGATGTACTATAGATAGGTGAAATAATTATGTTGGTATGTCTGGTGGGGTGATTATGCGCTGACCTGTTTTGCAAAATGTATTAGAAAATTCGTTGGGTAAAAATCTTGTGTTATCGAATTGTTCATGAATTGAAAGTGATCGTCTAAATCTAGATCCTTCAAAATTGTACTCAGAAAAATTATGTTTTAAATGTTTCGCTGTTTTTTCCTAGGCTATATTAATTCAAGTATATGAAAATCATAGCTTGCTACAATATAATTAGAGTTGATCGAAAAAGGATTTGTAATCATGTTTTGTATTATTCAAATTTTGATAGATGTGATTATAGTTATTC